>CM065686.1:40555594-40575594 GCA_017654935.2 Phymorhynchus buccinoides
TTACTATATTATGATGGGCCGTATAGTGGTAAAAACGGGTAGTTCTTTCGATGCGTAGTGAAAGCGCTACGCACCCCTTCTTTGCTACACATCATTGCGTTGATGTTTGTTCTTTTGCCCGGATGTTTGCAAACAACTTTTGATGTATGCAATGCTGCTTTCAGCTGACTGAGATTGTAGCCTGAGTACCTGACTCAGCTCAACTCAAAGGTGTTGAGCTACAGCCCAAGGCCTGTACTGATGCTACCAAGACAATACATCATTCTTCATTGCACGCGGGGCGGGGGGGAGGGTGTGTGTGTGAAAACTAAACCCATAAATCAGCAGCTATAGCTCAATGACAAACTGTTGCAATTGCCTTGCCAATGCCACGATGAGTCTACCTGTGTACAGATACTTGAGCACAGACTCTCATGGTGTTTTTCTCCACACAGTCACACGCGCGCCTGCGCACGTGCATGCACAAATGTGCAGATAGACAACACACACGCGCGCACACGCACGTACACACGCGTACACACACACACACACACACGCACACACACACACACGCACGCACGCATACCACACACACACACACACACACACACACACACACACACACACACACACACACACATTCATTTCACTTTTTTCATTATGAGGACAGGATGAAAAAAAGCTGTCTAACTTACTCCTTTATCCTCAATAAAGATCATTTTTACTTGACTTGACTTCACACACACACACACACACACACACACACACACACACACACACTTTGTTAGTTCTTTGCTTGCTATATATTCGTATCACTCATGCTGTTTCCCACATTTTCCAGTGCAATGCTGTGTGCAGTAGGGGAAAGTCGCCGTAGTCCGCACACAATCATGTCGGTCTTTGGTGGTATAGGCCTTACGACATTGTCATCTTTGACTTTAAGATTCACTGCATGAATTTCATTAACATACGTTAATATGTTTTCATAAACGTGTTTTAATTTTGGTCTGTATGATTTCCGCCGACCATCAATGTCAAATAGTTTTATGGTAACATGCCTTTAAATAAACCCATTCCACGTAAAGATGCAATTAGATATTCCAAAGTTGTTTTATTTATTTGAACGACCTCCTTCAAATCTTTCCCCCTCATCAACTGAAATGATCATAATTCGATCAATTGTTTTTACAACATTCACTTTTTTAAATACATGAACATTTTAGGTCATTCTTGATACTTGTATTAATAAATATGGGTTTGTTTCTGCACATAAACGTTGCTTAGAATGAGGGTGAAAGGAAAAGCATTAGACCCCACAATAAGTGCGGTGTCACAGGCAGCTGAGACCCTGGGTTCCAGTCCCTGCACAGACACTGTGTTCTCTGGACGGGTTTTCAGACTGTTGTGGCAGTGATGACAGGCATACACCCATCTTCGTCAGCATAGCATGACAACGGTGACGTCAAATTAGAACAGAAGTCGAACAGAAGACTAAAAACAGCACAAGGACCGTTTGACAGCTGGTACAATTTCCAAGCCTTTACCCTACTCTGCTTACGCAGTCACTGTATGCAATTGTTGGATGTCTCTGCTCTTCAATATCTTTTTGAATAGGATTATGTGACCTGAAACCGACAGTGTTTTTCAGACTATAAGGCGCAGCCCCCCTAATTTTACACACAAATCAGATTTTGCTCAAATACTTTCTTACTATATAACTAGTCATATTATAAGGCTTGAATGTCCATCTTTACCCCTCCCTTTCAACTCCCTTCCACTATATTTAACGTAATACACGGTTATTCTTATTAACGAAGTTGTCCATTCCGCACATGTGTGTGTTTTTAGACTGTTGTTACTGCAATGGTATAATGTTGTTTCATGTTTGGTAATAATGATGTTGATTTGATAACCGTTTTGATAACTTATATGTATGCTATCTATTGCTTTTTTCTTCTCCTTTTTTATGTATTCCCCTCCCCCTTTTCCCTATATGACATGGGCAGATGGCCTTGATCATTACATTTTCATTGATCGTTGATCGTAGTCATATTATAAGGCGCATGGATCTTGGTCTGGAAAATAAACTACCGCCTTCTAGTACGTGAAATATGGTACATAAAATCAAGGGGTATTCGACTGAAAGCACTATCACAAAGAGAAAGAAAGAAAGGTTATGGTGTTTTTAGGTAAATACCTCTCCAACATAAAAAGCAAAACAAATGGGTAGCTCACGATTCTTGGGAGCACGTTTATTGGGAGCTTTTGTTCTCAATGATTACCTCACTCATGTTCACCCAACCGGAAAACCCGTACAAGGTGTAACGTTTTCTGGAAGCATGACTAGCACGATTCCTGGGAAGTTCAATTTTTATTTCGATGATATATACATTTAGACTGTTAGTTATTCCATTTGGTGCAATATGCTGATGATATTGCAGTATGGATGAATACGAATATTAGAAAACACACAAACAAGAGAACAATAACACATGTTCAAAAACTTTATCAAGTTGAAATAGATAAACTAGACAAATAGATGATATTGCAGTATGGATGAATACGAATATTAGAAAACACACAAACAAGAGAACAATAACACATGTTCAAAAACCTTATCAAGTTGAAATAGATAAACTAGACAAATATATGAAGGAAAATGGGTTAGAACTTTCAGGAGAAAAGACACAATTAATGTTTTTTGTAATGGTGACAATCCACAACTTCTACCTCAGCTTGTTTTAGAAGGCAACATTCTACAATATTCAAAAAATGTAAAATTTTAGGAGTCTATTTAACTCCCAAATTAAACTGGCGTTGTTATATTGAACCTCTTATAAGTAAAACTAGACAAAGGTTACACTTTTTGAAAATAATTAGTACTCAATCGTGGGGTCAAGATATTAAAACACTCTTACATCTTGCTACTAGTTTGGTTCGATCAAAGTTAATTTATGGACAAGAAGTTTATTTTTTAGCTCCTCAGACACTACTAAAAAGGTTACAAAGCATAGATAGTAAGGCTATTAAACTAGCACTTGGTGTGCCAGTGCACACAAATACGTTCAAAACATACAGAGAAGCTAATTTGTTATTACTTGAAGATCAACGTAAGTTAGCTACAGGCAAGTATGTGACTAGAAGTCTCTCAGTGTCTAATTCAGTCAGTAATGAAGTTTTTCTTGATTCAAACATTGATTTTCCTAAGAGGGCTAAAATATTTCTTACTTACAACCTATTAGAAATTATACAGATTAATTATTTAAGAAACGTGACATCAATATTACATTAATTTCAAGTATACCGGTATACCTATTGTACCTCAGTTGGAGCATTTGTTTGCACAATATGATACAGATAATACTGCCTTAAAAAAGGATCATAATATTAATCTGATAGCAGTTGAAGCAAAAGAACATCTAGAAAATGTATATCCGTATCATCTTAAAATTTATAAAGATGGTTCAGTTTTGGAATCATACACTGGAGCTAGATTTGTGATCCCCGAATTAAAAATTAAAAAATCATTTTGTCTAGGAAAAGGCTTTTCAATATTTACTGCTGAACTTTATGCAATTCTTATGGCCTTATCTTGGATAGCTGATACTGATATTGCGATGTATAGTATTTTACTTTGTGTTGACTCAAAATCTGTACTTTATTGTTTACAAAATTGTAATGCGAATGTTAGAAGAGATCTAATTTTTGATATAAAATACTTAATACATTCTGTTATGTCCAAAGGAATTGATATATAATTTTGTTGGATTCCATCGCATTGTGGTATCTTTGGGAATGAATTAGCTGATAGATTAGCCAAAGAAGGTGCTAGCAGAAAACTTTCAGACACTTTACTAAAACTAAAAAAACATGAAATAAATTCAATTTTAGAAAATTGTATGCATAAAGAGAAACTTCCTTCAAAATCTGAAATATTGTCATGTTCAAGATCTTTGTCTAGCCTGATTTACAAAATTCGATTAAATTCATGGAAGACCAAATTTTCTAAAGATGTAGAATGCGCTTGTGGTCACCCACTATCAGTTCAACACATTCTTTTCGAATGTCCATTTTTAACATCACTATACACCTTGTCTGGGATACAAGTAGCAAACATAGGAACTTTACAAGATGTAGTTTACAGCCATGAAATGATCAAAATAGCTTCTGTCATATCCAGCTCTGGAATTGCAAGATTACTATAATTGATACGTTAGTTAATATTAATTTTGTTTTCTTTGCCCCCCATCCTTTTTTCCCCCTCACGGACATTCTCTCTCTCTCTCTCTCTCTCTCTCTCTCTCTCTCTCTCTCTCTCTCTCTCTCTCTCTCTCTCTCTCTCTCTCTCTCTCTCTCTCTCTCTCTCTCTCTCTCTCTCTCTCTCTCTCTTTCTCAAACACACACACATACACACACACACACACACACTTTTTCCCTCATTTTAATTTAATATTTGTTTATGTCTTTTTGTTTTTGTTCTTTTGTTTTGTTTTTTTGTTTAATTAATTTATTTATTTAAATCTAATATCACCATTGTTGTGAACAAACTTTAAATTAAATAAATCAAATCAACTGTTAGTAGGCCTACTCGGTGTAATGTTGTTGAGAATCTGAGAAGTGGGTTCACTATCATTATGGCTTTCATAGTGTTCAGACAGTTTTAAAAAAACCACTGTTTCAAGATGTGGAATCACCATGAGAACATGGACCAAGGTTCTATCCGAACAAACAATAATCTGGAATCTTGGCATCGCAGTCTCAAAAGCTTGGTGTCAAGAGCACCCCCAAACACTTTCCGAATTGTACAGACTCTTCAGGAGAAAGTTGCAAGGACGGAACATGAACTGCGTGCTCTGAGACAAGGGCAGAACACAAGAAGACCAACAAAACTGGCACAACGCCGAAAGACTGAGAGACTTGCAAACATTAAAGTGTCTTTGGAAAGAGGAGAGAAAACTCTCATTCAGTTTGTGGATGCATGCCCATATGCTATCCACTTCTGAGCACACAGTTCCTGATCCCTCCTTACAGCTGTTGATGCCTTGATTAAATCTATTTTTATTTCATTTTGTATTATTCTTTTTATGTGCTATGTGCTGTGATTATTAGATAAAGAAGGTTATAATATATATGCATTTGTGTGCACGCTTGTGTTTGAGTGTGGGAGTGTGTGTGTGTATGTTTGTGTGTGTGTGTGTGTGTGTGTGTGTGTGTGTGTGTGTGTGTGTGTGTGTGTGTGTGTGTGTGTGATGTGTGTGTGTGTGTGTGTGTGTGTGTGTGTGTGTGTGTGTGTGTGTGTGTGTGTGTGTGTGTGTGTGTGTGTGTCCCAAGAAACGTTCTAATTGTGTGTGACGGTTTCCCTCTACCAAGAAACATGCTCCCAACAAACGTGCTCCCAACAAACGTGCTCCCAAGAATCATGAGACCCCGTATCAAACCCTAGAGGTGCAAGCCGAGCTGCAAGATGGGTGGCCCGAGACTATCATATCGGTCTACAAGGTCAGCCGACCTCACCAAAAACTTAAAATGACCTCTTCTACAGACTCGACGAACTGAAGCCCGCCTCACTACTTTCTACAAACTCGTCTTTCTCCTCTATCACACATCGCCTCCCCCCCCCCCCTTTTAATAAATTAAATCTTCAATATCAGATTCTGACTGACTTCCTTAAATTTTGAATCTCATAAATATCATTATGCATGGCAAACAGAGTATCTAAAAATACGTAATTAAATTATCCCTGTCTATCTTGGGCTCTATCTTCCCCCCATAATATCTCATCAGTTCACTTTCTTCTTTTGCTGTTAGTTTCTTTCTTTTTCATACTACCCCCTAACGTGCAGCAGAATCTTCAACGTGATGAAGTTGGCTGCCTGAGGAGAAGAAGAAGAGGCGCACTGCTCAAGTAACACCAATGTAAATGTGTCGTGTAAATTTTGTGAACAGTTTAAAAAAATATATAAAAATATCGATGTCACTTCGTGCTTTTCAGCCGTATGAGGCGCCTTTTGTTCATGAGTGGTTCTCGACCAGTGAGTGCATGATGACAAGGTATCAAACCACGTGTAGAGGTAAGTACAACCGTCAACATTCTATGACACATCAGGTTCCTACATTCTACAATTTCGCTGTAGAAAGTATACATTCTCTGTTTCATCTCATCATAGAATGTATGCGTTCTACGCGGGTCAACATTCTATACAACATATATACCAATGTCCAAGCCTGTGTTGAACACATCATAGTGTCTTTCTCACCCTATCACTCTCTTTTCTCACTTTCTCTTTTCCTTCCCATGCTCACTTTGCTTTTTCTTTCTGTCTCTTTCTTTATCGGAATGAAGATGAAGGATTTGTCATACTATTGTATTTTCGTTACGATATTAGAAGCATTCACATGTGAAAATTTCAAGGTGCATTTGCTTACAAGTACTATTACAAAAGTAATAAAGAAGGCTGAGAGTACATGAAGGGAATTATTCCTGGAAATACTAGCGCGTGCCAGCATAATCGAGAATGAGATATTGACCTACATTTCTTAATCTTATCATTGTGTTGCTCTTCTCGTTGTACTTTCTGTTGTCAACCAACGTGGAGTTATGGAGGCAATTGTCAGTATTTTAGGTTGAAAGCTCCAAGGTCTTACAGCCTATTTATTGTCCATGGTGGTAATTGTCAGTATTCTAGGTTGAAACTCCAAGGTCGTACATCCTATTGGCCATGGTGGTGATGGTCAGTATTTTAGGTTGAACACTCCACGATCTTACAGCCTATTGGCCATGGTGGTAATTGTCAGTATTTTAGGTTGAAAGCTCCAAGGTCCTACAGCCTATTTGCCATGGTGGTAATTGTCAGTATTTTAGGGTAAAAACTCCACGGTCTTACAGCCTATTGGCCATGGTGGTAATTGTGAGTATTCTAGGTTGAAAGCTCCAAGGTCTTACATCCTATTGGCCATGGTGGTAATTGTCAGTATTTTAGGTTGAAAACTCCAAGGTCTTACAGCCTATTGGCCATGGTGGTAATTGTCAGTATTTTAGGTTGAAAGCTCCAAGGTCCTACAGTCTATTTGCCATGGTGGTAATTGTCAGTATTTTAGGGTAAAAACTCCACGGTCTTACAGCCTATTGGCCATGGTGGTAATTGTGAGTATTCTAGGTTGAAAGCTCCAAGGTCTTACAGCTTATTGGCCATGGTGGTAATTGTCAGTATTCTAGGTTGAAAGCTCCAAGGTCTTACAGCCTATTGGCCATGGTGGTAATTGTCAGTATTTTAGGTTGAAAACTCCAAGGTCTTACAGCCTATTGGCCGTGGTTGGTTGAAGCACAAGCTGCAAGATAATGTTGTAGAATTGCAATCATAGCACAAACTGTAACATAGGAATATTATTTTATTTTATATGTGCCCTTTTGTCTTATGTGGAAGCCTGAGTGACCATGCAAAGAACAACATAGGACGCAGGGATTCAACCATGACAAAGAAAACAAGTAAGATTGAGTGCATCATATTTATCATGTGTCAGCAATCAGCGACACTTGTACATTTTAAACAGTATTGGAAACCGACACAGTGAAGTAAGAAACACAATCATATATTTATGTTGTATGTTAATTGTTATGTATTTCATGATTTGTGAACGTTTGGCATGCTCATTTGCACTGGGCAAGTAGAATTTGGTTTTACTTGCCAGGGCAAGTGAGTAAAAAGTTAATGTTTACCCTTGTTGTTATTGTCCTTTGCCGATCTACGGATCGCAAAGGAGTATGTTTTCGTTCGTGTATGTTTCTTTGTTGTTGTTTTTTGTTTGTTTGTTTGGTTGGGTTTTTTTTCTCTCCGTCTGTCCCAAGAATATCTCCCGAACCGCTTGACCGAATCGCTTAAAATGTTGTGTGGTGGTGTGTCACCATGACAGGAAGGCATCCGCGCATAACTTATCGCCATCGTCACCTTGACATTGGCGTACGACTTTGAAAATCGAAAATCTGTAAGGGGTCATAACTTCCACACCGTTGGTCTTAGAGTCTTCCAATTTGGCATGTAGGTACTTTGGCTTATGGTCGTTGTGATGATGGCATACCGATGAAGGTCCAAGCCAAGGTCAGACAGATCGGTAGGCCTTGAAAGTGGTAGGGGTCTAAAAAATTGGGTTTTAAGCCATATTTTCCACATTTCTACTTGACAGAAGCGCTTCAGATTGTGTGTGGTACTGTATAACCTAGACTAGAAAACATCCGAGCATAAAGTATCGCCATGCTGACCTTGACCTTCAAGTGTGACCATGAAAAGTGAAATTTCCTTCTTTGCTCTATATATTTCTAGTCCAAGCTGCATCTCGTGAACTAGAAGACATAATCCCTTCAAAGTGTGTCAGGATGTGACACTAAGAGTATAACACATTCGTACATAAATTATCCTTCGGAAATACAATGTCGCCGAGCAGCAGACATGTTTCCGTTTTTCTTCACCCTCCTATATGTCGTGAAATACTGTATAGAATCACTCCAAATTTTGTGTGGGGTGAAAAACGTGGAGTAGAAAACATTGCAGTACAAATTATGCCACGTGGGATTTTAATGTCGCCGAGCGGCAAACATGTCTCCGAGTTAAGGGTGTACGCCCCACTAATTGCGGGTGTACATCCCGGGAAAGGAGGGGGTCTAATACTAAAAGTAAAAGACAAAATGTGCCACGTGGGGCTTAAATGTCGCTGAGTGGCAGACATGTCTCAGTGTCAAGGGTGTGCACCCCACCAATTAAGGGTGTGCATCCCGGAAAACGATTTGCATCCAGTCAAGGGTGTGTAGGTGCATCACCCAAAGTCACAAAGAGGACGGCCCTAAAATGTGAGGGGGAAGGGAGGTACAGGGCGGGGCATGTACAGGGCGTAACTGGCAAAAGACATATCTGCCGATCGGCGATCCCTTGTTTTTTTTTACTTTCGCTTTTGTTGATATATTTTATTATTGATGTTAACGGATTTAGCAAACGTTTTCTGTATTTGTTTAAATTATAGACTGTCAAAGGAACTACAAGACTAGTTTTGAATTATATTTGAAACAAAAAATAATTATAAATCCCAGCCCTTGTCCCCAAGATGACTTCTGAAGTGAATCCAGCAACCTCCAATGTCGTTGTGCCTGGTGCACACAAGAACCCGGAGTCTTCTTATGATGCCGACCAATTTCAGTTCTTCTTACACGTGGCTTATCAAATCAGGGCTATAGGTGACCCCATTGTCTTCTGTGTCGGCTTCGGGGGGAACTGCATGATAATTCTGATTATGCATCGCCTTCCTTCATCCGCATCTACGGTGTTCTTCCAAACCCTGGCCCTGTCTGATCAGTTGGTGCTGATGTTAGAGCCCCTGGCACGCTTCCTCAATGGGAGATTTGGTGTGAAAAGTTTCAGTGCTGGTAGCTCCTGGCAGTGCAAATTGACTAGAACTACATATCACACGGCCTCGGTTCTGTCGTCGTGGATGCTGGTGTCCCTTACCGTGCTCAGAGCTGCCTCTGTGTTGTGTCCGCTTCGTGTCAATGCTGTGTGGACCAAGAGGAAATCACGAGCTGCTGCTGGGACAATGGTTACCGTCATCATCGTTCTTAATTGGCACCGTATGAAAAGATATGCTATTCGGGGTGGGGAGTGCGTGCTGATTGAATCAAGAAGGGCAAAAAAGTATTTCTTTCAGGTTCAACTGTTACAGCTGTGCTTCTTACCTTTCATACTACTGATCATCAGCGATGGAGTTGCCTTGTGGACACTGGTCAGGTCTGTTCGATCAAGAAAACGTCTTGGTGTACAAGAAACCTCCCCAGATTCCAGGCCGCATAAAGCATCCTCACAGACTGTGGCTCTGATTGCTGCCAGTGTCTGTTTCATCGCCTTGATGACTCCTCTGGCTGTGTGCTTCCTGTGGTATGGGCAGCTTCACTGGGACAAGTTATTTGAACTTGCACAGTACTGGCTGTTAGAACGTGTCAGCTATTTTCTATTCTACTGCAAGTGTTTTTTCAACTTCTGCGTGTTCTGTTTAACTGTTAGACAGTTCAGAGCTGAGGCACTCAGCATCTTTCGAGAGTTTTATGGCGTATGTGTTCACAAGAAGAGAAATCGTTTTTAAAAGTCATTTATTTAGATGTTAACAAATACAGTAGATTCATTTTAAAACAAAAAATAGCTCTGTGTGTGTGTGTGTGTGTGTGTGTGTGTGTGTGTGTGTGTGTGTGTGTGTGTGTGTGTGTGTGTGTGTGTGTGTGTCTGTCTGTCTGTCTGTATGTCTGTCTGTGTGTCTCTGTCTGTGTGTGTCTCTGTCTCTGTATCGTTTTCTAGACAAAATACTGGACAGATTTCGATCAAATTTGGCAGACATGTAATCATTTTCTGAAAGAAGGTTCTTTTCGAAGTGTGTGGCTTTGCTGGTTGTGATTGATTTTGTCATGACTTTTTGTTGTTGTAAATGCAGACAGGTCCAATTTCCTCAAACACTGTTTTGTGGGTATCAATGAAATTTGGTAGAGGCATAAACAACCTACTGACAAGGGTTCATCTCAAATTTTCATGATGCTGCTGATTGTTGATTTCTTCTGATCTTTTTTCTACCTTTACTCCTATGATATAGGGAAACGTGTCAAATACTCGATGCAAACACTCGGTACTTTTCGAAAAGTATCCTTACTCAGTATGGCTCGGCCCCAAAAGGATCGATGTAAGAGAATCTAGCGTTTCCGAGTTGTGCAGAATATCTCGAAATGAACACATATTTCAATTTCTATGTTATTGTTGTTCTTGTTGTTGCTTGCTTGTTCGTGCACATTTTGTATGTTATCATTTTCGTTATCATTTTCTGTTCCAGTCTCTTATTACTTGTGGCAGCCAATATTGTATCATCTACTTAGTGTTTGAGCGCCTTGTATAAGCTTCAAGCTTGTTGTGCTCGTTCTCATTTGTTTACGTTGCTGCTTTGCTATGAATTTCTCAAATAAAAATTCGTTTAATTTAAACCAAATGAACACTTAAACATTTAGAATCGGGAATTAACTGAAACTGCGCTTGCCTAAGCAGCACAAATTACTTGGCGGGAATCAAAGAAATTGACAGAATGGCAGAGGAAGCAACGAGAAGGGCATTAGACATAATCGAGGACCATAGGAGAGAGTTGAAGCCCCTGTCAATTAACATAGTTTCGTGCTCCGTTTCGTTTCATATCCGAGCATCGTTGTCTTTTATGTGACTCGTTCGGTAGAGTTCGTAAATGCGTGTTTCGGTGCAAAGTATGGATACGGTCACTCAATAAACATCCATACTTTCTTAAATTACAGAAAGTATTGATATTTTTGGAAAGTGCATGATCCATTACACAAAGTAGCGATACTTCTTCTTTCGCGAAAAGGATCGATCATTTCTTAAATGGATCGTTCCATATGGAAATGAGCGTTGTTTTGCAATCAAAACTTTTTGAAAAGTACTGAGTCTTTGCATCGAGAGTTTGACACGTTACATACGCCATAGAAACTCTTTGTTTACCCAGTCCTGTCATTTTGCGGAATCACTCTGGAGACAGTCATTGAGTGGCCAGTGAGACGGGGAAAGGTGGAGTAGTATAAGCTACGGAGAAGGGGAAAGTCAGGGAAAGGGGAGAGGAGTTACATAGGCACACGACTGTTAGTTGTTTTAAACATACTAAAAATAACTTTTACCAGGTTTACAATGCCACCGTGTATTTTTAGTTTTATTGTATCTTCTTTTTTTAAATTTGAAGGGTGTTAACTATTGCATCACAGTGCTCCCAGATGACTATAAATATATTTACTGGAAATAATTCCCTTTAGTTCCGTGTTACATATTCTTTCTTTCTCTCCTTCTTTTTGTGGTCCCAGTTCTAACGGAATGGAAGTACATTGGAATGGGAACGAGGGATGTGCGTTTATCTCTCTCTCTCTCTCTCTCTCTCTCTCTCTCTCTCTCTCTCTCTCTCTCTCTCTCTCTCTCGCTCTCTCTCTCTCTCAGTCTCTCTCTGTATGTGTGTGTGCGTGCGTGTGCGTGTGTGTATGCATCTGTATGTGTTTTTGTTTGTTGTGTGTGTGTGTGTGTGTGTGTGTGTGTGTGTGATCAAAATGCGTTCCATGGTCATATCTCCTAAACCACTGAACCGATAGTAACGAAACTTGGTACAGTGCTTCCTTAGCTGTTGTACCTGCAGCACGTGATGTCAGATTCACCAAAAGGCAAACCATTGCTGCCTATGAACGCAATACCATTAAAACCAACTTGAATAGTACAAAGATACCGATTATTTTTTTAAAAATGGATGGGTTTAAACCAAAGTAAAGATGTCACCTAACAACTTTTCAAACAGGTGAAAAGATGCCACGTAACAACTTTCTTTGTAAAATATTTATTTATGAGTATCCCCATACGGATACAGGATTTTTTAAAAACAAAAACAAAACAAAAACATAGTGACCTTAGAAATGGAATTAAAAAAATAACTCCCTTGAAAATATGTCACGCTTTCTTCCCGTTTTAAACAAAGCGAGACCACAGCAAACCTGGTGTTTCAAACAAAACGTTCTTTTAATTCTCGCTTCAGATGAGTTGGAGACGAAGCCAAACTAGGTGAGAAAACCGTATTCTTCAAACTATAGTAGTCAAGCGTATTTTGTCGCTGAGAGCCGATTTGAAACGATTGTCCAGCAACAAGATGCCAAATGTGACCTGGGTCACCAGTTATTTTTAATTATTATTCGGAAGTCTCTGATGTATCTAGTACGATGGCCGACTCAGCCCGTTTCCAAAGAGATAGTTACAATGATGTGATCCTACCTTACATCTTCCTGACTTATCGCATCTCATACCTAGGACACCCAATGGCCGCTGTGTTTGGCACGTTTGGAAATATGATGACCATTTTCATCATGCTTCGCCTTCCTTCATCCACTTCTAGTGTTTACTTCATTCTCCTGGCTGTGTCAGACCAGTGGCTGCTGCTAATACCGTTGCAGAACTTCTTTCTGTTTGTATTTTCCTTTACACAACTTGTGGACCAGGGCACCTGGCAGTGCAAGGTCTTCATGTTCGTACAGCGCGCAGCATCGCCTCTGTCGTCATGGATGCTGGTGTCACTCACCATGCTCAGAGCTGCCTCTGTGCTGTGGCCACTTCGTGTCAGTGCTGTGTGGACCAAGAGAAAGTCACGAGCGACTGCCGGTATGGTGACGGTCATTATTATTCTCATCAATTCACACTATCTATACGGCTTCGATATCTACAGAAATGTGTGTTCCACGCTTTCATCAGGATCGTACGCATGGCTCAACAATATAATCAACACTTGGATTCGCCTGCTTCAGTCTTCTTTATTGCCCTTCCTTCTGCTAATGGTCAGCAACAGTGTCCTAGTGTGGACGGTGGTCAGGTCTGTGAAAGTCAACAAACGTCTGTCCACACAGCAGGCTGGCCAGGGTTCCAGGGAGCAGGGAGTGTCTTCGCTGACCGCCACCTTGCTTGTGGCCAGCACAGCATTCTTCCTGCTGACCTCCCCAAGCGCCATCTACTCGCTGTGCATGGGTTATCTGGATGCGGTGGGCAAAAAAGATCCTGTTGTTGGCGGGCAGTTGGAAGTGTTGGGCGTTGCCAGTGACGTGCTGCTCACCTCCAACAGTGCCCTCAACTTCTACATGTACTGTCTGACCGGCAGCAAGTTCAGGACAGAGTATGTTCGCGTTGTGACCCAGATGTGTGGCGTGTGCTGTAAGAGCAAGGCCGCTAGGTCAAGGTCAAGACCAAGACCATAGAGCGTGGACATGTGACATCATCGTTTCAGCTGTATTGTCCACTTTGTTGCTATTAGAGACCCAAAATTTGGTGTCTTCGTAGATTGTTTCAAGGTCATTTGTGGTGCAAAGCCCTGATGTGTGCGACCTTCACCTTATCCTAACAAGCACGCTTGGGAACTTTGCACCCACTGGGGTTCAGCCTTGGTTTGGTGTTTTTTACTTTGTTCTTGAACTGGGATTAACTTTACATGGCTTTGCCATTTTGTTCTTACTATTCTTTTCATACGGAATGTGGAAATTGAATATTTGTTTCATTTCTTTGTTTTTAAAATTTGAAGCACACTTTGCTCACAAAAATAAAATGTCTTATTAAACAGCATAGTGGGATAACTAATCTTAAGGGCCTACCATGTTTGTCTCACGATAATATGAAAATGACTTAACAAGACAACAAGCATGAGAAAGTGGAAAAGAGATACGGTGTGTTCTGAGAAAGTTGAGTAATGATAGATTTGATGTGCTTATCAATATTAAGTATGTGCACAGAAAACATTTAATGTGCCTGATGAAAATGTAATAAGCTGCCCCGTGGGGATACCGGGTGGATCTTTCATACAAAATACTTCCCCCACCTTCTGGAAGTTCTGTGCTGGTAACTTTCTCTAATCTGTCACTCCCTTTCACTTTGCCTTTTCTCTGTGCTTACTGTCATCTACTATTCTTCTGCCTTACTGGTCCTTTTTTTCAAGAAAACCTTAGAAAGATTTTCGTCAGCTGAAGTCAGACATCCTTGGGCCTAAGGATGGGACATTTGAAAGCCTCACGGCTACGTTTAGTCCCAACATGCTAACCTAACCTAACCTAAAATCCCAATCCTTGTCTGATAAAGTTCTTCAGTCTTCGGTCTTTAGTCTTCGATCAGTATTCTCTCTCTCTCTTTTTCTCTCTCCCTCTCTCTCTCTCTCTCTCTCTCTCTCTCTCTCTCTCTCTCTCTCTCTCTCTCTCTCTCTCTCTCTCTCTCTCTCCTCTCGATCCCCTCAAATCTTTTTTAAACTCTTCGATACCCAGATTCAACCCATGCTTACGTATGGGGCTGAAATCTGGGGTGTCATAGCAGATGTGAGTCCCATAGAAAAAGTTCACTTGTTCGCCATGAAAAGATTTGTAAATGTAACTATAAGAATACCAAATAGTCTAGTTTACGGTGAGCTAGGACGGCACCCTTTATATATCAATTGTCTTTTGAAATCTGTCAGATTTTGGCTTCGCATTATTAAAATGCCTCATCAACGCCTGCCCTTCAAAGCGTATAAAATGTTGCTTTATTTGCATGAACAAAATCGGTAAACTTGGGCGTCCTCAGTTTTCTTTGTTTTATATAAATACGGATTTGATCAGGTGTGGCTAAATCAGGGTGTTGGTGATGAAAGATATTTTCTTGCTGCACTTAAAGAAAGACTTGTCTTATCATACACAGCAGATTGGTCAAAAGAACTTTCAACGAAAGAACGATTTACTTTTTATTCAACATTTAAAACAACTTTGTTCTTGTCTCCTTATTTGTGCGAATTAAAACACATAAAAGCAAGAAACTTTTTGATACGTTTAAGACTTGGTGTTTCCCCCTTAAAAACACATAGATTTCGTTATTCCAATTCTAACACAGATTACTCTTGTCCCTTTTGTAGAGAAAAATCAGAAACAGAGGTGCATTTTATACTTAAGTGTCCTAAATATGCTGATATTCGAGAAAGATACATTCCAAGAAAATATTTTAATCGTCCGTCTAGTTTCAAGCTTTCTATTCTTCTTGCCTCAACTCATAGGCCTACAATAATGCGCCTCTCTTTCTATGTGTGTAAGGCTTTTGAACTCCGTAATTCATTATGAGAATTTCATGTTTTGTCATGTGTCATCGAATATGCATTCAATGTGCTTTCTTTAGTATAACAAGTCAGCCTTAAACTTCTTGCGCGATATTACTATAAGGCATGTATTTTGTTTCATTGTGGTCTTAGTTATGTATCTGTTCCGTGGCTATAGAATTAATGAGATTATTTGATTTCTATTTTAACAATGTATGCCTCCTTGTTATATTGTAATTCTTTGTATGTTATTATTTTCATTAATTAATGTTGTGTGGATGTATGTTCCTTTTATGTACTCATTCTTTGAAATGGGCCTAAGGCCTAATCAGTAAATCATTCAGACTCAGACTCAGACTCTCTCTCTCTCTCTCTCTCTCTCTCTCTCTCTCTCTCTCTCTCTCTCTGGTGTTGCTGCGCCCTTACTGATTGGATATTTATATCGAAATCCTGCTTCTACGTATGACTGGCTTGATAACTATGTACATATGATGGATAACATTAACGCAAACAACAGTAATATATTGCTACTAGGTGATTTTAACTGTGATCTTATTTAAGCCACAAACTTCCTGGCACTCGACCACTGCCCTATTTGGCCTTCCGCAACTTATCTCCACGGCTACTAGAGTCACCCCCATGTCAGCAACACTTCTTGACCACATATATTCCAACAACACGTCCCTAGTCACTGATGTGAATGTGTTAGACTCCAAATGTATTAGTGACCACTCCCCTGTGAAATGCACGTGGCTTAGCAAACCCCCAAAAGATCGAGCCAAAGGCCACACTACTATTCACTACAGATCCTTTAAAAACTTTGATAAACTCGCATTTTTTCATGATCTGAGCATAGCACATTTTGACAATGTCTCTAATTTTTCATGTCCCATCCAAGCACTAGATGTGTTTGTTTCATCTTTTCTAACAGTAATTGAGAAACACGCACCTCTTATAACAAAAAATAGCCAGAAATAGCAGAAACTATGAAAGGACAGGAGCGTGTTAAAAATGAATATAAATTACTGAAGAAAGAAAATACTGATTCGCTGCCAACTAGCATTAAAGCACAAAAACACATAGACTGTGAAAACAAAGAATTATAACATAAAACAACTAAGAAATAAAGTCAATGACCTCATTCGTGACTCTATAAAACAGCACTTCAATAATGGTATCGACAAATCGTGACACATATACTTTATGGCGAGCCATCAACAGCATTACACATAAGTCTAACCACAATTCAATAAATAACTACAGTTGGTCGCCAGACTCATTTAATAATCACTTTATACACTTAGCAGAGTCTATAGGGGCAACAGACCCAACACACATCGCGAAAGAATACTGTCATTCATCGTCTCTTCAAACCGTTTGTAGCAGTAACTTAAAACCTGGAATTTCCTTTACAATACCTTCGCCTGCTGTTCACGAAGTTGGTTCTCTTATCTCAAGATTAAAAAATCAAAACTCAATAGGACCAAACAAAGTCAGTAGCTCTTTCTTAAAACTTACACTTCCCTATGTAGTAGAACCTCTTACCTTCCTATATAACTCATGCTTTGATCAAAACATAGTCCCACCTGGTCTAAAATCAGCTTAAGTTATACCATTGCCTAAATCTAAAGATCTCTCCGACCTAAGCAACTTTAGACCCATTTCTATTATCTCAGTTCTATCCAATCCTCTTGAAAAACATGTTCATAAGCATCTAATGCAGTACCTTGAGGATAACAATCTTTTCCATCCCTTGCAATTTGGCTTTCGACAGCATCATTCATGTCAAACTGCCACAGTTCGTCTCTGTGATACCTGGCTCTCAGCAATAAACCAAAACAAAATGACAGGTGCTGTATTTCTTGACTTTAAAAAAGCATTTGATCTTGTGAATCATAAAATACTATTACAAAAGCTAACACTATACCTGCAGGACGAAAATACGTTTTTTTTTTTTTTTTACATCCTATCTTACTAACAGAGCCCAGCATGTCTTTGGTAATGGTGCAATTTCAGATAAAAAGATCATAAAGATTGGTGTGCCGCAAGGCTCTGTCTTAGGACCTCTCTTATTCTCCTTAATTATTAATGACTTACCACTTTCAATATCAGATGAAAGTGTTTCATGCGGTCTATTTGCTGATGACTCCTCCCTCCACTCTAGTGCAGCTCATTTATCCTCCATTCAAACATCATTACAAACAGCTTTAAATGATGTTTCTGCCCGGTGTGCCCAAATTCTGATGGTACTCCACCCTACAAAGACCAAAAGCATGTTAATTACTTCAAGACAAAAATATCCGAACGCACCTCTAATTCGCAAGGTTTATTTAAGGGATAACTTCGTTGACCAAGTAAAAGAGCATCGAGTACTGGGTGTGATCATAGACGAAGCACTGAAGTGGCAGACTCATATTGAGAAAGTAACACACAGGCTTGCACGTAGCCTATTCCTACTAAAAAAATCTTAAACCATTCATAGAAGTAAAGGAACGCAAGATGGGTTTTGTATGCCCACTGTCTCTCTCACGTCAACTACGCATCTGTAGTTTGGGATTCTGCCGCCAAATGTCACCTATTAAAACTCAATTCTATCTACAAAAGGGCAGCTAAAATTATTGTTCCTGATCCGAACCTCACCACATCAGAAAAACAAGCGCACTTAAACATCCTTCCGTTGAATTCGCAACGAAAGTACAACAAAGCAATCCTCATGTACACAGTCCATAATAACTTAGCTCCATACTACCTAAACAAAATAGTTACCCCGGCATCAAATCGCTATGGTTCCAGTAACTACATTTCGCCAAACACTAGAATAGACAAATACAAATCAAGTTTTTCCTTCTCGGGTTCCTCAATTTGGAATTCCCTTCCTTCTGCCATTAAGTTATGCCCTTCCATCTCACGATACAAAAAGAGGGTGCGGGCAAATATACTGTACAGTCCTGCTTAATAATCGTTATGCAATATTGAACTCACACTGTTTAATGTATCTATTGCCTTGTCTACAACTACAAGTTATATGCCAAACGAATGTTTACATCTCAGATTTATGTTTTGTTTGTTTATTGTTTTGCATTGAAAATACCTGTATGATGTATGTCAAACAAATGTTTACATCTCAGATTCAAGCTTTGTTCGTTTATTGGTTTGCCTTGAATATACCTGTTAAATGTGTTTACATGGAAGTTGCTTTCATCTCATACTTCTCATCAAGTATTAATTGTTTGGTTTTACTATGTTAGTATTCGTGTACTCTATGCTATGTGTAAGAGAGAGAGAGAGAGAGAGAGAGAGAGAGAGAGAGAGAGAGAGAGAGAGAGAGAGAGAGAGAGAGAGAGAGAGAGAGAGAGAGAGAGAGAGAAAAACTTGAAAACTTGAAAATGTTAACTTTATCTTTCAAGGATAAAGATTTTAGGCAACGCCTAGTCTTCCAATCTGTCCTGGGTACATATACGAACATAGAATACAAACATGGCAAGGCATAATACCATGGCAAGGCATAATATTACACATACAGATTTGAACATAAAGGTAGCACCTTGGTACATATACGAACATAGAATACAAACATGGCAAGGCATAATATTACACATACATTTTTTAACATAAAGGTAGCAAAGCAGGTGATATTATGATATGAGAGAGAGAGAGAGAGAGAGAGAGAGAGAGAGAGAGAGAGAGAGAGAGAGAGAGAGAGAGAGAGAGAGAGGAGAGAGAGAGAGAGAGAGAGAGAGAGAGAGAGAGAGAGAGAGAGAGAGAGAGAGAGAGAATGAATGAATGAATGAATTAATTAATTAATTAATTTTATTTATAGAGGGTACTAGAGTAAGCAATAACATGCTTTTCTACATCCAGCCCTCTGGACAAAATACATGTAAAGTAGAAAATGGAAAACGAAAATAAACACATACAAAGTAATATAAAGCATGCAAAATGCATCCCTATATTGTAACACATCAATAACAAACCAAAGCCTATTATTATTATTATCTATGCTCATTATTAACATTCAACATGTGTGAAGTAAGCTCATACACACGGAAAAATAAAAACCTAATCTTACTTTTCACACTCATCTTCAACATTCAAAAATAAAAAAGTGCACCAACATGAAAAAAATACCTCAATCATACTTTATGAATTCATCATTAAAGTGTACTTATTTGAAAAGAAACCCATGCGCATAATAAGTCAAACATAGTATTACTTTACCTACTCATCTTAGCATGCACAATTTAAAATATAAATACGTGTACCCATGGCGGTATTAACCGCCGTTTTGTCCAAATTCCGCCGTTTTGTCTATAGACAAAACGGCGGGGCTAGAACCGCCGTTTTGTCCAAATTTTCTATTATGATTTGGACAAAACGGC
>CM065686.1:40580594-40619608 GCA_017654935.2 Phymorhynchus buccinoides
GCATCACCGCAGAAGCAGCTAGTCATTCACTCAGAGATAGACAGTAGGATTTCATCATATTCATGTAGACAGCAGTATATTTCATCAGATTCATGTAGACAGTAGGATTTCATCGGGTTTATGCCTCACAGACGCCATCATAGTTGGATAGCCGTGAGATTAAAGTCGGATGTGTGGAGCAAGGCTGTTACTGGAGTTTTAGCATCACCGTAGAAGCAGCTAGTCATTCACTCAGAGATATATATATATATTTATTTAGTTGTAAATACTGCCACTGGTGTACTCTCTCTGTCAAAATTGAAGCACCAGTTGACTGAACAACTAATTTGTCGCAGCGGAGCGGCAAACTTGATTTACTTGATTACAATTCACACAATGGAAAATCTTAAACAATGATCAACAATTTCTTCCTTCTTAGTACTCAGTGATCACTGCTCTTATAATATCAATATTATGCCCTGTCTTTTGTTTTTTTTCTTCTTTTACAATTGCTAAAATATGTAGATTCTAATTTGTACTGAATTCCATTTCCTACTAGCTGTTATTATAAATCGGAATTCCGATTTGTACTGGAAAAAAGCCAGTAGAAATCGGAATTCTGATTTGTACTAGTAGGATTCCGAATCGTACTGGATTCCGATTTCTACTGGCTGTTAGTAGAAATCGGAATTCCGATTTGTACTAGTAGAAATCGGAATTCCGATTTCTACTAGTAGGATTCCGAATCGTACTGGATTCCGATTTCTACTGTGACATATACATTATTTGTTGCCATACTACGTGAGGGAATTTCTGTTGAGGTTTTTTTTTCTTATGTATTTTGTGTGTCTAGTCGTTCCCCTGCTCTCTCTGTCTCTATCTGTCTGTTTTTATCTGTCTGTCTGTCTGTCTGTCTGTTTGTCTGTCTGTCCTGTTTGTCCTGCTCTCTTTCTCTCTCTCTCTCTCTCTCTCTCTCTCTCTCTCTCTCGCTCATCTCTCTCTATCTCTTCTCCTCTCTCTCTCTCTCTCTTGCGCTTATTCTTTTCCCTCAATAAACAAATGTTTCCAAAAAATGTTTCCAAAAACTGTTTATCTCTCCCTCTCTCTCTCTCTCTCCTCTCTCTCTCTCTCTCTTCTCGCTAGCCTCTCTTCTCTCTCTCTCTCTCTCTCTCTCTCTCTATCTCTCCTCTCTCTCTCTCTCTCTCTCCTCTCTCTCTCTCTCTCTCCCTCTCTCTCAAACAAGTGAATGTTAGTCGATAATACAAATCTGATGATTGGTATGATACAGATTGTCGATTAAGCAAACAAAATGCTTGTAGATTGTTAAATAAATCTTGTTGTACTTTAGAATTGTCAGATAGGATTGCTTTTTGTAAAGAAGTGACTACAAGAAACTTTTAAAGAGGAAAGAAAGCATGTTTAACCATGCATTGATTGATGAACTTAGCTTCTGTTAACTGTCAGAAAATTGTTTGGGACACTGTGCATAAAATACAATCTACAAAGAAACAACCTGCTAATGATATTAGTGTAGATAATTGGTTTGTTCATGTTAGAGATTTGCTTGACACTAGCGATAGTATCCTTTAAACAAGAATTTACTCACGAATAGAAAATCATAACAAAGCAACAATACATTTATAAACTTCGAGTACAACAAGATAAGAGCTTATAAAGCGTACTTCAATACTTGAGTTACACAGTAAGGACTGCACACGCAAAAACTAATCTAACATTGAAAAAATAATAACATAAAAGCCAACAACAGTAGTAAACAACTTTATACAAAAAGAGAAAAGGAACAAATAAAAAAGGAGGAAAAAAAGAAAAGAAAATACACAACAAAATTAAGTAAATCTAATCTACATGAAAGTATCCTTCACGATGTTCCAAATGTTTGTGATAACAACACTGTGTGCAATAATAATGTTGATTATAATTTAGATCGTCCAATGTCCAATGTCTAAAGACGAGGTATTATTAGCTTTAAGGAAATTATTTTTAAAAAACATCGCCTGGACCTGACAGCATTATTGGTGAAACGATTAAGAATGCTTGTACTTTTGATATGTTTGTTGATTTTTTGACAACATTTTTTAATAAATTGTTTGATGGGATTTTCAGAGAATCATGGTGTGAATCCATTGTACTGCCACTATATAAGAAAGGGGATACTAACAATCCAGCTAATTATCGAGGGATTTCTCTTAGTAATATTTGTAGCAAATTGTATAGTACTATTATTAATAGAAGACTGCAAGAATGGTTGACGATAAAAACATTACTGGGGAATTTCAAGCTGGGTTTAAAAGAAATTATTCAACAATAGATCACATGTTCACTTTAATGTCATTTATAGAAAATATAATTATGTTTAAATCGTAAGCTATATGTAGCTTTTATAGACTGTCAAAAAGGATTTGATACTGTTAATAGAAATATTCTTTGGTCTATCTTGTTTAAGAATGGAATCCGTGGTAAATTGTATAAATGCATAACTAGCATGCATACTTTTGTAAAGGCAAACGTTAGATGTGGTAATTCGCTAACAAACTTTATTAATTGCACATCAGGTGTTAAACAGGAGGATGTTTGTAGTCCCATTGTGTTTTCTTTATTTATTAATGCATTGGCATTAGAAGTTATTAATTCAGAAAAACATTGTGGACAGTTTATGAATAATATTTTAGAAATATTTATTCTTTTGTTAGCTGTCGATGTGGTATTGATCTCAGAAACAGTAATTGGTCTACAAACGCAACTGCATAACTTAGCAAAACCTTCTGATAGGATCCAGCTTAAAGTTAGCATGGGTAAAAGTAATATTGTAGTTTTTAGAAAAGGGGGTTATCTTGCAGCAGACGAAAAATGGTATTTTAAAGGTAATGCTATGCCAGTGGTTAATATTTACAAGTATCTTGGAATATGTTTTTCAACACGATTAAGTTTTACTTTTACTTGTAAAGACCTTGTTAGTATAAGTACATTTGCTCGGTTATGTATCATGAGAAAACTAAGTCAATTAAACAACGATACGCTAACAATATTTTTGAAATTATTTGATTCTCAAATACAGCCGATTGTACAATATGCATCAGAATTATGGGGTATCACTGCTGCTGCTTTTGAAATTGAAAACGTTCATTTGAATGCGTTACAGATAATGATAGGGGAATCCATTCAAACACCTAACGATTTAGTATGTGGTGAAACGAACAGATTTCCTATATATTTAGCGTCTCTTGTTTGTTCTGTTAGTTACTGGTTAAACTGAACTCCAATGGAATTGCATAGGTTGCCACGTAAATCATACAATATGCTAGTCGTACTTGATGCCAGAGGGAAAGGAAATTGGGTGTCTAAGATAAAAGTTTTCTTATGCAAATATGGTCATGGTGTAGTTTCGGAGAACCGGGGTGTTGGGGATGCAAAATATTTTCTTAGGGAGTTTCGTCAAAGACTGACAGATTGTAGATGGCAAAATTGGCATTCTCATATACAAGAAAGTGATAGGTTTGATTTTTTACCGTACATTAAACCCTATGTATTCTGTCCCAGATTATATGAGTGTAAGTATGCATGGTGTGTGTGTGTGCGTGTGCGTGTGTGTGTGCGTGCGTGCGTGTGTGCGCGTGTGTGTGTGTGTGTGTTGTTTTTTGTGTGGGTATGTTGTTGTGAATATTATGCTGTTATTTCATGCTTGTGAATTGTGTGACAATGCATATGTGTATTAGTCCTAGTAGTAATAGTAGAAATAGCCTAGTAGTAGTAGTAGAAGTAGTAGTAGTAGAAGTAGTAGTAGTAGTAGTAGTAGTAGTAGTAGTAGTAGTAGTAGTAGTAGTAGTAGTAGTAGTAGTAGTAGTAGTAGTAGTAGTAGTAGTAGTAGTAGTAGTAGTCACAGCAGTTGTTGTTGCTGATTGATATGTGTATTGTTTTGTCTGCTGATGTTATTGGATTTTTGTTTCATGTTTTTATTCCATTTCAGTTTTATGTGAAGCGCCCTGTAGCCTACATAGAAGGATGGGCGCTATATACATTTTACTCATTATTATTATTAGTATATTTCTTTGCAGTTGAAAAGACATTTAAAACGCCTCATAACCAAATTTAGACTTGGGATCTCTGATATTTGTGTTCATTGTAACCGTTATAAGAATGCTTCTTTTGATAACTCTATCTCTCGTTTGTGTCATGAGGTCCGTGAAGATGAGGTCTATTTCTCATTATGTTGGATGGATGTCTTCTTATTGTGCTTCACTGTGCTATTTATAAATCACGGTGATGATTAATATGTGAATGTATGGGTCTGCATGGCTGGTTGTAAAAGCCAGTTTTGCTGCATGTGTCCTCCCGTGGGGATACCGGGGGGTATTGTGCATAAATAGTTCTCACACCTTCTGGAAGTTCTGTGCTTGTAACTTCCTCTCATCTGTCCCTCTCTTTGACTCTGCCTTTTACCTTGGCTTACTGTCATCTACGATCTTTCTGCCTTTCCTGTCCATTCTCCTGCCTTTTTTTTTCGCTCTCCACAAAACACTTTCAAAAAGATTTCCTCCAGCCGAAATCGGACTTGCTCCCTCTACTGTTCGTGAGTGTGTCTCTCCAATGTCTGCTGTCCTAATGAGGCTCCCTCTACTGTTCGTGAGTGTGTCTGTCCAATGTCTGCCTTCCTAATAAGGCTCTCTCTACTGTTCGTGAGTGTGTCTTTCCAATGTTTGCCTTCCTAATAAGGCTCCCTCTACTGTTCGTGAGTGTTACTGTCCAATGTCTGCCTTCCTAATAAGGCTCCCTCTACTGTTCGTGAGTGTGTCTGTCCAATGTGTGCCTTCCTAATAAGGCTCCCTCTACTGTTCGTGAGTATGTCTGTCCAATGTCTGCCGTCCTAATAAGACTCCCTCTACTGTTCGTGAGTGTGTCTGTCCAATGTCTGCCGTCCTAATAAGGCTCCCTCTACTGTTCGTGAGTGTGTCTATCCAATGTCTGCCGTCCTACTAAGGTGTGCAATGAAGGACAAAACACAAAAAACAGAAGTTACAAACAGTTCTTCAATAGTGCAATGAAGGACAAAACAGAATAAAACATGAATGTCCTACAATAATGCTATGAATGACAAAAACAGAATGAAATAAAAGTCCTTCAATAGTGCAATGAAGGACAAAACAGAAAAAAACAGAAGTTACAAAAAGTCCTTCAATAGTGCAATGAAGGACAAAACAGAATAAAACATGAATGTCCTACAATATTGCTATGAATGAAAAGAAAAGAATAAAAAAAACTCCTTCAATAGTGCAATGAAGGACAAAACAGAACAAAACATGAATGTTCTACAATAATGCTATGAATGACAAAAACAGAATTAACAAAAACTCCTTCAATAGTGCAATGAAGGACAAAACAGAATAAAACATGAATGTCCTACAATAATGCTATGAATGACAAAAACTCCTTCAATAGTGCAATGAAGTACAAAACAGAAAATAGCAGAACTAAGAAAAAGTCCTTCACATAGTGGCAATGAAGGACATAGTGCAATGAAGGACAAAACAGAATAAAACATGAATGTCCTACAATAATGCTATGAATGACAAAAACAGAATGAAATAAAACTCCTTCAATAGTGCAATGAAGGACAAAACAGAAGTTACAAAAAGTCCTTCAATAGTGCAATGAAGGACAAAACAGAATAAAACATGAATGTCCTACAATATTGCTATGAATGAAAAAAAAGAATAAAAAAAAGTCCTTCAATAGTGCAATGAAGGACAAAACAGAAAAAACAGAAGTTACAAACAGTCCTTCAATAGTGCAATGAAGGACAAAATAGAATAAAACATGAATGTCTTACAATATTGCTATGAATGAAAACAAAACAAAATGAAAACAAAGTCCTTCAATAGTGCCATGAAGGACAAAACAGAAAAAAACAGAAGTTACAAAAAGTCCTTCAATAGTGCAATGAAGGACAAAACAGAATAAAACATGAATGTCCTACAATATTGCTATGAATGAAAAAAAAAGAATAAAAAAAATCCTTCAATAGTGCCATGAAGGACAAAACAGAAAAAAACAGAAGTTACAAAAAGTCCTTCAATAGTGCAATGAAGAAAAAAACACAAGTTACAAACAGTCCTTCAATAGTGCAATGAAGGACAAAACAGAATAAAACATGAATGTCCTACAATATTGCTATGAATGACAAAAGAGAAAAAAACAGAAGTGACAAAAAGTCCTTCAATAGTGCAATGAAGAAAAAAACACAAGTTACAAACAGTCCAATAGTGCAATGAAGGACAAAACAGACTTTCCTTCTGCAGCTGGACCCTCCAGGACAATGCTTCAGGACAGCTGCTGTGGGACACTCCTTAAGGACAGCTTCAGTGGGAGCCTCCAGGACAGCTGCCGTGGGACCCTCCATCAGGACAGCTGCAGTGGCACCCTCCATGACAGCTGCTGTGGGACAAAAAAGAATAAAACATGAATGTCCTACAATAGTGCTATGAATGTCAAAACAGAAGTTACAAAAAGTCAAACAGTCCTTCAATAGTGCAATGAAGGACAAAACAGAATAAAACATGAATGTCCTTCAATAGTGCTATGAAGGACAAAACAGAAAAAAAAGAAGTTACAAAAAGTCCTTCAATAGTGCAATGAAGGACAAAACAGAATAAAACATGAATGTCCTACAATATTGCTATGAATGAAAAAAACACAGAATGAAATAAAAGTCCTTCAATAGTGCAATGAAGGACAAAACAGACTTTCCTTCTGCAGCTGGACCCTCCAGGACAGCAGCTGTGGGACAATCCTTCAGGACAGCTGCTGTGGGACACTCCTTAAGGACAGCTGCAGTGGGACCCTCCAGGACAGCTGCCGTGGGACAAAACAGAATAAACATGAATGTCTGCAGTAGTGCTACCCTCCATGAAGACAAAAAGTCCTTCAATAGTGCAATGAAGGACAAAACAGAATAAAACATGAATGTCCTACAATATTGCTATGAATGAAAAGAAAAGAAAAAAACCCTCCTTCAATAGTGCAATGAAGGACAAAACAGAACAAAACAGAAGTTACAAAAAGTCCTTCAATAGTGCAATGAAGGACAAAACAGAATAAAACATGAATGTCCTACAATAATGCTATGAATGACAAAAACAGAATTAAATAAAAGTCCTTCAATAGTGCCATGAAGGACAAAACAGAAAAAACAGAAGTTACAAAAAGTCCTTCAATAGTGCAATGAAGGACAAAACAGAATAAAACATGAATGTCCTACAATATTGCTATGAATGAAAAAAAACAGAATGAAATAAAAGTCCTTCAATAGTGCAATGAAGGACAAAACAGACTTTCCTTCTGCAGCTGGACCCTCCAGGACAGCAGCTGTGGGACAATCCTTCAGGACAGCTGCTGTGGGACACTCCTTAAGGACAGCTTCAGTGGGACCCTCCAGGACAGCTGCCATGGGACCCTCCATCAGGACAGCTGCAGTGGCACCCTCCATGACAGCTGCCGTGGGACAAAACAGAATAAAACATGAATGTCATACAATAGCGCAACGAAGGACAAAACAGAAGTTACAAAAAGTCCTTCAATAGTGCAATGAAGGACAAAACAGAATAAAACATGAATGTCCTACAATAGTGCTATGAATGACAAAAAAACAGAATGAAATAAAAGTCCTTCAATAGTGCAATGAAGGACAAAACAGACTTTCCTTCTGCAGCTGGACCCTCCAGGACAGCAGCTGTGGGACAATCCTTCAGGACAGCTGCTGTGGGACACTCCTTAAGGACAGCTTCAGTGGGAGCCTCCAGGACAGCTGCTGTGGGACCCTCCATCAGGACAGCTGCAGTGGCACCCTCCATGACAGCTGCTGTGGTACAAAACAGAATAAAACATGAATGTCCTACAATAGTGCTATGAATGTCAAAACAGAAGTTACAAACAGTCCTTCAATAGTGCAATGAAGGACAAAACAGAATAAAACATGAATGTTCCTACAATATTGCTATGAATGACAAAAAAACAGAATGAAATAAAATTCCTTCAATAGTGCAATAAAGGACAAAACAGACTCTCCTTCTGCAGCTAGACCCTCCAGGACAGCAGCTGTGGGACAATCTTTCAGGACAGCTGCTGTGGGACATCCTTAAGGACAGCTTCAGTGGGACCCTCCACGACAGCTGCTGTGGGACCCTCCATCAGGACAGCTGCAGTGGCACCCTCCATGACAGCTGCCGTGGGACAAAACAGAATAAAACATGAATGTCCTACAATAGTGCTATGAATGACCAAAAAACAGAATGAAATAAAATTCCTTCAATAGTGCAATGAAGGACAAAACAGACTTTCCTTCTGCAGCTGGACCCTCCAGGACAGCAGCTGTGGGACAATCCTTCAGGACAGCTGCTGTGGGACACTCCTTAAGGACAGATTCAGTGGGACCCTCCAGGACAGCTGCTTTGGGACCCTCCATCAGGACAGCTGCAGTGGCACCCTCCATGACAGCTGCCGTGGGACAAAACAGAATAAAACATGAATGTCCTACAATAGTGCAATGAAGGACAAAACAGAAGTTACAAAAAGTCCTTCAATAGTGCAATGAAGAACAAAACAGAATAAAAGAAAGAAGGGACTAAAATAGTGCTATGAATGACAAAAACAGAATTAACAAAAAGTCCTTCAATAGTGCCATGAAGAACAAAACAGAAAAAACAGAAGTTATAAAAAGTCTTTCAATAGTGCAATGAAGGACAAAACAGAATAAAACATGAATGTCCTACAATAATGCTATGAATGAAAAAAACAGAATGAAATAAAAGTCCTTCAATAGTGCAATGAAGAACAAAACAGACTTTCCTTCTGCAGCTGGACCATCCAGGACAGCAGCTGTGGGACAATCCTTCAGGACAGCTGCTGTGGGACACTCCTTAAGGACAGCTTCAGTGGGACCCTCAAGGACAGCTGCTGTGGGACCCTCCATCAGGACAGCTGCAGTGGCACCCTCCAGGACAGCTGCCGTGGGACAAAACAGAATAAAACATGAATGTCCTGCAATAGTGCTATGAATAACAAAACAGAAGTTACAAAAAGTCCTTCAATAGTGCAATGAAGGACAAAACAGACTTTCCTTCTGCAGCTGGACCCTCCAGGACAGCAGCTGTGGGACAATCCTTCAGTGCTGTGGGACACTCCTTAAGGACAGCTTCAGTGGGACTCCAGGACAGCTGCCGTGGGACCCTCCATCAGGACAGCTGCAGTGGCACCCTCCATGACAGCTGCCGTGGGACAAAACAGAATAAAACATGAATCCTTCAATAGTGCTATGAATAACAAAACAGAAGTTACAAAAAGTCCTTCAATAGTGCAATGAAGGACAAAACAGAATAAAACATGAATGTCCTACAATATTGCTATGAATGAAAAAAAAAGAATTAAAAAAACTCCTTCAATAGTGCAATGAAGGACAAAACAGAACAAAACAGAAGTTATAAAAAGTCCTTCAATAGTGCAATGAAGGACAAAACAGAATAAAACATGAATGTCTTACAATATTGCTATGAACGAAAAAACCCAGAATGAAAACAAAGTCCTTCAATAGTGCCATGAAGGACAAAACAGAAAAAAAGAGAAGTTACAAACTGTCCTTCAATAGTGCAATGAAGGACAAAACAGAATAAAACATGAATGTCCTACAATATTGCTATGAATGAAAAAAAAAGAATGAAATAAAAGTCCTTCAATAGTGCAATGAAGGACAAAACAGACTTTCCTTCTGCAGCTGGACCCTCCAGGACAGCAGCTGTGGGACAATCCTTCAGGACAGCTGCTGTGGGACACTCCTTAAGGACAGCTTCAGTGGGAGCCTCCAGGACAGCTGCCGTGGGACCCTCCATCAGGACAGCTGCAGTGGCACCCTCCATGACAGCTGCCGTGGGACAAAACAGAATAAAACATGAATGTCCTGCAATAGTGCTATGAAAACAACAGAAGTTACAAAAAGTCCTTCAATAGTGCAATGAAGGACAAAACAGAATAAAACATGAATGTCCTACAATATTGCTATGAATGAAAAGAAAAGAATAAAAAAAACTCCTTCAATAGTGCAATGAAGGACAAAACAGAATAAAAGAAAGAAGTCCTTCAATAGTGCAATGAAGGACAAAACAGAATAAAACATGAATGTCCTTCAATAGTGCTATGAAGAAAAAACCCCAGAATCAAAACAAAGTCCTTCAATAGTGCCATGAAGCACAAAACAGAAAAAAAGAGAAGTTACAAAAAGTCCTTCAATAGTGCAATGAAGGACAAAACAGAATAAAACATGAATGTCCTACAATATTGCTATGAATGAAAAAAAAGAATGAAATAAAAGTCCTTCAATAGTGCAATGAAGGACAAAACAGACTTTCCTTCTGCAGCTGGACCCTCCAGGACAGCAGCTGTGGGACAATCCTTCAGGACAGCTGCTGTGGGACACTCCTTAAGGACAGCTTCAGTGGGAGCCTCTAGGACAGCTGCCGTGGGACCCTCCATCAGGACAGCTGCAGTGGCACCCTCCATGACAGCTGCCGTAGGACAAAACAGAATAAAATATGAATGTCCTACAATAGTGCTATGAATGTCAAAACAGAAGTTACAAAAAGTCCTTCAATAGTGCAATGAAGGACAAAACAGAATAAAACATGAATGTCTTACAATAATATTGCTATGAACGAAAAAAAACCAGAATGAAAACAAAGTCCTTCAATAGTGCCATGAAGGACAAAACTGAAAAAACAGAAGTTACAAAAAGTCCTTCAATAGTGCAATGAAGGACAAAACAGAATAAAACATGAATGTTCTACAATATTGCTATGAATGACAAAAAAACTGAATGAAATAAAATTCCTTCAATAGTGCAATGAAGGACAAAACAGACTTTCCTTCTGCAGCTGGACCCTCCAGGACAGCAGCTGTGGGACAATCCTTCAGGACAGCTGCTGTGGGACACTCCTTAAGGACAGCTTCAGTGGGACCCTCCAGGACAGCTGCTGTGGGACCCTCCATCAGGAGAGCTGCAGTGGCACCCTCCATGACAGCTGCCGTGGGACAAAAAAGAATAAAACATGAATGTCCTACAATAGTGCAATGAAGGACAAAACAGAAGTTACAAAAAGTCCTTCAATAGTGCAATGAAAAACAAAACAGAATAAAAGAAAGAAGGGACTAAAATAGTGCTATGAATGACAAAAACAGAATTAACAAAAAGTCCAATAGTGCCATGAAGAACAAAATAGAAAAAACAGAAGTTATAAAAAGTCTTTCAATAGTGCAAAGAAGGACAAAACAGAATAAAACATGAATGTCCTAAAATAGTGGTATGAATAATAAAAAAACACAGAATGAAAAAAGTCCTTCAATAGTGCCATGAAGGACAAAACAGAAAAAAACACAAGTTACAAACTGTCCTTCAATAGTGCAATGAAGGACAAAACAGAATAAAACATGAATGTCCTACAATATTGCTATGAATGAAAAAAAACAGAATGAAATAAAAGTCCTTCAATAGTGCAATGAAGAACAAAACAGACTTTCCTTCTGCAGCTGGACCCTCCAGGACAGCAGCTGTGGAACAATCCTTCAGGACAGCTGCTGTGGGACACTCCTTAAGGACAGCTTCAGTGGGAGCCTCCAGGACAGCTGCTGTGGGACCCTCCATCAGGACAGCTGCAGTGGCACCCTCCATGACAGCTGCTGTGGGACAAAACAGAATAAAACATGAATGTCCTACAATAGTGCTATGAATGTCAAAACAGAAGTTACAAACAGTCCTTCAATAGTGCAATGAAGGACAAAACAGAATAAACATGAATGTCCTACAATATTGCTATGAATGACAAAAAAACAGAATGAAATAAAATTCCTTCAATAGTGCAATGAAGGACAAAACAGACTTTCCTTCTGCAGCTGGACCCTCCAGGACAGCAGCTGTGGGACAATCTTTCAGGACAGCTGCTGTGGGACCCTCCTTAAGGACAGCTTCAGTGGGACCCTCCAGGACAGCTGCTGTGGGACCCTCCATCAGGACAGCTGCAGTGGCACCCTCCATGACAGCTGCCGTGGGACAAAACAGAATAAAACATGAATGTCCTGCAATAGTGCTATGAATAACCAAAAAAAAGAATGAAATAAAATTCCTTCAATAGTGCAATGAAGGACAAAACAGACTTTCCTTCTGCAGCTGAACCCTCCAGGACAGCAGCTGTGGGACAATCCTTCAGGACAGCTGTTGTGGGACACTCCTTAAGGACAGATTCAGTGGGACCCTCCAGGACAGCTGCTGTGGGACCCTCCATCAGGACAGCTGCAGTGGCACCCTCCATGACAGCTGCCGTGGGACAAAACAGAATAAAACATGAATGTCCTACAATAGTGCAACGAAGGACAAAACAGAAGTTACAAAAAGTCCTTCAATAGTGCAATGAAGAACAAAACAGAATAAAAGAAAGAAGGGACTAAAATAGTGCTATGAATGACAAAAACAGAATTAACAAAAAGTCCTTCAATAGTGCCATGAAGAACAAAACAGAAAAAAACAGAAGTTATAAAAAGTCTTTCAATAGTGCAATGAAGGACAAAACAGAATAAAACATGAATGTCCTACAATAATGCTATGAATGAAAAAAACAGAATGAAATAAAAGTCCTTCAATAGTGCAATGAAGAACAAAACAGACTTTCCTTCTGCAGCTGGACCATCCAGGACAGCAGCTGTGGGACAATCCTTCAGGACAGCTGCTGTGGGACACTCCTTAAGGACAGCTTCAGTGGGACCCTCCAGGACAGCTGCCGTGGGACCCTCCATCAGGACAGCTGCAGTGGCACCCTCCATGACAGCTGCCATGGGACAAAACAGAATAAAACATGAATGTCCTGCAATAGTGCTATGAATAACAAAACAGAAGTTACAAAAAGTCCTTCAATAGTGCAATGAAGGACAAAACAGACTTTCCTTCTGCAGCTGGACCCTCCAGGACAGCAGCTGTGGGACAATCCTTCAGGACAGCTGCTGTGGGACACTCCTTAAGGACAGCTTCAGTGGGAGCCTCCAGGACAGCTGCTGTGGGACCCTCCATCAGGACAGCTGCAGTGGCACCCTCCATGACAGCTGCCGTGGGACAAAACAGAATAAAACATGAATGAAATAGTGCTATGAATAACAAAACAGAAGTACAAAAAGTCCTTCAATAGTGCAATGAAGGACAAAACAGAATAAAACAGAATGTCCTACAATATTGCTATGAATGAAAAGAAAAGAATCCCTTCAATAGTGCAATGAAGGACAAAACAGAAAAAACAGAAGTTATAAAAAGTCCTTCAATAGTGCAATGAAGGACAAAACAGAATAAAATGAATGTCTTACAATATTGCTATGAACGAAAAAAACCAGAATGAAAACAAAGTCCTTCAATAGTGCCATGAAGCACAAAACAGAAAAAAAGAGAAGTTACAAAAAGTCCTTCAATAGTGCAATGAAGGACAAAACAGAATAAAACATGAATGTCCTACAATATTGCTATGAATGAAAAAAAAGAAGAATGAAATAAAAGTCCTTCAATAGTGCAATGAAGGACAAAACAGACTTTCCTTCTGCAGCTGGACCCTCCAGGACAGCAGCTGTGGGACAATCCTTCAGGAAGCTGCTGTGGGACACTCCTTAAGGACAGCTTCAGTAGCCTCCAGGACAGCTGCCGTGGGACCCTCCATCAGGACAGCTGCAGTGGCACCCTCCATGACAGCTGCCGTGGGACAAAACAGAATAAAACATGAATGTCCTACAATAGTGCTATGAATGACAAAAAAAGAATTACAAAAAAGTCCTTCAATAGTGCAATGAAGGACAAAACAGACTTTCCTTCTGCAGCTGGACCCTCCAGGACAGCAGCTGTGGGACAATCCTTCAGGACAGCTGCTGTGGGACACTCCTTAAGGACAGCTTCAGTGGGACCCTCCAGGACAGCTGCTGTGGGACCCTCCATCAGGACAGCTGCAGTGGCACCCTCCATGACAGCTGCCGTGGGACAAAACAGAATAAAACATGAATGTCCTGCAATAGTGCTATGAATAACAAAACAGAAGTTACAGAAGTTACAAAAAGTCCTTCAATAGTGCAATGAAGGACAAAACAGAATAAAACATGAATGTCTTACAATATTGCTATGAATGAAAAAAACCAGAATGAAAACAAAGTCCTTCAATAGTGCCATGAAGGACAAAACAGAAAAAAACAGAAGTTACAAAAAGTCCTTCAATAGTGCAATGAAGGACAAAACAGAATAAAACATGAATGTCCTACAATATTGCTATGAATGACAAAAAAAAAGAATGAAATAAAAGTCCTTCAATAGTGCAATGAAGGACAAAACAGACTTTCCTTCTGCAGCTGGACCCTCCAGGACAGCAGCTGTGGGACAATCCTTCAGGACAGCTGCTGTGGGACACTCCTTAAGGACAGCTTCAGTGGGACCCTCCAGGACAGCTGCTGTGGGACCCTCCATCAGGACAGCTGCAGTGGCACCCTCCATGACAGCTGCCGTGGGACAAAACAGAATAAAACATGAATGTCCTGCAATAGTGCTATGAATAACAAAACAAAAAAAGTCCTTCAATAGTGCAATGAAGGACAAAACAGAATAAAACATGAATGTCCTACAATAGTGCTATGAATGACAAAACAGAATAAAAAAAAGTCCTTCAATAGTGCAATGAAGGACAAAACAGAACAAAACAGAAGTTATAAAAAGTCCTTCAATAGTGCAATGAAGGACAAAACAGAATAAAACATGAATGTCCTACAATAGTGCTATGAATAAAAAAAAAACAGAATGAAAAAAGTCCTTCAATAGTGCCATGAAGGACAAAACAGAAAAAAACAGAAGTTACAAAAAGTCCTTCAATAGTGCAATGAAGGACAAAACAGAATAAAACATGAATGTCCTACAATATTGCTATGAATGAAAAAAAACAGAATGAAATAAAAGTCCTTCAATAGTGCAATGAAGGACAAAACAGACTTTCCTTCTGCAGCTGGACCCTCCAGGACAGCAGCTGTGGGACAATCCTTCAGGACAGCTGCTGTGGGACACTCCTTAAGGACAGCTTCAGTGGGACCCTCCAGGACAGCTGCTGTGGGACCCTCCATCAGGACAGCTGCAGTGGCACCCTCCATGACAGCTGCCGTGGGACAAAACAGAATAAAACATGAATGTCCTACAATAGTGCTATGAATGACAAAACAGAAGTTACAAAAAGTCCTTCAATAGTGCAATGAAGGACAAAACAGAATAAAACATGAATGTCCTACAATATTGCTATGAATGAAAAAAAACAGAAAAAAAAAATTCCTTCAATAGTGCAATGAAGGACAAAACAGACTTTCCTTCTGCAGCTGGACCCTCCAGGACAGCAGCTGTGGGACAATCCAGAAGGACAGCTGCTGTGGGACACTCCTTAAGGACAGCTTCAGTGGGAGGGACAGCTTGGGACCCTCCAGTGCAGTGAACCCTCCAAACAGAATAAAACAGAATGTGCCGTGGGACAAAACAGAATAAAACAACAATAGTGCTATGAATGACAAAAACAGAATGGCAAAAAGTCCTTCAATAGTGCCATGAAGGACAGTGCCTTCAATGTGCAATGAAGGACAAAACAGAATAAAACATGAATGTCCTACAATATTGCTATGAATGACAAAAAAAAAGAATGAAATAAAAGTCCTTCAATAGTGCAATGAAGGACAAAACAGACTTTCCTTCTGCAGCTGGACCCTCCAGGACAGCAGCTGTGGGACAATCCTTCAGGACAGCTGCTGTGGGACACTCCTTAAGGACAGCTTCAGTGGGACCCTCCAGGACAGCTGCTGTGGGACCCTCCATCAGGACAGCTGCAGTGGCACCCTCCATGACAGCTGCCGTGGGACAAAACAGAATAAAACATGAATGTCCTACAATAGTGCAATGAAGGACAAAACAGAAGTTACAAAAAGTCCTTCAATAGTGCAATGAAGAACAAAACAGAATAAAAGAAAGAAGGGACTAAAATAGTGCTATGAATGACAAAAACAGAATTAACAAAAAGTCCTTCAATAGTGCCATGAAGAACAAAACAGAAAAAACAGAAGTTATAAAAAGTCTTTCAATAGTGCAATGAAGGACAAAACAGAATAAAACATGAATGTCCTACAATAGTGCTATGAATGAAAAAAAAGAATGAAATAAAAGTCCTTCAATAGTGCAATGAAGGACAAAACAGACTTTCCTTCTGCAGCTGGACCATCCAGGACAGCAGCTGTGGGACAATCCATCAGGACAGCTGCTGTGGGACACTCCTTAAGGACAGCTTCAGTGGGAGCCTCTAGGACAGCTGCCGTGGGACCCTCCATCAGGACAGCTGCAGTGGCACCTTCCATGACAGCTGCCATGGGACAAAACAGAATAAAATATGAATGTCCTGCAATAGTGCTATGAATAACAAAACAGAAGTTACAAAAAGTCCTTCAATAGTGCAATGAAGGACAAAACAGACTTTCCTTCTGCAGCTGGACCCTCCAGGACAGCAGCTGTGGGACAATCCTTCAGGACAGCTGCTGTGGGACACTCCTTAAGGACAGCTTCAGTGGGAGCCTCCAGGACAGCTGCTGTGGGACCCTCCATCAGGACAGCTGCAGTGGCACCCTCCATGACAGCTGCCGTGGGACAAAACAGAATAAAACATGAATGTCCTGCAATAGTGCTATGAATAACAAAACAGAAGTTACAAAAACTCCTTCAATAGTGCAATGAAGGACAAAACAGAATAAAACATGAATGTCCTACAATATTGCTATGAATGAAAAAAAAAGAATAAAAAAAACTCCTTCAATAGTGCAATGAAGGACAAAACAGAACAAAACAGAAGTTATAAAAAGTCCTTCAATAGTGCAATGAAGGACAAAACAGAATAAAACATGAATGTCTTACAATATTGCTATGAACGAAAAAAAACAGAATCAAAACAAAGTCCTTCAATAGTGCCATGAAGCACAAAACAGAAAAAAAGAGAAGTTACAAACTGTCCTTCAATAGTGCAATGAAGGACAAAACAAAATAAAACATGAATGTCCTACAATATTGCTATGAATGATGAAAAAAAAGAATGAAATAAAAGTCCTTCAATAGTGCAATGAAGGACAAAACAGACTTTCCTTCTGCAGCTGGACCCTCCAGGACAGCAACTGTGGGACAATGCTTCAGGGCAGCTGCTGTGGGACACTCCTTAAGGACAGCTTCAGTGGGAGCCTCCAGGACAGCTGCCGTGGGACCCTCCATCAGGACAGCTGCAGTGGCACCCTCCATGACAGCTGCCGTGGGACAAAACAGAATAAAACATGAATGTCCTGCAATAGTGCTATGAAGAACAAAACAGAAGTTACAAAAAGTCCTTCAATAGTGCAATGAAGGACAAAACAGAATAAAACATGAATGTCCTACAATATTGCTATGAATGAAAAGAAAAGAATAAAAAAAACTCCTTCAATAGTGCAATGAAGGACAAAATAGAACAAAACAGAAGTTATAAAAAGTCCTTCAATAGTGCAATGAAGGACAAAACAGAATAAAACATGAATGTCTTACAATATTGCTATGAACGAAAAAAACCAGAATGAACAAAGTCCTTCAATAGTGCCATGAAGCACAAAACAGAAAAAAAGAGAAGTTACAAAAACTCCTTCAATAGTGCAATGAAGGACAAAACAGAATAAAACATGAATGTCCTACAATATTGCTATGAATGAAAAAAAAGAATAGAAATAAAATTCCTTCAATAGTGCAATGAAGGACAAAACACTTTCCTTCTGCAGCTGGACCCTCCAGGACAGCAGCTGTGGGACAATCCTTCAGGACAGCTGCTGTGGGACACTCCTTAAGGACAGCTTCAGTGGGAGCCTCCAGGACAGCTGCCGTGGGACCCTCCATCAGGACAGCTGCAGTGGCACCCTCCATGACAGCTGCCGTGGGACAAAACAGAATAAAACATGAATGTCCTGCAATAGTGCTATGAATAACAAAACAGAAGTTACAAAAAGTCCTTCAATAGTGCAATGAAGGACAAAACAGAATAAAACATGAATGTCTTACAATAATATTGCTATGAACGAAAAAAACCAGAATGAAAACAAAGTCCTTCAATAGTGCCATGAAGGACAAAACAGAAAAAACAGAAGTTACAAAAAGTCCTTCAATAGTGCAATGAAGGACAAAACAGAATAAAACATGAATGTCCTACAATATTGCTATGAATGACAAAAAAACAGAATGAAATAAAATTCCTTCAATAGTGCAATGAAGGACAAAACAGACTTTCCTTCTGCAGCTGGACCCTCCAGGACAGCAGCTGTGGGACAATCCTTCAGGACAGCTGCTGTGGGACACTCCTTAAGGACAGCTTCAGTGGGACCCTCCAGGACAGCTGCTGTGGGACCCTCCATCAGGACAGCTGCAGTGGCACCCTCCATGACAGCTGCCGTGGGACAAAACAGAATAAAACATGAATGTCCTACAATAGTGCAATGAAGGACAAAACAGAAGTTACAAAAATTCCTTCAATAGTGCAATGAAGGACAAAACAGAATAAAAGAAAGAAGGGACTAAAATAGTGCTATGAATGACAAAAACAGAATTAACAAAAAGTCCAATAGTGCCATGAAGAACAAAATAGAAAAAACAGAAGTTATAAAAAGTCTTTCAATAGTGCAATGAAGGACAAAACAGAATAAAACATGAATGTCCTAAAATAGTGGTATGAATAATAAAAAAAACCAGAATGAAAAAAGTCCTTCAATAGTGCCATGAAGGACAAAACAAAAAAAATAAAACAAACTGTCCTTCAATAGTGCAATGAAGGACAAAACAGAATAAAACATGAATGTCCTACAATAATGCTATCAATAGTGCAATGAAGGACAAAACAGAATGAAATGAAAACAGTCCTACAATATTGCAATAGTGCCTTCAATGAATGAAGACAAAACAGACTTTCCTTCTGCAGCTGGACCCTCCAGGACAGCAGCTGTGGGACAATCCTTCAGGACAGCTGCTGTGGGACACTCCTTAAGGACAGCTTCAGTGGGAGCCTCCAGGACAGCTGCTGTGGGACCCTCCATCAGGACAGCTGCAGTGGCACCCTCCATGACAGCTGCTGTGGGACAAAACAGAATAAAACATGAATGTCCTACAATAGTGCTATGAATGTCAAAACAGAAGTTACAAACAGTCCTTCAATAGTGCAATGAAGGACAAAACAGAATAAAACATGAATGTCCTACAATATTGCTATGAATGACAAAAAACAGAATGAAATAAAATTCCTTCAATAGTGCAATGAAGGACAAAACAGACTCTCCTTCTGCAGCTGGACCCTCCAGGACAGCAGCTGTGGGACAATCTTTCAGGACAGCTGCTGTGGGACCCTCCTTAAGGACAGCTTCAGTGGGACCCTCCACGACAGCTGCTGTGGGACCCTCCATCAGGACAGCTGCAGTGGCACCCTCCATGACAGCTGCCGTGGGACAAAACAGAATAAAACATGAATGTCCTGCAATAGTGCTATGAATAACAAAAAAAAGAATGAAATAAAAGTCCTTCAATAGTGCAATGAAGGACAAAACAGACTTTCCTTCTGCAGCTGGACCCTCCAGGACAGCAGCTGTGGGACAATCCTTCAGGACAGCTGCTGTGGGACACTCCTTAAGGACAGATTCAGTGGGACCCTCCAGGACAGCTGCTGTGGGACCCTCCATCAGGACAGCTGCAGTGGCACCCTCCATGACAGCTGCCGTGGGACAAAACAGAATAAAACATGAATGTCCTACAATAGTGCAATGAAGGACAAAACAGAAGTTACAAAAAGTCCTTCAATAGTGCAATGAAGAACAAAACAGAATAAAAGAAAGAAGGGACTAAAATAGTGCTATGAATGACAAAAACAGAATTAACAAAAAGTCCTTCAATAGTGCCATGAAGAACAAAACAGAAAAAACAGAAGTTATAAAAAGTCTTTCAATAGTGCAATGAAGGACAAAACAGAATAAAACATGAATGTCCTACAATAATGCTATGAATGAAAAAAACAGAATGAAATAAAAGTCCTTCAATAGTGCAATGAAGGACAAAACAGACTTTCCTTCTGCAGCTGGACCCTCCAGGACAGCAGCTGTGGGACAATCCTTCAGGACAGCTGCTGTGGGACACTCCTTAAGGACAGCTTCAGTGGGACCCTCCAGGACAGCTGCCGTGGGACCCTCCATCAGGACAGCTGCAGTGGCACCCTCCATGACAGCTGCCGTGGGACAAAACAGAATAAAACATGAATGTCCTGCAATAGTGCTATGAATAACAAAACAGAAGTTACAAAAAGTCCTTCAATAGTGCAATGAAGGACAAAACAGAATAAAACATGAATGTCTTACAATAATATTGCTATGAACGAAAAAACCCAGAATGAAAACAAAGTCCTTCAATAAAAACAAAACAGAAGTCCTTCAATAGTGCCATGAAGGACAAAACAGAATAAAAGAAGAATGTTACAAAAAGTCCTTCAATAGTGCAATGAAGGACAAAACAGAATAAAACATGAATGTCCTACAAATGTCCTACAATAGTGCTATGAATGATAAAAAAAAACAGAATGAAAAAAAGTCCTTCAATAGTGCCATGAAGGACAAAACAGAAAAAAACAGAAGTTACAAAAAGTCCTTCAATAGTGCAATGAAGGACAAAACAGAATAAAACATGAATGTCCTACAATATTGCTATGAATGAAAAAAAAAAGAATGAAATAAAAGTCCTTCAATAGTGCAATGAAGGACAAAACAGACTTTCCTTCTGCAGCTGGACCCTCCAGGACAGCAGCTGTGGGACAATCCTTCAGGACAGCTGCTGTGGGACACTCCTTAAGGACAGCTTCAGTGGGAGCCTCCAGGACAGCTGCTGTGGGACCCTCCATCAGGACAGCTGCAGTGGCACCCTCCATGACAGCTGCCGTGGGACAAAACAGAATAAAACATGAATGTCCTGCAATAGTGCTATGAATGTCAAAACAGAAGTTACAAAAAGTCCTTCAATAGTGCAATGAAGGACAAAACAGAATAAAACATGAATGACTGAACGAAAAACCCCAGAATGTAAACAAAGTCCTTCAATAGTGCTATGAATGAATGAAAAAAAAACAGAATGAAATAAAATATCCTTCAATAGTGCAATGAAGGACAAAACAGACTTTCCTTCTGCAGCTGGACCCTCCAGGACAGCAGCTGTGGGACAATCCTTCAGGACAGCTGCTGTGGGACACTCCTTAAGGACAGCTTCAGTGGGAGCCTCCAGGACAGCTGCCTGGGACCCTCCATCAGGACAGCTGCAGTGGCACCCTCCATGACAGCTGCCGTGGGACAAAACAGAATAAAACATGAATGTCCTGCAATAGTGCTATGAATAACAAAACAGAAGTTACAAAAAGTCCTTCAATAGTGCAATGAAGGACAAAACAGAATAAAACATGAATGTCCTACAATAGTGCTATGAACGAAAAAACCCAGAATGAAAACAAAGTCCTTCAATAGTGCCATGAAGGACAAAACAGAAAAAAACAGAAGTTACAAAAAGTCCTTCAATAGTGCAATGAAGGACAAAACAGAATAAAACATGAATGTCCTACAATATTGCTATGAATGACAAAAAAACAGAATGAAATAAAAGTCCTTCAATAGTGCAATGAAGGACAAAACAGACTTTCCTTCTGCAGCTGGACCCTCCAGGACAGCAGCTGTGGGACAATCCTTCAGGACAGCTGCTGTGGGACACTCCTTAAGGACAGCTTCAGTGGGACCCTCCAGGACAGCTGCTGTGGGACCCTCCATCAGGACAGCTGCAGTGGCACCCTCCATGACAGCTGCCGTGGGACAAAACAGAATAAAACATGAATGTCCTACAATAGTGCAATGAAGGACAAAACAGAAGTTACAAAAAGTCCTTCAATAGTGCAATGAAGGACAAAACAGAATAAAAGAAAGAAGGGACTAAAATAGTGCTATGAATGACAAAAACAGAATTAACAAAAAGTCCTTCAATAGTGCCATGAAGAACAAAACAGAAAAAACAGAAGTTATAAAAAGTCTTTCAATAGTGCAATGAAGGACAAAACAGAATAAAACATGAATGTCCTAAAATAGTGCCTGTCAATAGTGCCATGAAGGACAAAACAGAAAAAAACAGAAGTTACAAAAAGAATAGTGCAATGAAGGACAAAACAGAATAAAACATGAATGTCCTACAATAAATGAATGAAAAAAAACAGAATGAAATAAAAGTCCTTCAATAGTGCAATGAAGGACAAAACAGACTTTCCTTCTGCAGCTGGACCCTCCAGGACAGCAGCTGTGGGACAATCCTTCAGGACAGCTGCTGTGGGACACTCCTTAAGGACAGCTTCAGTGGGAGCCTCCAGGACAGCTGCTGTGGGACCCTCCATCAGGACAGCTGCAGTGGCACCCTCCATGACAGCTGCCGTGGGACAAAACAGAATAAAACATGAATGTCCTACAATAGTGCTATGAATGTCAAAACAGAAGTTACAAAAAGTCCTTCAATAGTGCAATGAAGGACAAAACAGAATAAAACATGAATGTCCTACAATATTGCTATGAATGACAAAAAAACAGAATGAAATAAAATTCCTTCAATAGTGCAATGAAGGACAAAACAGAAGCTGGACCCTCCAGGACAGCAGCTGTGGGACAATCCTTCAGGACAGCTGCTGTGGGACACTCCTTAAGGACAGCTTCAGTGGGACCCTCCAGGACAGCTGCCGTGGGACCCTCCATCAGGACAGCTGCAGTGGCACCCTCCATGACAGCTGCCGTGGGACAAAACAGAATAAAACATGAATGTCCTACAATAGTGCTATGAATAACAAAAAAGAATGAAATAAAATGTCAAAAAACAGAATGTCCTTCAATAGTGCAATGAAGGACAAAACAGACTTTCCTTCTGCAGCTGGACCCTCCAGGACAGCAGCTGTGGGACAATCCTTCAGGACAGCTGCTGTGGGACACTCCTTAAGGACAGCTTCAGTGGACCCTCCAGGACAGCTGCTGTGGGACCCTCCATCAGGACAGCTGCAGTGGCACCCTCCATGACAGCTGCCGTGGGACAAAACAGAATAAAACATGAATGTCCTACAATAGTGCAATGAAGGACAAAACAGAAGTTACAAAAAGTCCTTCAATAGTGCAATGAAGAACAAAACAGAATAAAAGAAAGAAGGGACTAAAATAGTGCTATGAATGACAAAAACAGAATTAACAAAAAGTCCTTCAATAGTGCCATGAAGAACAAAACAGAAAAAAACAGAAGTTATAAAAAGTCTTTCAATAGTGCAATGAAGGACAAAACAGAATAAAACATGAATGTCCTACAATATTGCTATGAATGACAAAAAAAGAATGAAATAAAAGTCCTTCAATAGTGCAATGAAGGACAAAACAGACTTTCCTTCTGCAGCTGGACCATCCAGGACAGCAGCTGTGGGACAATCCATCAGGACAGCTGCTGTGGGACACTCCTTAAGGACAGCTTCAGTGGGAGCCTCCAGGACAGCTGCCGTGGGACCCTCCATCAGGACAGCTGCAGTGACACCCTCCATGACAGCTGCCGTGGGACAAAACAGAATAAAACATGAATGTCCTGCAATAGTGCTATGAATAACAAAACAGAAGTTACAAAAAGTCCTTCAATAGTGCAATGAAGGACAAAACAGACTTTCCTTCTGCAGCTGGACCCTCCAGGACAGCAGCTGTGGGACAATCCTTCAGGACAGCTGCTGTGGGACACTCCTTAAGGACAGAATCAGTGGGAGCCTCTAGGACAGCTGCCGTGGGACCCTCCATCAGGACAGCTGCAGTGGCACCCTCCATGACAGCTGCCGTGGGACAAAACAGAATAAAACATGAATTTCCTGCAATAGTGCTATGAATAACAAAACAGAAGTTACAAAAAGTCCTTCAATAGTGCAATGAAGGACAAAACAGAATAAAACATGAATGTCCTACAATATTGCTATGTGAAAAGAAAAGAATAAAAAAAACTCCTTCAATAGTGCAATGAAGGACAAAATAGAACAAAACAGAAGTTATAAAAAGTCCTTCAATAGTGCAATGAAGGACAAAACAGAATAAAACATGAATGTCTTACAATATTGCTATGAACGAAAAACCCCAGAATCAAAACAAAGTCCTTCAATAGTGCCATGAAGCACAAAACAGAAAAAAAGAGAAGTTACAAACTGTCCTTCAATAGTGCAATGAAGGACAAAACAGAATAAAACATGAATGTCCTACAATATTGCTATGAATGAAAAAAAAAGAATGAAATAAAAGTCCTTCAATAGTGCAATGAAGGACAAAACAGACTTTCCTTCTGCAGCTGGACCCTCCAGGACAGCAACTGTGGGACAATGCTTCAGGGCAGCTGCTGTGGGACACTCCTTAAGGACAGCTTCAGTGGGAGCCTCCAGGACAGCTGCCGTGGGACCCTCCATCAGGACAGCTGCAGTGGCACCCTCCATGACAGCTGCCGTGGGACAAAACAGAATAAAACATGAATGTCCTGCAATAGTGCTATGAATAACAAAACAGAAGTTACAAAAAGTCCTTCAATAGTGCAATGAAGGACAAAACAGAATAAAACATGAATAAAACATGAATGTCTCCTTCAATAGTGCAATGAAGGACAAAACAGAACAAAACAGAAGTTATAAAAAGTCCTTCAATAGTGCAATGAAGGACAAAACAGAATAAAACATGAATGTCTTACAATATTGCTATGAACGAAAAAACCCAGAATGAAAACAAAGTCCTTCAATAGTGCCATGAAGCACAAAACAGAAAAAAAGAGAAGTTACAAAAACTCCTTCAATAGTGCAATGAAGGACAAAACAGAATAAAACATGAATGTCCTACAATATTGCTATGAATGAAAAAAAAGAAAATGAAATAAAAGTCCTTCAATAGTGCAATGAAGGACAAAACAGACTTTCCTTCTGCAGCTGGACCCTCCAGGACAGCAGCTGTGGGACAATCCTTCAGGACAGCTGCTGTGGTACACTCCTTAAGGACAGCTTCAGTGGGAGCCTCTAGGACAGCTGCCGTGGGACCCTCCATCAGGACAGCTGCAGTGGCACCCTCCATGACAGCTGCCGTGGGACAAAACAGAATAAAACATGAATGTCCTGCAATAGTGCTATGAATAACAAAACAGAAGTTACAAAAAGTCCTTCAATAGTGCAATGAAGGACAAAACAGAATAAAACATGAATGTCTTACAATAATATTGCTATGAACGAAAAAAAAACAGAATGAAAACAAAGTCCTTCAATAGTGCCATGAAGGACAAAACAGAAAAAACAGAAGTTACAAAAAGTCCTTCAATAGTGCAATGAAGGACAAAACAGAATAAAACATGAATGTCCTACAATATTGCTATGAATGACAAAAAAACAGAATGAAATAAAATTCCTTCAATAGTGCAATGAAGGACAAAACAGACTTTCCTTCTGCAGCTGGACCCTCCAGGACAGCAGCTGTGGGACAATCCTTCAGGACAGCTGCTGTGGGACACTCCTTAAGGACAGCTTCAGTGGGACCCTCCAGGACAGCTGCTGTGGGACCCTCCATCAGGACAGCTGCAGTGGCACCCTCCATGACAGCTGCCGTGGGACAAAAAAGAATAAAACATGAATGTACTACAATAGTGCAACGAAGGACAAAACAGAAGTTACAAAAATTCCTTCAATAGTGCAATGAAAAACAAAACAGAATAAAAGAAAGAAGGGACTAAAATAGTGCTATGAATGACAAAAACAGAATTAACAAAAAGTCCAATAGTGCCATGAAGAACAAAATAGAAAAAACAGAAGTTATAAAAAGTCTTTCAATAGTGCAATGAAGGACAAAACAGAATAAAACATGAATGTCCTAAAATAGTGCTATGAATAATAAAAAAAACCAGAATGAAAAAAAGTCCTTCAATAGTGCCATGAAGGACAAAACAGAAAAAAACACAAGTTACAAACTGTCCTTCAATAGTGCAATGAAGGACAAAACAGAATAAAACATGAATGTCCTACAATAATGCTATGAATGAAAAAAACAGAATGAAATAAAAGTCCTTCAATAGTGCAATGAAGGACAAAACAGACTTTCCTTCTGCAGCTGGACCCTCCAGGACAGCAGCTGTGGGACAATCCTTCAGGACAGCTGCTGTGGGACACTCCTTAAGGACAGCTTCAGTGGGAGCCTCCAGGACAGCTGCTGTGGGACCCTCCATCAGGACAGCTGCAGTGGCACCCTCCATGACAGCTGCCGTAGGACAAAACAGAATAAAACATGAATGTCCTACAATAGTGCTATGAATGTCAAAACAGAAGTTACAAACAGTCCTTCAATAGTGCAATGAAGGACAAAACAGAATAAAACATGAATGTCCTACAATATTGCTATGAATGACAAAAAAACAGAATGAAATAAAATTCCTTCAATAGTGCAATGAAGGACAAAACAGACTTTCCTTCTGCAGCTGGACCCTCCAGGACAGCAGCTGTGGGACAATCCTTCAGGACAGCTGCTGTGGGACACTCCTTAAGGACAGCTTCAGTGGGACCCTCCAGGACAGCTGCTGTGGGACCCTCCATCAGGACAGCTGCAGTGGCACCCTCCATGACAGCTGCCGTGGGACAAAACAGAATGATGAATGTCCTACAATATTGCTATGAATGACAAAAAAAAAGAATGAAATAAAATTCCTTCAATAGTGCAATGAAGGACAAAACAGACTTTCCTTCTGCAGCTGGACCCTCCAGGACAGCAGCTGTGGGACAATCCTTCAGGACAGCTGCTGTGGGACACTCCTTAAGGACAGCTTCAGTGGGACCCTCCAAACAGCTGCTGTGGGACCCTCCATCAGGACAGCTGCAGTGGCACCCTCCATGACAGCTGCCGTGGGACAAAACAGAATAAAACATGAATGTCCTGCAATAGTGCTATGAATAACAAAAAAAAAGAATGAAATAAAATTCCTTCAATAGTGCAATGAAGGACAAAACAGACTTTCCTTCTGCAGCTGGACCCTCCAGGACAGCAGCTGTAGGACAATCCTTCAGGACAGCTGCTGTGGGACACTCCTTAAGGACAGATTCAGTGGGACCCTCCAGGACAGCTGCTTTGGGACCCTCCATCAGGACAGCTGCAGTGGCACCGTCCATGACAGCTGCCGTGGGACAAAACAGAATAAAACATGAATGTCCTACAATAGTGCAACGAAGGACAAAACAGAAGTTACAAAAAGTCCTTCAATAGTGCAATGAAGAACAAAACAGAATAAAAGAAAGAAGGGACTAAAATAGTGCTATGAATGACAAAAACAGAATTAACAAAAAGTCCTTCAATAGTGCCATGAAGAACAAAACAGAAAAAACAGAAGTTATAAAAAGTCTTTCAATAGTGCAATGAAGGACAAAACAGAATAAAACATGAATGTCCTACAATAATGCTATGAATGAAAAAAACAGAATGAAATAAAAGTCCTTCAATAGTGCAATGAAGAACAAAACAGACTTTCCTTCTGCAGCTGGACCATCCAGGACAGCAGCTGTGGGACAATCCATCAGGACAGCTGCTGTGGGACACTCCTTAAGGACAGCTTCAGTGGGAGCCTCTAGGACAGCTGCCGTGGGACCCTCCATCAGGACAGCTGCAGTGGCACCTTCCATGACAGCTGCCATGGGACAAAACAGAATAAAATATGAATGTCCTGCAATAGTGCTATGAATAACAAAACAGAAGTTACAAAAAGTCCTTCAATAGTGCAATGAAGGACAAAACAGACTTTCCTTCTGCAGCTGGACCCTCCAGGACAGCAGCTGTGGGACAATCCTTCAGAACAGCTGCTGTGGGACACTCCTTAAGGACAGCTTCAGTGGGAGCCTCTAGGACAGCTGCCGTGGGACCCTCCATCAGGACAGCTGCAGTGGCACCCTCCATGACAGTTGCCGTGGGACAAAACAGAATAAAACATGAATTTCCTGCAATAGTGCTATGAATAACAAAACAGAAGTTACAAAAAGTCCTTCAATAGTGCAATGAAGGACAAAACAGAATAAAACATGAATGTCCTACAATATTGCTATGAATGAAAAGAAAAGAATAAAAAAAACTCCTTCAATAGTGCAATGAAGGACAAAACAGAACAAAACAGAAGTTATAAAAAGTCCTTCAATAGTGCAATGAAGGACAAAACAGAATAAAACATGAATGTCTTACAATATTGCTATGAACGAAAAACCCCAGAATCAAAACAAAGTCCTTCAATAGTGCCATGAAGCACAAAACAGAAAAAAAGAGAAGTTACAAACTGTCCTTCAATAGTGCAATGAAGGACAAAACAAAATAAAACATGAATGTCCTACAATATTGCTATGGATGATGAAAAAAAAGAATGAAATAAAAGTCCTTCAATAGTGCAATGAAGGACAAAACAGACTTTCCTTCTGCAGCTGGACCCTCCAGGACAGCAGCTGTGGGACAATCCTTCAGGACAGCTGCTGTGGGACACTCCTTAAGGACAGCTTCAGTGGGAGCCTCCAGGACAGCTGCCGTGGGACCCTCCATCAGGACAGCTGCAGTGGCACCCTCCATGACAGCTGCCGTGGGACAAAACAGAATAAAACATGAATGTCCTGCAATAGTGCTATGAATAACAAAACAGAAGTTACAAAAAGTCCTTCAATAGTGCAATGAAGGACAAAACAGAAGTAAAACATGAATGTCCTACAATATTGCAATGAAGGACAAAACAGAATAAAACAAATGTCCTGCAATAGTGCTTGAATAACAATACAAAAAGTCCTTCAATGCAATGAAGGACAAAACAGAATAAAACATGAATGTTACAATAAAAAGTCCTTCAATAGTGCAATGAAGGACAAAACAGAACAAAACAGAAGTTAAAAAAGTCCTTCAATAGTGCAATGAAGGACAAAACAGAATAAAACATGAATGTCTTACAATATTGCTATGAACGAAAAAAAAAGAATCAAAACAAAGTCCTTCAATAGTGCCATGAAGGACAAAACAGAAAAAAAGAGAAGTTACAAAAACTCCTTCAATAGTGCAATGAAGGACAAAACAGAATAAAACATGAATGTCCTACAATATTGCTATGAATGAAAAAAAAAAGAATGAAATAAAAGTCCTTCAATAGTGCAATGAAGGACAAAACAGACTTTCCTTCTGCAGCTGGACCCTCCAGGACAGCAGCTGTGGGACAATCCTTCAGGACAGCTGCTGTGGGACACTCCTTAAGGACAGCTTCAGTGGGAGCCTCTAGGACAGCTGCCGTGGGACCCTCCATCAGGACAGCTGCAGTGGCACCCTCCATGACAGCTGCCGTGGGACAAAACAGAATAAAACATGAATGTCCTGCAATAGTGCTATGAATGTCAAAAAAACAGAAGTTACAAAAAGTGCTCCTTCAATAGTGCAATGAAGGACAAAACAGAATAAAACATGAATGTCCTACAATATTGCTATGAATGAAGGACAAAACAGAAAAAAAGAAAAAACAGAATGAAACAAAAAGAATAAAACATGAATCCTTCAATAGTGCATGAATGAAGAACAAAACAGAACAGACTTTCCTTCTGCAGCTGGACCCTCCAGGACAGCAGCTGTGGGACAATCCTTCAGGACAGCTGCTGTGGGACACTCCTTAAGGACAGCTTCAGTGGGAGCCTCCAGGACAGCTGCCGTGGGACCCTCCATCAGGACAGCTGCAGTGGCACCCTCCATGACAGCTGCCGTGGGACAAAACAGAATAAAACATGAATGTCCTGCAATAGTGCTATGAATAACAAAACAGAAGTTACAAAAAGTCCTTCAATAGTGCAATGAAGGACAAAACAGAATAAAACATGTGCCTTCAATAGTGCCATGAAGGACAAAACAAAACAGAAGTTACAAAAAGTCCTTCAATAGTGCAATGAAGGACAAAACAGAATAAAACATGAATGTGCTATGAATGACAAAAAAACAGAATGAAATAAAATTCCTTCAATAGTGCAATGAAGGACAAAACAGACTTTCCTTCTGCAGCTGGACCCTCCAGGACAGCAGCTGTGGGACAATCCTTCAGGACAGCTGCTGTGGGACACTCCTTAAGGACAGCTTCAGTGGGACCCTCCAGGACAGCTGCTGTGGGACCCTCCATCAGGACAGCTGCAGTGGCACCCTCCATGACAGCTGCCGTGGGACAAAAAAGAATAAAACATGAATGTACTACAATAGTGCAACGAAGGACAAAACAGAAGTTACAAAAAGTCCTTCAATAGTGCAATGAAGGACAAAACAGAATAAAAGAAAGAAGGGACTAAAATAGTGCTATGAATGACAAAAACAGAATTAACAAAAAGTCCAATAGTGCCATGAAGAACAAAATAGAAAAAACAGAAGTTATAAAAAGTCTTTCAATAGTGCAATGAAGGACAAAACAGAATAAAACATGAATGTCCTAAAATAGTGGTATGAATAATAAAAAAAACCAGAATGAAAAAAGTCCTTCAATAGTGCCATGAAGGACAAAACAAAAAAAAACACAAGTTACAAACTGTCCTTCAATAGTGCAATGAAGGACAAAACAGAATAAAACATGAATGTCCTACAATAATGCTATGAATGAAAAAAACAGAATGAAATAAAAGTCCTTCAATAGTGCAATGAAGAACAAAACAGACTTTCCTTCTGCAGCTGGACCCTCCAGGACAGCAGCTGTGGAACAATCCTTCAGGACAGCTGCTGTGGGACACTCCTTAAGGACAGCTTCAGTGGGAGCCTCCAGGACAGCTGCTGTGGGACCCTCCGTCAGGACAGCTGCAGTGGCACCCTCCATGACAGCTGCTGTGGTACAAAACAGAATAAAACATGAATGTCCTACAATAGTGCTATGAATGTCAAAACAGAAGTTACAAACAGTCCTTCAATAGTGCAATGAAGGACAAAACAGAATAAACATGAATTTCCTACAATATTGCTATGAATGACAAAAAACAGAATGAAATAAAATTCCTTCAATAGTGCAATAAAGGACAAAACAGACTCTCCTTCTGCAGCTAGACCCTCCAGGACAGCAGCTGTGGGACAATCTTTCAGGACAGCTGCTGTGGGACCCTCCTTAAGGACAGCTTCAGTGGGACCCTCCACGACAGCTGCTGTGGGACCCTCCATCAGGACAGCTGCAGTGGCACCCTCCATGACAGCTGCCGTGGGACAAAACAGAATAAAACATGAATGTCCTGCAATAGTGCTATGAATAACCAAAAAAAAGAATGAAATAAAATTCCTTCAATACTGCAATGAAGGACAAAACAGACTTTCCTTCTGCAGCTGGACCCTCCAGGACAGCAGCTGTAGGACAATCCTTCAGGACAGCTGCTGTGGGACACTCCTTAAGGACAGATTCAGTGGGACCCTCCAGGACAGCTGCTTTGGGACCCTCCATCAGGACAGCTGCAGTGGCACCCTCCATGACAGCTGCCGTGGGACAAAACAGAATAAAACATGAATGTCATACAATAGTGCAATGAAGGACAAAACAGAAGTTACAAAAAGTCCTTCAATAGTGCAATGAAGAACAAAACAGAATAAAAGAAAGAAGGGACTAAAATAGTGCTATGAATGACAAAAACAGAATTAACAAAAAGTCCTTCAATAGTGCCATGAAGAACAAAACAGAAAAAACAGAAGTTATAAAAAGTCTTTCAATAGTGCAATGAAGGACAAAACAGAATAAAACATGAATGTCCTACAATAATGCTATGAATGAAAAAAACAGAATGAAATAAAAGTCCTTCAATAGTGCAATGAAGGACAAAACAGACTTTCCTTCTGCAGCTGGACCATCCAGGACAGCAGCTGTGGGACAATCCTTCAGGACAGCTGCTGTGGGACACTCCTTAAGGACAGCTTCAGTGGGAGCCTCTAGGACAGCTGCCGTGGGACCCTCCATCAGGACAGCTGCAGTGGCACCCTCCATGACAGCTGCCGTGGGACAAAACAGAATAAAACATGAATGTCCTGCAATAGTGCTATGAATAACAAAACAGAAGTTACAAAAAGTCCTTCAATAGTGCAATGAAGGACAAAACAGAATAAAACATGAATGTCTTACAATATTGCTATGAAGCTTAATGAAAAAACCCAGAATGAAAACAAAGTCCTTCAATAGTGCCATGAAGGACAAAACAGAATGAAAAGTCCTTCAATAGTGCAATGAAGGACAAAACAGAATCATGAATGTCCTACAATAGCTGCTGTGCAATGGGACAAAACAGAAGGACAAAAAGTCTTCAATAGTGCAATGAAGGACAAAACTAAAACATGAATGTCCTACAATATGCTATGGGACCCTTCAATAGTGCAATCAAGGACAAAACAGCTGCAGTGGCACCCTCCAGGACAGCAGCCATGACAGTCCTTAAGGACAGCTTCAGTGGACAGACAAAACAGAATAAAACATGAATGTCCTGCAATAGTGCTATGAATAACAAAACAGAAGTTACAAAAAGTCCTTCAATAGTGCAATGAAGGACAAAACAGAATAAAACATGAATGTCCTACAATATTGCTATGAATGAAAAAAAAATGAAATAAAAAATAGTGCAATGAAGGACAAAACAGACTTTCCTTCTGCAGCTCCTTCAATAGTGCAATGAAGGACAAAACAGAAAAACTCCAGGACAGCTGCTGTGGGAAAACAGCTGCAGTTATAAAAAGTCCTTCAATAGTGCAATGAAGGACAAAACAGAATAAAACATGAATGTCTTACAATATTGCTATGAACGAAAAAAAAGAAGAATGAAAACAAAGTCCTTCAATAGTGCCATGAAGGACAAAACAGAAAAAAAGAGAAGTTACAAAAAGTCCTTCAATAGTGCAATGAAGGACAAAACAGAATAAAACATGAATGTCCTACAATATTGCTATGAATGACAAAAAAAAAGAATGAAATAAAAGTCCTTCAATAGTGCAATGAAGGACAAAACAGACTTTCCTTCTGCAGCTGGACCCTCCAGGACAGCAACTGTGGGACAATGCTTCAGGGCAGCTGCTGTGGGACACTCCTTAAGGACAGCTTCAGTGGGAGCCTCCAGGACAGCTGCCGTGGGACCCTCCATCAGGACAGCTGCAGTGGCACCCTCCATGACAGCTGCCGTGGGACACAAAACATGAATAAAGTGCAACATGAATGTCCTTCAATAGTGCTATGAATGTCCTACAATAACAGAAGTTACAAAAAGTCCTTCAATAGTGCAATGAAGGACAAAACAGAATAAAACATGAATGTCCTACAATATTGCTATGAATGAAAAGAAAAGAATAAAAAAACTCCTTCAATAGTGCAATGAAGGACAAAACAGAACAAAACAGAAGTTACAAAAAGTCCTTCAATAGTGCAATGAAGGACAAAACAGAATAAAACATGAATGTCCTACAATATTGCTATGAATGAAAAAAAAAGAATCAAAACAAAGTCCTTCAATAGTGCCATGAAGGACAAAACAGAAAAAAACAGAAGTTACAACAAACTGTCCTTCAATAGTGCAATGAAGGACAAAACAGAATAAAACATGAATGTCCTACAATATTGCTATGAATGACAAAAAAAAAAGAATGAAATAAAAGTCCTTCAATAGTGCAATGAAGGACAAAACAGACTTTCCTTCTGCAGCTGGACCCTCCAGGACAGCAGCTGTGGGACAATCCTTCAGGACAGCTGCTGTGGTACACTCCTTAAGGACAGCTTCAGTGGGAGCCTCTAGGACAGCTGCCGTGGGACCCTCCATCAGGACAGCTGCAGTGGCACCCTCCATGACAGCTGCCGTGGGACAAAACAGAATAAAACATGAATGTCCTGCAATAGTGCTATGAATAACAAAACAGAAGTTACAAAAAGTCCTTCAATAGTGCAATGAAGGACAAAACAGAATAAAACATGAATGTCTTACAATAATATGCTATGAACGAAAAAAAAGAATGAAAACAAAGTCCTTCAATAGTGCCATGAAGGACAAAACAGAAAAAACAGAAGTTACAAAAAGTCCTTCAATAGTGCAATGAAGGACAAAACAGAATAAAACATGAATGTCCTACAATATTGCTATGAATGACAAAAAAACAGAATGAAATAAAATTCCTTCAATAGTGCAATGAAGGACAAAACAGACTTTCCTTCTGCAGCTGGACCCTCCAGGACAGCAGCTGTGGGACAATCCTTCAGGACAGCTGCTGTGGGACCCTCCTAAAGAACAGCTTCAGTGGGACCCTCCAGGACAGCTGCTGTGGGACCCTCCATCAGGACAGCTGCAGTGGCACCCTCCATGACAGCTGCCGTGGGACAAAACAGAATAAAACATGAATGTCCTACAATAGTGCAATGAAGGACAAAACAGAAGTTACAAAAAGTCCTTCAATAGTGCAATGAAGGACAAAACAGAATAAAAGAAAGAAGGGACTAAAATAGTGCTATGAATGACAAAAACAGAATTAACAAAAAGTCCTTCAATAGTGCCATGAAGAACAAAACAGAAAAAACAGAAGTTATAAAAAGTCTTTCAATAGTGCAATGAAGGACAAAACAGAATAAAACATGAATGTCCTAAAATAGTGGTATGAATAATAAAAAAACCAGAATGAAAAAAGTCCTTCAATAGTGCCATGAAGGACAAAACAGAAAAAAACACAAGTTACAAACTGTCCTTCAATAGTGCAATGAAGGACAAAACAGAATAAAACATGAATGTCCTACAATATTGCTATGAATGAAAAAAAAAGAATGAAATAAAAGTCCTTCAATAGTGCAATGAAGGACAAAACAGACTTTCCTTCTGCAGCTGGACCCTCCAGGACAGCAGCTGTGGGACAATCCTTCAGGACAGCTGCTGTGGGACACTCCTTAAGGACAGCTTCAGTGGGACCCTCCAGGACAGCTGCTGTGGGACCCTCCATCAGGACAGCTGCAGTGGCACCCTCCATGACAGCTGCTGTGGTACAAAACAGAATAAAACATGAATGTCCTACAATAGTGCTATGAATGTCAAAACAGAAGTTACAAACAGTCCTTCAATAGTGCAATGAAGGACAAAACAGAATAAAACATGAATGTCCTACAATATTGCTATGAATGACAAAAAAACAGAATGAAATAAAATTCCTTCAATAGTGCAATGAAGGACAAAACAGACTCCCTTCTGCAGCTAGACCCTCCAGGACAGCAGCTGTGGGACAATCTTTCAGGACAGCTGCTGTGGGACACTCCTTAAGGACAGCTTCAGTGGGACCCTCCACGACAGCTGCTGTGGGACCCTCCATCAGGACAGCTGCAGTGGCACCCTCCATGACAGCTGCCGTGGGACAAAACAGAATAAAACATGAATGTCCTGCAATAGTGCTATGAATAACCAAAAAAAAGAATGAAATAAAATTCCTTCAATAGTGCAATGAAGGACAAAACAGACTTTCCTTCTGCAGCTGGACCCTCCAGGACAGCAGCTGTGGGACAATCCTTCAGGACAGCTGCTGTGGGACACTCCTTAAGGACAGATTCAGTGGGACCCTCCAGGACAGCTGCTTTGGGACCCTCCATCAGGACAGCTGCAGTGGCACCGTCCATGACAGCTGCCGTGGGACAAAACAGAATAAAACATGAATGTCCTACAATAGTGCTATGAAGGACAAAACAGAAGTTACAAAAAGTCCTTCAATAGTGCAATGAAGAACAAAACAGAATAAAAGAAAGAAGGGACTAAAATAGTGCTATGAATGACAAAAACAGAATTAACAAAAAGTCCTTCAATAGTGCCATGAAGAACAAAACAGAAAAAAACAAGTTATAAAAAGTCTTTCAATAGTGCAATGAAGGACAAAACAGAATAAAACATGAATGTCCTACAATAATGCTATGAATGAAAAAAACAGAATGAAATAAAAGTCCTTCAATAGTGCAATGAAGGACAAAACAGACTTTCCTTCTGCAGCTGGACCCTCCAGGACAGCAGCTGTGGGACAATCCTTCAGGACAGCTGCTGTGGGACACTCCTTAAGGACAGCTTCAGTGGGACCCTCAAGGACAGCTGCTGTGGGACCCTCCATCAGGACAGCTGCAGTGGCACCCTCCATGACAGCTGCCGTGGGACAAAACAGAATAAAACATGAATGTCCTGCAATAGTGCTATGAAGGAACAAAACAGAAGTTACAAAAAGTCCTTCAATAGTGCAATGAAGGACAAAACAGAAAAAAATATGAATGTCTTACAATAATATTGCTATGAACGAAAAACCCCAGAATGAAAACAAAGTCCTTCAATAGTGCCATGAAGAACAAAACAGAAGTTACAAACAGTCCTTCAATAGTACAATGAAGGACAAAACAGAATAAAACATGAATGTCCTACAATAGTGCTATGAATGAAAAAAAAGAATTAAAAAAAAGTCCTTCAATAGTGCCATGAAGGACAAAACAGAAAAAACAGAAGTTACAAAAAGTCCTTCAATAGTGCAATGAAGGACAAAACAGAATAAAACATGAATGTCCTACAATATTGCTATGAATGAAAAAAAAAGAATGAAATAAAAGTCCTTCAATAGTGCAATGAAGGACAAAACAGACTTTCCTTCTGCAGCTGGACCCTCCAGGACAGCAGCTGTGGGACAATCCTTCAGGACAGCTGCTGTGGGACACTCCTTAAGGACAGCTTCAGTGGGAGCCTCTAGGACAGCTGCCGTGGGACCCTCCATCAGGACAGCTGCAGTGGCACCCTCCATGACAGCTGCAATGGGACAAAACAGAATAAAACATGAATGTCCTACAATAGTGCTATGAATAACAAAACAGAAGTTACAAAAAGTCCTTCAATAGTGCAATGAAGGACAAAACAGACTTTCCTCTGCAGCTGGACCCTCCAGGACAGCAGCTGTGGGACAATCCTTCAGGACAGCTGCTGTGGGAAAGGACAGAATCAGTGGGAAACAGCTGCTGTGGGACCCTCCAAGGACAGCTGCATGGCACCCTCCATGACAGCTGGACAAAACAGAATAAAATATGAATGTCCTACAATAGTGCTATGAATGACAAAACAGAAGTTACAAAAAGTCCTTCAATAGTGCAATGAAGGACAAAACAGAATAAAACATGAATGTCCTACAATATTGCTATGAATGAAAAAAAAAGAATGAAAAAAAGTCCTTCAATAGTGCCATGAAGGACAAAACAGAAAAAAACAGAAGTTACAAAAAGTCCTTCAATAGTGCAATGAAGGACAAAACAGAATAAAACATGAATGTCCTACAATATTGCTATGAATGACAAAAAAACAGAATGAAATAAAATTCCTTCAATAGTGCAATGAAGGACAAAACAGACTTTCCTTCTGCAGCTGGACCCTCCAGGACAGCAGCTGTGGGACAATCCTTCAGGACAGCTGCTGTGGGACACTCCTTAAGGACAGCTTCAGTGGGACCCTCCAGGACAGCTGCTGTGGGACCCTCCATCAGGACAGCTGCAGTGGCACCCTCCATGACAGCTGCCGTGGGACAAAACAGAATAAAACATGAATGTCCTACAATAGTGCTATGAAGGACAAAACAGAAGTTACAAAAAGTCCTTCAATAGTGCAATGAAGGACAAAACAAAAAAACAGAATGTCTTACAAAATATTGCTATGAACGAAAAAACCCAGAATGAAAACTCCTTCAATAATAGAAGGACAAAACAGAAGTGCCTTCAATATGAATGAAGGACAAAACAGAATAAAACAAAAATGTCCTTCAATAGTGCCCTTCAATGAAGAACAAAACAGAACAAAACAGAAGTTATAAAAAGTCCTTCAATAGTGCAATGAAGGACAAAACAGAATAAAACATGAATGTCCTACAATAGTGCTATGAATGACAAAAAACAGAATGAAATAAAACTCCTTCAATAGTGCCATGAAGGACAAAACAGAAAAAAACACAAGTTACAAACTGTCCTTCAATAGTGCAATGAAGGACAAAACAGAATAAAACATGAATGTCCTACAATAGTGCTATGAATGACAAAAAAAAGAATGAAATAAAAGTCCTTCAATAGTGCAAAACAGACTTTCCTTCTGGCTGGACCCTCCAGGACAGCAACTGTGGGACAATCCTTCAGGACAGCTGCTGTGGGACACTCCTTAAGGACAGCTTCAGTGGGAGCCTCCAGGACAGCTGCCGTGGGACCCTCCATCAGGACAGCTGCAGTGGCACCCTCCATGACAGCTGCCGTGGGACAAAACAGAATAAAACATGAATGTCCTACAATAGTGCTATGAATGTCAAAACAGAAGTTAAAACAGATAGTTACAAAAAGTCCTTCAATAGTGCAATGAAGGACAAAACAGACTTTCCTTCTGCAGCTGGACCCTCCAGGACAGCAGCTGTGGGACAATCCTTCAGGACAGCTGCTGTGGGACACTCCTTAAGGACAGCTTCAGTGGGACCCTCCAGGACAGCTGCTGTGGGACCCTCCATCAGGACAGCTGCAGTGGCACCCTCCATGACAGCTGCCGTGGGACAAAAAAGAATAAAACATGAATGTCCTACAATAGTGCAACGAAGGACAAAACAGAAGACAAAACAGAATGAAAAACAAAACAGAATGTCTACAATAGTGCTATGAATGACAAAAACAAATTAAAAAAAGTCCTTCAATAGTGCAATGAAGAAAAACAGAAAAAACAGAAGTTACAAAAAGTCCTTCAATAGTGCAATGAAGGACAAAACAGAATAAAACATGAATGTCCTACAATATTGCTATGAATGACAAAAAAACAGAATGAAAAAAAAGTCCTTCAATAGTGCAATGAAGGAACAAAACAGACTTTCCTTCTGCAGCT
>CM065686.1:40620108-40637608 GCA_017654935.2 Phymorhynchus buccinoides
GCAGCTGGACCCTCCAGGACAGCAGCTGTGGGACAATCCTTCAGGACAGCTGCTGTGGGACACTCCTTAAGGACAGCTTCAGTGGGACCCTCCAGGACAGCTGCTGTGGGACCCTCCATCAGGACAGCTGCAGTGGCACCCTCCATGACAGCTGCCGTGGGACAAAACAGAATAAAATATGAATGTCTTGAATGTCCTACAATAGTGCTATGAATGTCAAAACAGAAGTTACAAACAGTCATTCAATAGTGCAATGAAGAACAAAACAGAATAAAAGAAAGAAGGGACTAAAATAGTGCTATGAATGACAAAAACAGAATTAACAAATAGTCCTTCAATAGTGCCATGAAGAACAAAACAGAAAAAAACAGAAGTTATAAAAAGTCTTTCAATAGTGCAATGAAGGACAAAACAGAATAAAACATGAATGTCCTAAATAAATGAATAAAAAATACCAGAATCCTTCAATAGTGCAATGAAGGACAAAACAGACTTTCCTTCTGCAGCTGGACCATCCAGGACAGCAGCTATGGGACAATCCTTCAGGACAGCTGCTGTGGGACACTCCTTAAGGACAGATTCAGTGGGACCCTCTAAGACAGCTGCCGTGGGACCCTCCATCAGGACAGCTGCAGTGGCACCCTCCATGACAGCTGCCGTGGGACAAAACAGAATAAAACATGAATGTCCTGCAATAGTGCTATGAATAACAAAACAGAAGTTACAAACAGTCCTTCAATAGTGCAATGAAGGACAAAACAGAATAAAACATGAATATCTTACAATATTGCTATGAATGAAACCCCCCAGAATGAAAACAAAGTCCTTCAATAGTGCCATGAAGGACAAAACAGAAAAAACAGAAGTTACAAAAAGTCCTTCAATAGTGCAATGAAGGACAAAACAGAATAAAACATGAATGTCCTACAATATTGCTATGAATGAAAAAAACCCAGAATGAAATAAAAGTCCTTCAATAGTGCAATGAAGGACAAAACAGACTTTCCTTCTGCAGCTGGACCCTCCAGGACAGCAGCTGTGGGACAATCCTTCAGGACAGCTGCTGTGGGACCCTCCTTAAGGACAGCTTCAGTGGGACCCTCCAGGACAGCTGCCGTGGGACCCTCCATCACTACAGCTGCAGTGGCACCCTCCATGACAGCTGCCGTGGGACAAAACAGAATAAAACATGAATGTCCTACAATAGTGCTATGAATGAACAAAACAGAAGTTACAAAAAGTCCTTCAATAGTGCAATGAAGGACAAAACAGAATAAAACATGAATGTCTTACAATATTGCTATGAACGAAAAAACCCATAATGAAAACAAAGTCCTTCAATAGTGCCATGAAGGACAAAACAGAAAAAAAAAGAAGTTACAAAAAGTCCTTCAATAGTGCAATGAAGGACAAAACAGAATAAAACATGAATGTCCTACAATATTGCTATGAAAGAAAAGAAAAGAATAAAAAAAACTCCTTCAATAGTGCAATGAAGGACAAAACAGGTTACAAAAAGTCCTTCAATAGTGCAATGAAGGACAAAACAGAATAAAACATGAATGTCCTACAATATTGCTATGAATGACAAAAAACAGAATGAAATAAAATGTCCTTCAATAGTGCAATGAAGGACAAAACAGACTTTCCTTCTGCAGCTGGACCCTCCAGGACAGCAACAATGTGGGACACATCCTTAAGGACAGCTTCAGTGGGAGCCTCCAGGACAGCTGCTGTGGGACCCTCCATCAGGACAGCTGCAGTGGCACCCTCCATGACAGCTGCTGTGGTACAAAACAGAATAAAACATGAATGTCCTACAATAGTGCTATGAATGTCAAAACAGAAGTTACAAACAGTCATTCAATAGTGCAATGAAGGACAAAACAGAATAAAACATGAATGTCCTACAATATTGCTATGAATGACAAAAAAACAGAATGAAATAAAATTCCTTCAATAGTGCAATGAAGGAAAAAACAGACTTTCCTTCTGCAGCTGGACCCTCCAGGACAGCAACTGTGGGACAATGCTTCAGGGCAGCTGCTGTGGGACACTCCTTAAGGACAGCTTCAGTGGGACCCTCCAGGACAGCTGCTGTGGGACCCTCCATCAGGACAGCTGCAGTGGCACCCTCCATGACAGCTGCTGTGGTACAAAACAGAATAAAACATGAATGTCCTACAATAGTGCTATGAATGACAAAACAGAAGTTACAAAAAGTCCTTCAATAGTGCAATGAAGGACAAAACAGAATAAAAGAATGTCCTATAATAATGCTAAGGGACTAAAATAAAAGTCCTATAAAGTCCTTCAAATAGTTACAAACAGTCCATTCAATAGTGCTTTCAATGAAGGACAAAACAGAATAAAACATGAATGTCCTACAATATTGCTATGAATGAAAAAAAAACAGAATGAAATAAAAGTCCTTCAATAGTGCAATGAAGGAAAAAACAGACTCTCCTTCTGCAGCTGGACCCTCCAGGACAGCAGCTGTGGGACAATCCTTCAGGACAGCTGCTGTGGGACACTCCTTAAGGACAGCTTCAGTGGGACCCTCCAGGACAGCTTCAGTGGGACCCTCCATGACAGCTGCCGTGGGAGAAAACAGACAGCTGCTATGTGGGACCCTCCATGTCCTACAATATTGCTACAGCTGCAGTGGGACAAAACAGAACAAAACAGCTGTGGTACAAAAGTCATAATACAAAACAGAATAAAATTTCATGAATGTCCTAGTGCAATAGTGCTATGAAATGTCCTCAATACAAAACAGAAGTTACAAAAAGTCCTTCAATAGTGCAATGAAGGACAAAACAGAATAAAACATGAATGTCTTACAATATTGCTATGAACGAAACACCCCCTACAAATGCTATGAATGACAAAAAAACAGAATGAAATAAAATTCCTTCAATAGTGCAATGAAGGACAAAACAGACTTTCCTTCTGCAGCTGGACCCTCCAGGACAGCAACTGTGGGACAATCCTTCAGGACAGCTGCTGTGGGACACTCCTTAAGGACAGCTTCAGTGGGACCCTCCAGGACAGCTGCTGTGGGACCCTCCATCAGGACAGCTGCAGTGGCACCCTCCATGACAGCTGCCGTGGGACAAAACAGAATAAAACATGAATGTCCTGCAATAGTGCTATGAATAACAAAACAGAAGTTACAAAAAGTCCTTCAATAGTGCAATGAAGGACAAAACAGAATAAAACATGAATGTCCTACAATATTGCTATGAACGAAAAAAAACCAGAATGAAAAAAAGTCCTTCAATAGTGCCATGAAGGACAAAACAGAAAAAACAGAAGTTACAAAAAGTCCTTCAATAGTGCAATGAAGGACAAAACAGAATAAAACATGAATGTCCTACAATATTGCTATGAATGAAAAGAAAAGAATAAAAAAACTCCTTCAATAGTGCAATGAAGGAAAAACAGAATAAAACATGTCTTACAATATTGTCCTAAAATATTGCTATGAATGACAAAAAAACAGAATGAAATAAAAGTCCTTCAATAGTGCAATGAAGGACAAAACAGAACAATCCTTCAAAACATGAAGGACAGCTTCCCCTCCAGGAAGCTGCCATGGGACCCTCCTTGGACAGCTAGTGGCAATGACAGCTGACAAAACAGAATAAAACATGAATGTCCTACAATAGTGCTATGAATGACAAAACAGAAGTTACAAAAAGTCCTTCAATAGTGCAATGAAGGACAAAACAGAATGTCCTACAATACAAGAATGAAGGACAAAACAGAAAAAACAGAAGTTACAAAAAGTCCTTCAATAGTGCAATGAAGGACAAAACAGAATAAACATGAATGTCCTACAATATTGCTATGAATGAAAAAAAAACAGAATGAAATAAAAGTCCTTCAATAGTGCAATGAAGGACAAAACAGACTTTCCTTCTGCAGCTGGACCCTCCAGGACAGCAGCTGCGGGACAATCTTTCAGGACAGCTGCTGTGGGACCCTCCTTAAGGACAGCTTCAGTGGGACCCTCCAGGACAGCTGCTGTTGGACCCTCCATCAGGACAGCTGCAGTTGCAACCTCCATGACAGCTGCCGTGGGAGAAAACAGAATAAAATATGAATGTCCTGCAATAGTGCTATGAATAACAAAACAGAAGTTACAAACAGTCCTTCAATACTGCAATGAAGGACAAAACAGAATAAAACATGAATATCTTACAATATTGCTATGAATGAAACCCCCAAGAATGAAAACAAAGTCCTTCAATAGTGCCATGAAGGACAAAACAGAAAAAAACACAAGTCCTACAATAGTGCAACGAAGGACAAAACAGAAGTTACAAAAAGTCCTTCAATAGTGCAATGAAGAACAAAACAGAATAAAAGAAAGAAGGGACTAAAATAGTGCTATGAATGACAAAAACAGAATTAACAAATAGTCCTTCAATAGTGCCATGAAGAACAAAACAGAAAAAACAGAAGTTATAAAAAGTCTTTCAATAGTGCAATGAAGGACAAAACAGAATAAAACATGAATGTCCTATAATAATGCTATGAATAAAAAATACCAGAATAAAATAAAAGTCCTTCAATAGTGCAATGAAGAACAAAACAGACTTTCCTTCTGCAGCTGGACCATCCAGGACAGCAGCTATGGGACAATCCTTCAGGACAGCTGCTGTGGGACACTCCTTAAGGACAGATTCAGTGGGAGCCTCTAAGACAGCTGCCGTGGGACCATCCATCAGGACAGCTGCAGTGGCACCCTCCATTACAGCTGCCGTGGGACAAAACAGAATAAAACATGAATGTCCTGCAATAGTGCTATGAATAACAAAACAGAAGTTACAAACAGTCCTTCAATACTGCAATGAAGGACAAAACAGAATAAAACATGAATATCTTACAATATTGCTATGAATGAAACCCCCCAGAATGAAAACAAAGTCCTTCAATAGTGCCATGAAGGACAAAACAGAAAAAAACACAAGTTACAAACAGTCCTTCAATAGTGCAATGAAGGACAAAACAGAATAAAACATGAATGTCCTACAATATTGCTATGAATGAAAAAACCCCAGAATGAAATAAAAGTCCTTCAATAGTACAATGAAGGACAAAACAGACTCTCCTTCTGCAGCTGGACCCTCCAGGACAGCAGCTGTGGGACAATCCTTCAGGACAGCTGCTGTGGGACCCTCCTTAAGGACAGCTTCAGTGGGACCCTCCAGGACAGCTGCCGTGGGACCCTCCATCACTACAGCTGCAGTGGCACCCTCCATGACAGCTGCCGTGGGACAAAACAGAATAAAACATGAATGTCCTGCAATAGTGCTATGAATAACAAAACAGAAGTTACAAAAAGTCCTTCAATAGTGCAATGAAGGACAAAACAGAATAAAACATGAATGTCTTACAATATTGCTAAGAACGAAAAAACCCATAATGAAAACAAAGTCCTTCAATAGTGCCATGAAGGACAAAACAAAAAAACCAGAAGTTACAAAAAGTCCTTCAATAGTGCAATGAAGCACAAAACAGAATAAAACATAAATTTCCTACAATATTGCTATGAAAGAAAAGAAAAGAATAAAAAAAACTCCTTCAATAGTGCAATGAAGGACAAAACAGGTTACAAAAAGTCCTTCAATAGTGCAATGAAGGACAAAACAGAATAAAACATGAATGTCCTACAATATTGCTATGAATGAAAAAAAACCAGAATGAAATAACAGTCCTTCAATAGTGCAATGAAGGAAAAAACAGACATTCCTTCTGCAGCTGGACCCTCCAGGACAGCAACTGTGGGACAATGCTTCAGGACAGCTTCAGTGGGAGCCTCCAGGACAGCTGCTGTGGGACCCTCCATCAGGACTGCTGCAGTAGCACCCTCCATGACAGCTGCTGTGGTACAAAACAGAATAAAACATGAATGTCCTGCAATAGTGCTATGAATGTCAAAACAGAAGTTACAAACAGTCATTCAATAGTGCAATGAAGGACAAAACAGAATAAACATGAATGTCCTACAATATTGCTATGAATGACAAATAAACAGAATGAAATAAAATTCCTTCAATAGTGCAATGAAGGACAAAACAGACTTTCCTTCTGCAGCTGGACCCTCCAGGACAGCAACTGTGGGACAATGCTTCAGGGCAGCTGCTGTGGGACACTCCTTAAGGACAGCTTCAGTGGGAGTCTCCAGGACAGCTGCCATGGGACCCTCCATCAGGACAGCTGCAGTGGCACCCTCCATGACAGCTGCTGTGGTACAAAACAGAATAAAACATGAATATCCTACAATAGTGCTATGAATGTCAAAACAGAAGTTACAAACAGTCATTCAATAGTGAAATGAAGGACAAAACAGAATAAAACATGAATGTCCTACAATATTGCTATGAATGACAAAAAAACAGAATGAAATAAAATTCCTTCAATAGTGCAATGAAGGAAAAAACAGACTCTCCTTCTGCAGCTGGACCCTCCAGGACAGCAGCTGTGGGACAATCCTTCAGGACAGCTGCTGTGGGACCCTCCTTAAGGACAGCTTCAGTGGGACCCTCCAAGACAGCTGCTGTGGGACTCTCCATCAGGACAGCTGCAGTGGCACCCTCCATGACAGCTGCCGTGGGACAAAACAGAATAAAACATGAATGTCCTGCAATAGTGCTATGAATAACAAAACAGAAGTTACAAAAAGTCCTTCAATAGTGCAATGAAGGACAAAACAGAATAAAACATGAATGTCTTACAATATTGCTATGAACGAAAAACCCCAGAATGAAAACAAAGTCCTTCAATAGTGCCATGAAGGACAAAACAGAAAAAACAGAAGTTACAAAAAGTCCTTCAATAGTGCAATGAAGGACAAAACAGAATAAAACATGAATGTCCTACAATATTGCTATCAATGAAAAGAAAAGAATAAAAAAACTCCTTCAATAGTGCAATGAAGGACAAAACAGAACAAAACAGAAGTTACAAAAAGTCCTTCAATAGTGCAATGAAGGACAAAACAGAATAAAACATGAATGTCCTACAATATTGCTATGAATGACAAAAAAACAGAATGAAATAAAAGTCCTTCAATAGTGCAATGAAGGACAAAACAGACTTTCCTTCTGCAGCTGGACCCTCCAGGACAGCAGCTGTGGAACAATCCTTCAGGACAGCTGCTGTGGGACCCTCCTAAAGGACAGCTTCAGTGGGACCCTCCAGGACAGCTGCTGTGGGACCCTCCATCAGGACAGCTGCAGTGGCACCCTCCATGACAGCTGCCGTGGGACAAAACAGAATAAAACTTGAATGTCCTACAATAGTGCAACGAAGAACAAAACAGAAGTTACAAAAAGTCCTTCAATAGTGCAATGAAGAACAAAACAGAATAAAAGAAAGAAGGGACTAAAATAGTGCTATGAATGACAAAAACAGAATTAACAAAAAGTCCTTCAATAGTGCCATGAAGAACAAAACAAAAAAAACATGAATGTCCTATAATAATGCTATGAATGAAAAATACCAGAATAAAATAAAAGTCCTTCAATAGTGCAATGAAGAACAAAACAGACTTTCCTTCTGCAGCTGGACCATCCAGGACAGCAGCTATGGGACAATCCTTCAGGACAGCTGCTGTGGGACACTCCTTAAGGACAGATTCAGTGGGAGCCTCTAAGACAGCTGCCGTGGGACCATCCATCAGGACAGCTGCAGTGGCACCCTCCATTACAGCTGCCGTGGGACAAAACAGAATAAAATATGAATGTCCTGCAATAGTGCTATGAATAACAAAACAGAAGTTACAAACAGTCCTTCAATACTGCAATGAAGGACAAAACAGAATAAAACATGAATATCTTACAATATTGCTATGAATGAAACCCCCCAGAATGAAAACAAAGTCCTTCAATAGTGCCATGAAGGACAAAACAGAAAAAAACACAAGTTACAAACAGTCCTTCAATAGTGCAATGAAGGACAAAACAGAATAAAACATGAATGTCCTACAATATTGCTATGAATGAAAAAAACCCAGAATGAAATAAAAGTCCTTCAATAGTACAATGAAGGACAAAACAGACTCTCCTTCTGCAGCTGGACCCTCCAGGACAGCAGCTGTGGGACAATCCTTCAGGACAGATGCTGTGGGACCCTCCTTAAGGACAGCTTCAGTGGGACCCTCCAGGACAGCTGCCGTGGGACCCTCCATCACTACAGCTGCAGTGGCACCCTCCATGACAGCTGCCGTGGGACAAAACAGAATAAAACATGAATGTCCTGCAATAGTGCTATGAATAACAAAACAGAAGTTACAAAAAGTCCTTCAATAGTGCAATGAAGGACAAAACAGAATAAAACATGAATGTCTTACAATATTGCTATGAACGAAAAAACCCATAATGAAAACAAAGTCCTTCAATAGTGCCATGAAGGACAAAACAGAAAAAACAGAAGTTACAAAAAGTCCTTCAATAGTGCAATGAAGCACAAAACAGAATAAAACATAAATTTCCTACAATATTGCTATGAAAGAAAAGAAAAGAATAAAAAAAACTCCTTCAATAGTGCAATGAAGGACAAAACAGGTTACAAAAAGTCCTTCAATAGTGCAATGAAGGACAAAACAGAATAAAACATGAATGTCCTACAATATTGCTATGAATGAAACAAACCCAGAATGAAATAACAGTCCTTCAATAGTGCAATGAAGGACAAAACAGACATTCCTTCTGCAGCTGGACCCTCCAGGACAGCAACTGTGGGACAATGCTTCAGGACAGCTTCAGTGGGAGCCTCCAGGACAGCTGCTGTGGGACCCTCCATCAGGACTGCTGCAGTAGCACCCTCCATGACAGCTGCTGTGGTACAAAACAGAATAAAACATGAATGTCCTGCAATAGTGCTATGAATGTCAAAACAGAAGTTACAAACAGTCATTCAATAGTGCAATGAAGGACAAAACAGAATAAACATGAATATCCTACAATATTGCTATGAATGACAAATAAACAGAATGAAATAAAATTCCTTCAATAGTGCAATGAAGGACAAAACAGACTTTCCTTCTGCAGCTGGACCCTCCAGGACAGCAACTGTGGGACAATGCTTCAGGGCAGCTGCTGTGGGACACTCCTTAAGGACAGCTTCAGTGGGAGTCTCCAGGACAGCTGCCATGGGACCCTCCATCAGGACAGCTGCAGTGGCACCCTCCATGACAGCTGCTGTGGTACAAAACAGAATAAAACATGAATATCCTACAATAGTGCTATGAATGTCAAAACAGAAGTTACAAACAGTCATTCAATAGTGCAATGAAGGACAAAACAGAATAAACATGAATGTCCTACAATATTGCTATGAATGACAAAAAAACAGAATGAAATAAAATTCCTTCAATAGTGCAATGAAGGAAAAAACAGACTCTCCTTCTGCAGCTGGACCCTCCAGGACAGCAGCTGTGGGACAATCCTTCAGGACAGCTGCTGTGGGACACTCCTTAAGGACAGCTTCAGTGGGACCCTCCAAGACAGCTGCTGTGGGACTCTCCATCAGGACAGCTGCAGTGGCACCCTCCATGACAGCTGCCGTGGGACAAAACAGAATAAAACATGAATGTCCTGCAATAGTGCTATGAATAACAAAACAGAAGTTACAAAAAGTCCTTCAATAGTGCAATGAAGGACAAAACAGAATAAAACATGAATGTCTTACAATATTGCTATGAACGAAAACCCCCAGAATGAAAACAAAGTCCTTCAATAGTGCCATGAAGGACAAAACAGAAAAAACAGAAGTTACAAAAAGTCCTTCAATAGTGCAATGAAGGACAAAACAGAATAAAACATGAATGTCCTACAATATTGCTATGAATGAAAAGAAAAGAATAAAAAAACTCCTTCAATAGTGCAATGAAGGACAAAACAGAACAAAACAGAAGTTACAAAAAGTCCTTCAATAGTGCAATGAAGGACAAAACAGAATAAAACATGAATGTCCTACAATATTGCTATGAATGACAAAAAAACAGAATGAAATAAAAGTCCTTCAATAGTGCAATGAAGGACAAAACAGACTTTCCTTCTGCAGCTGGACCCTCCTTAAGGACAGCTTCAGTGGGACCCTCCAGGACAGCTGCTGTGGGACCCTCCATCAGGACAGCTGCAGTGGCACCCTCCATGACAGCTGCCGTGGGACAAAACAGAATAAAACTTGAATGTCCTACAATAGTGCAACGAAGAACAAAACAGAAGTTACAAAAAGTCCTTCAATAGTGCAATGAAGAACAAAAAAAAAATAAAAGAAAGAAGGGACTAAAATAGTGCTATGAATGACAAAAACAGAATTAACAAAAAGTCCTTCAATAGTGCCATGAAGAACAAAACAGAAAAAACAGAAGTTATGAAAAGTCTTTCAATAGTGCAATGAAGGACAAAACAGAATAAAACATGAATGTCCTACAATATTGCTATGAATGAAAAAAAACCAGAATGAAATAAAAGTCCTTCAATAGTGCAATGAAGGACAAAACAGACTTTCCTTCTGCAGCTGGACCCTCCAGGACAGCAACTGTGGGACAATGCTTCAGGACAGCTGCTGTGGGACACTCCTTAAGGACAGCTTCAGTGGGAGCCTCCAGGACAGCTGCTGTGGGACCCTCCATCAGGACAGCTGCAGTAGCACCCTCCATGACAGCTGCTGTGGTACAAAACAGAATAAAACATGAATGTCCTGCAATAGTGCTATGAATGTCAAAACATAGGTTACAAACAGTCATTCAATAGTGCAATGAAGGACAAAACAGAATAAACATGAATGTCCTACAATATTGCTATGAATGACAAATAAACAGAATGAAATAAAATTCCTTCAATAGTGCAATGAAGGACAAAACAGACTTTCCTTCTGCAGCTAGACCCTCCAGGACAGCAGCTGTGGGACAATCCTTCAGGACAGCTGCTGTAGGACACTCCTTAAGGACAGCTTCAGTGGGACCCTCCAGGACAGCTGCTGTGGGACCCTCCATCAGGACAGCTGCAGTGGCACCCTCCATGACAGCTGCCGTGGGACAAAACAGAATAAAACATGAATGTCCTGCAATAGTGCTATGAATAACAAAACAGAAGTTACAAAAAGTCCTTCAATAGTGCAATGAAGGACAAAACAGAATAAAACATGAATGTCTTACAATATTGCTATGAACGAAAAAACCCAGAATGAAAACAAAGTCCTTCAATAGTGCCATGAAGGACAAAACAGAAGTTACAAACAGTCCTTCAATAGTGCAATGAAGGACAAAACAGAATAAAACATGAATGTTCTACAATATTGCTATGAATGAAAAGAAAAGAATAAAAAAAACTCCTTCAATAGTGCAATGAAGGACAAAACAGAATAAAATATGAATGTCTTACAATAATATTGCTATGAACGAAAAACCCCAGAATGAAAACAAAGTCCTTCAATAGTGCCATGAAGGACAAAACAGAAGTTACAAACAGTCCTTCAATAGTGCAATGAAGGACAAAACAGAATAAACATGAATGTCCTACAATATTGCTATGAATGAAAAAAACCCAGAATGAAATAAAATTCCTTCAATAGTGCAATGAAGGACAAATCAGAACAAAACAGAAGTTACAAAAAGTCCTTCAATAGTGCAATGAAGGACAATACAGAATAAAACATGAATGCCCTACAATAATGCTATGAATGACAAAAACAGAATGAAATAAAACTCCTTCAATAGTGCAATGAAGAACAAAACAGAAAAAAGTCCAATAGTGCCATGAAGGACAAAACAGAAAAAAAAACAAGTTACAAACAGTCCTTCAATAGTGCAATGAAGGATAAAACAGAATAAAACATGAATGTCCTACAATATTGCTATGAATGAAAAAACACCAGAATGAAATAAAAGTCCTTCAATAGTGCAATGAAGGACAAAACAGACTTTCCTTCTGCAGCTGGACCCTCCAGGACAGCAGCTGTGGGACAATCCTTCAGGACAGCTGCTGTGGGACACTCCTTAAGGACAGCTTCAGTGGGAGCCTCTAAGACAGCTGCTGTGGGACTCTCTATCAGGACAGCTGCAGTGGCACCCTCCATGACAGCTGCTATGGGACAAAACAGAATAAAACATGAATGTCCTACAATAGTGCTATGAATGACAAAATAGAAGTTACAAAAAGTCCTTCAATAGTGCAATGAAGGACACAACAGAATAAAACATGAATGTCTTACAATATTGCTATGAACGAAAAAACCCAGAATAAAAACAAAGTCCTTCAATAGTGCCATGAAGGACAAAACAGAAATAAAAATAATTTATAAAAAAAAAAAGAATGAAAAAGTCATTCAATAGTGCCATGAAGGAGAAAACAGAAAAACAACAAGTTACAAACAGTCCTTCAATAGTGCAATGAAAGACAAAACAGAATAAAACATGAATGTCCTACAATATTGCTATGAATGACAAAAAAATAGAATGAAATAAAGGTCCTTCAATAGTGCAATGAAGGACAAAACAGACTTTCCTTCTGCAGCTGGACCCTCCAGGACAGCAGCTGTGGGACAATCCTTCAGGACAGCTGCTGTGGGACCCTCCTTAAGGACAGCTTCAGTGGGAGCCTCCAGGACAGCTGCTGTGGGACCCTCCATCAGGACAGCTGCAGTGGCACCCTCCATGACAGCTGCCATGGGCCAAAACAGAATAAAACATGAATGTCCTACAATAGTGCCATGAAGGACAAAACAGAAGTTACAAAAAGTCCTTCAATAGTGCAATGAAGAACAAAACAGAATAAAAGAAAGAAGGGACTAAAATAGTGCTATGAATGACAAAAACAGAATTAACAAAAAGTCCTTCAATAGTGCCATGAAGAACAAAACAGAAAAAAACAGAAGTTATAAAAAGTCTTTCAATAGTGCAATGAAGGACAAAAGAGAATAAAACATGAATGTCCTAAAATAGTGCTATGAATAATAGAAAAACCAGAATGAAAAAAGTCCTTCAATAGTGCCATGAAGGACAAAACAGAAAAAACACAAGTTACAAACTGTCCTTCAATAGTGCAATGAAGGACAAAACAGACTTTCCTTCTGCATCTGGACCCTCCAGGACAGCAGCTGTGGGACAATCCTTCAGGACATCTGCTGTGGGTCACTCCTTAAGGACAGCTTCAGTGGGAGCCTCCAGGACAGCTGCCGTGGGACCCTCCATCAGGACAGCTGAAGTGGCACCCTCCATGACAGCTGCCGTGGGACAAAACAGAATAAAACATGAATGTCCTACAATAGTGCTATGAATCACAAAACAGAAGTTACAACAAGCCCTTCAATAGTGCAATGAAGGACAAAACAGAATAAAAGAAATAAGGGACTAAAATAGTGCTATGAATGACAAAAACAGAATATAAAAAATCCTTCAATAGTGCAACAAAGGACTAAACAGAAAAAAACATGAATGTACTACAATAGTGCTATGAATGACAAAAAAAAGTCCTTCAATAGTGCAATGGACAAAACAGAAAAAACAGAAGTTACAAACAGTCCTTCAATAGTGCAATGAAGGACAAAATAGAATAAAACATGAATGTCCTACAATATTGCTATGAATGACCAAAAAAACGGAATGAAAAAAGTCCTTCAATAGTGCAATGAAGGACAAAACAGACTTTCCTTCTGCAGCTGGACCCTCAAGGGACTACAATAGTGCTATCAATGACAAAACAGAAAATACTAACACAATAGATTCAACCAATGTGCTACAGGTGTGCCAAATTTGGTGCATGGAAGCTTATAATCTGGTACTTTGCGAGGTTAATCTAATCGTCTCTTTGTGAAGAGACGATTCAGAAACACATCAAGCGTCTCAGCTATGATTGATCAGCTGAAGTGGCCATCCCTTCAACATCGCCGAGAAACAGCAACACTAGCAATGCTGTTCAAATTGCAGAAAGATCTGGTGTCAATGAAGAGTCTTAAAGAGAAACTCACTCCGGCACCTGAAACGCCAGCGTTGCGCCCACACCAAACAGTTGGCCCTCATCTTCTGCAAGACAAAGTACCGGCAGGCCAGCTTCCTACCCCGAACCAGTGGAATGACCTCTCCCATCAGGCTGTTGAGGCAGAGACTCTGGACACCTTTGTGTCTAGGGCAACCGTCTCTCAATAAACCATACTACGCTTCACCCTCCCCCCCCTTCCCTCCCTCACCCCTTCCCCTTCAGTAGCTTAGGTGGTTCCTGTCCGATTCGGCATCATGTTTGGGTTCCGCTGAACGGTCCCTGACTGGCTGGGTCACATATAATAGAGAGGTGGTGATTATTTCATATTCGATCTGCCCATTCTCCCCCCTCCCCCCTTTCTCTCTCTTTTTCTTTTCTTATCTATAGATTAGGGCCGAAGTATTCCGCGCATATTTTCCGTAGATCCCCCTGAATTTACAGTGACATAATAATCAGCAATTGATAATGGTCGCTTGAAGGAAAGGAGGAAGGAAAGGAGGTGTTAGCCTAGTCCGACATTTTGTTTTTCTTGCCGCGTCACACTGACGATCGAGGGCGAAAATAGTGTTTTACGTCCTCTTGGTCTGAATCAGACACATATGGGACATTTGTAAATACAAATATGGTGGGAACGATACTGGAGGCAATGCCCGGAGGCAGTACGAAACCAGTAAAGTCCCAATTTTTTAATCATCAATACAGATAGGTGACTTATTAACTGACGATCGAGTTGATCAACTTTTTCTTATGTAGGGCCTGTCGCAGTCAAAAGTGTAGCTCGTGCAAATCTGCCGCTCGCTACTATGAGAGTGTGTATTTGCGACAACCACAAATTTCACTCTTTCTTTACTTGAACCATTTATCTAACCCTAACCCTAACCCTATCCCTAACCCTACAAAAAAGTGAAATTTGTGGTTCATGCTCAATCGACAGGGCCTAGCTCACGTAAAAAAGGCCATCACTTTAAAACGTGGTAACTTTCTTAATTGCCGACCGATTTTGATAATTTGGGTATCATTTTAAAGGTTTTTTCGAGCTTTTTCCGTTGACATAACTTTCATTTGGCAAAATAAAAATTAATTCTAAGGTTCATACCTTTACGTTCAAAATGTACTAGAACATTAATTATTCTCGAGTATGCGACAATGCTTACCTTAATACACAAAGTTCTTGAACGCACAGGCCCGCCATTTGCGACATTTGAACGAGCAGCAAACCCTTTAGAAACAGCAAAACGCAGGCTTGTTGCTTCGAGCAAGGACAGCTCACAAAGTAACGCTATTTAATTGACCTTGTAGCAAGTTTCGCGCTCTCTGGTCTGATTTGTTTTCCTTTTGTGCTGAGTTCGGTTTTATTTGCACGTGATTTCCGTGTGTTTTCCGGTGTCATGAGAAATAATAAGTACCTACCGTGAAATAAATACCCTTCAAAAGCGCTCAAGAGCCATTCTTCTTTCATGGGATAAATAGGTCAACTATTATTTAAAGTATGGATATTTAAGTGTTCAATCTACACGGAAAGAACCAAGAAATAGAGCGGGAGGGTGTAAATCGACATTTTTTGCCGATAAATCGATATACAAAGCCATGTCACTTAGCCTATTTCGTATTTTTCAAAATGGCGGACGATTAAAAACAAACGTCCGTGCAAACGAACATAAATATTAGAAAAATATCCCTGACTTCTCAGTATTTAATGATGAATCTTCTGTTCTTCCTGCATGCCACAAGACGCCTCTGAATGTATTTAGGGGCGAATCTTTCCCAAATAGCAAACAACAGCAAACAATTTAAATGAAACAAAGAGTATTTATGTTATGCAACACCGGATCACCGGATCACATTCAGCATTGCAAGTTTACATCTCTCTCTCTCTCTCTCTCTCTCTCTCTCTCTCTCTCTCTCTCTCTCTCTCTCTCTCTCTCTCTCTCTCTCTCTCTCTCTCTCTCACACACACACACACACACTCTCTCTCTCTCACACACACACACACACACTCTCTCTCTCTCTCTCTCTCTCTCTCTCTCTCTCTCTCTCTCTCTCTCTCTCTCTCTCTCTCTCTCTCTCTCTCTCTCTCTCTCTCTCCTCTCCCATGTCTGTCTCCACTCCCCCCTCCCTCTTCCCCACCCCCTTCCCCATCATCCCCTTCATTTTTTTCGTGTTTGTATAATGGCCTATGGCTGATGTACATTAAACACTCACACTCACACTCCCCCTCCCCCCCCCCCCCCCCCCCCCCCCCCCCCCCCCCCCCCCCCCCCCCCCCCCCCCCCACCGGTTGATATGTTAATTGCGCACTGCTGCACGGCACCAGTAAATTTGCACCTTTTTTTTAAAATTTGATAATTAATTCATCAATAAAAGAAGAAAAACAAAAAAACAAAAAAAAAGCGAAGCTGTATTCAAAATTTTCGTCCTTTATTGGACTTCTACTGGGTGTGACAGGCCAATCATTCATGTACAATTACTTCAATACTTCAACAACTATAATAATTATTTGTACATTTGTCTGCATCCTTTGTAGTTTACACCCCCCATCTCCTCATGCTTACGACCCTCGATCTCAAAAGCTGTTTCTTTCGGTTTCATTAAAATAACTGCTGATCCTAACCCTAACCCTTTTCCGAATACGTGCAACATTTCATTGCAGGGAGGGGGTAAACGATTTTTTTCTCGCTCTCCAGGATATCTTACGAACTGCTGCACTGAATTACCATAAAGTTTGAACAAGTATGAATAAATACTACCGGCCAGATGTTTATCGAGGGCGGAGGTTATCTTGTGCACTGCTGTACATAACCACTTTAAAGTTTCATCAGTAGCATATAGTGGGGATGAGTGAGAGTCATGGTCGGACTCCATTGAATGGAGCATAGACTACATTTTGTCACATACACACATACGCACGCGCGCGCCCACACACAAACAAAAAAACCAAACACGCATAAATAGGCCTATATACACACTCAAATAAATAAAGACACGCACATGCACGTGCGCACACACACACACGCGCGCACGCACGCAAGCGCGCGCACGTACGCAAGAACACACATACACATAGGCCTACACACACACACACACACACACACACACACATATAGTGGTCAGAACTGTACACACACACACAAACTATTAGATTGGAGAAAAAAACCGTGTTCTGGACAGCAAGCGCATTAACTCTGTACGTCTTCTTGGTGAGGTGGCCCTTGATCTATTGAAAATGGGTTATTCAGATGATGTTGCAGCCCTTAGCTCTTCACACCGAAGAATTAGAAAAAGTATCCCTGACTTCTCAGTATTTAATGATGAATCTTCTGTTCTTCCTGCATGCCACAAGACGCCTCTGAATGTATTTAGGGGCGAATCTTTCCCAAATAGCAAACAACAGCAAACAATTTGAATGAAAAAAAGAGTATTTATGTTATGCAACACCGGATCACCGGATCACATTCAGCATTGCAAGTCTACATCTCTCTCTCTCTCTCTCTCTCTCTCTCTCT
>CM065686.1:40640108-40657608 GCA_017654935.2 Phymorhynchus buccinoides
CATTAAAATGGGCAAGACTAGAAGATTCAGAGAGAGAGAGAGAGAGAGAGAGAGAGAGAGAGAGAGAGAGAGAGAGAAGAGAGAGAGAGAGAGAGAGAGAGAGAGAGAGAGAGAGAGAGAGAGAGAGAGAGAGAGAGAGAGAGAGAGAGAGAGAGAGAGAGAGAGGAGAGAGAGAGAGAGAGAGAGAGAGAACTTGAAATGTTTAATGAGGATGAAATGAATAAGCATAGAGAAAGAGACAGAGACAAAGAGAGAGAGAGAGAGACAGACAGAGACAGAGAGATAGAGAGAAAGAGAGAGAGGGAGCAGAGAGAGAGAGAGAGAGAGAGAGAGAGAGAGAGAGAGAGAGAGAGAGAGAGAGAGAGAGAGAGAGAGAGAGAGAGAGAGAGAGAGAGAGAAAACACAGAGAGAGAGAGAGAACTTGAACTTGAAATGTTTAATGAGGATGAACTGAATAAGCAGAGAGAGAGAGAGAGAGAGAGAGAGAGAGAGAGAGAGAGAGAGAGAGAGAGAGAGAGAGAGAGAGAGAGAGAGAGAGAGAGAGAGAGAGAGAGAGAGAGAGAGAGAGAGAGAGAGAGAGAGAGAGAGAGAGAGAGAGAGACAGAGAGAGACAGAGACAGAGAGAGAGAGACAGAGAGACAGAGACAGAGAGAGAGAGACAGAGAGAGAGAGACAGAGAGACAGAGACAGAGAGAGAGAGAGAGAGAGAGAGACAGAGAGAGAGACAGAGAGAGAGAGAGGGAGAGAGAGAGAGAGAGAGAGACAGAGACAGAGACAGAGAGAGAGAGAGACAGAGACAGAAAGAGAGAGAGAGACAGAGAGAGAGAGAGAGACAGAGACAGAGAGAGAGAGAGAGAGAGAGAGAGAGAGAGAGAGAGAGAGAGAGAGAGAGAGAGAGAGAGAGAGAGAGAGAGAGAGAGAGAGAGAGAGAGAGAGAGAGAGAGAGAGAGAGAGACAGAGATTGAGAGAGAAGAGAGCAAACAGAGAGAGACAGAGAGAGAGAGACAGAGAACAGAGAGAGAGAGAGAGAAGAGAGAGGAGAGAGAGACACAAGAGTCCAGATAGATGTTGACAGAGACAGAGAACAGAGACACAAGAGAGACAGACACACACACACACAGAGACAGAGAGACAGAGACAGAAAGAGACACACACACACAGAGACACAGACACACACACACACAGACACACAGACACACACACACAGACATAGAGAGAGAGAGAGCTTTTGTTATTGAGGGAAAAGACACAGCACACAAGGGTCTTATTTCACGCACTGGAACACACAACACAAACGTCAATAATGAACATTTAAATCACACACACACACACACACACACACACACACACACACACACACACACACACACACACACACACACACACACACACACACACACACACACACACACACACACACACACACACACACACACACACACACACGCGCGCGCGCGCGCGCGCGCGCGCGACCATTACAAACACAGAGTACAACATATTTTTAGAAACTCACGACCAATAATGATTGAAATTTCTGATATTTATTCAAATCATTAAACAAACTACTAAAACAGGTCTTAATTGGCACTTGCTAAAGAATTCTGAATAATCACAAATACAATACTAATATGAACACGTCTGTAATGGCAAATACCTACTAAAACAGTTCTTGATTGGCACTTGCTAAAGAATTCTGAATAATCACAAATACAATACTAATATGAACACATCTGTAATGGCAAATGCCTACTAAAACAGTTCTTGATTGGCACTTGCTAAAGAATTCTGAATAATCACAAATACAATACTAATAAATTATGAACACGTCTGTAATGGCAAATACAAGTCGGTGCCTTAGAACCAAGGTTGAAGACATTTGATGGGCCAAAGACTTATTGTGGAACCTAAGGCGTGGGGATACCGGGGGGGTCTTTTGTATGGTATTGGTATTGGGTATATTCTAGTCACAGAGACTTATCTCTGTGAAATTCGGGCTGCTCTCCCCCGGAGAGCGCGTCACCGCAAGTGCAGCGCCTACTATATTCTAGTCACAGAGATTTATCGGGCTGCTCTCCTGGAGAGCGCGTCACCGCAAGTGCAGCGCCTACCCCCCTCCTTTTTTCTTTTTTTGTGGGGGCACAGGGGTGTGTGTGTGTGTGTGTGTGTGTGTGTGTGTGTGTGTGTGTGTGTGTGTGTGTGTGTGTGTGTGTGTAACTATTACCTTCTAGCTAATATCATGTCTTTAATAGTCATGGTGAAGTGACGTTTCGAAGACTCCATATCCAAACAGCGTACAGGTGGTTTTGTTGTTGTTTTTTTGTTGTTAGGGGAGTGATGTTGTTTGTGTTGGATATCCAAGGGAGATCTCTAAAACGTTTTAGAGAGTTCGTAAAAAAAATCAGAAAACAAAAGTGCAAAAACTACCAAAAGAACTCTACAGGTTTTCAGTCGTTTGTTGGATATATTACAAGGATACAGTTTCGATGTGAGAAGTATTAGTTTGATGGCTAAAAGTCACCATGAATGATTTTTCAGAAGATTTGAATGGATTTTGTTCAATGCAAAGAACGATAAGCCTTGATAAGCTCTAATGTTAAAAAAACCGATGTACAATTCACTCCCTTTAACTCTTGCGTTTGCCTTTTGTCAGACTGTGCTCTCTCTCTCTCTCTCTCTCTCTCTCTCTCTCTCTCTCTCTCTCTCTCTCTCTCTCTCTCTCTCTCTCTCTCTCTCTCTCTCTCTCTCTCTCTCTCTCTCTCTCTCTCTCTCTCTCTCTCACACACACACACACACACACACACACACACACACACACACACACAGAGACACACACACAGACACACACACACACACACACACACACACACACACACACACACACACACACACACACACACACACACACACACACACACACACACACACACACACACACACACACACACACACACACACACACACACACACACACACACACACACACACACACACACACACACGTCTACACATTAAAATATGTTTGATTTCGACATTTGTTTAACTTTGACTTTGATTTTGACACGCACTTTGATGAGCTAGAGAGAGAGTAGACCTAGCAACAATGGATGCCTAGGCCGTGCGGGCTTTAGGGCCTACGTGCAAGCGCCACCTAGTGACGAATCAGGGGAAGATCATTTTCAGTGTAAAGCCTCATTGTAAGAAAGAAAGGTCGAGGCTGGGATTTGAACCCTGGTCACTCACGCATTGAAATTGCCAGGGCGAACGTCTTAAAGTAACCACTCTGCCACCATCCTTCATATATTATGTTAGTCGGTGAGGAGCTGGGGGGTACCCTGCACCCACCCCCCCCCCCCCCCCCCCGGGCTAAACCAGACTAGGTCTAAAATGTGCTCCAGAGTGTACTGAATCCATTTATGCATGTTAACAGCAAAACATTTGGGTTGGTCTTAGAGTTATTGCCCTTGCCGCAAGGGTACCCCCCTAAGCCTCATTTTGGCAATCGCATTTTCAATAAGTAATCAAGTGGTATTAAAACTAAGAAAACTATTATTTGCTTCCTTGTTTAGTAAAGGCAATGAGTAAGTATCATAAAAAGAGCATTACAAATAATAATAAGGCTATAACTTGGCTTCCGTGACACGCGTTCTTCGCGTACTGTCATTTTCATGATTAAAAGAGGATGTCATCTCTCACACTTAAGAAATAATCAACCAATCCCTAACTTGGCATATAGTTTCACAAACTACAATGTATTAGGGTCATTCAGGCCAAGTTTAAAGGTTCTGGACCGATTACGTATGTCACAGTTGCAAAAAGATCATCCCTACCCCCAAAACTGGAATATCGCTTGGAATCCTTAAACATGTCTTTTTGGCAGATCTTGTTCATTTGTGACCACTTGATTGCTTAGAAATCATGTCTGGTATTACAACCTTCTATTACATACAAATTCTAACACAATTGCAGATGACTGAGGGGTGCAGATCTAAGAAGTAATGGCGTCACGAAAGCGAAAACACAAAGATTGTGCCACCACCTCATCTGAACAGGAAAAGCCTCGAGTTTGTGTGATTCACTTCCAGGATTCAACATCTGACACTTTTACATACATGACTGAATTAAAATAACCTGAAAACAAACTTACAAAGCTCAAGGGCATCTGTAAACGCAGACTTTTGGAACCTCCTGATTCTGACTATCGCATGGAATATTCTTGCAGGTTAGTGCCTGAAGAACTGAAACAGGAGCATGGCTATCACAGAGACTGCTATCAGAGATTTCTTACTTAGGTAAGGAATAGGGTTAGGTTAGGATAAGGGTTTGGGTTAGGGTTAAGGTCTCTGTACATGTTGACACTTCACAAAATATCACTATTTCCCCATGGCAACACAGTGAGTTGTAAGTCTTATGTGAGTTGTAAGTCTTATTATGAATGGCTTAACATTGTGTTGCCATAGGGAAATAGAGATCTTTTGTGAATAACGTTAACGTGTACCGAGACCTTTAGGAATAGGGTTAGGGTTAGTCTGTCGGAATTCAAACTGACAGATAGGCAGTCATCATTATTTGTGACCTAGCACCACGAAAGGGACATTAAGTCGTTGGACTAGTTTCTTACAACAGACAAATTTGATTGAGGATATTTACGTGCTCTATAACATCTCATCTTTCATATGTATAAAGGACAATCCTTGTTATGGTCTCTAAATACTCCAACACATGCTTTTAAATGAGAACGTTGATGCATTTTCTTCAGCTAGGCTAAACTTTATACTGTGATTTCTCAAAATGGCCAACAGCCACCCTACCAACTTTACATGCTTATAATTCTAAAACGGAAAACGTTACAATAATTATTCGTATATAATTTGAAAGAGAATGATCTGGAGTTTCGAGCTGTACCATTATCTAAGAATGGTCATTTTGACACTAAATGTCCCTTTCGTAGTGCTAGGTCACATTGTATCTCTATGGTAGTGGTAACAACGGGTAGTTATTTCGAAGCGTAGCGAAAGCGCTACGCACCCCTTCTTTGCTACACAGCATTGCGTTGATGTTTGTTCTTTTTCCAGGATGTTTGCAAACAACTTTTGATGTATGAAATGTTTCTTTCAGCTGACATGACTGAGATTGTAGCCTGAGTACCTGACTTGAATGTATGTGTGAAGAGTAGCCTATGTGTGAAGAGTAGTCTATGTGTGAAGAGTAGCCTATGTGTGAAGAGTAGCCTATGTGTGAAGAGTAGCCTATGTGTGACTGCCAAAATCCAACTGTATTGCTCTCTGCCTCAGTCTATATTTCCTTTGTCTCTGTCTATCATCATCAGCATCATCATCATCATCATCATCATCGTCGTCGTCATCATCATCATCATCATCATCATCATCTGTCCAAAAATACTAATCGCTCCTTTTCCCATACACTAATAATTTTTGCTCCGGTTTACTTGACACAAGGCGAACGCGATACCCCTGTTGACACTCTACAGTATTAATTAATATGAGCAGAACTAATCTGTAGCAACGAGAACAAAGGATGCAGTCCCTGCTGTCTGGCTGCTCTCTTGCTGCTCAGTCGTTCAGCTCAACTCAAAGGTGTTGAGTTACAGCCCAAGGTCTGTACTGATGCTACCAAGACAATACATAATTCTTCATTGCACGCGGGGCGGGGGGGAGGGTGTGTGTGTGAAAACTAAACCCATAAATCAGCAGCTATAGCTCAATGGCAGACTGTTGCAATTGCCTTGCCAATGCCACGATGGGTCTACCCGTGTACATATGCTTCAGCACAGACTCTCATGGGTTTTTTCTCCACACAGTCACACGCGCGCCTGCGCACGTGCATGCACACATGTGCACATAGACAACACACACGCACGCACACACGCGTACACACACACGCGCGCGCACATACACGCACGCACATACACGCACGCACGCACGCACGCACACCACACACGCACACGCACACACACGCACACGCACACGCACACACACACGCACGCACTCACACACACGCACACATAACACACACACACACACACACACACACACACACACACACACACACACACACACTTTGTTCTTTGCTTGCTATATATTCGAATAACTCTTGCTTCTTCCCACCTTTTCCAGTGAAATGTTGTCTGCAGTAGGGAAAAGTCGCCATAGTCCGCACACAATCATGTCGGTCTTTGCTGGTATAGGCCCTGCTACATCGTCATCTTTGACTTTAATATTCACTGCATGAATTTCATGAACACACGTTAATGTGTTTTCATAAACGTGTTTTCATTTCCGTTTGTATGATTTCCGCCGACCATCAATATCAAACAGTGCTATGGTAACATGCCTTTGAATAAACCCATTCCACGTAAAGATGCAGTTAGATATTCCAAAGTTTTTTTGTTTTGTTTGAACGACCTCCTTCAAATCCCCCCCTCCCCCCTCCCTCATCAACTGAACTGATGATAATTCGATCAATTGTTTTTATAACATTCACTTGATTAAATACATGACCATTTTAGGTCTTTCTTGATACTTGTATAAATAAATATGTGGGGGTTTTCTGCGCATAAAAGTTGATTAGAATGAGGGTGAAAGGAGAAGCATTAGACCCACCATGGCCCCGCGGTGCGGTGTCACAGGCAGCTGAGAACCTGGGATCCAATCCCCGCACAGGCACTGTGTTCTCTGGACGGGTTTTCAGACTGTTGTGGCAGTGATGACAGGCATACACCCATCTTCGTCCGCATAGCATGACAACTTTGACGTCAAATTATAACAGAAGACTAAAAACAGCACAAGGACCGTTTGACAGCTGGTACAATTTCCAAGCCTTTACCCTACTCTGCTTACGCAGTCACTGTATGCAATTGTTGGATGTCTCTGCTCTTCAATATCTTTTTGAATAGGATTATGTGACCTGAAACCGACAGTGTTTTTCAGACTATAAGGCGCAGCCCCCCTAATTTTACACAAAATTTAGATTTTGCTCAAATGCTTTCTCACTATATTACTACGGTTATCCTATTATAAGACACAGGAGTCTCGTTCTGGAAAATAAACTACCGCCTTCTAGTACGTGAAATTATGGTAAATTAAATCAAGGGGTATTCGACTAAAAGTACTATAGAAAAAAGAAATAAAATGCTATGGTATTTTCAGGCAAATACCCCCTCCCCCCACCCACCTCCCCCAACGAAAAAACCCCAAAACAAACAAACTTCCCTTGGCATCCTACAATGAGAAGTGTTGCCTGGGTCCTATTCATTGTCTACCAAATCAATTCTGTGAAAATCTGGTAGACTTCTGAAGATGAAAGCAGTATGTTGCCTGTCATGTCTTTTAAAACAGTCTGCCTGTTAAATCAACGGATGATTTTACAATCACGACCTTTCCCGGTATTGCAGTACTATCCACTATCGACCCACTATCTGTACTTTTATAAATGTCCCATATTCCATGTACCCGTTCCAAGTTTGAGGACATTAAACACATTTTCTTCTTCATCAACGGTTGAGCCTGAAGAGAGTGAGTGACTGCAGCCAAAGGGAACAACTAATTTAGTATCCGTCTACAGTATTGTATTGCAAATGTCGAATGTAATTCTACGCAAACCAAGTTCAGAATGCAACAATACTTAGAAACCCAGCATGAATGAGGTTTGTCCGCAGTACCCCCGTGAGGATACCGGGGGATCTTTCAGTACAAATACTTCTGCCATCTTCTGGAAATTCTGTGCTAGCAACTTCCTCTACTCTATCACTCGCCTTTTCCTGTTTTTTACTATCATCTACTATTGTTCTGCCTTAGGCCGTATACACACATAAGCGGATATTCCGTGCGGAAACGCGTGCGCAATCCATAAATAAGTGAAACAAAGAAGGGACAAGATTTGCGCACGTGTCTGAATTTTCCCTATATGCGTAAACTTTTATCCTTCTTTCTTCCACTTATTTAGGGTTTTCCGTACGGAACTTACGCGTCTAATGTGAACCCCGCCTTATTTTCCTACATTTTTCTTTATTTTTAAAGACAGTCTTCCAAATGATTTTCTCCTTTGAGATCATCCGAAATCAGAATGTATTGGCTGAATGCAACAGGAAGAACACTAAAAACTGGAAACCGGACACATTATATCCTGGGAACGCAGAAGAAGAAGTCTGCAGTATTTGGCAGCATAAAATGGATTCAATCTTATCAACACAGTTTTGTGTATTGGTTAGTATGGCAGAGCTTGTTAGAACCTGCTGAGAAAAAATTATCGGGAGTGTTTGATGTGATATGGGCGAAGGTATAGCTGGACAGTCCCCTTGCCACAGTCTTCGTCAGTTTTATCAAGTTCACATGTTCAAAGGCAATGTTAGAATCTTACGTCCCGTGTTGCTTGAACCGGGAACAGCTTCATACCAATGTCCAAGCCTGCGTTAAACACATCACGGTGTAGTAAAGAAAGGTAACTCTCTGTGTAATTAACTCCCTTCACCAAAGTTATTTGCGGCACCAAGTCGCCCAGCAAAGTATAAACAACAGCCACATTGAGACAGACCAAGGTTCGTCCTCTTGGTGAATTAAATTGTTTGCTTATAACTTTGGTGAAGGAGTCAATTACAGAGAGAGAGAGAGAGAGAGAGAGAGAGAGAGAGAGAGAGAGAGAGAGAGAGAGAGAGAGAGGGAGGGAGAGAGAGCTACCTTTCTTTATTGTACTGCCGTCCTTTCTCCTTGCCTCACTATTTCTATCTTTGATTACATCATAGCGTCTTTCTTATCCTCTCACTCTCTTTTCTCACTTTCTCTTTACCCTCTCATGCTCACTTTGCTTCTCTCATTTATTTTATGCATGTGCATATGCAAATTGTTTAATTCCATATTTCAACCTTTCTTCTGTCATTATAGCACCTGCTTTGCTACCTTTATGTTCAAATATGTATGTGTAATAGTATGCCTTGCCATGTTTGTATTCTATGTTCGTATATGTATCAAGGACAGATTGGAAGACTAGGCGTTGCCTAAAATCTTTATCCTTGAAAAATAAAGTTCACGTTTTCAAGTTTTCAAGTTTTTCTTTTTTTCCGTGCCGTGTATTTTCTTGAAATATTCGAAGCATTCACAGGTAAAAAATTCAAGGGGCATTTGCTTACAAGTACTATTACAAAAGTAATAAAGAAGGCTGTGAGTACATGAAGGCAAGTACCCTTGGAAATACTAGTGCGTGGCAGCATAACTGAGAATGAGATATTTACCTCAATTTCTTACTCTTCTCATTGTGTTGCTCTTCTCGTTGTACTTTCTGTTGTCAACCAACGTGGAGATATGGAGGTAAGTGTCAGTATGTTAGGTTGAAAACTCCACGGTCTTACAGACTCAAGACTACTTTATTATCTCATAATGAGAAATGATGATGTGGCACGGCATAGAAAACACGTATAGTTAAAACATGATTAAATAAACCAACACGTAGAACTTTATAGTAACACGCAAAATGAAAATGCAGCTATTTACTATGATAATGCACTGTACATCCCATATAGGCCTAATTATAGCATAAAAATCACATAAAAAGAGAATTAATAATAAAGTGAAGTAGAACATATCACATAAAAACATCAGATAGGATGAAGTAAAGTAAAACATATCACATAAGAACATCCTGATATAACCACATAATAACGGTTTAAAAGCTACAAATGACTGGAATCACAAAACGACATACATTCACAACCACATAGGCCTACACACACAGAGGGAGAAAGAGAGGGGAGGGGTGGCAGAGAGAGAGGAAAGGGGGGAGAGAACGGAGTATGCTAAAACAAGGTACATGTAAGAAAGAAAAATAAACCTATTGGCCATGGTGGTAATTGTCAATATTTTAGGTTGAAAATTCCGAGTCTTACAGTATATTGGCCGTGGTAGTAATTGTCAGTATTTTAGGTTGAAAACTCCATGGTCTTACTGTCTATTGGCCATGGTGGTAATTGTTTGTATTTTAGGTTGAAAACTCCAAGGTCTTATATATATACAGCCCATTGGCCATGGTGGTAATTGTCAATATTTTAGGTTGAAAACTCCAAGGTCTTATATATATATAGGATGTGTATATTATACACATCCTACTGGCCATGGTGGTAATGCTCTGTATTTTAGGTTGAAAGCTCCAAGGTCTTACTGTCTATTGGCCATGGTGGTAATTGTCTGTATTTTAGGTTGAAAACTCCAAGGTCTTATATATATACACATCCTACTGGCCATGGTGGTAATGCTCTGTATTTTAGGTTGAAAGCTCCAAGGTCTTACTGTCTATTGGCCATGGTGGTACTTGTCTGTATTTTAGGTTGAAAACTCCAAGGTCTTATATATATACACATCCTACTGGCCATGGTGGTAATGCTCTGTATTTTAGGTTGAAAGCTCCAAGGTCTTACTGTCTATTGGCCATGGTGGTACTTGTCTGTATTTTAGGTTGAAAACTCCAAGGTCTTACAATATACTGGCCATGGTGGTAATTGTTTGTATTTTAGGTTGAAAACCCCAAGGTCTTATATATGTACATCCTACTGGCCATGGTGGTAATTGTCAGTATTATAGGTTGAAAACTCCAAGGTCTTATTTATATATATATATACATCCTACTGGCCATGGTGGTAATTGTCAGTATTATAGGTTGAAAACTCCAAGGTCTTATTTATATATATATATACATCCTACTGGCCATGGTGGTAATTGTCAGTATTATAGGTTGAAAACTCCAAGGTCTTACTGTCTATTGGCCATGGTGGTAATTGTCAGTATTTTAGGTTGAAAACTCCAAGGTCTTACTGTCTATTGGCCATGGTGGTAATTGTCAGTATTTTAGGTTGAAAACTCCAATGTCTTACTGTCTATTGGCCATGGTGGTAATTGTCTGTAGTTTAGGTTGAAAACTCCAATGTCTTACTGTCTATTGGCCATGGTGGTACTTGTCTGTATTTTAGGTTGAAAACTCCAAGGTCTTACTGTCTATTGGCCGTGGTGGTAATTGTCTGTATTTTAGGTTGAAAACTCCAAGGTCTTACAATATACTGGCCATGGTGGTAATTGTCTGCATTTTAGGTTGAAAATCCCAAGGTCTTATATATATACATCCTATTGGCCATGGTGGTAATTGTCAGTATTTTAGGTTGAAAATCCAAGGTCTTACTGTCTATTGGCCATGGTGGTAATTGTCAGTATTTTAGGTTGAAAACTCCAAGGTCTTACAACCTATTGGCCATGGTGGTAATTGTCTGTATTTTAGGTTGAAAACTCCAAGGTCTTACAACCTTCTGGCCATGGTGGTAATTGTCTATTTTAGGTTGAAAGCTCCAAGGTCTTGCAACCTTCTGGCCATGGTAGTACTTGTCTGCATTTTAGGTTGAAAACTCCAAGGTCTTACAATCTACTGGCCATGGTGGTACTTGTCTGTATTTTAGGTTGAAAACCCCACGGTTCTACTGTCTATTGGCCATGGTGAACATTTGCAGTATTTTAGGTTGAAAACTCCAAGGTCATACAGCCTAGGTGCCACCATTCACCGTTTTGAGGGCATGGGCGCAATCTCTTCTTTTACTGCTGTGGTTCGCTTGAGCTAAACATGGGAAAGTATCTTGCCCAAAGACAGAGATAACATGGAAATGAAGGTGATTCAACCCCAACTCCTCAATCCCTCAGATCATGATGCCGCAGCTCTTACCACTGGGCCACGTCGCCCTCTGATTTTATGTAGAACTGAAGACAAAGAACAAACTATAGAATTGAAGACATAGTACAAACGACAATATAATGTTGTAGAATCGAACCACATACTGCAAGATAATGTTGCAGAATTGAAGCAGAGACTGCAAGAAAATGTAGAATTGCAACACACACTGCAAAATAAATTATTGTGGAATTGAAGCACAGAGTGCAAGATAATGTTGTAGAATTGAAGCACAAACTGCAAGAAAATGTTGTAGAACTGAAAGCATCGCACAAAACTACAAGATGATGTTGTATAATTGAAGACATAGCGCAAACTCCAAGATAATGTTGTAGATTTGAAGACATAGCACAAACTGTAAGATAATGTTGTAGAACTGAAGCCATATAGCAAGTTACAAGATAATGTTGTATAACTGAAGCCTTAGCACAAACTGTATGATAGGAATATTTATGTGCCTTTTTGTTTTCTGTGGAAGCCTGAGTGACTATGCAAAGAACAAAATAGGATGCAGAGATTCAACCATGACAAAGACACCTGCACACTTTAACAATATTGGAAACTGACACAGATTAATGAAGTAACAAACACAGTCATATTGTTATGTTGTATGCTATGTATCAGTATAGTTCATGATATTTGAACGTTTGACATGCTCATTATCTACTGGGCAAATATAATTTGGTGTTACTTGCCAGGGCAAGTGAGTAAAAAGTTAATGTTTACCCAAGTTGTTAATTATCTTTTACTTTCGCTTTTGTTGATATATTTTATTATTTATTTTAGCCGATTTAACAAAACAATCATATTGTTTAAAATTATAGACTGTCGAAGGAACTACAGGTCCAGTTTTGAATTATTTTTCACAAATATTCTCAATCCCAGCCCTTGTCTGCAAGATGACTTCTCAAGTGAATCCAGCAACCTCCAATGTCGTTGTGCCTGGTGCACACAAGAACCCGGAGTCTTCTTATGATGCCAACCAATTTCAGTTCTTCTTACACGTGGCGTATCAAATCAGGGCTGTAGGTGACCCCATTGTCTTCTGTTTCGGGTTCGGGGGAAACTGCATGATAATTCTAATTATGTATCGCCTTCCTTCATCCGCGTCTACGGTGTTCTTCCAAACCCTGGCCCTGTCTGATCAGTTGGTCTTGATGTTAGAACCCCTGGCACGCTTCCTCAACAGGAGATTTGGTGTGAAAGGTTTCAGTGCTGGTAGCTCCTGGCAGTGCAAATTGACTAGAACTACATATCACACGGCCTCGGTTCTGTCATCGTGGATGCTGGTGTCCCTTACCGTACTCAGAGCTGCCTCTGTGTTATGCCCGCTACGTGTCAGTGCTGTGTGTACCAAGAGCAAGTCACGAACTGCTGCTGGGACAATGGTTACAATCATCATCGTTCTTAATTGTCACCTTATCAGAAGATACGCTATTTGGGGTGGAGAGTGCGCGCTGATTGAATCAAGAAGGGAACAAAAGTATTTCTTTCAGGTTCAACTGTTGCAGCTGTGCTTTCTACCTTTCATACTACTGGTCATCAGCGATGGAGTTGTCTTGTGGACACTGGTCAGGTCTGTCCGATCAAGAAAACGTCTTGGTGTACAAGAAACCTCCCCGGATTCCAGACCGCAAAAAGTATCCTCACTGACTGTGGCTCTGATTGCTGCCAGTGTCTGTTTCATCGCCTTGATGACTCCTCTGGCTGTGTGCTTCCTGTGGTATGGGCAGCTTCACTGGGACAAGTTCTTTGAACTTGCACAGTACTGGCTGTTAGAACGTGTCAGCTATTTTCTATTCTACTGCAAATGTTCTCTCAATTTCTGCGTGTTCTGTTTAACTGTTAGACAGTTCAGAGCTGAGGCACTCAGCATCTTTCGACAGTTTTATGGCGTATGTGTTCACAGGAAGAGAAATCGTTTTTAAAAGTCATTTATTTAGATGTTAACAACTACAGTGAATTCATTTTAAAACAAAAAACAACAACTTTCGGTGTGTGTGTGCGTGTGTGTGTGTGTGTGTGTGTGTGTGTGTGTGTGTGTGTGTGTGTGTGTGTGTGTGTGTGTGTGTGTGTGTGTGTGTGCGTGCGTGCGCGCGCGCGCGCGCGTGTGTGTGTGTGTGTGTGTGCGCGCGCGTGTGTGTGCGCGCGTGTGTGCGCGCGCGCGTGTGCGCGTGTGTGTATGTGTGTGTGTGTGTGTGTTCGTGCGTTGCGTGCGTGCGTGCGTGCGTGCGTGCGTGTGTGTGTGTGTGTGTGTGTGTGTGTGTGTGTGTGTGTGTGTGTGTGTGTGTGTATCTGTGTCTGTGTGTGTCTGTGTCTCTGTCTGTGTATCGTTTTCCCCAAAAATACTGGACAGATTTCGATCAAATTTTGCAGAAATGTAATCATTTTCTTAAGGAAGGTTCCTTTCCAAGTCTGTGGCTTTGCTGATTGCGATTGTTGTTTTCATGACTTTTTTGTTGTTGTAAATGCAGACAGGTCCGATTTTCTCAAACACTGCTTTGTGGGTATTACTGACATTTGGTAGAGGCGTAAACAACCTACTGACAAGGCAAGGCAAGGTAAATGTTTTATTTCATACCCACTTGGGGCACAGAAATATAAAACAAAGTACACACATAGTTAAACAATCGAACATCAAAACAGAGTGATGTCTATATTATGAAAAACGACAAGTAGATATATAAGACAAATATACCTATACCATATTACAAAAAACAAAACATGTGACATTTTGTCCATACAAATCATTAAAAAGAACTTTTTATAACTGTAACAAAGTGCTTAAGTTTAATGAAACGTTTCTTATTTTTCGAGGAAAACAAATCATTACATTTATATGCATTTGGTCGCACAAACAAGTGCCGTGGAAGATATATATTTCTTTCAGTATTAAAGAAGGGACAGACAAACAAATAATGGAACTCATCTGCCACATCATGTACGTTACACTTTTCGCAATTTCTTTCACTTCTGGGTATATTATCGTAGCGCAATTTATTTACTGGCAAGTTATTATTAGTTGTTCTAAATTTTAGAATGGTAAACACATAATTCTGTGGAAATACTAAGTAGTAGGGATCAACACCAAATGATGGTTTAAACATTCTATAGTTCATATATAATTCATCATTATCAACATGCATGTACCATGTTTGTAAGAAACTATCTTAAAGACATCCCTTCACTTTCTCTTTGAACCATAATGGATGTACAGTCAAGCAAATTTTGATTCAACCAAAAACTACTTTAAACCAATTTCGTTTAATATCGTATGAATGTATTTGACATATTTATTTTCGTGTACATTTAATTCATACATTCTCAAAAGGGTTTTATACACAATATATGATAGCTTTTCACTTGCACTGTGATGTTGTGTCACTAGGTTAAACCAAAATGATAACATTCTGGATTTAACAGTGACTGATACGGAATATGTTCCTGTCTCTCCAAAGATCATGAAAGAAGGCGTCGATTGTCGCACTTTCAAACCCAACATATGAAAGTTTAGTTGCAGTCTCTGAATAATATCATTCATATCAAACCCCCAAATTTCACATCCGTATGTAAGAATTGGAAGTACAGTTTTATCAAATAGGTCAATCATTAGTTCTGCAGGAAGCTTCAATAACTTAGCTTTTGTTACCAGCGCAAACATTGCTCGATAAGCTTGATCAAACAGGTCACGTTGTGCAACATAAAATCGGTTATTATAGTTAAGATTTAGCCATAAGTACAAGAAATCATGAACTACCTCTATCTTTTCTGTTCCTATAAAGATGTCATGAAAACATCTAACCTTACCCATTTTACATTTCTTAGCATTTAATTTCAATTTTTATTTTTCACAATACTGTGATACTTGCTGCAATCCAGCTGAAGTTTCAGGGGGAAAAAAGACCGTGTCGTCTGCATACAGTAATAAAAACAATTTCAACAAAATGTCTGCATCAGATTCACTGATGCCTGCTTCATTTGCTTCATTTGCAACAGTAACAAGGCCAGTCATATCACCGGACAAAAGCTATTTCATATCATTCAGAAACATGGCAAACATTACAGGTGACAAATGCTCTCCTTGTCTCACACCGACATCTAAAGAAAAATAATCAGAAAATTCCCCATTAACAGCTACACATGATTTAGCTTGAGAGTACATATTTTGTATTACTCTTAATAGTTTGCCGTTAATGCCACTATTTATCAATTTCTGCCACAAAAACGACCTATTTACTTTATGAAATGCCTTTTCGTAGTATAAAAATGCACAATGTAATCGTTTTTTCTTAAACAGCAAAATAGCAATCACGCCATATAGAGTAAACAAATGGTTGAGTGTTGAAAAGTTACTTCTAAAACCAGCTTGTTCCATGCCAATCAAACCAAATGACTCAATGAACACATGTATACGTTCATTCAGGATACTTGTAAACAATTTTCCAAAGCATAACAATATAGTTATACCTTGATAGTTAGTGGGATCTGCAGGGATCAAGGGTTCATCTACAATCTTCATGATACTGCTGATTGCTGATTTCTTATGATTTTGTTCTACCTTTACTCCTGCGATATAGGGAAACGTGTTAAATACTCGATGCAATGTCTCGATACTTTTGGAAAAGTATCCTTACTCGGTATGGCTCGGCCCCAAAAGGATCGATGTAAGAGAATCTAGCGTTTCCGAGTTTTGCATAATACCTCGAAATGAACGCGTATAAATTTGGAATCGGAAATTAACTGAAGCTGCGCTTGACAAAGCAGCACAAATTACTTGGCGGGAATCAAACAAATGGACAGAATGGCAGAGGAAGCGACGAGAAGGGCATTAGACATAATCGAGGAGCATAGGAGAGAGTTGAAGCCCTGTCACTTGATATGGTTTCGTGCTCCGTTTCGTTTCATATCCGAGCATCGTTTTTTTATGTGACTCATTCGGTAGAGTTCGTAATTGCGCATGTCGATGCAAAGTACGGATGCTTTCACTCATAAAGGATCCATACTTTTGTAAATTACAGAAAGTATCGATATTTTTTAGAAAGTCCACGATCCTTTTCACAAATTAGCAATACTGTCGCAAAAAGGAAAACGCTCCATATGGAAATGAGCGTTGTTTCATATCAATACTTGTTAAAACGTATTGATTCTCTGCATTGAGTGTATGACACGCTTCGTACGCCATAAACACCCTTTGTTTACCCAGTCCTGTCATTTTGAGGATCCACGCTGCTACCCAGTCATTGAGTGGCTGGCCAGTGAGACGGGGTAAGTAAAGGTGGAGTAGTGAAAGCTGAGGAGAAAGGGAAAACGGGGGAGGGGGAGAAGAGCTACACAGGCGACCACGTTTGAGAAACCAGAATGGCGGCACTGCATGACATCCTAAACTCGCTCCCGATTAAAGATCAGAGCCATGCAGTTGTAAACGTCTTCAGATACACTTGGCTTTGATTGCGTTGTTTAGATGAACATAGATAAATGCCACAAATGGAGTGAAAGGGCGAATTTTCTGGACTTCTATTTTGATTTTGAAATGAGAAGATGCTCAGAAATTCAAAAACAAATCGTCTGCTAAGCGAGACTTTGAACTGAGTTGAACTAGGAAATTACGACATAGGCCTTGAATGTGAAGGAAGTACAATCGCATGATGCTGATGTCAAGGCACTTATGTCGGGCGCATGAACTGCACATACATACATGCGTCAGACTGTACATTTCATTGTTTTCCTCTGGAAGACTCTGTATACTTACAAATGGCTGCTAATGTCAAAAGACTGAATCCAACAA
>CM065686.1:40665108-40667007 GCA_017654935.2 Phymorhynchus buccinoides
TCTCTCTGCTCTCTCTCTCTCTCTATCTCTCTCTGCTTCTCTCTCTCTCTCCTCTCTCTCTTCTCTCTCCACTCTCTCTCTTCTCTCTTCTCTCTCTCTATCTAGCTCTCTGGATTGCCCAATTAGTTCACATTGTGATGATGTGTTATGTGTGTGTGTGTGTGTGTGTGTGTGTGTTGTTTTAGGACTGTTGTTACTGCAAGGTTAATGTTGCCTCATGTTTGATAATAATATTGAGGATTTGAAACCGTTTTGCATTATATGTATGCTATTTATTGCTTCGGTGTTTTTTCTATATGTATTCCCACTTCCCCCTTTTTCCCTATATGACATGGGCAGATGGCCTTTGTCTACGTGATCGTTGATCGTTTGATCATTGATCTTCTCTCTCTCTCTCTATCTCTCTCTCTCTCTCTCACTCCCACCTCTATATATCTGTGTGTGTTGTTGTGGCAGCGGGTGGTGCTTGACCAAAATATGTACCAGTTTGCGAGATGTGCTAGCTCGTTTTAATGCGAGATTTTCCTGGTATGTGGTAGAGCAAAGCCAAAGACACTGTACTCTCTCCTGCGCGTCGGTCTATGCGTACTTGCAAATGTGAGAGACAATGATCAGTGACAGATGATGATCTCTCTCTCTCTCTCTCTCTCGACTCTCCTCTCTCCTCCTTCTCTCTCTTCTCTTCTACTCTCTACTTCTCTCGCTCTCACACAACACACACAACACACAAACACACACACCCACATATATATACACGAATATATATGTAACGCACGCACGAGCACGCAGTTACATCACACACACACACACACATACACACACACACACACACACACACACACACACACACACACACCACGCACACAACACGCACACACACACACCATAATCTTTGTAGCACGCGTCCCTTGTGAGACTACCGTGTACACCTCTTTCTGTCGCTCCCTCTATCCATCTCACCTCCCCGTCCCCACCCCCACCACACACCACCGCCACCCACAATAATTCGTCATCATTATCACACACACATCCCACCACACGACACAACTCATATCGACCCTATCAGGGACACGAACGAGTCCTGTTTCCTTTTGTCATCTGTGACAGCGAAAATGGGAAAGGTGCAAATGCTGGTAGGCCAACGTTGTTGTAAAGTGTGGCGTTTGGCAGAATGGTATAAAGTAGGCTTGAATGTAAAGTTTTTCTTGTGATTTCTTTCAACTACAGAGTAATCCACACATGGAATGATAAATCAGTTGTGCATTAATTATGTGAGTAAAGGAATATGTAAAGAAAGCATATTCACAGCACAATATTTTGTCGACTAGCATACATTTGTGAGGGCCCCACATAATTATGCACTTATCAAAGAGTGATCCTGAACACTAAAGAACTTTAAAATTGTTGAGAATTAATACAAGTCATTACTCTCCATTATATCATTTATCACGTGGCACGAGTGCACTAATTTTTGAATCAGCTACATCTGTTCGGAAAAACCATGTTTATTTGTTCAATATGTAATAACCGGTCTTAAAAGAATGCACTTGGCCTTTGGATCTTATTTTACAATCTGTGACATACTGAAACACACAACATAAAGCATGATTAACACAGAACTGGACAAATACATTGAATTATTTAGCAATATAGCATAGGCTTCACTATTTTATTGAATACACATTTTATTTTGTACCTCCGCAGTTATCGCTTTTTCTTGGTAGCTAAATTATGGATTATGGTGTGCAGATTATCGATATCACATAACACGAAAAAGAAAAACAATAAAGAGAAATAACTTTCAACTATCCCACCACAGTCACGATCTGGGTTCTGGTTTAAAATACCTAGAGAACCTAATCAAGAAAATAAAATACAAATCTACAATTATTAATAACA
>CM065686.1:40667507-40672507 GCA_017654935.2 Phymorhynchus buccinoides
AGAAGTTACAAAGAGTCCTTCATAGTGCAATGAAGGACAAACGAATAAAACATGAATGTCCTTACAATATTGCTATGGAACGTAAAACCCCCAGAATGAAAACAAGTCCCTTCAATAGTGTCCATGAATGACAAAACAGAAAAAACAGAAGTTACAAAAAGTCCTCAATAGTGCAATTAAGGACAAAACAGATAAAACATGAATGTCCTACAATATTGCTATCACTGAAAAGACAAGATAAAAAAACTCCTTCAATAGTGCATGAAGGACAAAACATACAAAACCAGTAAGTTACAAAAATTCTGTCAATAGTGCAATGAGGACAAACAATAAAACATGAATGTCCTACAATATTGCATGAATGACAAAAAAACAGAATGCAAATAAAAGTCCTTTCAATAGTGGCGATGAAGGACAAAACAGACTTTCGCTTCTGCGCTGGACCCCCTTAAGGACAGCTTCATGGGACCCTCCAGGACAGCTGCTGTTGGAACCACTCCATTCAGGCAGCTGCAGTGGCACCCGTCCATGGACAAGCTGCCGTGGGACAAAACAGAATAAACTTGAATGTTACCTCAATAGTGCAACGAAGAACAAAACAGAAGTTACAAAAAGTTCCTTCAATATTGCAATGAAGAACAAAAAAAAAATAAAAGAAAGAAGGGACTAAATGGCTATGAATGACAAAAACAAATTAACAAAAGTCCTTCATAGTGCCATGAAGAACAAAACAGAAAAAACAGAAGTATGAAGTCTTTCAATAGTGCATGAATACAAAACAGAATAAAACATGATGTCCTACAATATTGCTATGAAGGAAAAAAAACCAGAATGAATGAAAGTCCTTCAATAGTGCCCATGAAGGACAAAACAGACTTTCCTTCTGCAGCTGGAACCTCCAGGTACAGCAACTGTGGGACAATGCTTCAGGACAGCTGCTGTGGACCCTCCTTAAGACGCTTCAGTGGAGCCGCCAGGACAGATGCGTGGGACCCTCCATCAGGACAGCCTGCAGTACACCCTCTCATGACAGCTGCTGGGTACAAACAGAATAAAAATGATGTCCTGAATAGTGCTAGAATTTCAAAACTTAGTTACAAACGGCATTCAATGTGCATGGAAGGACAAAAACAGAATAAACATGAATGTCCCTACAATATTGCTAATGAATGAACAAATAACAGAATGAATAAATTCCTTCAATATGCAATGAAGGACAAAACAGACTTTCCTTTGCAGCTGGACCATTCAGGACAGCAGCTGTGGGACAATCCTTCAGGACAGCTGCTGTAGGACACTCCTTAAGGACAGCTTCAGTGGGACCCTCCAGGACAGCTGCTTTGGGACCCTCCATCAGGACAGCTGCAGTGGCACCCTCCATGACAGTTGCCGTGGGACAAAACAGAATAAAACATGAATGTCCTGCAATAGTGCTATGAATAACAAAACAGAATTAACAAAAAGTCCTTCAAAAGTGCCATGAAGAACAAAACAGAAAAAAACAGAAGTTCTTACAATAGTGCTATGACGAAAAAACCCAGAATGAAACAAATCCTTCAATAGTGCCATGAGGACAAACTGAAGTTACAACAGTCTCGTCAATATTGTGCAATGAGGACAAAACATAATAAAACCTGATGTTTTCTACAATATTGCTATTAATGAAAGAAAAGAAGTTACAAAAAAGTCCTTGCTAATAGGTGCGAATGTAAGGAGGCACAATAATCTAAAATGGTGAATTCTTCAATGATATGTGCTATGACGAATATTGCTTAATGAAACATGAATGTCGAACAATATTGCTATGAATAAAAACAAAACCAGCTTGAAATAGTGGTCCTTCGATAGAAGGACTAAAGGGCAAACTAGGAATAAAACATGAATGTCTTATAATATTGCTATGAATGAAAAGAAAAGAATAAAAGGTCGTACTTCAATTGTGCAATGCACGACATGACAGGACAAAACAGATATATCAACAAGTTACAACTAGCAGTCCAATTAAGAACAAAGCAGAATACAAGAAAGAAGGGACGTTAAGGAATGCTATGAATGTTAAAAACATGAATGTCCTAAAACTCCTTCAATATTGCTATGAAGAATAGAACAGAAAAAAGTCCAATAGTGCCATGAATGACAAAACAGAAAAAAACAAGTTACAAAAAGTCCTTCAATAGTGCAATGAAGCAAAAAACAGAATAAAACATGCTTGTCCTACAATCTTGCTATCTATGCAAAAACACCAGAATGAAATAAAAGTCCTCCAATAGTGACAGGGGCAGCACAAAGACTTTCCTTCTGCAGCTGGAATCCTTCAGGACAGCATGCTGTGGGACCCTGCTTAAGGGCAGCTTCAGTGGGACACTCCTTAAGGGCAGATCCAGTGGGAGCCTCTAAGTCAGCTGCATAGTGGGAGCCCCTCCAATCAGGACAGTTCTGCAGTGGCAGCACCTCGCCTATGACAGCTCCTGTGGGCTCAAAACAGAATAATAACATGAATGTTCCTGCAATTCAGTGGGGCCATGAAGGAGCTAAAAACTAGAAGTTACATGAAAGTCGCTTGCAATAGTGGCAGTATGAAGAAGCAAACAGTAATAAAAAAAATGTAAAGAGCGGGACTACAATAGTTGCTTATGATATGAGCAAAAAACATAGAATAACAAAAAAGTCTGGCTTCAATAGTGCCTATGAAGAAGTAAACAGAAACTAGAAATAATTTACAGGAAAATAGTTATAGATTAAAGCCCATTCCATAGTGCCACTGAAGTAGACGAAACGAAAGAATAGAACATACAAACAGTCCTAAGAATAGTAGCTATAGTATAGATAGACAAAACCAGAATAAAACAAAGTTTCGGCTTGCTATAGTAGCCAATGAAGGACAAAACAGAAAAAACCAAGTTACATATCTGTGCGGCTTCATATAGTGGGGCAATGAGGTACGAAAACAGACTTTCCTTGCTGCATCTGGACCCTGCCTTGGCAGCAGCTGTGGGACAATCCTTCAGGACAGCTGCGTCTGGGACAATCCTTCAGGACATCTTCAGTGGGAGCCTCCTTAAGGACAGCTTCAGTGGGACCCTCCATCAGGACAGCTGCAGTGGCACAGTCCATGACCGCTGCCATGGGCCAGGAACAGAATGAAACATGAATGTCCTAAAATAATGCTATGAATGCCATGAAAAGAATAAAAAAACTCCTTCAATAGTGCAATGAAGAACAAAACGAGAATAAAATAAAGGGACTAATATTGGCTATGAATAATACGAAAACAGAATGAAAAAAGTCCTTCAATAGTGCAATGATCGACTAAAACACGAGTTACTTACAGCAAGTCCCTTTCAATAGTGGCAATTACCGGACAAAAGAGAATAAAACATGAATGTCCTAAAATAGTGGGGGGGTGGGCCCCCCCCCCTTTTAAAATTGGAAAATTTAAATAAAAAAACTATAAGGAAAAAAGTCCTTCAATAGTGAGCTATGAATGACAAAACAGAGCAGAACAAGTTACAAAAAGTCCTTCAATAGTGCAATGTAGGACAAAAGAGACTTTCATAGTGCAGCTGGACCCTAAAGGACTGCAGCGATGGGACAATCCTTCAGAACATCTGCTGTGGGTCACTCCTTAAGGACAGCTTCAGTGGGACCCTCCAAGACAGCTGCTGTGGGACTCTCCATCAGGACAGCTGCAGTGGCACGCTAGGTGACAGCTGCCGTGGGACAAGACAGAATAAACATGACCGTCCTACAATATTGCTATGAACGATAAGGCAGAAGTTACAAACAGTCCTTCAATAGTGCTATGATGGACAAAACAGAATAAAAGAAATAAAGGACTAAAATAGTGCTATGAATGTCCCTAACAGAATATAAAAAATCTATGAATAGTGCAACAAAGGACTAAACAGAAAAAAACATGAATGTAATACAATAGTGCTATGAATGACTAAAAAAAGTTCATCAATAGTGTCAATTAAGGACACAACAGGCATACAAAAAGTTCTTCAATGGTGCAATGAAGGACAAAATAGAATAAACTCAAGTGAATGTCCTACAATATTGCTATGAATGACCAAAAAAACGGAATGAAAAAAGTCCTTCAATAGTGCAATGAAGGAAAAAACAGACTTTCCTTCTGCAGCTGGACCCTCAAGGACTATCATAGTGCCTATCAATGACAAACAGAAAATACTAACACAATAGATTCACCCATGTGCTACAGGTGTGCCAAATTTGGTGCATGGAAGCTTATATCTGGTACTTTGTGCGAGGTTTAATCTAATCGTCTCTTTGTGAAGAGACGATTCAGAAACACATCAAGCGTCTCAGCTATGATGTATTCAGCTGAAGTGGGCCATCCCTTCAACATCGCCGAGAAAACAGCAAGCGACTAGCAATGCTGTTGTGGCAAATTGCAGAAAGATCTGGTGTCAATGAAGAGTCTTAAAGAGAAACTCACTCCGGCACCTGAAAGCGCCAGCGTTGCGCCCACACCAAACAGTTGGCCCTCATCTTCTGCAAGACAAAGTACGCTACTGGCAGGCCAGCTTCCTACCCCGAACCAGTGGAATGACCTCTCCCATCAGGCTGTTGAGGCAGAGACTCTGTCTGGACACCTTTGTGTCTAGGGCAACTGTTCTCTCAATAACCCATACTACGCTTCACCCTCCCCCCCCCTTCCCTCCCTCCACGACCCTTCCCCTTCAGTAGCTTAGGTGGTTCCTGTCCGATTCGCATCATCATGTTTGGGTTCCGCTGAAAACGGTCCCTGACTGGCTGGGTCACATATAATAGAGAGGTGGTGATTATTTCATATTCGATCTGCCCGGATTCTAAACCCCTCCCCCCTTTCCTCTTCACCAACAAAACAATCTCTTTTTCTTTCTTATCTATAGATTAGGGCCGAAGTATTCCGCGCATATTTTCCGTAGATCCCCTGAATTTACAGTGACATAATACATCAGCAATTGATGAATGGTCGCTTGAAGGAAAGGAGGAAG
>CM065686.1:40685007-40697507 GCA_017654935.2 Phymorhynchus buccinoides
TTTAAAACAGTCTGCCTGTTAAATCAACGGATGATTTTACAATCACGACCTTTCCCGGTATTGCAGTACTATCCACTATCGACCCACTATCTGTACTTTTATAAATGTCCCATATTCCATGTACCCGTTCCAAGTTTGAGGACATTAAACACATTTTCTTCTTCATCAACGGTTGAGCCTGAAGAGAGTGAGTGACTGCAGCCAAAGGGAACAACTAATTTAGTATCCGTCTACAGTATTGTATTGCAAATGTCGAATGTAATTCTACGCAAACCAAGTTCAGAATGCAACAATACTTAGAAACCCAGCATGAATGAGGTTTGTCCGCAGTACCCCCGTGAGGATACCGGGGGATCTTTCAGTACAAATACTTCTGCCACCTTCTGGAAATTCTGTGCTAGCAACTTCCTCTACTCTATCACTCGCCTTTTCCTGTTTTTACTATCATCTACTATTGTTCTGCCTTAGGCCGTATACACACATAAGCGGATATTCCGTGCGGAAACGCGTGCGCAATCCATAAATAAGTGAAACAAAGAAGGGAAAAGATTTGCGCACGTGTCCGAATTTTCCTATATATGCGTAAACTTTTATCCTTCTTTCTTCCACTTATTTCGGGTTTTCCGTACGGAACTTACGCGTCTAATGTGAACCCCGCCTTATTTTCCTACATTTTTCTTTATTTTTAAAGACAGTCTTCCAAATGATTTTCTCCTTTGAGATCATCCGAAATCAGAATGTATTGGCTGAATGCAACAGGAAGAACAATAAAAACTGGAAACCGGACACATTATATCCTGGGAACGCAGAAGAAAAAGTCTGCAGTATTTGGCAGCATAAAATGGATTCAATCTTATCAACACAGTTTTGTGTATTGGTTAGCATGGCAGAGCTTGTTAGAACCTGCTGAGAAAAAATTATCGGGAGTGTTTGATGTGATATGGGCGAAGGTATAGCTGGACTGAAAGAATCGTCCTCAAACGCGTTACAACACAGACAACACGATACCTTGACCCAAACCAGTTCGCATACAAGCCTAACAGATGTACAGACGACGCAACACTCACTCTCCTCCACAACACTTACACACATCTGGAAAAACCTGGATCTTTTGTACGCATTCTTTTTATTGATTTCTCATCTGCATTTAACACTATCCAACCCCACCTATTGGCCACAAAACTTCTTTCCTATGATGTTGAACCTAAACTTGTTAAATGGATCGTCAGTTTTCTTGTCCATAGATCCCAGTCTGTCCGTTTTGAAAAGGCCCTCTCTTCTGTTAGACACATTTCTACTGGCTCTCCCCAAGGCACTGTCCTCTCACCTGTTCTCTTTACTCTCTACACAAACGACTGCACTGGCACTGCAACCACTCCTCTGATCAAATATTCCGATGATTCTGCTCTCCAAGATCTTTCCAATTCTGACCAAATCTATTTTGACCGTGTGAATGTTTTCGTTACCTGGTGTGAGAATAATTATCTAGATCTGAATGTGCAAAAGACGAAAGAAATGGTGATTGATTTTAGACGAAAGCCCTCAGTTGTGCCTGATCTTTTTATTAACGGAACGAAAGTTGAGCGAGTGAGTGAGTACAAGTACTTAGGAACAACTATTGATCATAAATTGAATTTTAATGCCAATATCGATGCAATACACAAGAAGTGCAATTCTAGAATCTACTGTTTGCAGAAACTAAGAAGTCTTGATGTCAACAAAACAGTACTGCAGGGTTTTTACAGGTGCTTCATTGAGTCCATTTTAACGTTTTCCTGTGAGTGTTGGTTCGGTAGTTTGAGTGTCAAGAATAAGAATGTATTGAATAAAATAGTGAACGTTTGCGGTAAGATTGTGGGAGTGAAACAGAGCAGTATGAATGCGTTGTATGAACGACGAGTGAAACACAAAGGACGAATGATATCGAGTGACTGCAGCCACGGCCTCAGCAAATTTTATGAGCTCTTGCCTTCCGGCAAGCGCTTCCGAACTCCGAAATTCAAGACTCTTAGAAGTAGAAACAGTTTTTTACCCGTGTCCATTTCTTTGTTAAATAAATAAGTGCAATATCTGTCTTAATTAGTCTTCTATACGTTTTAAGATTGGTACACATTTTAACAAGCAACAATCTCTTAGCTCCCGCGCGTGTACCGGTGTGTGTGTGTGTGTGTGTGTGTGTGTGGGGAGGGGGGGTGTATGTGTGCGCGGTCAATGCACGCGCGCAGGTGTGTGTGTCTTTCAGTAGGCATGGGTGTATGTGTTTGTTCTTTGTGGATTTGCTATAATTTATGCTGGTTTGTGTGTGGATATGTTTGAGTAGGTGCACACGTATCCATTTTTTAATTTAATTTTTTTTTTTTTTTTAAATATGAATTATGTGGATATGTTAACTTGTTAATATGATAATATATGACTTTGTTTAAATATAAAGTATGCGTGTTTTGTTATAAATAAGACCATTGTGTGTGTTGTGCATTTAAAATTATATAATTAAAGTGATTTATCTTAAACGGTAATATTTTATGTAGTGTTTTATTTTATTTTTTATAATATTGGCAACATTTTGTTTTAAGCACTGCTGTTTTGCTTTCAAGTGATAATTATCATCATGTGTGTTTTGATTTAATGGTATTGTCATTTATGTTTTAGAAGCACATCTTGTTTTTAATGTATATTATAATGTGTCTTGTTTTAACTGTGTGAATCGCAGACATCACCACACTAAATTTCTCTCTAAGAGATAATAAAGTTGTTTGAGTTGAGTTGAGTTGAGTTGGACAGTCCCCTTGCCACAGTCTTCGTCAGTTTTATCAAGTTCACATGTTCAAAGGCAATGTTAGAATCTTACGTCCCGTGTTGCTTGAACCGGGAACAGTTTCATACCAATGTCCAAGCCTGCGTTAAACACATCACGGTGTAGTAAAGAAAGGTAACTCTCTGTGTAATTAACTCCCTTCACCAAAGTTATTTGCGGCACCAAGTCGCCCAGCAAAGTATAAACAACAGCCACATTGAGACAGACCAAGGTTCGTCCACTTGGTGAATCAAGTTGTTTGCTTATAACTTTGTTGAAGGAGTCAATTACAGAGAGAGAGAGAGAGAGAGAGAGAGAGAGAGAGAGAGAGAGAGAGAGAGAGAGAGAGAGAGAGAGGGAGAGAGAGCTACCTTTCTTTATTGTACTGCCGTCCTTTCTCCTTGCCTCACTATTTCTATCTTTGATTACATCATAGTGTCTTTCTTATCCTCTCACTCTCTTTTCTCACTTTCTCTTTACCCTCTCATGCTCACTTTGCTTCTTTCATTTATTTTATGCATGTGCATATGCAAATTGTTTAATTCCATATTTCAACCTTTCTTCTGTCATTATAGCACCTGCTTTGCTACCTTTATGTTCAAATATGTATGTGTAATAGTATGCCTTGCCATGTTTGTATTCTATGTTCGTATATGTATCAAGGACAGATTGGAAGTCTAGGCGTTGCCTAAAATCTTTATCCTTGAAAAATAAAGTTCACGTTTTCAAGTTTTCAAGTTTTTCTTTTTTTCCGTGCCGTGTATTTTCTTGAAATATTCGAAGCATTCACAGGTAAAAAATTCAAGGGGCATTTGCTTACAAGTACTATTACAAAAGTAATAAAGAAGGCTGTGAGTACATGAAGGCAAGTACCCTTGGAAATACTAGTGCGTGGCAGCATAACTGAGAATGAGATATTTACCTCAATTTCTTACTCTTCTCATTGTGTTGCTCTTCTCGTTGTGCTTTCTGTTGTCAACCAAGGTGGAGTTATGGTGGCAATTGTCAGTATTTTAGGTTGAAAACTCCACGGTCTTACAGACTCAAGACTACTTTATTATCTCATAATAAGAAATGATGATGTGGCACGGCATAGAAAACACGTATACATTTAAAACATGATTAAATAAACCAACACGTAGAACTTTATAGTAACACGCAAAATGAAAATACAGCTATTTACTATGATAATGCACTGTACATCCCATATAGGCCTAATTATAGCATAAAAATCACATAAAAAGAGAAAGAATAAAGTGAAGTAGAACATATTACATAAAAACATCAGATAGGATAAAGTAAAGTAAAACATATCACATACGAACATCCTGATATAACCAAATAATAACTGTTTAAAAGCTACAAATGACTGGAATCACAAAACGACATGCATTCACAGCCACATAGGCCTACACACACAGAGGGAGAGAGAGGGGAGGGGTGGCAGAGAGAGAGGAAAGGGGCGAGAGAACAGAGTATACAAAAACAAGGTACATGTAAAACTTTTTTTTTTAAAGCCTATTGGCCTTGGTGGTAATTGTCAATATTTTAGGTTGAAAAGTCCAAGTCTTACAGTATATTGGCCATGTTAGTAATTGGCAGTATTGTAGGTTGAAAACTCCACGGGCTTACTGTCTATTGGCGATGATGGTAATTGTCAGTATTTTAGGTTGAAAAACCCAAGGTCTTATATATATATATATATATATATATAAAAAGTATACAAAAACAAGGTACATGTAAAACTTTTTTTTTTAAAGCCTATTGGCCATGGTGGTAATTGTCTGTATTTTAGGTTGAAAACTCATGGTCTTACAGCATATTCGCCATGGTGGTCATTGTCAGTATTTTAGGTTGCAAACTCCAAGGTCTTACAGCCTATTTACCATGGTGGTAATTTGCAGTATTTTAGGTTGAAAACTCCAAGGTCATACAGCCTATTTGCCACCATTCACCGTTTTGAGGGCATGGGAGCAATCTCTCCTTTTACTGCAGTGGTTCGCTTGAGCAAAACATGGGAAAGTATATTGCCCAAAGACAGTGATAACATGGAAATGAAGGTGATTCGAACCCCAGATCCTCAATCCCTCAGATCATGATGCCGCAGCTCTTACCACTGGGCCACGGCGCCCTCTGATTTTATGTAGAACTGAAGACAAAGAACAAACTATAGAATTGAAGACAGTACAAACGACAGTATAATGTTGTAGAATCGAATCACATACTGCAAGATAATGTTGCAGAATTGAAGTAGAGACTGCAAGAAAATGTAGAATTGCAACACAGACTGCAAGAAAAATTATTGTGGAATTGAAGCACAGAGTGCAAGATAATGTTGTAGAATTGAAGCACAAACTGCAAGATAATGTTGTAGAATTGAAACCATAGCACAAAACTGCAAGATGATGTTGTATAATTGAAGACATAGCGCAAACTGCAAGATAATGTAGAATTGAAGACATAGCACAAACTGTAAGATAATGTTGCATAATTGAAGACATAGTGCAAACTGCAAGATAATGTTGTAGAATTGAAGACATAGCACAAACTGTAAGATAATGTTGTAGAACTGAAGCCATATAGCAAGTTACAAGATAATGTTGCATAACTGAAGCCTTAACACAATCTGTAAGATAGGAATATTTATGTGCCTGTTTGTTTTCTGTGAAAGCCTGAGTGACTATGCAAAGAACACAATAGGATGCAGAGATTCAACCATGACAAAGAAAACAAGTAAGACTGAGTGCAGCAGATTTATTATTTGTCAGCAATCAGCGACACCTGCACACTTTAAACAATATTGGAAACCGACACAGATTAGTGAAATAACAAAAACAATCATATTTTTATGTTTTATGTTATGTATCAGTATACAGTAGTTCATGATATTTGAACGTTTGGCATGCTCATTGTCTACTGGGCAAATAGAAGTTGGTGTTACGTGCCAGGGCAAGTGAGTAAAAAGTTAATGTTTACCCAAGTTGTTAATTATCTTTTACTTTCGCTTTTGTTGATATATTTTATTATTTATTTTAGCCGATGTAACAAAACAATCATATTTGTTTTAAATTATAGACTGTCGAAGGAACTACAGGTCCAGTTTTGAATTATTTTTGACAAACATTCTCAATCCCAGCCCTTGTCTGCAAGATGAATTCTCAAGTGAATCCAGCAACCTCCAATGTCGTTGTGCCTGGTGCACACAAGAACCCGGAGTCTTCTTATGATGCTGACCAATTTCAGTTCTTCTTACACGTGGCTTATCAAATCAGGGCTATTGGTGACCCCATTGTCTTCTGTTTCGGGTTTGGGGGAAACTGCATGATAATTCTAATTATGTATCGCCTTCCTTCATCCACGTCTACGGTGTTCTTCCAAACCCTGGCCCTGTCTGATCAGTTGGTCTTGATGTTAGAACCCCTGGCACGCTTCCTCAACAGGAGATTTGGTGTGAAAGGTTTCATTGCTGGTAGCTCCTGGCAGTGTAAATTGACTAGAACTACATATCACACGGCCTCGGTTCTGTCATCGTGGATGCTGGTGTCCCTTACCGTACTCAGAGCTGCCTCTGTGTTATGCCCGCTACGTGGCAGTGCTGTGTGTACCAAGAGCAAGTCACGAACTGCTGCTGGGACAATGGTTACAATCATCATCGTTCTTAATTGGCACCTTATCAGAAGATACGCTATTTGGGGTGGAGAGTGCGCGCTGATTGAATCAAGAAGGGAACAAAAGTATTTCTTTCAGGTTCAACTGTTGCAGCTGTGCTTTCTACCTTTCATACTACTGGTCATCAGCGATGGGGTTGTCTTGTGGACACTGGTCAGGTCGGTCCGATCAAGAAAACGTCTTGGTGTACAAGAAACCTCCCCGGATTCCAGACCGCAAAAAGTATCCTCACTGACTGTGGCTCTGATTGCTGCCAGTGTCTGTTTCATCGCCTTGATGACTCCTCTGGCTGTGTGCTTCCTGTGGTATGGACAGATTCACTGGGACAAGTTCTTTGAACTTGCACAGTACTGGCTGTTAGAACGTGTCAGCTATTTTCTATTCTACTGCAAATGTTCTCTCAATTTCTGCGTGTTCTGTTTAACTGTTAGACAGTTCAGAGCTGAGGCACTCAGCATCTTTCGACAGTTTTATGGCGTATGTGTTCACAGGAAGAGAAATCGTTTTTAAAAGTCATTTATTTAGATGTTAACAACTACAGTGAATTCATTTTAAAACAAAAAACAACAACTTTCGGTGTGTGTGTGTGTGTGTGTGCGTGTGTGTGTGTGTGTGTGTGTGTGTGTGTGTGTGTGTGTGTGTGTGTGTGTGCGTGCGTGCGTGTGTGCGTGCGTGCGTGTGTGTGTGTGTATGTGTGCGTGTGTGTGTGTGCGCGTGTGTGTGCGCGCGTGTGTGTGTGTGTGTGTGCGTGCGCGCGCGTGTGCGCGTGTGTGTATGTGTGTGTGTGTGTGCGTTCGTGCGTGCGTGCGTGCGTGCGTGCGTGCGTGTGTGTGTGTGTGTGTGTGTGTGTGTGTGTGTGTGTGTGTGTGTGTGTGTGTGTGTGTGTGTGTGTGTATCTGTGTCTGTGTGTGTCTGTGTGTGTCTGTGTCTCTGTCTGTGTATCGTTTTCCCCAAAAATACTGGACAGATTTCGATCAAATTTTGCAGAAATGTAATCATTTTCTTAAGGAAGGTTCCTTTCCAAGTCTGTGGCTTTGCTGATTGCGATTGATGTTTTCATGACTTTTTTGTTGTTGTAAATGCAGACAGGTCCGATTTTCTCAAACACTGCTTTGTGGGTATTACTTACATTTGGTAGAGGCGTAAACAACCTACTGACAAGGCAAGGCAAGGTAAATGTTTTATTTCATACCCACTTGGGGCACAGAAATATAAAACAAAGTACACACATAGTTAAACAATCGAAAATCAAAACAGAGTGATGTCTATATTATGAAAAACGACAAGTAGATATATAAGACAAATATACTATACTATTTTACAAAAAACAAAACATGTGACATTTTGTCCATACAAATCATTAAAAAGAACTTTTTATAACTGTAACAAAGTGCTTAAGTTTAATGAAACGTTTCTTATTTTTCGAGGAAAACAAAGCATTACATTTATATGCATTTGGTCGCACAAACAAGTGCCGTGGAAGATATATATTTCCTTCAGTATTAAAGAAGGGACAGACAAACAAATAATGGAACTCATCTGCCACATCATGTACGTTACACTTTTCGCAATTTCTTTCACTTCTGGGTATATTATCGTAGCGCAATTTATTGACTGGCAAGTTATTATTAGTTGTTCTAAATATTAGAATGGTAAACACATAATTCTGTGGAAATACTAAGTAGTAGGGATCAACACCAAATGATGGTTTAAACATTCTATAGTTTCTATATAATTCATCATTATCAACATGCATGTACCATGTTTGTAAAAAACTATCTTAAAGACATCCCTTCACTTTCTCTTTGAACCATAATGGATGTACAGTCAAGCAAATTTTGATTCAACCAAAAACTGTTTAAACCAATTTCGTTTAATATCGTATGAATGTATTTGACAAATTTATGTTCGTGTACATTTAATTCATACATTCTCAAAAGGGTTTTATACACAATATATGATAGCTTTTCACTTGCACTGTGATGTTGTGTCACTAGGTTAAACCAAAATGATAACATTCTGGATTTAACAGTGACTGATACGGAATATGTTCCTGTCTCTCCAAAGATCATGAAAGAAGGCGTCGATTGTCGCACTTTCAAACCCAACATATGAAATTTTAGTTGCAGTCTCTGAATAATATCATTCATATCAAACCCCCAAATTTCACATCCGTATGTAAGAATTGGAAGTACAGTTTTATCAAATAGGTCAATCATTAGTTCTGCAGGAAGCTTCAATAACTTAGCTTTTGTTACCAGCCAAACATTGCTCGATAAGCTTGATCAAACAGGTCACGTTGTGCAACATAAAATCGGTTATTATAGTTAAGATTTAGCCATAAGTACAAGAAATCATGAACTACCTCTATCTTTTCTGTTCCTATAAAGATGTCATGAAAACGTCTAACCTTACCCATTTTACATTTCTTAGCATTTAATTTCAATTTTTATTTTTCACAATACTGTTTGATACCATCAAGACCTTGCTGCAATCCAGCTGAAGTTTCAGAAAAAAAAAGACCGTGTCGTCTGCATACAGTAATAAAAACAATTTCAACAAAATGTCTGCATCAGATTCACTGATGCCTGCTTCATTTGCTTCCTTTGCAACAGTAACAAGGCCAGTCATATCACCGGACAAAAGCTATTTCATATCATTCAGAAACATGGCAAACATTACAGGTGACAAATGCTCTCCTTGTCTCACACCGACATCTAAAGAAAAATAATCAGAAAATTCCCCATTAACAGCTACACATGATTTAGCTTGAGAGTACATATTTTGTATTACTCTTAATAGTTTGCCGTTAATGCCACTATTTATCAATTTCTGCCACAAAAACGACCTATTTACTTTATGAAATGCCTTTTCGTAGTATAAAAATGCACAATGTAATCGTTTTTTCTTAAACAGCAAAATAGCAATCACGCCATATAGAGTAAACAAATGGTTGAGTGTTGAAAAGTTACTTCTAAAACCAGCTTGTTCCATGTCAATCAAACCAAATGACTCAATGAACACATGTATACGTTCATTCAGGATACTTGTAAACAATTTTCCAAAGCATAACAATATAGTTATACCTTGATATTTTTTTTTTGTTCTCTTGTTCCTTCCCTTGTCTGCAGAAAAAATCTAAAAAAAGGGCTGTGTCTATTTGCAATGCGACGATCTCCACGTCATCTTCCACACTGTGGATGTTTCCCATTACCTCTTCCTTTTTTTGTGGTTTTTTTTTGTTTTTTTTTTTGTTTTTTTTTTTTTTTTTTTTTTTTTTTTTGTTTTTTTTTTTTTTTTTTTTTTTTTTTTTTTTTTTTTTTTTTGTTTTTGTTTTTCTTCCTTTTTTTCTTTTTTTTTTTTTTTTTTTTTTTTTTTTTTTTTTTTTTTTGTTTTTTTTTTTTTTGGTTTTTTTTTGTTTTTTTTTTCGAAGTTTGTTTGTGTTTTTTTTTTTTATTTTTTTGTTTTGTTTTGCTTTTTTTTTGTTTTTTTTTGTGTTTTGTTTTTTTTTTCTTGGTGGGGTTTTTTTGTTTTTTGATTTTGATGATGTTTGTTTTTGGGGGGGGGGGTTGGGGGTGGGGTTTTGTTTTGGTTTGTTGTTTCTTTTTGTGGGGTACTTGTGCTTTTGGTTTTTTTTCCTTGGGTGTTTGTTTTGTTTTTGTGGTTTGGTGTTTTTTTGTGTTACGGTTTTGTGATTTTTTTTGTTTGGGGGGGCAGTTGTTTATTTTTTTTTTTGTTTTTTTTTTGGGTTTTTTTTTTTTTTTTTTGTGTTTTTTTTTTTTTTTTTTTTTTTTTTTTTTTTTTTTTTTTTTTTTTTTTTTTTTTCTTTTTTTTTTTTTTGTTTGGTTTTTGTTTTTTTGTGTTTTTTTTTTTTTTTTTTTTTTGTCGGTTTGGCGTTTGTGTTTTTGGTAGTAACGTTTTTTATTGTTTTTTTTTTTTTTTTTTTTTTTTGTTTTTTTGTTTTTTTTTTTTTTTGGTTTTGTTTTGAGTTTTTGTTTGTGTTTGTTGTTTTTTTTTTTTTTGTCTTTTTTCCTTTTTTTTTTTTTTTGTTTTTTTTTTTTTTTTTTTTTTTTTTTATTTTTTGTTTTATTTTTTTTTTTTGTTTGGTGGGGGGGGTGGGGGGGGGAGGGGGATGTGTGGGTTTTTTTTTTTTTTTTTTTTTTTGTATTTTTTTTGGGGGGTTTTTTTGGGTTTGTTTTTTTTTTTTTTTTTTTTTTTTTTTGGGATCTGCAGGGATCAAGGGTTCATCTACAATCTTCATGATACTGCTGATTGCTGATTTATTATGATTTTGTTCTACCTTTACTCCTGCGATATAGGGAAACGTGTCAAATACTCGATGCAATGTCTCGATACTTTTGGAAAAGTATCCTTACTCGGTATGGCTCGGCCCCAAAAGGATCGATGTAAGAGAATCTAGCGTTTCCGAGTTTTGCATAATACCTCGAAATGAACGCGTATAAATTTGGAATCGGAAATTAACTGAAGCTGCGCTTGACAAAGCAGCACAAATTACTTGGCGGGAATCAAACAAATGGACAGAATGGCAGAGGAAGCGACGAGAAGGGCATTAGACATAATCGAGGAGCATAGGAGAGAGTTGAAGCCCTGTCACTTGATATGGTTTCGTGCTCCGTTTCGTTTCATATCCGAGCATCGTTTTTTTATGTGACTCATTCGGGAGAGTTCGTAATTGCGCATGTCGATGCAAAGTACGGATGCTTTCACTCACAAAGGATCCATACTTTTGTAAATTACAGAAAGTATCGCTATGTTTTAGAAAGTCCACGATCCTTTTCACAAATTAGCAATACTGTCGCAAAAAGGAAAATGCTCCATATGGAAATGAGCGTTGTTTCGTATCAACACTTGTTAAAACGTATTGAGTCTCTGCATTGAGTGTATGACACGCTTTGTACGCCATAAACACCCTTTGTTTACCCAGTCCTGTCATTTTGAGGATCCACGCTGCTACCCAGTCATTGAGTGGCTGGCCAGTGAGACGGGGTAAGTAAAGGTGGAGTAGTGAAAGCTGAGGAGAAAGGGAAAACGGGGGAGGGGGAGAAGAGCTCCACAGGCGACCACGTTTGAGAAACCAAAATGGCGGCAATGCATGACATCCTAAGCTCGCTCCCGATTAAAGATCAGAGCCATGCAGTTGTAAACGGCTTCAGATACTCTTGGCTTTGATTGCGTTGTTTAGATGAATATAGATAAATGCCATAAATGGAGTGAAAGGGCGCATTTTCTGGATTTCTATTTTGATTTTGAAATGAGAAGATGCTCAGAAATTCAAAAACAAAGCGTCTGCTAACTGAGTTAAACTAGGAGAACTGAGTTGAACTAGGAAATTACGACATAGGCCTTGAATGTGAAGGAAGTACAATCGCATGATGCTGATGTCAAGGCACTTATGTCGGGCGCATGAACTGCACATACATACATGCGTCAGACTGTACATTTCATTGTTTTCCTCTGGAAGACTCTGTATACTTACAAATGGCTGCTAATGTCAAAAGACTGAATCCAACAATCACAATATATCTGTGGACAGCAAGAAAGGCAGTCGTGCACAATTCAGTATTTGAACTAGTTTTTGAGTTGGTCATGAAACAATATTTATTGACGTCAGAGTTTTTTCTTCTATGTCACAAGTAGTGTTCTGAAGACTTACGTCACAAGTCAAAATATTTTCACGGATTCTTACCGACTTGAACTTTGCAGAGCGAGACCACAGCGAACCCTGTACTTCAAACAAACAATTCTTTCAATTCTGATTTGGAGACAAAAAAGATATAACCAAACTAGGTGAGAAACCCGTATTGTTCAAACTATAGTACCAGTAGTCAACAAAAGCGTATTTGTTGCTGAGAACCGAATTGACACGATTTTTCAGCAACAAGAGGCTGAATGTGAATGTTACCAGCTTGTTTGTGTTTGTTTTTTTACTTTAGAAGTCTCTGATGTATCTAGTATAATGGCCGACTCGGCCCGTTTCCAAAGGGACAGTTACAATGATGTGATCCGACCCTACCTC
>CM065686.1:40707507-40715007 GCA_017654935.2 Phymorhynchus buccinoides
CAAAGTTAACACTCAACTGGTTTTGTTTCAGGCAAAGAAAAATTTACATAAAAACAATCAAGTCAAGAAAATGAAACACAAATTGGCACATTAAATAATTGACATAGAATCAAATATATGGGAAAAAAAGTAAACATGGATAATAATGAGTAATGCTGAACTTGAATTGGTGGTTTGAATTGATTACGAAAAAAAAGAAGACAATTCTGAGAATGTAAATTTACATTTTTTTTTTGTCACAAACTTTTTCAGAGAGAGAGAGAGAGAGAGAACGGTCTGATGATACAACCGAAGACTGCAATCCGACCAAGCAGAGCTCATTAAATAGTGCTTACAACCCTTCTGTCTCTGGTTGTTTGGTTTCAGCAGTCTAGAAAGACTGTGAAGACTTAATTTGAGAGAAAAAACTAAAGGTGTGCTATACCTAGGGGGACAAAAACAAAAACACCGACAAGAAGAAAGTACACGGAAGAAGAAGAAGAAGAAGAAGAAGAAGAAGAAGAAGAAGAAGAAGAAGAAGAAGAAGAAGAAGAAGAAGAAGAAGAAGAGAGAGAGAGAGAGAGAGAGAGAGAGAGAGAGAGAGAGAGAGAGAGAGAGAGAGAGAGAGAGAGAGAGAGAGAGCATAACAAACACAATGACTATTCATGCGTATTTTTGGAACCGCGTATTTTATGCCCTCCACCAAAGCAACAACGAAAAAAATATCTGAATCGTTCGCTTGTCTTACCATCCTCCTGGAACATCACAGTAAACTCCAGCGAAGCGCACCATGGCCAAGAACGTGATCAACCTAGACGAGGACCACCCCAGATGGGAGGAGTACAAGTTCGATCGTCTGCGGCACCCCAGCGTGGAGGACGACATCGACAAGATCCCCTACCCTCAGAGGTTCGACAAAAGCCGCTACAACAGACCGCGACGATCCCTGGTGAAGAAAGAAGGGCAGAGCAACGTGGCTTTCAAAGGTACGGTTCAATGTTTCTTCTTTCCTTCTTTGTTGATCGCCCTAGTCAGGCTCCTGTCATATGAGCGTATATGCGTCATGCTGCCGTTATGCGCCTGACAAATAAATAGTTTAGGCCCGGCATGTCCGTCTTAGGCTGGGGAAAATCACTGTGTTTCTAGAACAAATGCAGGAGAATGGACCAGTAGGCTAAGGCAGAAACGTAGGCGACATTCAATTATTACTGCCCAAGCTTCAACGAAAGCGAGGAACTATTGATTTTGTTTTGTCTGTCCATGCGGCGTCTGTGCCACTCTTTGCATGCGAGGGAACTTTCAACCAACTCGATGTTTGGAGGTCGATGGGCTTCAGTTATGAGTCGCTTTTGTTTTGCGTTTAATATACATATTCTGCAACAAGGTTCTATGGAAATGCCCAAAGGACGTCAAAGAACAAGAAGAAGCTGTTGATGAGTGTTAGTTTGGTCCGTTAACTGTCTCGTCTTGCAAAAATAGTTATTACTGATTGTTGCCAAAAACAAAACAGTGCATTAGTCACGAGACCGACTAATAAGAAAGGAAAATATGCGAATGTTTGCAGTAGGGCCTAAGTAGATAGAGCTCTAAAAATATATTAAGTTTGACTTTTCAATCGCTTTGGCTATTTCGTGCGACGAAAATAGTGTTTTACGTCCTCTTGGTCCGAATCAGACACATATGGGACATTTGTAAATACAAATATGGTGGGAACAATGCTGGAGGCAATGCCCGGAGGCAGTACGAAACCAGTAAAGTCCCGATTTTTTAAAATTAATACAGATAGCTGTAGCGGTGACCACGCCTCGGTTAAACCTCATCGGCTATGGCACAGCGTGATGGGCTATTTCGTGTCTTATTTGTTTGTTTTCTTATTTTTAATACGTTGTTTTCCTTGTTGTAATGTGTACAAACCGGTCCGTCGTTTCCGACGATGACTGCCAGATAGCAGAGGGGACAGCTACTGTTCCAGCAGGATGGGCTGAGATTTGTTAATAGTGGAGATACTTCGTGTATGCTTAAAAAACAACCTTGTATGATGTTAAGAAGAACAATAAAACGTAACACACTCAAGTATAAGAAATGAAGCTTACTTTGAAACGCAGCTTTCACGAGCGTTACGCTCTCTTCTTCAGCGTCGTCTGACGGGTGGCAACTGGTTTGGTAAGTGCAGGCGACCGTGAGTACAGCTCAAGCTTATAAAATGTTAGATCAATAATTGATGAATACATCAATTAGATCAATAATTGGTGAATAAATACGTCTTAACATACAAGGTAAGTTGGTGAATGAATACGTCTTAAAATACAAGGTAATTTGGTGAATAAATGCGTCTTAATATGCAAGGTAATTTGGTGAATAAATGCGTCTTAACATACAAGATAATTTGGTGAATGAATACGTCTTAGCATACAAGGTAATTTGGTGAATGAATACGTCTTAACATGCAAGGTAATTTGGTGAATAAATACGTCTCAACATACAAGGTAATTTGGTGAATAAATGCGTCTTAACATACAAGGTAATTTGGTGAATGAATACGTCTTAACATACAAGGTAATTTGGTGAATGAATACGTCTTAACATACAAGGTAATTTGGTGAATAAATGCGTCTTAACATACAAGGTAATTTGGTGAATGAATACGTCTTAACATACAAGGTAATTTGGTGAATGAATACGTCTTAACATACAAGGTAATTTGGTGAATGAATACGTCTTAACATACAAGGTAATTTGGTGAATGAATACGTCTTAACATACACGGTAATTTGGTGAATAAATACGTCTTAACATACAAGGTAATTTGGTGAATAAATACGTCTTAACATACAAGGTAATTTGGTGAATGAATACGTCTTAACATACAAGGTAAGTATTACCCTGTATCGCATTCATTCACCTCAACAATTTCCTTTTCTGATAATCGGTTGTCCCTACCACAGCTGTTCACTTTGACATGGGCAGATGCCCTGGTCTAAACGATTTGTTTTAAATTATCACATAGTAAAGCAGCAACATAAACAAATGAGAACGAGCACAACAAGCTTAAAGCTACAAGGCGCTCAAACACAAGTAGAGTATACAGTATTGGCTGCCACAAGCAATAAGAGACTGGAACTGGCTTAGTAAAGGTCTGTGTACACGTTAACATTATTCACGAGATATTTCTATTTCCCCATGGCAACACAGTGATAGCCCACTCTTAATATGACTTACAGCTCACTGTGTTGCCATGGGGAAATATAAATATCTTGTGAACAGTGTTAACGTGTACACAGACCTTAAGCAAACCATTGTTCATTTTTTGACAATCTGTTGTCCCTACCCCGCTGTTCACTTTGACATAGGCAGATTCCCTGGCTTAGTAGGCAAACCATTGTTCATTTCTGACAATCTGTTGTCCCTACCCCGCTGTTCACTTTGACATAGGCAGATTCCCTGGCTTAGTAGGCAAACCATTGTTCATTTATGACAATCTGTTGTCCCTACCCAGCTGTTCACTTTGACATAGGCAGATGCCATGGCTTAGCAAACAAACCATGGTTCATTTTTTGCCAATCTGTTGTCCCTACCCCGCTGTTCACTTTGACATGGGCAGATGTCCTGGCTTAGTAAACAAACCATTGTTCATTTTTTGACAATCTGTTGTCCCTACCCCGCTGTTCACTTTGACATGGGCAGATGCCCTGGCTTAGTAAGCAAACCACTGTTCATTTATGACAATCTGTTGTCCCTACTCCGCTGTTCACCTTGACATGGGCAGATTGCCCTGGCTTAGCAAACAAGCCATTGTTCATTTTCTTGACCATATGTGCTTTGCAGGGGTGAAATCGAAGACCAAGAGGTACATGAAGGATCTGTTCATCACGGTGCTGGACATGCAGTGGCGCTACGTCATCCTGCTGTTCTTCTCCTCCTTCCTGGCCTGCTACATGGCCTTCGGCCTCGTCTACTACCTGCTGGCCTGGATGCACGGGGACTTTGACAACCTGGGTATGTTGATCTATGTGATTAGGGGAAGACGGGGTAAAAAGCCCATGGGCGGGTAAGAAGCCCATGTCAATTATCTCATGAAATGAAGCAAATTTCAGTCACATTTTGCCCATGAGACGAGTGTTAATGTGTAAGAAGCCCAAGCCAATTATCTCAATGTTTAGCGTTCGTCTCATGGGCAAAATGTGACTGAAATTTGCTTCATTTCGTGAGATAATTGGCATGGGCTTCTTACCCGCCCATGGGCTTTTTACCCCGTCTTCCTTATCAATGTTTTATTTTATTCCGCCTATTCCTTCCTTTCTGTCCAGTTCATTCAGCCTTATCTTCCTTTTGGGGGGGTCCATTTTTCTCTCTCTGCTTTTTAAAAAAAATCCACGGATCCTGCCATTTTATCACTGTTATCCATTCCGCCCTTCCTGTCATCTCAGTGTGTCTTTCCTGCCTGTAGAACAATTGAACAATTGAACAAAGTTTTAATTCCTTTAGGCCATTAGCCCATTCAAACAGGGTCAGTGTACAACAATTCAAAATAACACTAAACTAGAAACATGGTTAACCTTCCAAATACTCATCCATACGTTTCCGTATACGAAGGGACTAGAAAATATATAAAGCTAACTTACGAATTCGAAACACAGATCCGTTTCCTGCCTGTAGAGAACCCGAGTGTGCGTCATGTTTACTAAATGTATACTCCTGACAGACTGAGACGAACTGAACGCAAAATAACCACACCATAAGAAACAACAATAGCACAAGAGGCAAAGCCTTCAAGGCTCACTCGAACAGGCGCATGTGCGACAACAACAAACACAGATTGAGGGGGGGTCTTAAGTACAAGATTGCCAATACAATTTTATTTAAACTACAAACGAAACTATCGTTAATGGATATAACTAAAAGAATATATAAAAAAGTGCCCGTGCCGAGAATCGGACCCGGAGCCATTGGCATGACAGACGCTCTACCAATGAGCTATCGAGGCTTTCAGTGTTGATGAGTTTCTTAATTTCTTAACTCATGTTGCCTGTTAAATAATCTCTAACCCACTAATATAACATGTTATCTGTTTGTTATCTGTTTACAGTGTTGTTTTAAGTATGTAACTGTTCAAATCGTTATTGTGGGAAAGCTTGCATAAAGATCTATATGTGTGCAAAGTTTGAACAATGTATGCCTTCTATTTACCGAGAAACTGCCAACGTTACAGTTTGGAGATTAGACCATGGACGCAACACACACACACACACACACACACACACACACACACAACCGAACAACTATCATACTCTAGGCCTTTGCAACTAGGGTTATTAAGTATTAACGCCCTTGACAGTGAGAGTAATTGCTCTTGCTGGTCAGTACTGACAAGGGCATTCTCTCTTGCGAAAGGCAGCCATTTAGTGGCATCAAATAGGGGTTATTGGCGAGAGTTATCCCCCTGTCTGGTCAGTACTGAACCATCTTCCCCCACCATCCAAGGGCATTCACTCTTGCAAAAGGAGCCAAAAATCACAATATAACAAATTTAATGATGGCAATCCTCTCCTCCAAGTCAGTGGTAGGCTGCGCTTGCCTGCCATGCACGCTTCTTGTATGTCCTTTATTGTCTGCTGTAGGGAAACCAGGCTACGCGCCCTGCATCCAGAACCTGGAAGACATGTGGGACGCCCTCTTGTTCTCCATAGAGACCCAGTCCACCATCGGGTACGGCATCATCTACGCCCACCCCGAGTGTGGCTCCACCCTGCCCTTCATCTACCTGCAGGTGGCTGCTGGATTCCTCTTCGAGACGCTCCTCTTTGGCTTCATCTTTGCCAAGGTAATCCTGCGGGAAAGGGTAAATGAGCGGTTAGAGACAACAGAAGGTGGAGAGAACTCACTACTGCAGCTACTTTAGGTAATAGGTACTAGGTACTTTATAGTCACAGAGGCGTTTCCGGTAACTCCCACTTTGGACATTTTGCCAAGGTCATCCTGCGGGAAAGGGTAAATGATCGGTTAGAGACAACAGAAGGTGGAGAGACCTCACAACTACAGCTACTTTGGACATTTTGCCAAGGTAGTAGTCCTGCGGGAAAGGGTAAATGATCGGTTAGAGACAACAGAAGGTGGAGAGACCTCACTACTGCAGCTACTTTAGGCATTAGGTATTAGGTACTAGGTTGATGATCTACATGGCCTCAGTCGTCAGCACCAGGTGATTTTTGTTTAGACTGAGAACAAGCCATTGCCAACTCTTGTCACATCTCACGGGATAAACCTGTCACACACAAGTGAGTGCCCCTGTGGCACTGGCATCCAGACTCCTGAGCATATCCTCCAAGACTGTCCTACTAACCAAGACATTCGGTGTCAAACCTGGCCGGTGAGAGTGGAGCTCCAAAAGAAGCTGTGGGGACCAACAAAGGCGCTAAGAAAGACAGCAGACTTCGCCATCGGGACTGGACTAAAGATTTGAACATGGTCAATGGGAACGCAGAAGAAGAAGAGTACTATAAGGTACTTTATAGTCACAGAGGCGTTTCGGGTTGCTCCCACTTTGGACATTTTGCCAAGGTAGTAATCGTGCGGGAAAGGGTAAATAATCGGTTAGAGACAACAGAAGGTGGAGAGACCTCACTACTGCAGCTACTTTAGGTATTAGGTATTAGGAAATTCGGGTTGCTCCCACTTTGGACATTTTGCCAAGGTAATCCTGCGGATGAGGGTAAAGAATCAATCAGGGGTAGGGTTGAGAGACCACACACTGCTGCAGCTACTTCGGACGTTTTGCAAAGAAACAGACTGTTGCGATGTTCAGTTGGTCTCCCACCCACTTCATTTTCCGCATTATTCCCACGTGATTTTTTTACTATTATCTTTAGTGAAGCGACAGTTTTATCAGGGGGCGCAAGAAGATGCCTGAGCGTCCACCGAGGGCGCTATTTTGACACACCCCAGTCAATCTGGTCTAATGCCACGGTTTTCAACCATTACATTTGAAATAAACGATAATCAAATGTGTAGTGAAGAAGGATACATCCATTGTACACTCTGGGCTAGCCAGGAGTATATGCTGCCAGTTGTCCACATTGGAAAATAATAATGAGTGCCATAGGATAGGACGACGCGCACCAGCATGCTACTGGTTTGACGAGACATATCAACAATAGACTAATAAAATTAATAAACATCACTGAACCTTCGGTATAGTATAGCTTGTATTTTTGTTCTTTTTTTATGCCCTCTACAGCTGTCTCGTCCCAAACATCGCCGCCATACTTTGGTGTTTTCCCGCCACGCGTGCATCCTGCAGGAAGAGGGACAACTCACGTTGCAGATCCGCGTGGGGGACATGCGCAGATCGCACCTCATCGAAACGCGCGTGCACGGTGTGCTGGTGAAACGGCACGTGGTGCGAGAGAAATATGTCTACCCTCTGTATCAGCATCAGGTAACGGAAGGAACTATATAAGCTAAGGAGAACATTTTAAAGACCCCCCCACGTCACGTGCCTCATTCCCTCTTACGCTAGGAAGA
>CM065686.1:40727507-40737507 GCA_017654935.2 Phymorhynchus buccinoides
GGCGGAGCAACACCCTCTCCATTTCTCAGTTCTTTCCGGTGTTTTTAAAAATATTAAATTCTTGCCTTTCTTGCTGCGGATGGATCACTTAAACCTCCATCGTTTTCCATAACGTTTTAACGTTAATTTTCATCTGCTTACACAATTAAAAAGATGCATTGAATAATAGTAGAAGATAAAGGCAAGACGGAAAGAACGCGATGAACCAAGACTGTGACAAGGGGGATGTTGATCTGCATCTTTACCCTGAAGAGTTGTAGAATTTGGCAACAGCACCGATTTTTATCGACTCTTTTTAAAGAATTTGAATCGACAGTGGTTTTCGACTTTCTATTCCTAGAGTCAAATATTCACTTATGGAAAGTTCAGTACCAGTTTATGTCGACCATAGTCAAATACAGTGGAACCTCCCTTTTAAGACCTTCCCTATGAAGACTCCCTCTACGATGTGACCCCAAACTATTTCACCGATTTTGCCCACCTTCATATCCGGACTATTGAGTGACTACCTCCATAAACGACCCCTCCCAATTCTTTGGCTGGTTGCTCAATAGTTCCACTGTGCCATGAGAAGACTTGAAGAAAACTTCAGTCAAATCTGTTTACACCATAAGTCATTTAGTACCCATACAAGTGTAGAGTGGCACAGAGGTAACGCGTTCGCCTCATGTCAAGTAAACCCGAGTTCGAACCTGGGTACAGGGGAATTTGTTCTCTCACTTTGCACTAGGCCTTACGGTCTGAACGTGGAGTCTTTCGGATGAGACGATAAACCGAGGTCCCGCGTGCCCATGCACTTGGCACAAGTTAATCCCAGTGGCAACGAAAAAGTTGTCATTTGGTCAAAATTTACCCACCCACCCACCCTTTCCTTCCTCATCAATCACACAAAATTCGTATGCCAAGAAAACACTGGGTTGCGCGCCTCTGGCTGTGACGCGCTCTCCAGGTGGGAGCAACCCGAATTTCACAGGGACGCCTCTGTGACTATAAATACCTAATAATACCTACAAGTAAAAGGCATAGCCGGAAAAAATCCAGAGAATTACTCTAAGAAAAAGAAGAAGAAGAACGTTTTAGATATGCTTCGAATGTATACCCTTATACATTAATACGCAGAAATCAAGACAGTAACGCGTATGCATACTTGGATTAGTACTAGCTCGTGTAAAAAAAAAACCCACCAATTGTCAGAATGTCGCCCTGGATGCTTCACAAACCACAATAATTTCTGTATGATTCACTGTACAAAAAACAAACTCACCACAACGCCATGTTTAAACGAAAGAAAGAAAATAAACACTTACAAAGATGACACTGCAGAAAAGAATATCTAAAAAAAAATACAACCCAAAAATCTAAATCTTCGTCCTTGATACCTCTGGGATTTTGTCGAAGGAATGAACGATAGAGTATTGGCGAAATAACATGGATATATATTATTTCTGATACACAATTGTATGTTCTCAGTCACCCATACATGCACAATAACAAAAGGGGGTGGACCCTGACGGATGCGTTTCTGCAAGAAACACGTCGAGATCACCAGAAAGACAGCCTTTTCAAGGATCGGAACACTCACTTTGCTCTGGTTTCCTAGAAATGAAATTGTCAAAACGGCGATTCCTCCTTGGCGGAGACGCCGGAGATAAGCCATTTTGGATGGGGTGGGTGGAGGCCTCTGAGAGTGGTTGAAGCTTTTTCGTCTCTGTAGAGCAGTACAAATAAATTGGAGCTATTTCCTTTGTTGTGAGCGAAACTCCTTTTGGTAAACTGTATACATTTTATTTTTAAAGGCTTGTCGACATTTCGTGCAAACGATTTGGTCTAAACCCAGGCGGTCATTAGAAAAGAGAAAGCACACGTCTTCTCTTTCACTGAAAGACTTTGACTTCCAGCACCTCCGCCAAGGAGGAATAGCCGATTTGACGGTTTGATTTCTAGGAAAGTGAGTGTTGCGATCTCTGCAAAGGGTATTTTCCTGGTGAGCTCGACGTGTTTCTTGCAACAAAAAAACATCCATCAGGGTGCAAACAACTGCATCAACACATGAAAAAACAACAACAAAATTTCTTCTCTTGACCGTTGCAACCAGAACTACCAAGCATTCAAACAGTCGGATCATGTACACTCACACAGACGCTAACACAAATATTATTATCTCTTGGTGTAGACAATATTATGATGGAATTTGATGAGAGGGGTTAGGGCAAATTATTTGTATTATATAAGGTGATATACTGGATGAAAGAAGAATCCAACAGGTAAGAAAAAGGTTTAAAAAAGAAAGTCAAATTTAAGTGTGTGTGTGTGTGTGTGTGTGTGTGTGTGCGTGTGCGTGCGCGTGTGCGTGCGTGTGTGTGTGTCTGTGTCTATGTATGGGTGGGTGTGGGTAGGTGTCTGGGGGTGGGGGTGCGCGCGTGCGTGCGTGCATGCGTGTGTGTGTGTGTGTGTGTGTGTGTGTGTGTGTGTGTGCGTGCGTGTGTGTGTGTGTGTGTGTGCGTGTGTGTGTGTGTGTGTGTGTGTGTGTGTGCGTGCGTGCGTGCGTGCGCGTGCGTGTGTGTGTGTGTGCACGAGATAAATATTACGGTGTTTTTTATACATGCGGATGTATGGATGTATGTCTGCGTGCGTTCCGTTTGATAGAGTTAGATGGGATAGAAAAATAATATAGATACAATGTAAATTGGAACAGATAGAAAATGAAGGGATAGAAATGGATGGGACAGAGATGGGAAGGAGAGGAATCAGAAGGCATGGACATGGCAAGGGGTAAAGCTGAAAGGAATGGAAAGGAAGGAATCCGAGAGAGGATGGACATGAAAGGGAATGGGCTGAAAAGACGAGGAAAGGCGGACTGTGAGATGACAACGATGGAAGGGGCAAAAAGAGGAATCGAAAGGGACTGACAGTGGCTATGGAAGGGACTGACATTGGAAGTGAAAGGGACTGAACATGGGAATGAAAGGGACTGACAGTGGCTATGGAAGGGACTGACATTGGAAGTGAAAGGGACTGAACATGGGAATGAAAGGGACTGACAGTGGCTATGGAAGGGACTGACATTGGAAGTGAAAGGGACTGAACATGGGAATGAAAGGGACTGACAGTGGCTATGGAAGGGACTGACATTGGAAGTGAAAGGGACTGAACATGGGAATGAAAGGGTCTGACAGTGGCTATGGAAGGGACTGACATTGGAAGTGAAAGGGACTGAACATGGGAATGAAAGGGTCTGACAGTGGCTATGGAAGGGACTGACATTGGAAGTGAAAGGGACTGAACATGGGAATGAAAGGGACTGACAGTGGCTATGGAAGGGACTGACATTGGAAGTGAAAGGGACTGAACATGGGAATGAAAGGGTCTGACAGTGGCTATGGAAGGGACTGACATTGGAAGTGAGAAGGACTGAACATGGGAATGAAAGGGTCTGACAGTGGCTATGGAAGGGACTGACATTGGAAGTGAGAAGGACTGAACATGGGAATATAAGGGACTGAAAATGGAAATGGAAGGGACTGAAAATGAAAGTGAAAGGGACCGAAACGTAAGATATGGAAAATGGAAGGGATTCCAATACATAAAAAGGGAAAAGATAGGATTATGAAAAGCACGAACATGGATTGACAGGGATATAAATAACATCGGGAAATGATGTAAATGTACACAGGAGTGAAAGAGAGAAGGCGGTTGGCATGGGGATGGAGTGTGGGATAGCACTGGACGGGGATAACACTTATATGTGCGGCGTGTGGTTGTGTGTGTGTTGTTTATGTGTGTATGTTTTGTGAATATATATATATGCTGTTATTTCATGCGTGCGAATTGTGTGACCATGCATACGTGTATTAGGCCTATTATAAGTAGTAGTAGTAGTAGTAGTAGTAGTAGTAGTAGTAGTAGTAGTAGTAGTAGTAGTAGTAGTAGTAGTAGTAGTAGTAGTAGTAGTAGTAGTAGTAGTAGTAGTAGTAGTAGTAGTAGTAGTAGTAGTAGTAGTAGTAGTAGTAGTAGTAGTAGTAGTAGTAGTAGTAGTAGTAGTAGCAGTAGTAGTAGTAGTAGTAGTAGTAGTAGTAGTAGTAGTAGTAGTAGTAGTAGTAGTAGTAGTAGTAGTAGTAGTAGTAGTAGTAGTAGTAGTAGTAGTAGTAGTAGTAGTAGTAGTAGTAGTAGTAGTAGTAGTAGTAGTAGTAGTAGTAGTAGTAGTAGTAGTAGTAGTAGTAGTAGTAGTAGTAGTAGTAGTAGTAGTAGTAGTAGTAGTAGTAGTAGTAGTAGTAGTAGTAGTAGTAGTAGTAGTAGTAGTAGTAGTAGTAATAGTAGTAGTAGTAGTAGTAGCAGTAGTAGTAGTAGTAGTAGTAGTAGTAGTAGTAGTCACATCAGTTGATGTTGCTGATTGTCATGTGTATTTTTACCGGCCAAACGAAGTCTGACCGCTACTGTTTTGTCTGCTCATGTTATTGGATTTTTGTTTCATGTTTTTATTAAAATTTCGTTTCAATTCTGTGTAAAGCGCCCTGTAGCCTACATAGTAGGATGGGCGCTATATACATTTCCCTCATTATTATTTATATTTTTAAAAAAGGAGTGAGGGAGCGAGAATGTAAGAAAGGATGAAGATGGGCAGGTTGAACTGAAGGGGAGGCCAAAAAAAGATGGATATTATCATGAGAAAGACAAAACCAGGATCAAAATCACTACAAAACAGGGACGGTGGAGGGAGACGGAATGAATATGGATTATTAATTAAGGACATGAAAGGAATGGACATTGACTGGATGACAGAAACTGAAAATGGGTGCGTTGATAAATGGATGCGAAGCGATGGATGGACGTCATTAGGAGAACAACACCAACCAGGAAATCACTGCAAACAGAAAAGGGTCAACTGGTTAAGGTGTGAAGGGTCAAAGATGGATGGATCGGAAATGGAAGGACGAAAACCGATTAATATGTGATCCAGCACCACGAAAGGGACATTAATGCAGTGTACACACATAAACTGATACTCCATGAGGAAACTCGTGCGCAATCCATAAATAAGTGAAACAAAGAAGGGAAAAGATGTGCGCATGAGTCTGAATTTCCCCTATATGGGTCATATTTATCCTCCTTTTTTCCCACTTATTTAGGGTTTTCCGTACGCGTCTAATGTGAACCTGGCCTTAGTCGCTCAACTAGTTAATCACAACAGGCTTGAAAAGTCAAAAATCTCTTCATTTTTTTTAATCAATTTTGAGTTATGTGTATTTTTGTGTTCTCTGACATCATATATTTCATATAATATTATATGAAGGATAATCTCCATAGTCTCTAAATACTCTTAAACATGCTTTAAAACGAGTAGGTCAATGCATTTTCAACAAGGCTAGACTTTAGACAGTGTTTTCTCAAAATGTCCGACACTCACCCCACCAACTTAAAATTGCTCATAACTCTGGAACGGACAAAGATACAAGAATGGTTCTTCTATCATTAGAAAGAGACTCGTCAAAACGTTTCAAATATATAATGTTCTCAGAATGGTCAGTATGACACTATTGATTAAATGTAATTATTTTAAAAAATTTAAAACCCTTCCCTGCCTTGGTACTAGATAGTCTGGTAGTGTATGATGTCATTGATTATGTCATAACTTTTGATGTCATAAGCCTGGGATGATGGTTTTTTTATTTAGATAAGCCATAAAAGATAATTATATCTCTCGACCATTTTCTCAGATTGAGTCTAACAGATTTGTTTTAACCTTTATAATAAAACAAAATCGATAATTTCTATGTTTTCCTCTGGCTGTGAAGGGGACCTAATGTCCCTTTCGTGGTGCCGGATCACATATGATGAGAAAGGCGACCAAGGAAACCACTGCAAACAGGGAAGGTGGATGAAGAAAGGATGAAGGCGGATGAGGGAACATGAAAAGAATGGAAACTGACCGGATATGGCTGACATTGGATGGATCGGAAATGGAAGGACGAAAACGATGGATATGACGAGAAAGGCAAACGAGGAAATCACCGCAAACAGAGATGGTGGGAAAGTATGAAAGTATGAAAATGGATCAAGGAAAGATGAAAAGAATGAAACATGACTGGATATGGCTGAAATTGGATGGATCCGAAATGAAAGGACGAAAACGATGGATATGACGAGAAAGGCAAACGAGGAAATCACCGCAAACAGAGATGGTGGGAAAGTATGAAAGTATGAAAATGGATCAGGGAAAGATGAAAAGAATGAAACATGACTGGATATGGCTGAAATTGATCAGAAATGGAAGGAAAAAAATGATGGATATCATGAGAAAGGCAAACGAAGAATTCACCGAAAACAATGATGGTGGGAAAGTATGAAAGTATGAAAATGGATCAGGGAAGATGAAAATAATGAAAAATTTCTGGATATGGCTGAAATTGATCAGAAATGGAAGGACAAAATGATGGATATGATGAGAAAGGCAAACGAGGAAATCACTTGCAACGAGGAAGAGAGGGATGGAAGGTTAAGGGGATCGGGGTGGGGGGGGGAGGGGGTAAGGGTGAGGGGGTGGGGGCAGCTTCGGGGTGGGGTAGTGGTGGTGGTTGGGGGCCCTTCACTACGAACAAAAGGCGATGGTCTTCTGATGGCCGCTGCGGTGATCCACCAGGTGCAGCCTCGCTCCGTTGAGCGTCACCTCCTGCACGCAGCCGGTGAAGCCGTTGTAGTACTCCTCGGGGAGACCCCAGGGCAGGCTGGATCTGCCCCCGACCCACAGCTCCCCCTCCGTGTCCAGCTGGTTAGACCCCGGGGCGGAGGACAGGCTGACCGGGGATTCAGTGTCCACCTGCAGCCACCCTTCGCGTAGAGATCTGAAGAGGGGTGGGGCAAAACAAAGAGGATTGAAACTGATAATAATAATAAAAATAATAATGATCATTTCTATAGCGCCTAGCTCCCGTGGGGGCTCTAGGCGCTTCACAAAAAAATATTATATCTTACATGAACAACAAAAACAACAACAATGACAACACACACACACGCACACAAACACATAAAAAGAAGAATGTAAACAATTTGGACTCGTAGAAGAGTCATAGCAAAAACAAGTCCAGTTATTTCGTAGCTTTCGGTAGCGTGCAGCTATCCCTTCAAGATCGTTGACTACTAGAGTTGAGAACCAGTTAAAACCGGTTTCCCCCCTTCGAACCAGTTTTACTGAACCAGTTTTGTTTAACCAGTACTCGCATCACTAGTTTCACCTATGCAAACACACATTTATTTGTCAGAATATTCACACACACGCACGCACGCGCACGCACACACACACACACACAATACAGAAACTTATGACTTATGACACACACACACACTCAACTCAACACTCGGTCAAAGTCAAAGCCACATACACCACCACAAACTAGAAACAGCTACTCTTGGTTTGCAAACACCCAATCTGCGCTGAGAATCAGTGTTGTTTTTCGAAAAGAATGCGTTATTCTAAGAAAAACTTACTTTCACTTTGCAGTTAAAAAACCGGTTCACAGCAACTCGAACCTGTTTTTCGAACCGCGAAAGCCTAGCAGGCTTTTTCGGTTCAAACCGGTTTTCCCCCCACCTCTATTGACTACTGTGTGATGACTGGTGGCTTAGCGCATGCGATTTTAGCTGGACACTCTCCCTCTGTCTACATTCTTGGCCCGTTAAAAACACACTGACGCACCACGATTAAGTCCCTTGATGGGTTTTTTCTAGGTAGCTGTGACCAACAACAACAACAACATACAGTATTTATACGGCGCTGAATCTTGATAGAAATCAAATCAAAGCGCACACACACGTTAGCATTCGAAGCGCATTCAAACACAAACGCAATACAACGCGAACACACACAGATAACATAAATGGAATATAGCAGAAACAGACCTAATGGCAAGAGAGAGAAGATAAAGAGAGAGGAGCTTTAATGACGGGGGAACAGGTGGGTTTTGAGGTTAGCTTTGAAAGCAGAGAGAGTCGGTCGCTGACGGAGGGAGAGCGGAAGTTTGTTCCAGGAGGTCGGTCCTGAGACAGCAAAAGAGCGCTGACCCACATACAAATGTCCCCAACTTCGTATCGAGGCTGCTCTTTAAAATGATGGTTCCTTTTCAATTTGGGGACATTTGTATGGGAGTCAAACCTGGTCCAAACAAGATTTCTTACCAGCTACAGGAGGGAAAACGCGTGAAACCCGTGATTTGGACACGAGACCTGGTGGGTCTTTAAAGTAGTTGCTTTGAAACTAGCAGCAAAGTTGATTGTATACGTTGCCATTGTGATCTACTCTGCCAGCCGGTAGATAGTTTCCAGCCTGTCAAATTGACATGTCAATGAGAGACTTAGTGCGATTTTTCTCACGCCAGAGGGCATGACGCTCGTGTGGGGCTAATCCTCTCTATATTATTAGTTGGGGATAAAGAAAGAGAGAGAGACAGTGAGTGGTCCTACCATCACTCTCTCTCTCTCACTACGCCCAAGTAAGGAAATCGCGTGATAAGCCCCTAGTGCATTGACTGCCCTCTGGCGTGAAAAATATAGCCATAGGTTGACCATTGTTCCTAGCCCGCCAATAGGAGTAGGACTGTTCACCTAACATATTAAGCAAACAAGGGCAGGCTAGAGCAAGTTTGCAATGATGCAATGATGCCATGGTAAAAGAGGGATTCTATGCAACGTGTACGATGGCCTCAAAGGCTGAAAGTCTCAGTTTCATCAAAGTGCAGAAGCTCTATAATAATAAGTGACAGAACATACACAAAGTGGTTCGTCATCAATGTCGTAGTTAATCCCTGTTTTCTGATTCTAAGCAGTTCATAAAACTCTCTCTCTCTCTCTCTCTCTCTCTCTCTCTCTCTCTCTCTCTCTCTCTCTCTCTCTCTCTCTCTCTCTCTCTCTCTCTCTCCCCCCCCCCCCCTCTCACTTGTAGATACCTCTAAGTCAACTTGCAGCTACTCTCTAATAATAATAAAAACATAGGCCTGCTAATGTTTGCTGAACGTTTATAGCATTAGAAGTTGGGGTGTTGTTTTTGTCTTTATAAAAGAATAATATTTTCGTCCCCTTCCCTGTGTTCCCTTATGAGAGAGACATGGGCAAAATGACTATTCATTAAAGACCCCCCACGTCACGTGTCACATTCCCTCTTATGCTAGGAAGATTTTTTAAGTTTTCTTATCAGCTAAAAGAGGGAAAACACGTGAAAACCGTGATTTTGACACGTGACGTGGTGGGTCTTTAAAATGGTTCGTTCGTTCGTTAATTCTCTAGACTCTCCCTCACTCTCTCTCTCTCTCTCTCTCTCTTGCAATCACCTGGTGGCAGTAACATTGTGCCACAGGCCGTCGACCACGTCGACCCTTGACCTGAGAATATGCAAATGATCCTCGTCCTGTTCGCCCAGGTTGTAGCTGAACTCCACCCGTCTCTTCACCACGGCCAGCGCTAGGTAGTCCCCCCTGACCGTGTCTCCTTTGCTCTGAAGACAACACAAACAGTGGAACAGAAACGATGTTTTACTATAGCACTCTCTCATAATTCGGTCTTTTGGGGTTATCTTTCTCTACTGTCTCGTTTTGAAGTCGGTTTGGGGTAGTTCCGGTTCAAAAATAGAATTAAAAAACGGAAGTTACCTACCTTAAACAACAACTATATTTTGTTCTTGTTTTCAAGTCTTAGGATAGTAATGTGGTCGTATCAAGTAAACAAATAAGAACATAACTGTTTATAGTCAACGAATGTAAACACTTTAAGAAAAAACCACGAACGAGGACTTAATATTATTAAATCTCCAAACTGATAACTGAGCAATTAAACACCCATCCATTACAATTACGGAGCAGCCATGCCGTGCTTACAGCATTTTCTAACCGGAACTAAGTGTCCTAACGGGCACAGAACTCGTCTGTTACTTCCGTTTTCATTTCGCAACAGTGCTATAGAAGACAGGCGCGGTAATAGTAGGGGCAGCTCTTTTTCTCTGAGAACATTGGTGACC
>CM065686.1:40747507-40750007 GCA_017654935.2 Phymorhynchus buccinoides
TTCTTCTTCTTCTTCGTCTGTGTTCCCAGGCCATATGGCCATACTGGGTTATAAGTAAGGTTATTAGTAAGGTTCAAAATGCGTATAACATCCAAACTAAGTATTTCACCCTAACCATGTTACATAACCTGGAAACAAAACATATGAACAAAACAAAAAAACGAAATAATTAATGACACAGCATCTTCATCGTTGTACCCTAACAGCCCCGGTTTTAATCAAGGAAAATACGTCTAAGGGTAGAGATTCAAAGATGGACAGTAGAAATGGCAAATACTAAATAACAGAAACTCACACAGATACGTGTACATACGACAGAGCGTTGGGTTGTATTTTGAGGATGAAAGCCGAATGGTACTCCATGTATCACTTAAAGGCAAAACAAAAGACTGCTGTTACCTTCTGGCTTTCACACAATGATTTAAAACCCGTTCATCGCCAGACGTTTTTTTACCCAAAATGTCCGTCAAAATTACTTTGGTAAAGAAAAGTTGGCATCTACAATACTCTGAATTCCTCTATGACGTGTATCAAACAAGGCCTTTCCTTATCTCCCAAAATTAACATCGTAACCCTTTCACCGCCAAAGTCGCATTTTAGCACCACAGTGATTTAACAGCTATGTCACTAAAAGGCATCAAATTGAGGTCTATTATCCAAAGACCCTATTGTCTTAGTTTTGGGAGGTAAGGATAGACCTTATTTTATATCTGTCATAGAAGAATGCACAATACTGCAGATGGGTTTTGTTCTCTACCCAGGTAAATTTAATAGAAATATTTGGCTGAAATATGGCTGGCGGTGAAAGGGTTAAAACCCGTTCATCGCCAGCCGTTTTTGCAGCCAACATTTCCGTCAAAATTACTTTGGTAAAGAAAAGTTGGCATCTACAATACTCTGAATCCCTCTATGACGTGTATCAAACAAGGCCTTTCCTTATCTCCCAAAATTAACATCTTAAGGCCCTTGGATAACAATTCCCAATTCCATGCATATTAGTGACATAGGTGTTATATCAGTGTGGTGCATAAATGCGACATTGGCGGTGAAAGGGTTAAATTAATCTCACTCACCGGAGCCTGTCCAGTAATGGGCGGATGGGAGTTGATCAGCATCTGACCATCCCGACCATTCCGACTGATGGTCACTTTGTGCCATTTGTCCAGGTGGAGCGTCCTCTTACTCCTGACCACAGCAAACCAATAACGTGTGTAAGAGAAAAAGTAATGTGGTTTGTGTTTACCGTATTGACTATAAGGTGATACGTTTTTCCTAGACTGAGACCCCTGCGCCTTTTAATGTGACTGATTATATAGGAAGAAACTATAGTAACAAAATCTGAAGTTTGTGTGAAATTTTGGGGGTGCGCCTTATAATCAGGAGCGCCTTGTAATCCGTAAAATACGGTAAAAGGATCTGTGGTATTGAATAATAAAACAGTTAAAAGGGATCATTTAATCGTGATAACCATACAGAGTGAGACAATTCATGCCATCTTTTTCTCGTTTTATGATAAAATTAAAAGAATATAAAATGAATTCATGCGCATACTCATTCATTCATCCTCTCACTTCCACACACACACCCCTCTCACACACACACACACACACACACACACACACACACACACACACACACACACACACACACACACACACACACACACACACACACACACACACACACACACACACACACACACACACACACACACACACACACACACACACACACACGCGCGCGCGCGCGCGCCAGCTCTTTGCACTGCACACACCAGACACTCGCTGAAAACGTTCTGTACGAACAAAAAGCTCTCACTGCAATAAGGCGACACTATCCCCTAGGTAGAATCTGAACTGAAGTTTCTTCTTCACCAGATTGAGGGAGATGAAATCCCCTAATCCACCTGAGATCTGAGACGCGAACAGTAACACACCTGCACACACACACACAGAGCAGAATGTTCTCTTTTCTAGAAGTCCTTTCATCACATGGGACAAAAATGTTAGAATGGGGAAAACTCACTTGGTGATCAAGGTAGAAAAAGGGAAGAAGAAATGTTATTTTATTAATCTTTTTGCTCGTAGAGCTTTCATCAGACTGGGAGTTAGTGGAGAAAGAGACAGAGTATAAAAGCATCACCACATATTTATAATTGTTTCATTTGCTTCTATTGTGGTATTTTGTATATACACGAGTAAAAAACCAAAGCAAACAAAATAAGAAATTCATGGATGCACATCCTCGCATACCCTGACACAATTAACTTCGTGGGACCTGTCACGTGTTTATGGTCAGGGAAGGGGACATTTTTTCAATAATATATTATGCATAATTAGTTAATCAGGCTCACACGGGACCTCCGTTTGACTGTTAAAAGAAAATTAAATAAAAAATAATTGGGCAAATCATGCCATGAAAAAGACAACTGATAGAGACAATATGGCAAAATGGTCTGCGGATATGACTCTCTTTACTGTTTAGAGCAAAAGCCAGCATA
>CM065686.1:40755007-40772507 GCA_017654935.2 Phymorhynchus buccinoides
CATCGCCACTGTCGCCTCTTGGCACAATGATTTAACACCCATGTCACTGAAAGGCATCAAATGAGGGTCTGCTATCCAATGAATATGTTCTTTATTTTGGGAGGTATAAGGATAGGCCCTATTTTATGCATGTCACAGAGAAAATCCCCAATATTGCAGATGAAATCGTTTCTCTACCCAGGTAAGTTTAATGGACAGTTTTGGCTGAAAAATGGCTGGCGTTGAAAGGGATTTTAAGACAGGTCCAGAATGCAACTCCCCCGTGGGGATACCGGGGGGTCCTTTGGATAAATAATTCCCCCAACTTCTGGAAGTTCTGTGCTTGTAACTTCCTCTAATCTGCCACTCTCTTTGACTCTGCCTTTTCCCTTTGCTTACTGTCATCTACTATCTCTCTGCCTTACCGGTCCATTCTCCTGCCTTTTCTTCACGAAACACTTTCAAAAACATTACCTCCTCCAGCCGAAGTCGGACTTGCTGGGCCTAACTATGTTTTATTTAGGCGCATAACGGCAGCATGACGCATCGGCGCTCATAATTGACAGGAAACTGTGAGCGATCGAAGAAGAAAAAGAAGAAGAAGAAGAATGCAACAAAGTCCACAGTGATAGGTCAGAACTAAACCGTCAAACTCACTCATTGGTAGCGTTGGGCACAAAGCCCAAGTACAGAGGGGTCCTCAGGTCCAGAGAATGGTGCAGACTGGGCCTCTTGCGAATCACGTCAGGGTCAGTGTCCACGATGAGGATTCCCGAGGACTGCATGCGACGAGCGATCACTCTGTGAGAGCGACCGGGTTCCACCACGCTGTGGCTACGCAACACCACCAGACCGTCGCCCAGATCGAACCTGAAATAATCAGTTCAAAATCGATTCAATTTCAACTTTCAAAAGTAATTTTTGTGTCCGCAATCAAAGATTCTCGGAGAAGACTACAAGTGACAAGCGAGCGGGCGAAGAGAATGGCCTGACTCTCTCTCTGTCTCTCTCTCTCTCTCTCTCTATCTCTCTCTCTCTCTCTCTCTCTCTCTCTCTCTCTCTCTCTCTCTCTCTCTCTCTCTCTCTCTCTCTCTCTCTCTCTCTCTCTCTCTCTCTCTCTCTCTCTCTCTCTCTCTCTCTCTCTCTCTCTCTCTCTCTCTCTCTCTCTCTCTCTCTCTCTCTCCCCTCTCTCTCCCCCCTCTACTGGACAGTGACCATCTCCAATACCTCACATGAACTAGAGCGTCAAAGCGCTAGATCAACCAGCTGCGCGGCAGCATTTTCGGGTCCAGGGACCTTGCAGGAACAAACAGACAAACACCTCTGAAACTAAAGTCTGATTAAACAGTCTGCACCTGCACTTTACAGTACCGCTGCGCCAGCAAGGATCTCAAGTGTAGCTAGCGCACTGTTGACAGCGTTCACATAGTCAGATAGACAGAGAGTCAGGTACAAACAGAAAGCCCTGCAAACATTAACCAGTTTTTGCTACGCGGCTGGTTAAATGTTAATTAATTTCAAGTTAAAGCATTGTGCCCTTGAACATGATTTCAAAAGACTGTATGTAGGGGAGGCTTATTGATTCAGTACCTGTCACGCAATTCGTACCACCTGGTTTCCTACCAAACGGTAGAAGATTGGGGGTTAATATTTGTGTGTGAAGTTTGGACAGGGGAAGGGAAGTATTTTATCACAACAAAAATGCAACGAAGCGGAACACTCTTTGCAAGACAAACGAAAGGTCATTTTGGCAGCATCTGATGTAATTTTAGATAACGCTTTTTTTGTTTGTTATTCAGTGCATACATGCAAAGATTAAAACTGGAAATGCCACTTTAAAATCTTTAAGTTCTTAGGTTCAATGTTGTCCACTTTGTAAGTTAAAATATTCAAAGGAAAAATAATTGGGCCATAGTTATGCAATTCGTACCACTATCACGTAATTCGTACCTCCTACGTCTTTTCAATGGCGCAGCGTCAAAAATGCATTCAGGGGCCTTTTTTACGTGACATCAAACTTTTGATGATAAAATGACATAAGAATTACTTTGACGTCACAGAGACTAACTGGAACATTTAGAAGAGAGAATGGTCTATAGCTAAAGCCAAGTCACGAGCGTCCTACCGTTGAATTAGTGCTGTAAACCCCCTGGTACGATATCAGTAACTTGGTGGTACGAATTCCGTAACAGGTCTTGTAATTCGTACCTTTTGAAGAAAAAGTATTTTTACGTTTAAGCCAAAAGTAAAAACATTATCTTTATAATTATAGTATATAGTTATAGCCCTCTACCAGTAGTATCCACATTGAAAGTGTCATAGCTTTTGGATTATCTGCCCTTGAGATAGAGATCTCTATCCTTAGGGGGTACCGATTCAATAAGTGTCCCCTAATTGTAATCATTCTGTGAGAACGACTGAGTTCCACCACACTGTGCATGCAACACAACATTATTCTGTCATCTCCAGGATCTGACTTGAAATGCCAATTCAAAATCAATTTTTTTAATTAGAACAAAATTGAAAAAATCAAATACTTGGCAGCAATTTCTACTTTGTATTGTTTTGATAAAAAACCGTATCAGGATATTATTTGAAATGCATGCCTGTACAGTCGGTGTTCTATGCACTTAATAAGTAAAAGGCCAAAAAGGTTCATTGACGGTTACTGATGCAATGTCTCACTCACAGGTCCCCTCGGACAGCTGGTTTAGGATTCTGCAGGGAAACAAAGTCGCCAGTGCCTGGGCTATTGTGAACATTGAAGACAACTGAAAAGAACAAACTCGCCTGAATTCAACGAAGCCGTCCCGCATAGTAAAGGAGACAAAGTCGCGGTGCCGTAGCTGTTGTGTGCATTGAAGACGACTTACCTGAATTCAATGAAGCCGTCCCGTACAGCCAAGGAGATAAAATCGCCGGTGCCGTCGCTGTATGTCAGCGTTGAAGACAACTTACCCGAATTCAATGAAGCCGTCCCGTACAGCCAAGGCGACGAAATCGCCGGTGCTGTCGCTGTTGTGAGCGTTAAAAACAATGGAAAAGAATGAACTCGCCTGAATTCAATGAAGCCGTCCCGTACAGCCAAGGCGACGAAATCGCCGGTGCCGTCGCTGTTGTGAGCGTTGAAGAGGATGATGCCGTCCTTGTTGAGGGTCTGGAACACCACCTCCACGCTGAGGTCCTGGCTGGCCTTCTGGATGCAGGGCGTCTCCAGGTGGGAATGACCCGTAAACGACGGCACATTGAACTGGGCCTCTGTGCACACAACACACACACACACACACACACACACACACACACACACACACACACACACACACACACACACACACACACAGGGTTAGAGCCAGTTATACAAAGAGTGCAAGACAGAGAAAAGAGAGGGAAAACATTGAACTATGTGAACTTTGCCTCTGAGCACACAAAGAGATAAATGGGTAGGGTTAGTTATGCAAAGAATGAAAGACAGAGAAAAGAGAGGGACAAATTGAACTTTGTGGACTTTGCCTCTGGGTACAGAAATAAATAAATGGCTAGAGCTAGTTATGCACACAATGAAAGACAGAGAATTTAGAGAATAAAGCATTGAACTCTGTGAACTTTGCCTCTGAGCACACAAAGACATAAATGGTTAGGGTTAATTATGCAAAGAATGAAAGACAGCGAAAGAGAGGAAAGATTGAACATGGTCTCTGTGCACACAACTCACAGAAATTAAAGGGTTAGACATACTTATAGGCCAACACATTGCGAAGGACAGAGAAAACAAGAGGCGTAGAATGAGAGAGGAATGACAACTAATCGAGTGACAGCACCTTGATTTGATTCTCTAGAGAAGGGCATGATCTAGGAAAGGAAAGCATAACAAGAGAGACTAAAAATGGCATTCAACAAAGATATTCCAAATAACATTCAACAGAGATGCAGAGCATTGGACACACAATTCAAGAAAGACGTTCACAATTAAGTTATGGTCGGTCTTCTGAATCTGTATAAAGGGTAATTCTAAGAATAATGATCAATGTATTTTACACAGAGACAAGATACAAAACACAGCTAATAGTAATGATTGAGAGAGAGAGAGAGAGAGAGAGAGAGAGAGAGAGAGAGAGAGAGAGAGAGAGAGAGAGAGAGAGAGAGAGAGAGAGAGAGAGAGAATGTGTTTTACACAGAGACATAACACAAAACACAGCTAATAGTAATGATTGAGAGAGAGACACACACACAATGTGTTTTACACAGAGACATAACACAAAACACAGCTAATAGTAATGACTGAGAGAGACACACACACACAATGTGTTTTACATAGAGACATAACACAAAACACAGCTAATAGTAATGATTGAGAGAGAGACACACACACAATGTGTTTTACACAGAGACATAACACAAAACACAGCTAATAGTAATGATTGAGAGAGAGACACACACACAATGTGTTTTACATAGAGACATAACACAAAACACAGCTAATAGTAATGACTGAGAGAGACACACACACACAATGTGTTTTACACAGAGACATAACACAAAACACAGCTAATAGTAATGACTGAGAGAGACACACACACACAATGTGTTTTACACAGAGACATAACACAAAACACAGCTAATAGTAATGACTGAGAGAGACACACACACACAATGTGTTTTACACAGAGACATAGCACAAAACACAGCTAATAGTAATGACTGAGAGAGACACACACACACAATGTGTTTTACACAGAGACATAGCACAAAACACAGCTAATAGTAATGACTGAGAGAGAAAGACAGACACCTTTATTGCAGAGGGGTACAGATCTTCCCAAAGGGCAGACACATCTGTAGCCCAACAAAATGTCAGGCAGGCAGCGCGCGCCCATTGCCCAGACAGGGATTGGTATTCATTACAATACAACACAATACAATACAACACAATATATTGCAATACAATACAACCGAATGCCATACGATACAATGCAGTACCTTTATTACAGAGGGGTCCAGATCTTCCCAGAGGGCAGACACACCTGAAGCCCAGCATGCTGTCAGGCAGGCAGCGCCCGTTCCCCAGACAGGGGTTGGTTGTACACACGTCCTTCTCTGGGGATAGGGTCACCAAGGCATCAGTCTCCTTTTTCACCTCTGCAACGCACAACAGCAGCACAATATACATACACGAATGCGTAAATACATCATGCACAAACATACAAAACGTCAAGAATCAAACAAACTCTCGAGTCTTCTCCCATTCAATAATGAGCTTTTCAGGAGGGATTATCGCCTTGGTACCAAGGGGCATTCTCTCTCTCTCTCTCTCTCTCTCTCTCTCTCTCTCTCTCTCTCTCTCTCTCTCTCTCTCTCTCTCTCTCTCTCTCTCTCTCTCTCTCTCTCTCTCTCTCTCTCTCTCTCTCTCTCTCTCTCTCTCTCTCTCTCTGTGTTTCTGTCAACAACAAAAAAACATTATGCCTTCTACTACATTTGATTAAAGACAAGACAATAAGCCAGGAAACATGTTTCCCAAACGGCTACCAGACCAGCTCATGGTAAAACCTAAACCATGAATTGCACACGTTTAAAAACTAGGGACATACAGAACAGAAAGAAAGCCAAATATTACAAAAAACAAAAACAAGTGCGTCTCCGAGCAGCAGCAAAGTTCCCTCGCTGCTGACCTTGACCTTGATGGATACTCATTCGGAATTACCATGCAGCTTCTAAAACTTCGAAAAATAATGTGTGATTGTAAATGACCGGTAACAGATGGTCCTATATGCTGACTATAACCGTTGTGACTTTAGCATTGACCTTTCTGGTACTTAATATTCGGGATTGTCATAAGCCGATGCATCTGCATACCAAAGTTGAACATTGTAAGTCCAACGATGTGAAGTATATGGCCGCAAGAAGAATTTTAAGTGCTCAAGATCAAACTTCAACGTCAAGGTCAGTATGGCTATTATTTTTGTATGGGACATTGTGTGTACCATCATGCACCACCACACTTAATTTGAAGCGATTCCATGCAGCAGTTCTTGAGATACAACCTTGGGGTGCACACCCTGTGATTTGCACACAAGTGCGCATGCGCGCACAAATGCACAGACAAATTCATGATTATAACGTTATAGCCTTTTTATCAGAAAACGTTGTTGGAAAAAAACAGCATTGGAATATGTGCAAACATTCGAGAGATATTAGCGATTCAGTGTTTTGGAGTTCAGCCAAACAATTCCATCAAATTTACCTGGGTAGAGAACAAACTCCATCTGCAGTATTGGGGATTCTTCTGTGGCATATATAAAATACGGTCTATCCTTACTTCCCAAAACTAAGACAATAGGGTCTTTGAATAATAGACCCCAATTTGATGCCTTTTAATGACATAGGCGTTAAATCACTGTGGTGCTAAAATGCGACTTTGGCGGTGAAAGGGTTAAACCCCTTAACCAGCATGACCTTGACCTTGAAATGAAACTAAAGCAATCAGTCGATAGTTAATATCCTCCAAAAATTGTACACTAAACGTTCACGGTCGAAACAGACTGAACGGTTTTCAAGAAAACGCGACCGGGCGGACGGACGGATGAAACAAAAAGCAATACTTCCCGAAGCTTCACTCGGGAACAAAGAAGCAAGATGAGTGACACACACACACACACACACACACACACACACACACACACACACACACACACACACACACACACACACACACACACACACACACACACACACACACACACACACACACACACACACACCAATGCATTTGCGGTTGTTGACAGAAGGGACATATCCGGGCCGACATCGGCAGAGCCCCAGCTTGCAGTGACTGTGGTTGGAGCAGCAGTTGTAGTCCTCCAGACACAGCCCGTCGATGTAACTGCCGTCGCCTGCCAAACAATCATTTCAGCCCAAAATACCATCAAACTTAACTGGTTAGAGATCAAAATGTATCTGAGATATTGGGAATTCCTCTGTGACATGTATAACATTAGGGCTATCCTTACCTCACAGAACTAAGAAAACAGGGTCTTCGGATAACAGGCCCTGGTTTGATGCCTTTTAGTGACATGGGTGTTCAACCATTGTGGTGCATAAATGCGACATTGGCGGTGAAAGGTTTAATGTTGTTGTTGAGTGGAGGTTTTACGTCCCAATGGCGGAAAGCCCTTATCAGGGACAAGTTGTTCTGGTGCTGGGTCGATGATAATCAAAAACAGTTTAGCATTTGATTAATGCCAATCACGGGGCACGGGGGTGGATGCCTCGTGACTCCATACGGGGAGCTGGACGACCCCGCACGCTCCACGAGTCTCTCCCCGGGTGGAGATACCGGTGGGTCTTTCGTAAAAAAAATAGTTTCCCACCTTCTTGAAGTTCTGTGCTTGTAACATCCTCTAATCTGCCCATATTTAACTCTGCCCTTTCCCTTTGCTTCCTAGCATCTACTACGTTTCTAACTTGTTGGCCTATTCTCCAGCCTTTATAAGAAAACAAATCGTCCAAATGATTTATTTTCTTTCAGCTCCTCCGAAATCAGAATGTGTCGGCTGTACGCAGCGGGGAGACCAGTGAAAACTGAAAACCGGACACATACAGTACAAATCGCTTCAGTCAAAATGGAAGGGACTGAAATTATAATTTAAGATAGCCAATATTTTGAGTTAAAAATACTTTTGAACATAGAGATTATTATACTGGGACCCCAAATTATTGACATATCCAGTGTTTTTGAGTTATCCGTTTCTGAGTTATCAGTTCTTCATTGTACATTCCTTACCCATTATGGTCATATGGCATGGGAACGCAGAAGAGGAAGAATAATTAATCAGGATAAAGAAATTACTCTACAGCAGGTAAACAAAAGAAATCAATAGTTATCAACATTATTAATATTATCATTAGACAGATTATATATATCTTTTCAACAAAAAGAGCAAGAAGGGTATTTAATCAGATAAAATTTAAATACCAATCAATTTACCAGTTAATACATCAACTGAAATTGCATTATAACTTCCTCAATTGGTAAGCAAGTCAATTATTTCAATTATACTCAGTGAATATGCTCACTTAAGAACTTGATCAATCACACCAAACAAGCACCTAGAGTAGAACTGGCAAAATATAAATGCTCAATAATTATTATTGTTGGGGGGACCATGACTAAAAAGAGTACTTCATAATAGTTGCCAGCTAGCTTCAAATTAAAGTTTGACAAATCACACACACACACACACACACACACACACACACACACACACACACACACACACACACACACACACACACACACACACTCGCGCGCACTCGCGACATGCGACGCGCACACACACACGCGCGCGCGCGCGCGCACACACACCTTTTCCACCTGTTTTGTGAACCACATCAAATCATACGACAAAATCATACACACACACACACACACACACACACACACACACACACACACACACACACACACACACACACACACACACACACACACACACACACACACACACACACACACACACACACACACACACACACACACACACACACACACACACACACACACACACACACACACACACACACACACACACACACACACACACACACACACACACACACACACACACACACACACACACACACACACACACACACACACACACACACACACTACATTATACACACACACACACACACACACACACACACACACACACACACACACACACACACACACACACACACACACACACACACACACACACACACACACACACATACACACATACACACACACACACACACACACACACACACACACACACACACACACACACACACACACACACACAGTCACACACGCAAAACTTATAAATGCTTCCCACCTCTGTGTGTGTGTGTGTGTGTGTGTGTGTGTGTGTGTGTGTGTGTGTGTGTGTGAACCACATCAAATCATATATTATGACCAAACGTGTCACCGAGGTGAAAGCTGGAAGATACTACCAGCCTTCTTAATGCCTTTCGTAATAATACCTCCTGGCTTGTACCAGGGGTAATTATAATCAATCAATCCCATAATCTCAATCAATCCAACTCACACGTGGCTCCCTCCTGCATATCACCATCTTGCGGATCTCTGTCGCCGTCGCTGTCACTGTCAATGTCACTGTCACTGTCAGGCTTGTGCGTGCCGCTGGACATGGGGTTCTCTTGGGACGATGACCAGGTCAAGCCCTGGATGTGACGCGTGGTTTTACGTGAGCGGGCAGTGGACGGCTGGGCAGTGGTGGTCCACACTGGGGGTAAGGCTGTGTATGTGTGTGAAGAAGAACAAATTCATTCGCTTTAGGCCGGGTCCACATTAGACGCGTAAGTTCCGTACGGAAAACCCTAAATAAGTGGAAGAAAGAAGGATACAATTTTACGCATATCGGGGAAATTCGGACACGTACGCAAATCTTTTCCCTTCTTTGTTTCACTTTTTTATGGATTGCGCACGGGTTTCCGCACGGAATATCCGCTTATGTGTGTACACGGCCTTAGTCTTCTATGATTATATGCATCAACTTCTACTGCAAACAAAATGATTGCATATTTCTTTACCGGGTCGTATGTTTGTAACAAGAAGCAACAATTTAGTAGGCCCTATTAAAAAAAAGCCCTTCTAAACTTTTACATTTCAATAAAGCCCCCCTCCCCCCCCCCCCACCCCCCACCCCCCCCACCTCATCTTGGATAAAGGCTGTGGGACCAAGAACATGTTGCTACTCAAGTTTTCAACAACAACAACAACAACAATAACCATCAAGTTACTTACTACGAGAAAGTCATCAGTAAGTGGACGAAACAAGTCAATGAAGGTCAAACATTGCATGTGTTGTGTCAATAAAAGAACCATTGTGTACTCCGTATTAAGTCATTTCCCCCCCGGCCACCCCCCCCCCCCCCCCCCCCGACAATCCCCCCCCCCCCCCCCCGGGACAATTCCCCTCTAGGACTTACCCCCCCCCCCCCTAGGATATTTCCCCCCTGGACAATTTCCACCAAGGACCCCCCCCCCCCCCCCCCCCCCCCCCCCCCCCCCCTTACCCCCCCCCCCACAGAGGACAATCCCCACCCATTAGCTCTTCCATGAACACAAACTGAAAAGTAAATATCAAAAGTAGAATACTCACACAATCATTTTGTTTGTTTTGCTATAAGAGTGACAACCATGGTTTTGGCACGTGAGGTGGTGGGTCTTTAACTTTTGGCTCGTACAAGTGTTTGATAAGTGAAATGACTGAGACAAAAAATCACATATGGTTGTACAACAACAGCAACACCCGCCTTTTGGGCTAAATAAAATTAAATTATTGGGAGTGAGGTGTCTGGGGGTGGGGTGGGGGGTGACCTCCGGGGTGATTGTCCTAGGGGGGAATTGCCTAAGGCGGGAATTGTCTGGGTGGAATTGTCAGAGGGGATAATGTCCGGGGCGGGGGGATGTCCTATCTGCATGGTTTTTGTGAAGAGGGTGTTCACCTTTGCAAGGCCCCCTGTGAGCCACGGCCACGATGGTGTTCATCTGGCAGGCCAGCATCTTCAGGTGGCACTCGGAGGCGTAGTTCTGGTTGTCCGTGCCGCACACAATGTCCTGGCTTCGCTCGCTGTTGTCGCACGACAGGTCGCACACACACTCCGGGCTTCCGTCGGCTTTCAGTCGGCACTGAGCCCCGTAAGGACACTGCACCTCTTCGCAAGACGTTGGACCGTACAGTTCTGAAAAAGACCAGGGGCCTGCGTTCGCGTTGAGATAGTATGAGACTTGTAGCGTAGCATAGCATACAATTATATCCCTCGCGTCTCGCTACTATGTCATTACTCTAATGGCGCCTCTATACTATGTAGTTACACTAATGACGCCTCTCTACTATGCAATTACTCTATTGACGCCTCTCTGCTATGTAATCACTCTATTGACGTCTCTAATAGATGTAAGTACTCTAATGACGCCTCTCTACTGTGTAGAGTAATTACATAGTAGAGACGTCATTAGAGTAATGACATAGTAGAGAGGCGTCATTAGAGTAATTACATAGTAGAGAGGCGTCATTAGAGTAATTGCATAGTAGAGAGGCGTCATTAGAGTAATTACACAGTAGAGAGGCGTCATTAGAGTAATTACACAGTATAGAGGCGTCATTAGAGTAATTACATAGTAGAGAGGCGACATTAGAGTAATTACATAGTAGAGAGGCGTCATTAGAGTAATTACACAGTAGAGAGGCGACATTAGAGTAATTACATAGTAGAGAGGCGTCATTAGAGTAATTACACAGTAGAGAGGCGTCATTAGAGTAATTACATAGTAGACAGGCGTCATTAGAGTAATTACACAGTAGAGAGGCGTCATTAGAGTAATTACACAGTAGAGAGGCGTCATTAGAGTAATTACATAGTAGACAGGCGTCATTAGAGTAATTACATAGTAGAGAGGCGTCATTAGAGTAATTACATAGTAGAGAGGCGTCATTAGAGTAATTACATAGTAGAGAGGCGTCATTAGAGTAATTACACAGTAGAGAGGCGTCATTAGAGTAATTACATAGTAGACAGGCGTCATTAGAGTAATTACATAGTAGAGAGGCGTCATTAGAGTAATTACACAGTAGAGAGGCGTCATTAGAGTAATTACACAGTAGAGAGGCGTCATTAGAGTAATTACATAGTAGAGAGGCGTCATTAGAGTAATTACATAGTAGAGAGGCGTCATTAGAGTAATTACACAGTAGAGAGGCGTCATTAGAGTAATTACATAGTAGAGAGGCGACATTAGAGTAATTACATAGTAGAGAGGCGTCATTAGAGTAATTACACAGTAGAGAGGCGTCATTAGAGTAATTACATAGTAGAGAGGCGTCATTAGAGTAATTACATAGTAGAGAGGCGTCATTAGAGTAATTACACAGTAGAGAGGCGTCATTAGAATAATTACACAGTAGAGAGGCGTCATTAGAGTAATTACACAGTAGAGAGGCGTCATTAGAGTAATTGCATAGTAGAGAGGCGTCATTAGAGTAATTACATAGTAGAGAGGCGTCATTAGAGTAATAACACAGTAGAGAGGCGTCATTACAGTAATTACATAGTAGAGAGGCGTCATTAGAGTAATTACACAGTAGAGAGGCGTCATTAGAGTAATTACATAGTAGAGAGGCGTCATTAGAGTAATTAACTCAACTCAACAATACTTTATTATCTCAAAAGAGAAATTCATCGTTGTTACGCCTGTGGTTCAACATTAAAATACACATATCAAACATCATAACATAACATTCAGAACATGTTAAATACATTCAGTACAATAAAATACATATCAAACATTATAATAATCAAAAACATGCTAGATACACTCACAGTGCAATAAAATACTTATCAACATAAGATTATAAATTAGGCATAAGAAATACTTGTGCATGTCAAATATTCAAAAGAGCAAAATAAATAGCACCCATATATAATCGTACATAAACACAGACACACACGCATAGGGCATAGGCCTACATGCATGTATGCACACGCGCACCAACACATGTACATGCTCCAATCGCACCCCTCCTACACTGGCACACACACTCTCTCTCTCTCTCTCTCTCTCTCTCTCTCTCTCTCTCTCTCTCTCTCTCTCTCTCTCTCTCTCTCTCTCTCTCTCTCTCTCTCTCTCTCTCTCTAGTAGAGAGTAGAGAGGCGTCATTAGAGTAATTACACAGTAGAGAGGCGTCATTAGAGTAATTACATAGTAGAGAGGCGTCATTAGAGTAATTACATAGTAGAGAGGCGTCATTAGAGTAATTACATAGTAGAGAGGCGTCATTAGAGTAATTACATTGAGATAGTATGAGACTTGTAGCATAGCATAGCATAGCCTATCATTGGCACTATTGGCTTCACATACAGTCTTTAGCTCGCTACGCAGTTTCTCGTTTTAGATTCATTCACTGCTCACGATATCATCATATCTTAGAAAGTCTTTCTAAGGTAGTAGGATTAAACAGGATTTCAGAAGGTCTTCTAAATTGTCATGGCAAGTCTCATACTATCTCAATGTGAATAGTGTAAGTTTGGTTTTCCATTCAAACTTGTGAAAACATCTTATTCCTAGAATTAAAAAAATAAAAATAAAAATGAAAAACATGGATGGTAAAACCATAACTGACCATCACAGCCATTTTGTCCCAGAGGCTGACCGTTGGTGCAGCGGTCGCACTTCATCCCGGACACTCGTGGTTTGCACATACATCGACCGGTCATCTGCTCACAGTCGCTGCGCTCTGATCCATATCTATTGCAGTTGCAAGCTACATCAAAACAAAGCAGTCAAGACATGAATTATTAGACACTTCTGCTTTTTCCATGTCAAATAATAAACACTAGCGCAACGCTGAGTACCAGTAACGCCTAGTAACGGTAACGCCTAGTAACGGTAACGCCTAGTAACGGTAACGCCAAGCACTGGTAACGCTGAGTACAGCAAATTTGAAGCGATTCGGTTAAGAAACGGCGGAGTCGTATAGCGCGCGCGTTTCTGAATCGATTCGCTTCGGGTTTTGTACACGGATAGTCACCGTCCCCGGTCATCTTCCTGCCAAATGCGAAGGTAATTGGCCCAGAAACACCGGAGATACGGGCGCCGAGAGGCCGGCGGATGCGCGTTTCGCGCATTTGCCGAACCGCGCAAATGACACGGCCGCCTCGGTTGCCGTTGCCATCGCCCCGTTAGGGCTGACAGCAAATTTTAAGTGATTCGGTCGAAAAACGGCGGAGTTATAAGGCCCGTTTTGTGTTTCAGACAGACAGACACACGGACACTTGGCTTTTTACTATATGATTTAACTGAACTAAACAAAACATCACACCACTACACATTAACACAAACAGGTGAAGATGTGAAAAGAAGCGAAGTAAAAAAAAACCACTAACTTTTCGTCTTAAAAAAGACTTATTCCAAGGAAAATGACTGAATGAGGCGATGTGTTTGTAAACAAAATATAGGTTGGATGAATGAATGACGTATGGATAATAACAAATAATAAATATTTAGAAGACTAACTACTTGTGCAACAAATAACCGTAGCAATGATACACGAATTACTGAGTACATTATTTTTTATTAATGAATTCTTCTTACGTCTGTACGACAAAGTACTTCAAAGCAGATAACATAGTAGACATTGAAAGCATGGCACATAAACAGCATTGACTGTGTGGACATTTCCATTACAAAAATGATAGTTAAATAAACGCTCAAGATTTTGGCTAACAAGTTAAGTGATCTGTGTTGTTTTAGAACTCAAAACAGTCATTCAGAAGAGAGGACACGTCAACTCATCCTTTGTGCGATACAACATGTGGGCACGTAATTAGAACAAAAAAACAATAGATGGATAGACAATGGTGAACATTTGACTGTCTTCTATGCATCCGCAACAATCATGGATTTTGAGAAACAAATAACAGAAATAAGCTTGGCAAGTGGATTATGGCACAGGACACACACACATATCAGTCTCGACGAGAACAGACTGCCAGAGATTTCAGCTCTACTTAGGTAGAACAGTCTGTTGAAAACTTGAATGTCTTAATTATGCTTGGTAATAATACTCCGAGCTTAGCTTTTTTGATAATTTGGCAATAACAAAGAAACGGATTTCAAAACAATACGCGTATGCCAAAATCAGCAAAAAAAGCAATCAACACTGATGAAGACATTAGTTTAGAATTATGATTGATAAGTATTGACCACACATAAAGAAATCACACACGCGTGCGCACGCACACACGCACACACACACACATACACACACACACACACACGAGCACGCACGCACACACACACACACACCAACCCACATTTTCATTTATGAATATCACTATTCAGACAAGTGCATTCTAAGACAGACACAGCGAAATAGCCTATCTGCCCCTGTGGTGTTCTCAACGTGGATTTCTTCTCAAACCGTCTGCGCATGTGCGAAGAGTTAGGGATAGGGGATTAGGGATAGGGTTAGGGTTAGGATTAGGGATAGGGATAGGGTGAGGGATAGGGATAGGGATAGGGTTAGGGTCAATTTAGTGTTGAATACACAAAATATAAAATTTGATGGTACGTCATGATCGATTTCGCACATGCGCAAACATGTTGAGAACAAACCAATTTTGAGAATGCTACATTCCCATGGACAAGCAAGCTTACTGACCGACGCATCCTAACTGGGGCCCTTCCTTGGCACGGTGCAGTCCCCAGTAGCCGATCTCACAGCGGTCGCAGCGCAGACCCCCCACGTGCTCCCTGCACGAGCACTGCCGCGTCACTGGGTGACAGTGGGTGTCGTGAGACCCGATGGAGTTGCAGTAGCAGTTCTCTGGAAAATAAACACGGTTTTCACAGATTCACATATACACAGAGGCTATAGGCTGTAAACCTTTTGCCCTCGATAGTGTCATTTCTTTGTTCAGAGCTTGATTGACTTTATGACCCGTGGAGTAGTTATGACGTCAATGCATAACTAACACTCAATTTTACGAGTTAAGTATGCCCAAATTGGTAGAAAACATTAGTGTTGCTAATTCCTTATCAATGTGATTTTTAAAGACATTTACAGATGGTGCATTGACGGCATTATGCGACAAACTATTCCATACATTTATTATTCTGTTTGTAAAATATGAGTGGAACTGACGGGTATTGATTTGCTTTTTGGTTAGTTTAAAATTGTGACCTCTTGTAACATGATTAGATAATTCAAAGACCTGAGTAGTAGTTGAGGAATCTTATAATCCATGCTTAATGTTTTAAACTTATATCATGTCACTTACGGTTAAAACATAATTTTGCTGGTCAAAAAACAAAACATTTTAAAAACAAATACATAAGCAGTTCTTGAGTTTTATTAAAACAAATGTGTGTATCCAAAGTTTTTTCCTCTCAATGGGAGAGCTGTTTCGGACAGCTGTTTCGGACCTTGGGGTCCATCATCAGCCAAGCCCGGAAGCTGCTATCAATCTGCAGTGGGTCTATTTTCACTTATGAAAGACGATCTCTCATTGCATTTTAGTGAAACGCCCTCAAAAACCAAAACAGCACTTGATTAAAATATTAAAAATCGTCTGTACAATAATGAACGTGATATTGTTTATTCTTTCATATTTTAATTTTCAGAACATTATCATGTTCATTATTCTACAACATATTTTTAAATATTTCTATTTGAATCAAATGCTGCTTTGGTTTTTGAGGGCGTTTCACTTAAATGCAAAGATGAAACCTCTGGATCCCCAAAAGGCACTGCCCATTAACCCGGTACATCGGTACCATATCCGATTAGGTAATGAGCACTAACTCTGGTTTCTCATTAATAAAAACTCGGGACTTTACTGGTTTCGTACTGCCTCCGGGCATTGCCTCCAGTATTGTTCCCGCCATATTTGTATTTACAAATGTCCCATATGTGTCTGGTTCAGACCAAGAGGACGTAAAACACCATTTACGCCATATCCGATTAGGTGGGTTGTCTACTTGTGGCGGTGCCATAGCCGATGAGGTTTAACTGAGGCGTGGTCACCGCTACAGCTATCTGTATTAATAATTAAAAAATCGGGACTTTACTGGTTTCGTACTGCCTCCGGGCATTGCCTCCAGTATTGTTCCCACCATATTTGTATTTACAAATGTCCCATATGTGTCTGATTCAGACCAAGAGGACGTAAAACTCCATTTTCTCTCATATCCGATTAGGTATCCCGGTGGAGGAGTTTGCTTTCCCCCGGTTGGACATACACTTTTTTTTCTCACCTCTTGTAAATAAAAGAAATAATGTATATTTTTGTATAAAACATTTATTTTAAGGGCCATGTTTGGTTTTTAATAATAAAATAAAAGTTTGAATTTTAACTCATAGCCCTGCAATTTTAATCAACTTGGGAGGGTTGGTTTCTTTCACCTCAGGCCAAAATACCAAAGTAATATTTAATGCAACACTTTTATATCTGTAGTTATTTTAGCAAACATTAATAATAAATTAAACCTTTTTATGAATTTGATATATTTTCAAGATAATAATTCGACTTGTGTTCTTTGAATTCTCCCACCACCCCTTTTTCATGTTTACTGTTTGTCCACGTTTTGTATCGTCCACCTTTGTTGTGTTTGTTTTACTTTATTTTTACACAACTAACCCACTACAAATGTCCCATATGCGCCCTGCCGGGTCGAGAGGACGTAAAACACTATATTTCATTCATATCCAATTAGGTACTTCTGTATATGTACTTATGAATACTTGTGGCGGTGCCATAGCCGATGAGGTTTAACCGAGGCGTGGTCACCGGTACAGCTATCTGTACTAATAAAACAAATCGGGACTTTACTGGCTTCGTACTGCCTCCGGGCATTGCCTCCAGTATTGTTCCCACCATATTTGTATTTACAAATGTCCCCATATGTGTCTGATTCAGACCAAGAGGACGTAAAACACCATTTTCGTCGCAT
>CM065686.1:40777507-40800007 GCA_017654935.2 Phymorhynchus buccinoides
ATTATATAAGTATACATATTATTATTATTATTATAGTTGTTGCTGTTGTTGTTGTTAAGATTGTTATTATTATTATTATTATTATTATTATTATTAGTATTATTATTATTATTATTATTATTGTTGTTATTATTATTATTATTATTATATTATTATTATTACTTATGACGTCATCAGATGAAGGGGAATAACTCTGGAATATAGTTTGTGTTTGCTTTTAAATAGTCAGGGTGGGGTGGGGGGGTATATCCCCCAGACCATTTTCCCTGATTAAAAACAGTTCTTCTCTTTTCCATTTGACAATGCTTAATGTATTTTGTTTTCTTAATATTTCTCTAGCAGTCAAGGGGGGTGTTATAAATTAAAGCAAACCTAATTTGTCTGTGCAATAATAATAAACAATTTTTTTAATTTTTTTTATTTAGGAAACTTATAGCGCATCACTATTACTCTATTAGAGCTTTCACTATCTTGATTATTAAAAAAGAAAGTATCTCCAGGATCGTCTCACTATCTTTATAGTTATTAATGTCCCATAATAATTATGTGCCTGTTCCAGGCCGGAGGACGTTAAACGGAATGTCATTCATCATATCGCATTAGATTTACCGTGGAAAGTGAAAAACAGTTATTGAACATTTGACATTTTGTCTTATTGTCTGCGTCAACATTGCCCTATCGCCTGAGGCAAAGAACCTACAAAACAAACAGACAGACAAAAACACCCGAACTTTCCCTGTTTCAAACAAAAGTGGCTGAAAAAGTGAACACCTCATCATTGCAGCATTATGTCCTGAGGCAGAAGCCTATCAATACATGAGACTTGTTGTTGTTTTGCTTCAAGTGACAAATGGGTTTAGCTTCTGTTTACAAGAAAGTGTTTTGGGTTTTTTAAAGACCCACCAGATAACTGAGTGAAAATCACGGGTTTCACGCGTTTTCCTCTCTCGCTGGTAAGAAATCTTATTTTGACCAGGTGTGACTCCCATACATATTCCCCCCCCCCCATGTATGAAAACGAGACATCGCTTTAAAGAGCAGCCTCGATCGTGTATGGGGGAAGACTGTATGTGGGTCACACCTACCCAGAAAAAGAAAAAAACAAGGGACTTAATCCAGCTGAGTCAGTGGGTCTTTACTGCGTGTTGTTGAAATTAGCAACTGTATAGGGGAAGACGGGGCAAAAAGCACATGGGCGGGTAAGAAGCCCACCCCAATTATCTCATGAAATAAAGAAACTTTCAGTCAAATTTGCCCATGAGACGAATGCTAGACATTAACGCTCGTCTCATGGGCAAAATGAGACTGAAATTTGCTTAATGTCATGAGATAATTGGGGTGGGCTTCTTACCCGCCCATGCGCTTTTTACCCCGTCTTCCCCTAATAAAGCCTAAAGTACACAATGTAATCAGCTAGGTCCATTCCTGTAAAAGTACTATCTATATTTTATAGAACATGTACTGCGAGAATGTCAGGGGGGAATATATACAACAGTAAAAGTAAAAAGTTAACAATCAATAATTTGGGATGTCATGTGGGGAAAACATAGTATGAAACACAAAAGTGACCACTAGGTTCACTCGCTTTTCTCAAGACATAACAAGAACTTTTTTTTAAATCTCGCTTTTCTCAAGACATAACAAGAACTTTTTTTTAAATCTCGCTTTTCTCAAGACATAACAAGAACTTTTTTTTAAATCTCGCTTTTCTCAAGACATAACAAGAACTTTTTTTTAAATCTCGCTTTTCTCAAGACATAACAAGAACTTTTTTTTAAATCTCGCTTTTCTCAAGACATAACAAGAACTTTTTTTTAAATCTCGCTTTTCTCAAGAAAGAAACAATACCATTTTTGTTACTGTGCTTCCGCCTTGGCTTAATTAAGGCTGTGTCATAAACTGACAGAGGCTAGAACACCAAGGCTACATCCAAATGTTACTGTGTTAAGCTATGCGGGGATTGTCTTTAGCCATGACAAGCTCCTAGCATAACATCATCAGTCTCCAAAACCCTCCGAAGTCGGAGTTGTGGCTGCCCACGTGGCAGGGTAAACAAAAACGGTCACGCACACACGTGATTGTTCTCATCTCTTAGTTGGTGCATTTTGTACCATAGTGTTCGGCTGTTCGGGTGATTCCTGGAGTCTTTTAGCCAGGATATGACAACAACAACAACAACAGGCAAATGTTAAGATCAGCTCCCTCCGTTGTTCCATGGTGAAGTTGGCCAATCAGCTTAACGGAAAAGGTAAATCGGAGGGAGCTGATTGGCCCTAACCCTAAGCCTTCACCCTGGAACAGCGGAGGGAGCTGATCTTAACATTAGCCCAACAACAGCATTACTTGTACTCACTCTTCTGCAGGAGACCTTGGAGGGACAGACACACCTAGGTTCCTCGTTCACCAGTTGGCACACGGCGTAAAACTCGCACTTGATTCCCGCACAGCCATCTGTCACCACAGAGAATGGCATCAATGAAACATCGTTCACCATTTGGCACACGGCATAAATCTCACAGCCATCTGTCACCACAGAGAATGGCATCAATGAAACATCGTTCACCATTTGGCACACGGCGTAAAGCTCACAGCCATCTGTCACCACAGAGAATGGCATCAATGAAACATCGTTCACCATTTGACACATGGCATAAATATCACAGCCATCTGTCACCACAGAGAATGGCATCAATGAAACATCGTTCACCATTTGACACACGGCATAAAAATCACAGCCATCTGTCACCACAGAGAATGGCATCAATGAAACATCGTTCACCATTTGGCACACGGCGTAAAGCTCACAGCCATCTGTCACCACAGAGAATGGCATCAATGAAACATCGTTCACCATTTGACACACGGCGTAAAACTCACAGCCATCTGTCACCACAGAGAATGGCATCAATGAAACATCGTTCACCATTTGGCACACGGCGTAAAGCTCACAGCCATCTGTCACCACAGAGAATGGCATCAATAAAAAAAACATCGTTCACCATTTGGCACACGGTGTAAAACTCACAGCCGTCTGTCACCACGGAGAATGGCATCAATTAAAACATCGTTCACCATTTGGCACACGACGTAAAACTCACAGCCATCTGTCACCACAGAGAATGGCATCAATAACAAAAACATCGTTCACCATTCGGCACACGGCGTAAAACTCTCACTTGATGCCCGTACAGCCACCTGTCACCACAGAGAATGACATCAATAAAACATCGTTCACCATTAGTTTGGCACACGGCATAGCACTCACACTTGATGCCCGTACAGCCATCTGTCACCAGAGAGAATGACATCAATAAAACATCATTCCCCATTTGGCACACGGCATAAAACTCACACTTGATGCGCGCCCATACAGCCATCTGTCACCACAGAGAAAGACATCAATAAAACATCGACCTGTCTCTCTGTCTGTCTGCCTCTGTATTGGTTTCCTGTTTCAACATTGGGGGTTTTGTTTAAAGACCCACCAGATCACGTGTCAAAATCACGGGTTTCACGTGTTTTCCCTCTTATAGCTGGAAAGAAATCTTGTTTGGACCAAGTCTGACTCCCATATAAATGCCCCCAAATTCAAACCGAAACATCATTTTAAAGAGTAGCCTCAATTTGAAGTTGGGGACATTTGTATGTGGGTCACAGCTACCCAGAAAAACCCAAGGGACTTAATCGTGGTGCGTCAGTGTGTCTTTAATGGCATGTGAAGAGTACGCTCCCCTGTCGGGATGCCGGGTGATCTTTCAGTGCAAATAGTTCTCCCACAATTCTGGAAGTTCTGTGCTAGCAACTTCCTCTGACCTATCACTCTCTTTGACACTGCCTGTTCCTTTTCTTACTGTCATCTACTATAAATTAAAAAAACATTTTACCGTATTGGCCCATCCCTGCCCTTAATTTTATGAAGTTCTACTAAAGCTTAAGTGGAAAACTAAACGTTGTTACTTTCTAAATTAAGTGAATCGGTACTAAACGTTGTTACTTTATAAGTACTAAACGTTGTTACTTTCTAAATTAAGTAAATCGGTTTACTTAATTTAGAAAGTAACAACGTTTAGTTTCCCACTTAAGCTTTAGTAGAACTTAATAAAATTAAGCACAGAGCCGGATATATATGGGGGGGGGGGGGGGGGGGCTTTAATGGGTTCCTGGTTTCCGCAAACTAACCCCCCACCCCCCACCCCCCACCCCCCGTGCCCAAGCATGTACGATGTACAAGGGTGAAAAATAAGAAAAATTGGATTCTTGCTTTAATGATCACCAACTTGCTAACATTCCCGGGACATTCCCCCCCCCCTGGGCCCCCAAAAGGACATTGCCCCGTATTCTGAAATCTACGCCAGCTCCCTAGACTTTTGCCTCTTTTCACAGGTATTATTTTATTGAAATAAATTGAAATAAGTTACATAATTTTAATTCGAAGTTATATTATTTTCCCTCAATCACACATCAGCGCACACGCACACACACGCACACACACACACACACACAAAGCACACGCGCGCGCGCACGCGCACACACACGCACACACACACACACACAAACACACACACGCGTGCGCATGCACACACACGCGACACCTTTAATATTTTATTTTATTATCATTCATTTCGTTTCTCTTTTTTATCTTCTCTTCTCTATCTGTTTTTCATCTATGTTTTGTAAAGACGGTTTTATAATTGTTTTACATTTTATTTTCTTCTTTTATTCGCCCCCCCCTCCTCTCTCTCTCTCTCTCTCTCTCTCTCTCTCTCTCTCTCTCTCTCTCTCTCTCTCTCTCTCTCTCTCTCTCTCTCTCTCTCTCTCTCTCTCTCTCTCTCTCTCTCTCTCGTATTTTCGTGTATTTTCGTTTGTATTTTTTTAAATTATTATTATTCTCTTTACTACTATAGCTGGGGCCAGCCTGTCTCTCAGACATGAAGGCTTTCGTCTGTCAATTAAACTCGATGAAGCATTAAAACTTAAAGCCTGGCCTCTACTCAGACCCCCCTGCAAACAACTTCAAGAGGAGTGTGGTTGGCAATAGCTCTGCTTAGAATTAAACTTGATCGAGCGTTAGAACGTAAAGCCCTGGTCTCTCATCAACTTCGGGTGAATGTAGTTGAGCTTTCGCTTTTCGTCACTTTGACAAAACTCTTCCTCAGTACCTCTCTTCTTCTCTCTGCACCTACCAAAGCTCTCGCACTCTTCGTTCTTCTTCCCAGAAACTGCTTAAAGTTCCTAAGCGGTCCTTGAAATCTTCGTGTGAGAGGGCGTTTAGTTTCGTTGCACCAAGCGTTTGGAATTCTCTCCCTGACCATACCCGTAACCAGTCCACTCTTCCTTCATTCATGGGGGTGGGGTGGGGTGGGGTGGGGTGGGGGTTGAAGGGAGGTGGGTGTTAGTGTGTTGTGTTATGATTATATGCAATGCATTCTCTAAATGTATTCATTTTCATAGAGATGTATGGTGAGGATACGCGAACCAGTCTGTTAGAAATGTTTGTACGAATGGTGAGTGAAAAGCGCATTGAGTTGCTTAGCAAGATTATGCGCTATATAAGCATTATTAATTATTATGTATTATTATTATTATTATAGCAAACAGTCTAATTATAGCGTTGGTTACAAGCTACTAGACACAGTGACAAGGAGGATTAATATGCTGATCTCACACATGTGACAAGAGACTTTGCTTCAAGCTAAAGCATCAGTAAGAAATCGTTCAATAAAATAGTTAATGAAAACAAAAGTCATTTCAATAATGAAAATTTTAAAAACCGCAAATCACACGATTTCAAAAGCATGTACTGTAAGGTAGACATAAAATGCATATGTGCGTATATTCTTTATCTAGAAACGTTTTCACAAGGAAGAGAGATTGAATTGAAAAACACACGTTTCTTGCTTGAATGTTGTTGCAAAGTAATGTTCAACTGTCCCGGGATTGACAACACAGTGCTTTGATTACCTTAACCCTTTCACCGCCAATGTCGCATGTTAGCACCACAATGGTTTAACACCCATGTCACTAAAAGGCATCAAATCAGGACCTGTTATCCAAAGACCCTGTTTTCTTTGTTTTGGGAGGCAAGGATAGGCCTAATGCTATACATGTCACAGAGGAGTTTCCAACATAGAGGATATTTGTTTTCTCTTCTCAGTCAAGTTTAATGGTATTTTTTTGCAGAAAAATGGCTGGCGGCGAAAGGGTTAAAGGGCTCCCCCGTGGGGATACCTGGGGGTCTTTTGTATAAATAGTTCCCCCACCTTCTGGAAGTTCTGTAACTTCCTCTAATCTGTCACTCTCTTTGACTCTGCCTTTTCCCTTTGCTTACTGTCATGTACTATCTTTCTGCCTTACCGGTCCATTCTCCTGCCCTTTTTTTCTTCTTCACGAAACACTATCAAAAACATTTCCTCCGGCCGAAGTCGGACTTGCTGGGCCTAACTATTTCTTAGTTAGGCGCATAATGACAGCATGACGCATCTGCGCTCATAATTGACAGGAAAACTGTCTGAGCGATCGAAGAAGAAGAAGAAGAACCTTAAAGGGCCAGCCACACTACATATTACGATGCGATTGCAATGCGAATTGACAGTTGCTAGGCATGATACATGTCCAACTCAACTGTCTGAATGAACCCGATGCCATCCTACTAGTTGTGTTCGCTATATTTGTAGTCCGCCGTACAGGAATCTGATGAAATATCAATATTTTTGTAGCAGACATTTTTTTAAAAATCAATTCATGAATGGGGGTCAACAGGAGCATCGTGAGCGAAACTACAGCGTTAAGACGCTAAACCACCAACCGCGCGGCAGCGTTATTCGGCTCCAGTGACCTTGACCTTTGACCCATAACCTTCATTATCGAACTTGGCCTCGATCTTCCTACTACCTACCCGCATGCAAACTTGGAGCACCCTAAGTCCATCCGTTCAAACGCTAGAGAGGATACATACAAACATACAAACATACACACACCACCTCAGACACGAGTGAAAACATTACCAATCCGCTTTCTACGATCACGGTTGGTAATTATTTTTAGACGGAAGTATTTCACGTGAATCGTCACTCACAGACGTCGTCACAATCGGATCGCAATCGCATCGTGTCGTATGTAGTGTGGCTGGACTTTCTCTTCTTCTTCTTCTTCTTCTTCTTCTTCTTCTTCTTCTTCTTCTTCTTCTGCGTTCCCAGGCCATATGGCCATAATGGGTAAGGTACGTAGTTGTCCGGTTTTCAGCTATCACTGGTCTCCCCGCTGCGTACAGCAGACACATTCCGATTTCGGAGGAGCTCAAAGGAGAAACATTATTTGGAACATTTTTTTGTTTTTATTTTTAAAAAAAGGCAGGAGAATGGTCCAGAAAGTCAGAGAGATAGTAGATACTAGAAAGCAAAGGGAAAAGGCAGAGTCAAAGGCAGATTAGAGGAAGTTACAAGCACAGAACTTCCAGAAGGTGGGGGAACTATTTTTACGAAAGACCCCCCGGTATCCACACGGGGAGGCTGGACTTTAAAAATGTTCTACATTGTTTCACATTGTGGTCAAAATACTCACTGCACGGTCCTTTCTTTTTGATCCGCACTTGGATCTGGTGCTCGCAGTTAAACTGACGCAGCTTGCATGCGTTTTCGTAGGTGATTCCGTTGTATCCGCACACCTGCAGCAATCAGTTTGTGGACATCTTTACAATATATGACTCAGCACCACGAAAGGGACATTAAGTGTCAAAATGACCATTCTGAGAAAATTATACGATTGAACACTTCAGACAATTCTCTTTCTAATGAAAAAACCCCAAACCATTCCTGCATCTATTTCCGTTCCCGAGTTACGAGCATTTCAATTTAGTAGGGTGAGCGTCTAGCCATTTGGAGAAAACGCAGTCTAAAGTCTAGCCTAGTTGAAGAAAGCTGTATTTTAGGAACAGTTTTAGCTAATAACCTTTTCTGGAATACTAACCCTATCCCTAACCCTAGCCCTAAACCTAACCCTACCCCCCACTATGTACTGCAGTACACCGCGATTTGTCACAGTTGTGGTTCGTTGCGTTTTCCCGTCTTATAGGGTGGGGGGTAGGGTTATGCTTAAGGCTAGGGTTACGGATAGGGTTAGTATTCCTAAAAGGTTATTAGCTAAACATGTTCCTAAAATACAGCTTTATGTATGGTAGGAAAGGCAATAACGGAAAAATACAATTAACCAAGAAATGAAGGGGGGGTGGCACATCTTGACCTTTACCAGAAAATGCATCGACCTACTCGTTTTAAAACACTTGTAGGTTGTAGGACCATTTAGAGAGCATATTAAAGATGACCCTTTATAACTATGAAAGATATGCTGCTCGAGAACACGACAATACCCGTATCTCACAATTGACAAAAAATGAAAAAAAGAATGTGCCAAGTTCGCCATTATGACCCTTCACCCACACGAACTTGGCACACTCATTTTTGAGAATGATGCTTTGTTTGTCTCACTTTGGTTCTGACCCACGCATTGCTAGATGGTTGGTATCGTAATAGACTTTGGTGGAGGGGAGTGAATTAGAAAGAGTTTTCACACTTTGTTCAATTTCGTTATCTCCTCTCTTGGCCTTGTTAACCGCCGTTTTGTCCAAATTCCGCTGTTTTGGGGGTACATCCGCCTTTTTGTCCAAATTTTCTATTATGATTTGGACAAAACGGCGGTTCAACAATCCGCCGTTTTGTCTATAGACACAACGGCGGTTTGGACAAAACGGCGCCCGATTTTGAACCGCCGTTTTGTCCAAATCAAAGTTGGAGTTATAAGTGTATTAGGAGTTCAAATGAACAAATTTTGATGTCGTTGACCAGTGGTCAGTGTTACTGACCAGTGGTCACTTTGGCCTATTTTCACTGTTTGACTGCAAATTAGTGTATTAGGAGTTCAAATGAACAAATATTGATGTCGTTGACACTGACCACGGGTCAACCACATAAAACCTTGTCTATCGACAAAACGGCGGAATTTGGACAAAACGGGGGTTAACAGCCTCACTATTTCATTCTTTGATACAGTGAACATAACTAGCAGGTTTTCATGAGCTTTATTTAGACAGTAGAATGTCACGGTCAATCGTGCCTCACAAAATGCCAAAATCGGATCTTAGTTGATCGAATCGTATGCAGTGTAGCAGTCCCTTCACTGTGACTTACGGGTTTGTATTCCTCGGAGCACTGGGCACAGGTGCACTGCGCTTGGCCCTGCTGCACGATACAGACGGCGTCGTTGCTGCAGTGGAACCCCCGACACGGTACGTCATGACCTAAGACACGATAGGACATTAATAACATGATGTACTCTAATATTCGATGGCTCGGAGTCGAAACGGACTATCTTTAGATAATCCATTGACATAGTTTTGAACTTATTACGAAAACTAATAACTTGTATATATATTTTTTAAAAGACGGCAGAAATATCAAAGGCAGAACCCCCTTTTAATATTTCTGCAGTCATTGTTTGATACAAGTTTGTAGTTTTTGCAATAAGTCCAATAATACGTCAATGGACTACCTAAAGATAGTCCCTTTTGACTCCAAGCCATCGATATTTTTGTTTATGTAGTTATGACCAGAATATAATATCATAAGACGTAATTACAATTATGTAATTATACTATAATAATAATAATAATAATAATAATAATAATAATAGTACATTTATATAGCGCTTTTCCTCAAATGAGCCCAAAGCGCTTATGATAATCATAATCATATAATGATAATAAGTAGTCATACTATAATAGATAATTATTAAAGTGCATAGCTATAATTATAATATGTTGTTATGAGATGCAACAGTATGCATTTCTTTTAAATACCATAATAGTGACACAGATATAGGTCACTTTGTTCCATTACTTATTAATGCTGCTGCTGGTGCTGCTGTTGAACCTACTACTGCTTATGCTGCTGCTGCTGCTACTGCTACAACCGCTACTGCCTGTCATCCCGTTCTTAATTGCTATCCATCCTTAAAAACAAGTATATTTTGTATTGTTGCAGGATCTTATTTGCTGCACTGTCTTTCTTAGTCTTCCCTAGTTGCTATTAATAACCAAAAGCACCCAACTGTCTGGTTTCCGCCTGTATGTTCCTGGCCTGCATGGTGCGTGCTCATCATCACCCCCATTTCCTCATCAACTTCTACTTATTCCCAACCTTACCCTTACCACCCCATCATACAAGAATTATGGTTCTTTCATTCATACAAACCCACTCTTAAAATGTGACCTTGCACAGCGAAAAGGACATTAAGTCGCTGGGCTAGTTTCTCACAACAGGCTAGCAAAGTCACAAATATCATTTTTATGTCAATAATTTTTTAGGTTTGGGTATTTTTGTGTTCTCTACCATCTTATCTTACATAATGATAAGGATAATCTTTACTATGGTCTCTAAAGGGTCTTATAAGTGCTTTGAAACGAAGGGGTCAATGTATTTTCTACAGCTAGGCTTGACTTTAGACTGTGTTTTCTCAAAATGACCGATGCTCACCCTACTAATTTTAAATGCTCATAACTCTGGTACGGAAACAGAAACAAGAATGGTTCTTGTATCATTCAAAAGAGTATTGTCTGAAGTTTTAAATGTATAATTTTCTCGGAATGGTCAGTTTGACACTCAAACTGACCATTCAGTTTTTCCGTTTCGTGGTGCTGGGTCACATATTTCCTATCCCAAATCCCTCCACCCATGTATTGATTGACAAAGCCCCTTCTTACTCCACCTTCTACACCCCCACACACCCACCCCTCTTTTCTCTTCCCCTCTTTCTCACACACATGTGTGCTCCTGTACATCCAACTCCATGATTAAAACTAATTATATAATATCTATTGATTTGAAAACGTTGGGGGTTTTTAATAGTTAAAATGCAACAAGAAACGATGTCGCAGATTCCCGCTTGAGAGGGAAAAAACTATCAGAAGTACAACATTAATGGACAAATGATTTCTTTACAAATGAATGTGGGCATTGGTGGATTAGTCTGCTCGATGTTATTTTTTTGTTTTTTGAAGTATATTTCAGCAGGGTCCCTTTCAGCATCCACAAGAACCACAATAACAACACGTCCTCAACATCATCATGATCGTCATTATTCATTGTCTTTGGGTAAGTGTTGTTTTTTCATTACAATAATTCATTATTCTTTCTTGCACATCAAAACGTTTCATTGTGTGTTGTTGTTGTTGTTGTTTCAGTCCTTCATGCTGCAGTACCAGAACATTTTAATAATGCATCCTCAACATCATCATTATCGTTATCATTCATTGTTTTGGGGTGGGTTTTTTTTATTACAATAATTCATTCTTATTCTTCTTGCACATCAAAACCGTGTCATTGTGTGATGTTGTTGTTGTTGTTGTTTCAGTCCTTCATGCTGCAGTACCAGAACATTTTAATAAATGCATCCTCAACACCATCATTATCGTTATCATTCATTGTTAGGTTGGTGGGGGTTTTTGGGGGGTCATTACAATATTTCATTATTATTATTCTTGCCCATCAAAACGTGTCATTGTGTTGTTGTTGTTGTTGTTGTTGTTGTTGTTGTTTCAGTCCTTCATGCTGCAGTAATACAAAACTTAATTTTAAAAAACAAGTCTACCGGCACCTGACAATGTTTGATAATTCCGCACGGGGTTTTTTTAAACGCAGGAGAATGGACCAATAAGTCTGAAAGATAGTAGGTGATAAAAAGGAAAGGAAATGGCAGAGTCAAAGAGAGTGGCAGATTAGAGGAAGTTACAAGCACAGAACTTCCAGAAGGTGGGTGACCTATTTTTGTTACAAAACACCCCCAACACCCCCCGGTATCCCCACTGGGGAACAAAACTACGGTACAACAGGGCATTTGCCACGAGTGTTCGTTCTCTATGCTAGACTACTAATTTGCCCGCACTCGTTCTGCCCGAGTTACGCTGCTGACCTTTCTAATTCAACTCTCTATGAATTCAACTCAGTGAATTTCAAGGTCGTCCTCACGTGGCAAATGCCCTATTCTTCCTCATTCTCGCGATGTCGCTCACCGCATTGGCCGAGGTGGTCCACCACCACGTAAGGACCGTTGAAGGCCTCGCAGGTCTGCTTCCTCAGCTGACACTCGCTGTCGTAGGTTCGAGAATCGTTGCCGCACACGTAGCGCACCACGGGCTCGCAGTACACCGGGCACTGGCAGAACGCCACGCCGTTGCGATCCACGGAGCATTCCTCCATGGGCCGGCACTGCACGCGGTCGCAGGGATTGGTGTCTGCGGTACACAGATGAAACGGGACACGCACATACATACACACATAAAGATGATTTTGACTTGACTTCACATAAAAAGTCACATGCATGCACATATGCACAGTCATGCACACACACACACACACACACACACACACACACACACACACGTGCACGCACACACACACACACACACACACACACACACACACACACACGCACGCACACGCACACACACACACACACACACACACACACACACACACACACACACACACACACACACACACACACACACACACACACACACACACACACACACACACACACACACTAACAACATAAAATGAAGTAGGCAAAGGGAACATCTACTGGTGTAATGCTTTGTTATTATTTTGGTTTATCTGGGGTTTGCTCTTGTCAGTAAAATGCTTATGAAAAACATTTTCTGGGAGGAAAATTGGGTTGGTTGAACATTAGCCAAGGTTTAATATAAAAAAAAGTAATAATAATGCTTAAACAACCACGAACCCATGAAAGTTTAGACTAAACTCCAATTCATGTGACATTGTCATGAATTATGTCACGATATGAGTAATGTGCCACAGAACATGCACGTGCAATGTGGAAGAGTATGTATATGTGCATTGTGTCTGTCTGATTGTCCCTATGTGTGTGCGCATCCATCAACAAGAGTAATTCTGGGGTCCGTTTCACAAGGGCTAACGTTACGTAGCGTGAGCGCAAATCGGCAAAAACGGTAATAAGAAACACCTCTTTTGCCGACGTTTGTCGAAAACGTTTGGTGGCTGTAATCGAGGTAGCAAGCGACAAACTATTTGAAGAATCATGGGAAATATCAATACTTCCGGCTGTTTTGTTATATCTCGCGTGACGAGACTTGAACTTTAAAAATGGAAGACCAAAACCATAAGCTTGCCACAGCAAATATTCTTTAGTCTATGCGGGATGATTTTAGTAAATGAAACAAACGCAAGTGTTTTGGAGTGCTCGTTCTTAATTTTCATCATGTTAGATGGCATAATATAGTGCAAATTTAATTTTCTGCACACAAATAGACGTGGGTGAAATCGAAATCTTTGTACAAACTGACAGGGAGGTATGATTTATCTCCTTTATGATAGCAGCCCCTTTCTCTCTCTCCCAAAAATGAAGAGTAAGCTTAAAGAGTTATCTGACCTTAGCAAACGTTTAGGGTGTTTCTTAGGCCCCGTTTGGCGTAAACGTTATTCGCGCGGTGACCGTTCTCTAGAGAAACTAAACCCTGGGCTTTTCTCCGATACATTTGGAACTAGCCAACTTTAACAGCGCACAGCTGCCAAGGTAGTCGTTTCGATAGTTCACTGTTAACTTTTGGTTTAGTTCATACATTATTTACATTTTTAAAAAATGTATTCACCTACATGTGCTTACACATAGCAGTAATATTAGTCACAGCAAGTTTATGTGGTATAATATGGTATGGATACAATGGTAAGGTATTGTTTTATTATATTACCCACACATTATATATACATTAAAACACGTGCACATTGGCCTATCGTTGGATCTGGCTGATACTAGTTTGTGATATTGTGGTATGCATGCAAAGAATCAGGTCCTGTATTCACGTTGAGATAGCATGAGACTTAGCATCATGCTAACTTAGAAGCTCTTCCAAAAGTCCTATTAAATCCTACAGGACATTGGAAGAGCTTCTAAGTTAGCATCGTGCTAAGTCTCATGCTATCTCAACATGAATACAGGCCCTGATATATAAACAGGGGGAATTGTGTAACTGAGATCAAACAGATTATGTCCCTGCTGATCCTAGGGATCGGGTCTTGCTCGTCAGAAAAGCTATGCCTCGCGGTGGCTCGCACAACAGGGAACAAAGAAGGGCAAACCGTCTCTCTCGCCAGCTGTGATTCAAATGTGGCACGCGCTAGAGAAGGTGAGATTAGCGTCCAATTAGGTCAGAGACCCTCATGGACGGTAAGATCCCAATGCCGTGTTCACCTGACGAGATCCTCATGGATCGAAACAGCTGTCGTGGATTGGGCTCTGTCCTGCCTCCCCTAAAAAAGGAGGAAATACTAAGCTAGCACTCAGAACATAGATCAAGATACCAAGTTATGGCGCGCGCTCAGCGCCTCCCATCGTTTATAGTCCGGTCGCAGGTTTAAGCCTAAAACCGAAAGAGTTGAAATGTGCAGTGGGTGTAGTTGTGGAACAGTTGATCGGCATAAACAGTAGCAATGCAAAGACGGCTATAAAGACATTACTTTTTCAACAAACAATACTTTTCCGATAGGAAACCATCTTGAAATCTTAATGCATCTATCAGATACAAGACTTTTTTTTTGCTCATCTGCTCTCAAGCTCTCATATTTCATCCGAAATTCAAACCGTTTCAAATGACCTTTGGGGTTTTTGGAAACTCAATTGATTGTAATTAGAAGTAATTTCAAACAATTTTGAAAGAGAGAGAGAGAGAGAGAGAGAGAGAGAGAGAGAGAGAGAGAGAGAGAGAGAGAGAGAGAGAGAGAGAGAGAGAGAGAGAGAGAGAGAGAGAGAGAGAGAGAGAGAGAGAGAGAGAGAGAGAGAGAGAGAGAGAGAGAGAGAGAGAGAGAGAGAGAGAGAGAGAGAGAGAGAGAGAGAGAGGCAGATTAAACCAATAAAGAATTAGTACAATTAAGCTACACTATTTTTTGTATAATCTGACATACACAAATTACAGGAATACGAAGATGCAATATAGGAGAAACCAGAGCAGCTCAGGAAATTAAGCTGCCAAGGGTGATAATGTTATCAGAACGGGTAATGGAAAACGGAGGCCAACGTCCAACGTTTTCTTTAAACATCGAAGCATCAATGTAGACAGCATAGAAAGGAGACGAAGACTGAAAAGGGTCTGCTACACACATACAATTCGCATCTGAATGCGATGCGATTTTGACGATGTGAGTCAAGATTCACGAGAAAAATGCATGTACTGGCTCTACTCGTGGACCCTACTAATCTAGGATCCATGCTCTACTTGAGTATAGTCCGCGAAAATGGCAGAATTAGTTTTAGACGGAAGTATTTCGCGTGAATCATGACTCACGTGACCCAATCGCATCGCATCCCCATACGACCTTACGCGTGTGTGGGCGCCGGCTTAAGCGACAGTTCGGTTTGTACATGAAAGAAATATGACACAAGACAACATGTTTTGATTGTCTTTCTTTTTTTTTCTTTCTTTTTTAAAATTTATCTGACAATGCGTCGCGTCCAATTAAACTTCAGCCCCCCAAAAAAATGTCGTAACTTTGGTTAGAATCTTAAAGTATAATCTATACAAGTAGCATCATCTAAAACTTTTGTTATTGGGTGAAAATCATAGAGAACGGTCATTAGCTCTATTGTATTGTTAAACCTATATGGATCTACTGACGTGACCTTAAACTGAAAGATACGTGTATAGTCTTAACGTTTGCCCAAGCTAGTTACCAGCCGCGAGCGAACCTGGTAATGTTTTCTGAGAATTCTGTTTGTTCCTAACTGACTATATATCTATGTTACTACGATAACGTTTGAACGGAGGGACCTAGGACGCTCGAAGTTTGCACGCGGGTGGGTAATAAGGATATCTAGGCCAGGTTTGAAAATGAAGGTCAAAGGTCAAGGTCACTGGAGCCGAAAATGCTGCCGAGCATCTTGCACGACAACGTTTGAACGGAAGATCCTTGGTCAAAGGTCAAGGTCACTGGGGCCAAAAATGCTGCCGAGCACCTGGTTTGGGGGCGAATGGCCTATTCGTGAAACCATTCAGACTCTGATTTATCTCTCTCCCTCCCTCTCTCCCTCTCTCTCTCTCTCTCTCTCTCTCTCTCTCTCTCTCTCTCTCTCTCTCTCTCTCTCTCTCTCTCTCTCTCTCTCTCTCTCTCTCTCTCTCTCTCTCAGCAGAACAAAATGACTTCTGATAGAAGTGGACAACTCAATCAAGAAGCCGAATACACGAAACAGCACAGAAAAGGCTTGCCAACATTAGGTTAATGTTAAAAGTAAAACAAATACCTATGCATACGCTACGAGAAACATCAACACTTTCCACGACCCATCAGACACTTGAATGGCTACCGTCATACGTGCATGATTGACTTCGATCGAAGCAGAGCGTCCTTCATCTACAGGATAAGCAGAAAAGCACTTCGAATAAACAAGGCAAAGGCCAGCAATTCAAAAAAAAAGAATCGATCTCCTGAACATTGATCAGAAAGCACGCGTGCCAATTCTCCACAAAGGGAAATTACTCAGAGCACAAGGCTGGCTGTTTAATTTAAAGACACACTGACCCGCCACGATTAAGTCCCTTGGGTTGTTGTTTTTCTGGGTAGCCGTGACCCACATACAAATGCGCCCAACTTCAAATTGAGGCTGCTCTTTAATAAAAATGATGTTTCGCTTTCATTTCGGGGGCATTTGTATGGAAGTCAAACCTGGTCCAAACAAGATTTCTTACCAGCTATAGGAGGGAAAACCCGTGAAACCCGTGATGTTGACACGTGGTCTGGTGGGTCTATAAGCCTACTGTATAAGATTGTTTCCCTAAACAAAAAGTAACAAGTTCGTGTTATGATTGTTTTTGAAAAGCTGTATACAAGACAGCTAATTCACATATCCCAGGTTAATGATCAAGGTCAAGATCAACAAGGTAGTAGGTTAGGGTCTTGTCACACTTTAAGACAATATACCCACTTACCAAAATTGTGAGACTGCAATTTAAGCATAAAAATGTGAAAGATATGGCCATGACTATGAATTTACGTTTTCAAGATCAAACGTTAAGATCACAAAAATTAAGAACATTTACATGTAGGTAAAAAAAAAATAGGATGTTGACCCCTCTACCAAATTTGATCGAATTTCAAATTCAAATTTTTAAAAAATGTGTGTGATAGACAAAGCCAAATAGATGCTCCTCGTTCCACTTTGGTATTTGGTATTTTGGTATTTTGGTATTTGGTATTTTGGTATTTTGTATTTGGTATTTGGTATTTTGGTATTTTGTATTTTGGTATTTGGTATTTTGGTATTTGGTATTTTGGTATTTGGTATTTTGGTATTTTGGTATTTTGGTATTTTGGTATTTGGTATTTTGGTATTTTGGTATTTTGGTATTTGGTATTTTGGTATTTGGTATTTTGGTATTTTGGTATTTGGTATTTTGGTATTTTGGTATTTGGCATTTTGGTATTTGGTATTTTGGTATTTGGTATTTTGGTATTTGGTATTTTGGTATTTGGTACTTTATGGTCACAGAGGCGTCTCTGTGAAATTCGGGCTGCTCCCACCTGGAGATCGCGTCGCAGCCAGAGACGCGCCACCCTTCTTTTTTCTTTCTTTTTTTTGCATGCGATTTTGATGTTACCTTTTTCGTTGCCACTGTACTAAGTGCATGGGCACCCGGGACCTCGGTTTATCGTCTCATCCGAAAGAATCAACGTCCAGACCGTAAGGCCTAGTGCAGAATAAGAGGAAAATTCCCCCTGCAGGCAGGTTCGAACTCGGGTTTATCGTGCACGAGGCGAACGCGTTACCCCTGTGCCACTCTATTTTTCGAGTCGTTGGCCGAGAACGACAATGTCCCTACGAAATACGCCAGACTACTGGATTGTAGCGACGTATTTCTTCTTTCTTCTTCTCGATCGCTCAGACAGTTCCCCGTCAATTATGAGCGCAGATGCGTCATGCTGCCGTTATGCGCCTAAGTAAGTAACAATCAGGAACCAGCATGTCCGACTTCGGCTGGAGGAAATCCTTTTGAAAGCATTTCTTGAAAGAAAAGGCAGGAGAATGGACCAGAAATGCAAAAAAGAATGATGCTACCCTAGCATTCTACTCTAACATACTCTATTACAATCTGATTGAGTGAAGTTGCTGTCGGGTGAACCAGCTAATAATGTTTTGAGTGTCAAAAAGCAACAACCTTGATGGAAGTAATAATAGCTCTGAAGCACAAATATCCAGACGAAATCAATATATCACAGAGTATTTTGGCAATATCTGCTTGTCATGTACCTGTCAACTGCTAAGATTCACAGCCAATCCAAATACATTTTAAAGACACACTGACTCACCACGATTAAATCCCTTGGCTTTTTGTTCTGGGTAGCTGTGACCCACATACACATGTCCCCAACTTCAAATTGAGGCTGCTATTTAAAATGATGTTTCGGTTTGAATTTGGGGGCATTTGTATGGGAGTGAGACCTGGTCAAAACAAGATTTATTTCCAGCTATAAGAGGAAAAACACGTGAAACCCGTGATATTGACACGTGATCTGGTGGGTTTTTAAGGAAGACACACTCTACACGTCAATATGCCCAGAAACATTGAACAAACATGCATGCACGCACACAAGCGCGCACGCACGCGCGTACACACACACACACACACACACACACACACACACACACACACACACACACACACACACACACACACACACACACACATATTTCCGTCACCGTTGAAACGTGCAAATAGCCCATCCAGTGCATGATGAAACGAACCGAATCGGACCAAAACCAAACAAGACGGCGAGCACATAAATGGACCACCATCAGCCTAATAAACTGACCTAAATACAAAGTATAAGTTTGCCACACTGCAAGCGTGCTTGAGATGGTGGAACATGGACGACATCATGCAAAATATCTTTTGAGCATCGCTGGCAATGAAAACAAAAATGTTGATTGGCATTCCTAGTTATACGAGGTAGCATGCACAAAGGTCAAAGGTGGTTATGTAGGGCAAGACGGGGTAAAAAGCGCATGGGCGGGTAAGAAGCCCACCCCAATTATCTCATGAAATAAAGAAAATTTCAGTCAAATTTGCGCATGAGACTAATGCTAGACATTAACGCTCGTCTCATGGGTAAAATGAGACTGAAATTTGCTTGATTTCATGAGATAATTGGGGTGGGCTTCTTACCCGCCCATGCGCTTTTTACCCCGTCTTCCCCTAGTACTGAAATGTCAAACATTATGATAAAAGAATGATTATTTTGAACGGCATTTTGAGCACGCATCCCGCTCGTCTTGATGTCAAACTACACAAAATTGTGCGAAATTGTTAAGGAAGTTCGCGGTTGTCATTTATGCAAACCCAACAACAACCAACAAATATGATAGAACAGGAAGAAGAAGACGAAAACATATTCGAACTATTCAAATTGGTAAGATTGAGTGTGCACGTGTAGCTAACAATAATGGGTGATAATTAAAATCAGAACATCAAGAACCATCCTAACAATTTTGTTCACGCAGAAGCTTGACTTACTTGAGCACTTCCTTTTTTTGCTTACAGAGACAGAAATCTCATGCAGACTTTCGTTCCTGACGCAAGGAAGGCATACTTGTGTTCTTACACCATTGAGAGTACCAAAAAAAATAAGAAGGCAAAAACAAGGTAAAAGGCAGTACGCAATTCACAAATCACGATGCAAAAGTGCAGTACGAGAAGAAAAGGGAAAAGGCGTGTATGTGCTTAGAAGTATTGGCTACAAAAAGATTGTGTGCGCTATGTTCCCACAGCCTGTCCAAAACCTTTCGTCAAATAGATTACGCCTCTCCACATTTTCATGGAAAAGATAAATTGTTTGAACAAACAGCTGTAGGAATATAATTAAGCTTCGCCACAGAACAAACCGCCACCAAGGAGACATTCCTATAAGAACTGAATCAGTTGTAGGACTAACCTTGGCAAATGTGAACGCAGAGAAGGACAACATAATAGTAAACAGTAATGGTAATAGATTAACAAATTACTGTCTCTGAACACAAAAAAATCCTTTTAAATTTAATTTGTCATAACATTTTATATCCAACATATTATGATACCTTAATTGTCTGCATTTGTTTATAGACATAGTTTGATAGCAATCCTACCAATAAGAAGGTGATGGATAAAACAAACCAAAAACCTGTTCTGATGCCTCGAATGACAATGCGAAATGAACAATTATATAACTTAATTGAATGTTCTTTGTTTGAGTGGTACTCTATCCTAAATCTCCAAAACAATATTATATTTTCGCTAACCAATTTGTTCATGGCATTTGAAATGATGCTTCAAGACATAAAACAGACACCCACCCACCCACCCACACACACACACACAACAAAAAAACATAGTCTCCTCGGTAGTGGCAGCAGTTCTGAGACAAAATAATCTGTGGGAACATGCGTAGTATAGCCTACAAATACAATGAAACGGGTACACAATAGAGCCAGATTCAGGGGAAATGAAATGAAGGTGTTGCACACTCCAATTTACCAGGTTTACTATACTCATCCTGAATTGTACCCGAAATAAGTCTATGGTCTGGCCAGAAGAAGCGGGGATGCAAATGAAAGACAAAAGCAAACAGAAGCATATTTTAATCATTACTAATTGAAAACGCACGCATATGCAGACATAGACACATATCATACGCCTGATACTTGCATGCCCACATGATTGTATACAATGTTAGTAAACAGTTACATAACTTATATAGCATATAATATTAAAATACAAAGTTTTCTTCCTGATTTCTACTCTTTTCTTTTCTTCTTCTTTTTTTTTTTTTTTTTTTTTTTGGGGGGGGCACATTGACTACATTGACGTTGACATTTCATTGCTTTAACCCTTTCACCGCCAGCCATAGTTCAGCCAAATATTGCCATTAAATTTAGCTGCCCAGGTAAAGAACAAACTATCTGCAGTATTGGGGATTCTTCTGTGACATATATAAAATAATGTCTACCCTTACTTCCCAAAACTAAGACAATAGAGTCTTTGGAAAACAAACCCCAATTAGATGCCTTTTAGTGACATAGGTGTTAAATCACTGTGGTGCTAAAATGCGACTTTGGCGGTGAAAGGGTTAAATACCATTTTATTTCTGAAAGTCACAAATGAAAATCAACAATGATCATTAGATAGGGCAACAAGAAAACTGATATAAAGCCCTCTCTTAGTGATATTTCATTGAAGCTGCCAAGTACGGTACGTTTGTTAACAAAAAGAAGTACCTTTGATGCTTCAAAGTTCAACACACAAAGGTACAAGGTGAACACAAAATGTAAGACAGTAAAACAATACAAATTCATAGGCTCCGTAAAATATCTCATTATTTAACATCTCATTTTTACTCTATCAATCTGCGCAGTTTCTTTTTTTTTAATTCCTCATCCATTGATTTGAACCCCATCCAGACGTCTCTCTCTCTCTCTCTCTCTCTCTCTCTCTCTCTCTCTCTCTCTCTCTCTCTCTCTCTCTCTCTCTCTCTCTCTCTCTCTCTCTCTCTCTCTCTCTCTCTCTCTCTCTCTCTCTCTCTCTCTCTCTCTCTCTCTCTCTCTCTCTCTCTCTCTCTCTCTCTCTCTCTCTCTCTCTCTCTCTCTCTCTCTCTCTCTCTCTTATAATTTTAGTAAATGCGCATGTCTGTAGCTATGCTCCTACTACCTGATATTGTAAAATTGTCAATTGATTACTTGCCTAACTATGATTTATGTGTGTGAAAGGAATTGTGAGAATGTTGATTTATATGTCATGTTGTCCTTGTTCTTTGGATTTGTTACATTTGATTGTTACATTGTTTACTTTTGAACCTTACTTATGTATTTATTTATTCACTTCATATGTCATTACTTTTGAACCTTACTTATTTATTTATTTATTCACTTCATATGTCATTATTTTAGAGGACCTGATGAAAATAAGCTATTTCTGCTTACTCAGTTTATCCTCATTAAAAATTTCGAGTTCGAGTTCGAGTTCTCTCTCTCTCTCTCTCTCTCTCTCTCTCTCTCTCTCTCTCTCTCTCTCTCTCTCTCTCTCTCTCTCTCTCTCTCTCTCTCTCTCTCTCTCTCTCTCTCTCTCTCTCTCTTACCCTTCCCAAACTCAAAATTTATAATAATTTTCTGGAAGAAATAGATTCCTGTAGAGTACTAGGTGTAACTATCGACAATAATTTATCATGGTCCAAGCACATTTCTGCCATCTGTAAAAAAATAGCGAAGAAAGTATTCCAACTAAATAGAATAAAGCACTTCCTTGACATCCATACTCGAAAACTCTTTTTAATGCATACATTCAGCCTGAAATAGATTATGCTTCTACATGTTGGGATCTTGCTAGCGAAAACTGCTTAAAGCCACTGAAAAGACTCTACAAACGTGCTCTAAACATTGTTCTTCTTAAGCCTT
>CM065686.1:40805007-40810007 GCA_017654935.2 Phymorhynchus buccinoides
CGTAAAAGTTTATTTAGAGTCCTGCCCTTAATTTTATGAAGTTCTACTAAAGCTTAATTAAGCACTGGTAAGGGGTTGCAGGCAATCGTTCGTCATGCAACATGATGATAATAAAAATAATATATGATATTTCTTTGAGTGGCTGTGGAGGCCCACTCTAGAGATACAGTTATTGTTGTTGCTGTTGTTGTTTTTTCCACGCTGACTGAAGCTCTTATAGGTCTAGACTACCTTGGCCTTCGTCATGGACCTTTCGTCCACAAACTGGTCGTTCCTGGCGTGTTCAACCATCTCAGTCCCCTCCTTCGCAGATGCCCTGGCTCCACACCTTGTGATTGTCTAGTGTGCTTTCAGTTACAGTTATTGTTGTTGTTGCTGGGGTTGTTCCACGCTGGCAGGTCTAGATTACCTTGGCCTTCGTCCTGGAACTTTCGCACACAAGCTGGGTAGCTGTGACCAATATACAAATGCCCCCAACTTAAATTGAGGCTGCTCTTTAAAATGATGTCTCGTTTTCGACGTGTTTCTTGCAATAGCAACAAACAAAAAACAGCCTCTTCCGTCAGGGTGCCCCTTTTGATGACAAAGACTCGGTGAATATAAAACTAAACCCAAACCAAAGCGATGCTACTAGTAGTACTACTTCTTCTTCTTTTTCTTCTTCTTCTTCTTCTTCGATCGCTCAGACAGTTTCCTGTCAATTATGAGCGCAGATGCGTCATGCTGCCGTTATGCGCCTAACTAACTAAGAAATAATTAGGCCCAGCTAGTCCGACTTCGGCTGGAGAAAATGGTATTTTTGAAAGTGTTTCGTGAAAAAAGGGGGCAGGAGGAGAATGGACCCGGTGCAAGGCAAGAAAGATAGGTAGACGACAGTAAGCAACGGGAAAAGGCAGAGTCAAAGAGAGTGACAGATTAGAGGAAGCTACAAGCACAGAACTTCCAGAAGGTGGGGGAACTATTTATACAAAAGACACCCCCCGGCATCCCCAGGGGGGGGGGGGGTGACCTCCCTTTTAAGACCTCGGAACAAAATCTAAAATAAGGTATTTTTAAGTGGGAGGGAGTTGTATACTTTAAGGGAAGTAATTTTCATATTTACAAAGAAAGGCAATGTCTTCTAGAGAAGTAGGTCTTAATTTAACCCTTTCATTGCCACTGTCGCCTCTTGGCACCACAATGATTTAGCACCCATGTCGCTAAAAAAAACAATCGCATGAGGGTCTATTAACCAATTATCCTATGTTCTTAATTTGGGGAGGTAAGGATAGGCCCTATTGTATGCATGACACAGAGGAATCCTCAGTGTTGCAGACGAAATCTTTTCTCTACCTAGGTAAGTTTTGTGGAAGATTTGGCTGCAAAATGGCTGGCGTTGGAAGGGTTTTAAGTGGGAGGGAGTCTTATGGCCAAGTTGTGAGATTATCGTCCAACTGGTCGTGGACCCTTATGGACGTTCTTCATGAAGACTGCAGGGTCTTCTCGGGGTGAAGACGATACAATGGCAATGAGTGTCTGGTTATGGAAGAAGGCGGATCAGTGCAGCGTACTACTTTTCGTTGGGCTCGTGCAGATAAGAGTCTGTATCTCGTTTGACTTTTTGTTTTTTGACGTAATGGCTTCCCAGCTGGCCTGGCCTCCTCCTAAGCGGATACAGCTCTTTTACTGGCTCATCTTCAAGGTTTCACTTTTCAGTACCACCACCACCCCCCCCCCCCCCCCCCCCCACCCCAGTGTATACTATGGATCCACGTGATCCAATGGGGGCTCAGTTCGGGTAGAATTCTTATGGAGAGAGAGAGAGAGAAAATGGAGTTTTACGTCCTCTTGGTCTGAATCAGACACATATGGGACATTTGTAAATACAAATATGTGACCCAGCACCACGAAAGGGACATTAAGTGTCCAAATGACAATTCTGAGAACATGGTACAGGTAGCGACTTCGGGCAAGTCTCTTTCAACTGATATAAGAACCATTCTTGTAAATATTTTCGTTTTAGAGTTATGAGCATTTAAAGTTAGTAGGGTGACTGTCAGCCATTTGGAGAAATCACAGTCTAAAGTTTAGCCTAGCTGTAGGAAATGCATCAACCTACTCATTTTAAAGCACGTGTTTGGATATGTAGAGACGGTAATAAAGATTGTCCTTTATAAATATGAAAAATGATATGTTATAGAGCTAGAAAATACACATAACTCAAACTTACTCAAAAATGAGATTTTTGACTTTGCAAGCCTGTTGTGAGAAACTAGCCAAGCGACTTAATGTACCTTTCGTGGTGCTGGCTCACATATGGTTGGAACAATACTGGAGGCAATGCCCGGAGGCAATACGAAACCAGTAAAGTCCCGATTTTTTAAAATATTAATACAGATAGCTGTAGCGGTGACCACGCCTCGGTTAAGCCTCATCGGCTAAGGCACCGCCACAAGTAGGTAAGTATAATGTCTTATAAGGGAGGTTCCACTGTGCTAGTAGGTAAGCATAATGTCTTATAAGGGAGGTTCCACTGTGCTAGTAGGTAAGTATAATGTCTTATAAGGGAGGTTCCACTGTGCTAGCAGGTAAGCATAATGTCTTATAAGGGAGGTTCCACTGTACTAGTAGGTAAGTATAATGTCTTATAAGGGAGGTTCCACTGTGCTAGTAGGTAAGCATAATGTCTTATAAGGGAGGTTCCACTGTGCTAGCAGGTAAGTATAATGTCTTATAAGGGAGGTTCCACTGTGCTAGCAGGTAAGTATAATGTCTTATAAGGGAGGTTCCACTGTGCTAGCAGGTAAGTATAATGTCTTATAAGGGAGGTTCCACTGTGCTAGTAGGTAAGTATAATGTCTTATAAGGGAGGTTCCACTGTGCTAGCAGTATGACTCACCCGCGCTGCACTCCCCACTGTAGAGCACGTGGATGACGCGGTGCTGCTTGCAGGCCTGCACGTCGAGGTAGCACCGGTTGCTGTAGGTCTTGCCGTCCGTGCCGCAGACAGGAGCCAGCTCCTTGTCGCAGTGGTAGCGGCACTGGCACCGGGCCTCCCGGTGAACGTCCACCTGGCACACCTCCGGGGGCTGGCACCGCACCCCTTCGCACGGATCTGCGTACACACACAAATTTTTTTATCCATTTAGGTGTAGAGTGGCACAGTCACAGAGGCGTCTCTGTGAAATTCGGGCTGCTCCCACCTAGAGAGCGCGTCGCAGCTAGAGGCGCGCCACCCAATTTTTATAATACTGTATATATATTTGTTTTAGCATGCGATTTTTGTGTGTGTAACTGATGAGGAAGGAAAGGGAGGGGGGGGGGGGGGTAAATTGTGACCAAATGACAACTGTTTCGTTGCCACTGGGTTTAACGCATGCTAAGTGCATGGGCACACGGGACCTCGGTTTATCATCTCATCCGAAAGACTCCACGTTCAGACCGTAAGGCCTAGTGTAAAGTGAGAGGAAAAATCCCCCTGTACCTAGGTTCGAACTCGGATTTACTTGACACAAGGCGAACGCGATACCTCTGTGCCACTCTACATCTAAATCTGAACTTGGTGGGGTTTTTTCTCCTTCACATACATATTTATAATAATAATAATAATATGCGATTCTGAAATAATTACGTGACCATTGTATTCGTTCTAACAAATATTAAATTCCGTTTTTGATTAGACATACATCAATTAGGGTAATAACCTGACAATAAACGTTTTTTCGGGCAACCGTGAATCGGACAAAGATCACGCATCCAATCGTGATAGAAAGCTTTTTCACCAGGATCTTCTTCTTCTTCTGCGTTCCCAGGCTATATGGCCATAATGGGTAAGGTACGTATGTGTCCAGTTTTCACTTTTCACTGGTCTCCGCGCTGCATACAGCCAACACATTCCGATTTCGGAGGAGCTCAAAGGAGAAAAATGTTTTTTGAGAAGATTTGTTTTTTGAAAAAAAGGTAGAAGAATGGATCAATAAGTCAGAAAGATAGTAGATGACAAAAAAAAACAAAGGGAAAAGGCAGAGTCAAAGAGAGTGACAGATTAGAGGAAGTTACGAGCACATAACTTCCAGAAGGTGTGGGGAAGTATTTGTACGAAAGACTCCCCCACCCCCACCCACCCAGTATCCCCACGGAGAAGAGACCTGGGGGCCGTTTCACAAGGGCTAACGTTACGTTGCGCTCGCTCAAATCGGCAAAAACGGTCTAAGAAAAACCCTTCGTTTGCCGATAGTTCGCGTGGCGTTTCGTTCTTGCCAAACACCGAGCAAGCGGCAAACTATCCGGAACTAGCAGTGGGTGAATACGTTTCTTGTTGTTGATTGGTCCATTAAAGTTTGTTTAAAATTAAAAAAACATTTTGGGACCAATCAGACAAGAGCTTGTAATATTCTTCCGCAAACGTTTTCTAAAGTGTTTCTTAGGCCCCCGTTTGGCGTAAGCGTAGTTCGCGCGGCGACCGTTATCTAGAGAAACTCGACCCAGGATCGATTTTTGTGCGCGTTCACTTGCATCATTCATAGTTACAAAAGAGCGCCGCGGGAAAGCACGTTTCTTACCTCGGCTGGCATTCAATAGAACCAGGGGGTGAGGAAAGGCACGGAGGCTAAGAAGACGGTCGGGAGGGGGTGGGGTGGTGGTTGGGGAGGGGGCGATTGCAAAGAGACAGGAAGAAAGGTGATGTTGGAAATATAATACCTGTGTTAAAGGGGCACCCTGACGGATGAGTTTTTGCATGAAACACATCGAAGATCACCAGGAGAACAAACACCCTTTACAGAGATCGCAACACTCACTTTGCTCTGATTTCCTAGAAATCAAACCGTCAAATCGGCGATTCCTTCTTGGCGGAGGTGCAGGAAGTTAAATTTATTTCAGTGAAAGAGCAGACATGATTTCTTTTGGTATCTGTTGTAAATCATTGACAGAGAGCTCTTGCTTTCACTTTGCTAAATGGCCCTAACTTCGTGCTAATGGCAAACAAGATGGCAACGCCATGTAAACGTTACTCCCGGTAC
>CM065686.1:40815007-40825007 GCA_017654935.2 Phymorhynchus buccinoides
TGGAGTTAAGCAGGCATACGTGTTCCTTGGGAAGAATTAGCATCCAATACTGTTATCAGATTCTCCTAAATAGTCTCAAGTTTTCCCCGTCCATCAAGATTTGCCAGATGCAGACGTCCTCGTCGTACATAAAAAGCCACTCGCGATAATTGGTCGATCATGCAAATGGCCGGAGATTTATATATTGCTGAAGAAGAAGGGTTGACTTGAGATGAATGGAAAACCATTTTCGTTTTTTGGCTGTTGCTTTTTTTATGAAGACCCCTACACTTTTGTTTGTCTGTTTATTTTCTGTTTCCATGAAAACCCCAAGGGGCTTTTTCGAATGAAATATATCTTGAATCTTGAATCTTGAAAGTAACAGCCCAGCGCAGATCTCGACCTCGGTAAACAACTCATACAAGGAACAGTCTACTTATAGGGGAAGACGGGGTAAAAAGCGCATGAGCGGGTAAGAAGCCCATGCCAATTATCTCATGAAATAAAGAAAATGTCAGTCAAATTTGCCCATGAGACGAATGCTAAACATTAACACTCGTCTCATGGGCAAAATGTGACTGAAATGTTCCTTATTTCATGAGATAATTGGCATGGGCTTCTTACCCGCTCATGGGCTTTTTTACCCCGTCTTACCCTACTGATTCTGTCCCTTGCATTTGCAGAAATTCAAAAGGTAAAAGGGGGGGTGGGTGCATATAACTTATTGCCCTAGGGGAACTCTGAACTTAGGTCACAATAATATCTGTATTGTTAAAAAAATCGGGACTTTCCTGGTGTTGCACTGCCTCCGGGTATTGCCTCCAGGATCGTTCACATCATCTTTATATTTACTAATATTTACTAATGTCCCATATGTGTCTGTTTCAGACCGGAGGACGTTAAACAGATTTTTCTCATCTCTGAATTTTGTTGAAGTGATATTATGCGCGTTACTCTAACTATTCACGGGGATTCATTACAAAAACAAACAAACCGATTCACAACTTTGAAATAATGCTGTTGATGAACCAAATCAACATAGATTTTATTATTTTTTAAATTTGCTATCTGATAATTGATACTTCGAACTGGAGGAACATGTTGCTGAAATGATGGTGATCCAGATTATCTCTATATAATTAGGGCTGTTGTTAGTCATTGGGATGGAACTTGCTGTCCAGACAGAAGTACCACACTTTCTGTGGTGATACTTTACAACCCATTGATAAAATAAAACCTAGAGCCGACCCCAACAACGGGTCCACGACATTTGCTCCTTCATAATTGCTCCTTGGGATACTTGTCAGGACCGGATCACAGACTTTTGAAGGGGGGGGGGTGCTTGAAACTTTCTTTAGGCCGGGGTCCAGGGGACCCCTAGGCCCCGGTGGGGTCCAGGGGCAAAGCCCTGGGGGGGGGGGGGGGGGGGGGGGGTCCCGGGTGGCGAAGCCCCCCGGCCGAAAACGAGTTTTCAACATTTTAAAACTGTTTTGTGGCATCTCCTGTGAGCTCAGAACAAAACTTCTTAAGAGCGTTAACAGCCGATGGGGGGTGCTGCAGCACCCAAAGCACCCCCCCCCCCTAGATCCGGCCTTGCTTGTTCATGGACTAATTACTCCTTGAACAATTGCTCCTCGCACTTTAGCTTCTTCTTGGTGTTTTTTTGCTCCTCGGATAGTTGCTCCTATTTTTCGTTATTTTTCTCGTCCATTGCTATGAAAGGTATCTAAATAAAAGGCATATTTCAGGGGGTGGGGGTGAGTGGGGGGGGAGGGTATTGGGAGTGGGACAGCTTTACCCGTTAGCAACATTCGTGAACGATAATTTGGAATGATGTAATAAATAGAATGAATGTAAGCATTCCACACTGCTACAGGAGCAATTATCACATAGACGAGGAGCAATTAATTGTTCGAGGGGCACAAATCCAAGGAGCAACTGTTCGAGGAGCAATTATCCAAGGAGCAAATGCTTCGGGAGGAATCACACCTAGGAGCAATTTTCAAGGAGGAATTGTTGGGGAGCAAATGTCGAGGAGCAATTATCAAGGAGCAACTGTCGGTACCCCCCCCCCCCCCCCCCCAACAAATCTGTGACCATAATCAGGGTCACGCGACCCGATGATTATTTGTATGGTAGCAGTAAACGTTAGTGGATGTCAACCAACTCGGTCTAAAAACATTTGTTTAACCCCTTGACTGCCAGAGAAAATAAAAGAAAAAAATAACTGGGCAAATCATGCCACAAAAAAAGACAACTGATAGAGCCAATCTGGCAAAATGGTCTGGGGTTAGGACTCTCTTGACTGTGTTAGAGCAAAAGCCAGCATACCAGGGTTATTTCTCTTCTGATGATGACATCTTCAGTGATGCCATCAGGTCAGTACGTGATAGGTTGGTGGCAGTCAAGGGGTTAAAGATACTAACAAAATTGCTTTTAAAATATTGACCATAATGTTACAGACCATCCAACCCAACCAACCTTTGTCGTCTGTCGTGTCTGACTATGTCAGCCAGATAGCAGAGGGAGCAGCCGCTATTCCGGCGAGCTGGCCTAACATTTGTTTCTAGTAGAGATGCCTTGCCCAGGGCACATCCCCACTCTCTGGGCCAAAGGGATTTTAAGGATAGCTAGCGTTGGGGAAAGGTCCACAAAGGCCAACCCAATCCCTTTGGCTGCAGCACTATAGGGGCCAGTGCAACTGTCCCCATAGTTCGAGAGTCGTAATATTCCACAAAAAAGACTAAAGCTGTACCATGGTGTTCCACCACTGCTGAACATCATTTATTGTACAGCTCTCGTGTTACTGTTGGCCCCTAACTGCAGGCTAACGTGTCAACCAGTGATAAAAGACATTTGAGTTTAAAGGGTGCACTTATTTGTATCCATTTTATTTTTTAACATAAATATACACGTAAAGGAAACGTCACGGCTTTGATAAGGTTAAGCACACAATGGCCCACCACGATTAACCCTTTCACCGCCAGCCATTTTTCAGCCCCCAAATACCATTAAACTTAACTGGGTAGAGAAGAAAATTATCTGCAATATTGGGAATTCCTTTGTGACATGTAGAACATTAGGCCTATCTTTACCTCTCAAACTTAAGAAAATAGGGTCCTCTCATAACAGACCCTGATCTGATGTCTTGTGTTGTATGAATGCGACATTGGCGGAGAAAGGGTTAAGTCCAATGGGGGGGGGGGGGGGGGGGGGGGGGTTCTGGTTCTGGGTAGCTGTGACCCACATACAAATTCCCCCAACTTCAAATTGAGGCTGCCCTTTCAACGCCAGCCATTTTTTAGCCAAAACTTTCCACTAAACTTACCTGGGTAGAGAAAAGATTTCATCTGCAATATTGGGGATTCTTCTCTGACACTACCAAAATAAAGAACATATGAAGGTCATTGGCTAGCAAGCCCTCATTTGATGCCTTTCAGTGACATGGGTGTTAAATCATTGTGGTGCCAAGAGGCGACAGTGGTGATGAAAGGGTTAAAATGATGTTTCGTTTTGAATTTGGGGGCATTTGAGTCAAACCGGGTCAAAACAAGATTTCTTACCAGCTATAAGAGGGGAACACGTGAAACCCCTGATTTTGACACACGATCTGGTGGGTCTTTAATAAGGCAAAGCTAGATGAAGAACTCACCACTTAATGTTTTAATTACACTTATCTGCATTGTTAAAAAAATCGGGACTTTATTGGTGTTGCACTGCCTCCGGGCATTGCTTCCAGGATCGTTCTCACCATCTGTATATCTATCTACTAAATGTCCCATATGACGTGTGTCTGTTCCAGACCGGAGGACGTTAACCCTTTCACCGCCAGCCATATTTCAGCCAAACATTTCCATTACATTTAGGGGAAGACGGGGTAAAACGCGCATGGGCGGGTAAGAAGCCCACCCCAATTATCTCATGAAATAAAGAAAATTTCAGTCAAATTTGCCCATGAGACGAATGCTAGACATTAACGCTCGTCTCATGGGCAAAATGAGACTGAAATTTGCTTCATTTCATGAGATAATTGGGGTGGGCTTCTTACCCGCCCATGCGCTTTTTACCCCGTCTTCCCCTACCTGGGTAGATAACAAAATCCATCTGCAGTATTGGGGATTCTTCTGTGAAATATATAAAATAAGGTCTATCCTTACTTCCTAAAACTAAGACAATATGATCTTTGGATAATAGACCCCAATTTGATGCCTTTTTTTAGTAACATAGGGGAAGACGGGGTAAAAAAGCGCATGGGCGGGTAAGAAGCCCACCCCAATTATCTCATGAAATAAAGAAACTTTCAGTCAAATTTGCCCATGGGACGAATGCTAGACATTAACGCTCGTCTCATGGGCAAAATGAGACTGAAATTTTATTTATTTCATGAGATAATTGGGGTGGGCTTCTTATCCGCCCATGCGCTTTTTACCCCGTCTTCCCCTAGGTATTATAATCACTGTGGGGCTAAAATGCGACTTTGGCGGTGAAAGGGTTTTAAACAGATTTTCATTCATTCATTCAGAGCTCACCACATTTCCCGTAGTACTTGACCCGGATGTCGGTGAGGTTGCCACAGGCGGCCTTCTTCATCTCGCACAGGTTGGGGTAGTCGTGGCCGTCGCTGCCGCACACCGGCTTGCTGCCCACGTTGTCCCCGTAGCGGTAGCACTTGGTGGGGCACTGGCACCGGGCCTCGCTGCCGTCCAGGCTGGGCTGACACGTGGCCCCGTAGTTGCACTGCTTCCCCTCGCAGGGGTTTCGCTTCCCCGGGGGGAACTTGTAGCAGGCCATGGCGGGGGAAACGATTAGCCCGGCCACGCTTCCTACGAGAGTCAAAAGGAACAGGAACGAACCGTTGTTGTTGTTGTTGTTGTTGTTGTTGTTGTTGCGTTTAGAGTTCATCAACCTGCTGCAGCCTTTATAGGGGATTGTTCGTGTTTGACCCTGGATCTTTGGGGACATGACCGTCGTGCGATGATGATTAAGGTGGGCGTTGTTTCTTGAGCGTGTTAAACAAGTGGCGACGGGTTCGTCGTTCGGGAGTTGCGGGCCCTCCTTCGCAGGCGTTTTCGAGAGATCCGCGTCATCCTTTTGGAACGTTTCTGAGCGCCCCAAAACCCTTTGGGACGTGTGAGGAAAGAGAGTGTTATTGCTAAGCCCACATCCACGATTCTGTGGAACATTCGCATCAGTTACTACACATTCGGAAAGACGCCTTTTGTTTCTGTAAACTTTGTTTCTTTCTTTGCGATGCGGTGGCTTGTTGGGACTTCTGCGAGTCCGAAGCAAGGTACACATATGGCCGAATACAGATTGAGAGGAGTTCTTCTTTCCTGCCGTTCGGTTTAACAGAGCGAACATCGACTCCGAAGAATCCCTCCCGAACAGGCTTATTTGTGTGAATGCATCGCGCACCGTTTCGTACGCAACGTGTACCCATATCTTCCACTGTCCTTCACCATTGTAAAGCGTATGTACTCGGTCTTGGGTACACACACCATCACCTTTGTTCGAAAAGGTGTCGTCATCTCCGCAGTTCAGGGCATTCTTCTGCCAGTTTTCTTGCCCCATTGTCCGCTGTGATGGGTTCTGAACAGGCAGTAAAATGGATGGATCAGAAACTCCTTCAGGAGGATTCGCGTCTGTTGATGTAGCCGTCATCGCACACACACACAAATAGCGGCCGCGTTGTTGTTTGTGTGGACACCAAATGTTATCTGTCCTGGCTAAGCTGATCCCAGCACACACACAAAAACGGCAGCTGCAGTGCCGCAGGCAGCATTCAGCCCGACTGGTTAGCGCTGCGGAATATCATATCGATTCCGGCCCCTGCCACATTGATCCTGGGATCGGCCTGTCTCCAAAACGGGGAAGAAACAAAGCAAAAACAACGTCAGGCTGACAGACAGACTGACAACTGACGAGTGACTGCGAAGCGAGGGGCGGGATTAGAACCAAACAAAATGTATAGTAAAACGATATTGCTGTTGTCAACCATAGTAAGCTAAAACAAATTTATAAAAAAAAATTAAAGTCATGATTTTGAGATAAGAAAGAAAAAGGAAAAATGTTCCGTATTGTTACAAATGTTATTTCAAAGTACAGTAATTTCGATACTAAGAGTTTTAAAAAACGAAAACAATTCTGACTTCCAAAGCTGAACGTGAGATCGAGAGTCGTAAGCATGAGGGGGTGTATAAAGTACAATTTTGCCGTCTTTTGGTCAGATGTCAGACTTTCGATTTTGTTTATTTTTTTACACAATACATGTATAGCCTAGTTTCAAGGCTAAGGAACACACCAAGAACAATACGCACTTCCAACACTTTGGTTAGATTCTGCCCTTTTAAAGAAACTGTATCGCAAGCTTACCTTTATTGCAATTAAGCAATGTAATTACTTGGCTTGGTAATAATAAGCTACCGATTCAAACTCACAACACCCAGGGACTTTGCTGGGAGATAATGTAAGACTCCTAAACTCCTATCATTTTCTTCCAAATTAAATCATAACGTTCGAAGGTTCAGTATATTCTCGCTTAACGTTTCCAGCACAGCCCGATTGCTCTGATAAATTACATACATTTCGTTAATAAAAAATAAAGAGAAGAAGATGGAGACTAAGAAAAGGAAGAAGAAAAAGCCTCTTGAGAGACTTGTTGTTTTATTACTGTTCTTGTAGCATATTTGATTGAACTTTAAAACCTATTTTCCTTTCCAAAGGAAAATAGAAAGGAGGAAAGAACATTAACAGTTTCTAGAATATTAGAAAATATAACGAACTTGAAGAATAATGCTAAAGCATTGCCAAATGCTGTTTTCATAATTTGAAGTAATCTTTGTTTCATTTTATTTTTGTATGATGTTTCATTAAAACTTTTAATTCCCAATGTTTACCGGGAGAAAGAATCACAATTTTAACTTTGGCACGCATTCATGCTTGCTGTACGTTGGCATTGTCCAGAAACAAAGACATTGTCCAGAAACAAAGACATTGTCCAGAAACAAAGACATTGTCCAGAAACAAAGACATTGTCCAGAAACAAAGACATTGTCCAGAAACAAGACATTGTCCAGAAACAAAGACATTGTCCAGAAACACAGACATTGTCCAGAAACACAGACATTGTCCAGAAACAAAGACATTGTCCAGAGACACAGACATTGTCCAGAAACAAAGACATTGTCCACAAACACAGACATTGTCCAGAAACAAAGACATTGTCCAGAAACAAAGGCATTGTCCAGAAACAAAGACATTGTCCAGAAACAAAGACATTGTCCACAAACAAAGACATTGTCCAGAAACACAGACATTGTCCAGAAACAAAGACATTGTCCAGAAACACAGACATTGTCCAGAAACACAGACATTGTCCAGAAACACAGACATTGTCCAGAAACAAAGACATTGTCCAGAAACAAAGACATTGTCCAGAAACAAAGACACTGTCCAGAAACAAAGACATTGTCCAGAAACAAAGCCATTGTCCAGAGACAAAGCCATTGTCCAGAGAGGAGTAGTGCGTGTTTTGTTAATATATAAACCAAATGTCTGGAGAACAGCTCGATGAGAGCAACAAGGATAACAAGCCAGTCCGTAGAGCAAACTTATTTTTAAAGGGGTACCCTGACGGATGAGTTTTTGCAAGAAACACGTCGAGATCACCAGGAAAACACCTTTTACAGAGATCGCAACACTCACTTTGCTCTGGTTTTCTATAAATCAAAACGTCAAATCGGCGATTCCTCCTTGGCAGAGGTGTTGGAAGTCAAATTATTTCAGTGAACGAGACGGCATGTGCCTTCTCTTTTTTAATGGCCGCCTGAGTTTAGACCAAATCGTTTGCACGAACTTTCCACAATACAAGCCTTTTTTTTCTTTTCTTTTTTTAATTTTACAGTTTGCCAAAAGGAGTTTCGCTCGCACCAAAGGAAATCACTTTTTTTTTTTTTACTGCACTGCAAAAAAAGACAAAGCTTCAACCTCCGCCTCCACCCACCCCATCCAAAATGGCTTCTCTCCCCGGCATCTCCGCCAAGGAGGAATCGCCGTTTTGACGGTTTAATTTCTAGGAAATCAGAGCAAAGTGAGTGTTCCGAACCGTGAAAAAGGCTTTCGTTCTGGTGATCTCGACGTGTTTCTTGCAAAACCTCATCCGTCAGGGTGCACCTTTAAGGAGAAAAGACAACCTGAAGAAATAATTGATCTGACCTAGAAAACCTGTGAACATGGATTAAGTTTTCCAACAACAGTGTTAGCAAATTTGAATATAAGCAGTACATCTCGGTGTGTCTAAAAAAAAACACCACCAGACATTCTTGGTCGTATATTCTTATTTACTCGTTAACCCTTTTGCCGCCAGCCATTTTTCATCCCTAAAATACCATTAATCTTACCTGGATAGAGCGAAAACAAAATCTTCAATATTGCAAATTCCTCTGTAGGGGAAGACGGGGTAAAAAGCGCATGGGCGGGTAAGAAGCCCACCCCAATTATCTCATGAAATGAAGCAAATTTCAGTCTCATTTTGCCCATGAGACGAGCGTTAATGTCTAGCATTCGTCTCATGGGCAAATTTGACTGAAATTTTCTTTATTTCATGAGATAATTGGGGTGGGCTTCTTACCCGCCCATGCGCTTTTTACCCCGTCTTCCCCTAACATGCATAGCATTAGGCCTATTAACCTTACCAAAATGAACAAAATAGGGTTTTCAGATAACATGCCCTGGTTTGATGCTTTTTACTGACATGGGTGTTAAACCATTGTGGTGCAAAAATGCAACATTGGCGGTGAAAGGGTTAATGTCTCCATGCTCTTTTGGAAAGGTTTAATAAAGGCGTTTGATGGACCTCCTCTTCTTCTTCTTCTGCGTTCCCGGGCCATACGGCCATAATGGGCAACGTATGTGTCCGTTTTCCAGTTTTCACTGGTGTCCTCGCTGCTTTCAGCCGACACATTCCGATTTCGGAGGAGCTCAAATGAGAAAACTATATGGAAGTGGGGTTTTTAAAGGCCAAAAGTCAGAACTATAGTCCATGACACAAAGCAAGGAAAAAGGCAGAGTCAAAGAGAGAGATAAGACAGATTAGAGGAAGTTACAAGCACAGAACTTCCAGAAGGTGGTGGAACTATTTGTACGGAAGACCCCCCCTCCCCCGGTATCCCCACGGGGGGGGGGGGGGGGGGGGGGGATAGACCTCTAAAACTCATTAGCAATCTTGTGCTTTAGCCCCCTCCCCCCCTCATGTTTACGACCCTCAATCTCAAAGTCGGATTCTTTCTTTCAGTTTTATGAAAATAATCGTAGGCTGATCCTAACCAGATCCCTTTCCCCCAAAATGGCACAATGTTGCTTCTCAATGAAAACGTTTTAAGCCAAAATTTGATCGGGGGGGGGGGGGGGGGTGGGGGGAGGAAGGGGGGACTAAAGTACAGAACAGACTAGCAAACTTCTTTACTAAACGCTAACATTTTCTCTTTTCCTGTGGTTTCGAAAATTGATTGATTTTTTTTTTTTACATCATCGTCAGATTTTCCTCCACCCCCCCCCCCCCCCCCCCCCCTTTCATTGGTCTATGCAATGCTTCAGTTGTGTACATAAATTATGACCCAGTATATCAAAAAAGGAGGGGGGTGGAGGGAAGTGAAATTCGAGAGGTGAGGGAAATAGCCTCCCTTGAGTGAGTGACCCGGGTTCGAATCCCGGCCTCGCCCTTTCTTTCTAGTTTGACAGGAAACTCGAACTGAACGTCGAGTCCTTCGGATGGGGACTTAAAGCTAGTCTGACGCACGTAAAAATCCCACGGCAGTTGAAAGTCGGTAAGAGCAGGGAGAAAGCCAGCTAGGTTTTCCAAGTGTGCCCCCCCCCCCCCTCACCCTGTGCCCCCCCCCCCCCCCCAAAAAAAAAAAAAAGTGGGTAGGCACTGCACTTGCGGTGACGCGCTCTCCGGGGGAGAGCAGCCCGAATTTCACAGAGATAAGTCTCTGTGACTACAGTAGACCAAATACCAAATGCC
>CM065686.1:40830007-40852507 GCA_017654935.2 Phymorhynchus buccinoides
TACTACTGCTGCTGCTGCGATTAGGTCCATTATTATTGTTGGGGGATGTGCCATTAGGCCTACACACATTTACAACGACCCGAACAATAGTAAGTAACACTATAATTATGTCTCAGTCTTTATGGATTTTCCACTACCACGATTGAAGTGACGTTAGCTAATTTAATTTAAGGTGCTAACACACACTGAAGACATACCTCAACATTCTAAATGATTTCTAATTGTCATATTATGCCTTGTAAAATTCTCCTAATTTAATTTTGGAAAACAAAAAGAAAACACCGACTTGCAAAATGATTCTTATCTATCATATATTATCATAGTTTATTATTCGTAGCATCTGTAACTGTAAATTTGAGATACGGGCCCGTAACCCCAGCCTCTGCCTATAATATTTCAGTTTCAGTCATAACAACATCCAGTCACATTTGGCTTGTCAATACACCCAGCCGACACTTGCAGATTCATTGCCATAAAAACGCAAAGATCATGATTAACTGCTTCATTCATTGCCATAAAAACGCAAAGACAAGCATAGCTGTTTCATTAATTGCCATAAAAATGCAAAGGCATGCTTACCTGTTTAATTCATTGCCATAAAAACGCAAACGCATGCTCAACTGTTCCATTCATTGCCATGAAAACGCAATTACATGATTAGCTGTTTCAATCATTGCCATACAAACGCAAAGATCAGCTTAACTGTTTAATTCATTGCCTTAAAAACGCAAAGACATGCTTAACTGTTTCATTCATTGCCAAAAGAGAACGCAACAACATGCTTAACTGTTTCATTCATTGCCATAAAACGCAAAGACATGCTTAGCTGTTTCATCCATTGCCAAAAGAGAACGCAAAGACATGTTTAACTGTTTCATTCATTGCCAAAAGAAAACGCAAAGACATGCGTAACTGTTTCATTCATTGCCATAAAAACGCAAAGACATGCGTAATTGTTTCATCCATTGCCAAACGAAAACGCAAAGACATGCATAACTGTTCCATTCATTGCCATAAAAACGCAAAGACAGGCTTAACTGTTTCATTCATTGCCACAAGAGAACGCAAATACGTGCGTAACTGTTTGATTCATTGCCATAAAAACGCAAAGACATGCTTAACTGTTTCATTCATTGCCACAAGAGAACGCAAATACATGCTTAACTGTTTCATTCATTGCCACAAGAGAACGCAAATACATGCTTAGCTGTTTCATTCATTGCCATAAAAACGCAAAGACATGCTTAACTATTTCATTCATTGCCAAAAGAGAACGCAAATACATGCTTAGCTGTTTCATTCATTGCCATAAAAACGCAAAGACATGCTTAGCTGTTTCATTCATTGCCAAACAAACACAAAGACATGCTTACCTGTTTCATTCATTGCCATACAAACGCAAAGACATGCTTAGCTGTTTCATTCATTGCCAAACAAACACAAAGACATACTTACCTGTTTCATTCATTGCCATACAAACGCAAAGACATGCTTAACTGTTTCATTCATTGCCAAACAAACACAAAGACATGCTTAGCTGTTTCATTCATTGCCATAAAAACGCTAAAACATGCTTAACTGTTTCATTCCTTGCCATAAAAACGCAAGGACATGCTTAATTGTTTCATTCATTGCCATAAAAACGCAAAGGCATGTTTAACTGTTTCATTCATTGCCATAAAAACGCAAAGACATGTTTAACTGTTTCATTCATTGCCATAAAAACGCAAAGACATGTTTAACTGTTTCATTCATTGCCATAAAAACGCAAAGACAAGCTTAGCTGTTTCATTCCTTGCCATAAAAACGCAAAAGACATGCTTAACGGTTTCATTAATTGCCAATAAAACGCAACGACACGATTAACTGTTTCATTCATTGCCACAAGAGAACGCAACGACATGATTAACTGTTTCATTCATTGCCATAAAACGCAAAGACATGCTACTATGCTATCATTTTCCTAGGATTAGAAATGAGGTACATTCTTACCAGATCTTGCGGGTGATCGATTCACGGGGAAGAAAGGGCAGCGAGCTGTCAGCTCACAGACCTTTCTTCAGGCTCAAGTAGTGGGGCAAGAGACAGAGTATAAAAGCAAGAAGAAAATAAAAACTGAATAGAGTTCAGGGTCAAAATGTAAAAAATGAGAGAGAGGGAGGCGGAGATTCCCAAAGCAGCGCATAGCCCATATGAGCGCGCCGATATGAGCGCGTTTTAGATGGCCCATATGAGCGCGTGTTTTCTAGTCTATTAGCAGATAGTAGCAGATTATCGTATTAGGGTTAGGGTTAGGTTAGGGTTAGGGTTAGGATTAGGGTTAGTTTAAATACTAGAGAGAGAGAGAGAGAGAGAGAGAGAGAGAGAGAGAGAGAGAGAGAGAGAGAGAGAGAGAGAGAGAGTCAATTGAAAGCTGTATACCAATTTTAGGTTATTGTTTTACACATTAGAGAGAGTGCATGATATGAAAATATGTGTGTCGATTTCATGAAATGAAATTCTTTTATGTGCTGTGTTTTCTCGTAGATTTTGAAATTGAAGAATTATGATTGAGATGCGCTCTTTGGGGGGCATACGTATATCGGCCTTGTAGGATAGATACGCGCTCATATGGGATACGACCACCCGCGCTCATTTGGGCTATGCGCCCAAATCGTCATTTGCCAAAATGCGCCCTTTTGGGTTACCCTCGAGGGAGTGAGATAAATAAGGAAAGAAAAGGAAAAAGATGTTATGCTGTTAGCAAAAGAGGGAGAGTAAATATCATGAAGAAAGGAAAAAAAAAAAAAAAAGTGCAACGCCGAGCGGCTGCAAAGTCCCCTCGCAGCATCGCCGAGGTACTCCGAAATCGGAATGGCGTAAATTTGACCTTAATGTAAAACTAAGCACATCAGTGGATAGCTTGCATCTTGTGCAACAAGTATACCAAATTTGACGATAATAGACTGAATAGTTTTTTTTATATATAGCCTTGGGGTTCGGTCCCGTGATTTGAGCGCGCGCGATCATGCGCACACGCGCGCACAGAAAAATGTTATAGACCATTCATCAAGAAATGTTGTGAAAAAAACTGCATTAAAATACATGCAAAATCTTCGCGAGATATTAGCGATTATGTGTTTCGGGGTTTGAACCCCGTAACTGGCGCGACCTTGACCTTAATGTAAAACTAAATACATCAGTGGATAGCTTGCATCTTGGCAAACTAGTATACCAAATTTGATGATGATAGACTGAATAGTTTTTGAGAAAAACGGACGAATAGCCGGACGGACGGAGGCACGCCGGACGGACACCGGACGGACACCGGACGGACGGACCAGACAATGTTCGCTGAGAAGCAACGTTCTGCCATTGTCGGGAAAAGGGGTAGGATAAGGATCAGCTTAGGATTATTTTCATAAAACTAAAAACAGACTTTGAGATTGAGAAGCAGACTTTGAGATTGAGGGTCGTAAACATGAGGGTTGTCTAAAGTCCAAGATTGCCAAACATTCATTAGGTACGCGCAACTGTACCCCCTTCACTGCCTTAGAAACTGAAACTATAACTACCTCAGTTTAGAAACTGAAACTGACATTGAAACCGAACAAAAGCAAACTTTGAGATTGAGGGTCATAAACATGAGGGGTGTCTAAAGTCCAAGATTGCCAAACATTCATTAGGTACGCGCAACTGTAACCCCTTCACTGCCTTAGAAACAGAAGCTATAACTGCCTCAGTTTAGAAACTGAAACTGACATTGAAACCGAACAAAAGCAAACGTTGAGATTGAGGGTCGTAAACATGAGGGGTGTCTAAAGTCCAAGATTGCCAAACATTCATTAGGTACGCGCAACTGTAACCCCTTCACTGCCTTAGAAACTGAAACTATAACTGCCTCAGTTTAGAAACTGAAACTGACATTGAAACCGAACAAAAGCAAACGGTTGAGATTGAGGGTCGTAAACATGAGGGGTGTCTAAAGTCCAAGATTGCCAAACATTCATTAGGTACGCGCAACTGTACCCCCTTCACTGCCTTAGAAACTGAAACTATAACTGCCTCAGTTTAGAAACTGAAACTGACATTGAAACCGAACAAAAGCAAACGTTGAGATTGAGGGTCGTAAACATGAGGGGTGTCTAAAGTCCAAGATTGCCAAACATTCATTAGGTACGCGCAACTGTAACCCCTTCACTGCCTTAGAAACTGAAACTATAACTGCCTCAGTTTAGAAACTGAAACTCACATTGAAACCGAACAAAAGCAAACGTTGAGATTGAGGGTCGTAAACATGAGGGGTGTCTAAAGTTCAAGATTGCCAAACATTCATTAGGTACGCGCAACTGTAACCCCCTTCACTGCCTTAGAAACTGAAACTATAACTGCCTCAGTTTAGAAACTGAAACTGACATTGAAACCGAACAAAAGCAAACTTTGAGATTGAGGGTCGTAAACATGAGGGGGTGTCTAAACTCCAAGATTGCCAAACATTCATTAGGTACGCGCAACTGTAACCCCTTCACTGCCTTAGAAACTGAAACTATAACTGCCTCAGTTTAGAAACTGAAACTGACATTGAAACCGCACAAAAGCAAACTTTGAGATTGAGGGTCGTAAACATGAGGGTGTCTAAAGTCCAACTGAAAACTCAAAAAAACCCCAGCAAACTTTGAGATTGAGGGTCGTAAACATGAGGGGTGTCTAAAGTCCAAGATTGCCAAAAATGTATTAGGTAAGCGCAACTGTAACCCTCTTCACTGCCTTAAAAACTGAAACTGAAAAAAACAGCAAACTTTGAGATTGAGGGTCGTAAACATGAGGGAGGTGGGGTCTAAAAAGTACAACTTTGTCCTTTTTTCTGGCCAGGCTTTCTTCTTCTTTTTTTAATCGGCGCGGCACCACCAACTTGAACAGAAGAAGCCGTTCAATGTCCCATCTACTGTCCTGCACAGTACAGAGACGAATTCCAACGCATGGCATTTCACGAAACCAAATTTACCCCCCCTTCGATTTCACAGCCTGTCGAATTTTACAGTTCCACACACTAAAAGGATTCACCACTACTACCTACCACAGCACATTTGTTTTGATCGATGGACTGACTGACTAGTCTAGCAGAACAACAACCCAACCTACCTACCCTCTGTGATTGTCAAGGCAATAACAGTTGAGTTGGCTGAACCATATTAACGGTTGTTGATGACAATAGACAAAAAACAAGTGCTTGGTAGTAGAGCAAGGAAAGAATGCAGAAAGCACAAGCCTCAACGCTAAAGCTGTACACGCATTGCTTACTACTAGTACTACTACGCCAATGGAAAAAGGCTATTGCTGCGGAGTTTGGTTGCCGAAGGAAGCGATGTACCACAGGGCTGTGGTGACAATCAACAGAGAGAGAGAGAGAGAGAGAGAGAGAGAGAGAGAGGGAGAGGGAGAGAGAGAGAGAGCGAGAGGGGGGAGAGAGAGGGAGAGGGAGAGAGAGAGAGAGAGAGAGAGAGAGAGAGAGAGAGAGAGAGAGATGGGGGGGACATGGAACGGACGTGGTAATGAGGGGGTGGGAAGATGAGGACTGGATATAAATGGACAGAGGTAGCACACCAGCTAGGCTGAATTTTCCCTCAAGGGCAGAAAATCGTTACTGTACTTTCAGTATCTAAACATAGTTCAGCTGGATACCCCCGGTGGGGGGGGGGGGGGGGGAGTGGAGGGGCTACCGGGGGATCTTTCAGTACAAATAGTTCCACCACCTTGTGTAAGTTTTATACCAACAACTTCCTCTAATCTATCACTTTCTTTGACTCTGACATTTCCTTTTCTTACTGGCATCTATTGTCGCTGTTGGGGTTTCCCCCCTGCCTTATTGTCCCATTCTCTTGCGCCTTTTCCCCCCAAAGGAAGTCTTCCAAATAATGTTCTCCTTTGTTGAGCTCCTCCGAAATCGGAATGTGTTGGCTGAATGCAGCAAAGAGGGCAACAATTTGAAAACCAGACACGTTTGTATCTCACACACTGTGGCCATATGGCCTGGGACGCAGAAGAAGAAGTTCAGTTAGATAACCATTACATTTTAATTTTTTTTTAGTGGTTTTTTTTGGTTCACTTAGGAACATTGTTTTCTTTCTTTCTAGTTCTTTTCTTTGTGTTTGCACGTCAATAAAAGCATGCATTGAAAGGGCACCCTGACGGATGAGTTTTTGCAAGAAACACGTCGAGGTCACCAGGAAAACACCCTTTACAGAGATCACAACACCCAATTTGCAAATCAAACCGTCAAATCGGCGATTCCTCCTTGGCGGAGGTGCTGGAAGTCAAATTATTTCAGTGAAAGAGAAGACATGTGCCTTCTCTTTTCTAATGGCCGCCTGAGTCGCTTAGACCAAATCACGAAATGTCCACAATACAAGCCTTTTTATTTACAGTTTACCCAAAGGAGTTTCGCTCACAACAAAGGAAATAGCTCCTTTTATTGTTTTACTGCACTGCAAAGAAGAAAAAGCTTCAACCACTCTGAGTGTCCTCCACCCACCCCGTCCACAATTGGCGTCTCTCTCCAGCAACTCCGCCAAGGAGGAATCGCCGTTTTGACGGTTTGATTTCTAGGAAACCAGAGCAAAGTGAGTGTTCCGATCCTTGAAAAGGCTATCTTTCTGGTGATCTCAACGTCAGTGTTTTTTGCAAAACATTAATCCGTCAGGGTGCCCCTTTAACCGAATGATAGGAAACATGGAGATAGGAGATATAGCGAATGATAGGAAACATGGAGATAGGAGATATAGCGATTGATAGGAAACATGGAGATAGGAGATATAGCGAATGATAGGAAACATGGAGATAGGAGATATAGCGATTGATAGGAAACATGGAGATAGGAGATATAGCGATTGATAGGAAACATGGAGATAGGAGATATAGCGATTGATAGGAAACATGGAGATAGGAGATATAGCGATGATAGGAAACATGGAGATAGGAGATATAGCGATTGATAGGAAACATGGAGATAGGAGATATAGCGATTGATAGGAAACATGGAGATAGGAGATATAGCGATTGATAGGAAACATGGAGATAGGAGATATAGCGATTGATAGGAAACATGGAGATAGGAGATATAGCGAATGATAGGAAACATGGAGATAGGAGATATAGCGAATGATAGGAAACATGGAGATAGGAGATATAGCGAATGATAGGAAACATGGAGATAGGAGATATAGCGAATGATAGGAAACATGGAGATAGGAGATATAGCGAATGATAGGAAACATGGAATTTATAATTGCCAGATCAAACTAGCGCTGTGTACCTTTTTTTCCTGATGCTGATCATCAGTAGCTTGAGTATCATAAAAAAAGTTCAATGTTTGTGTACACAGTTTACAACTACTTTACCTTGATTAATCAATAACATCGGGACTTTCATGGTATTACAGTACCTCCAGGATCGTCCCACTATCTTTGTAGCTACATATGTCCCCCGTGCACCTGCTCCAGGTCGGAGGACGTTAAACGGACTTTCATTCGTCATTAAAAAAAATCCTTTAAAAACGCACAAAATATCTCTGAATAGGGCATATAAATTTATCATAATTATGGTTCCTTAGCAGCAGGCAAGAATGAGTCCCTTACAACTGGAAAGTTGCTTTCGACATTTCGTATACAATGCAAAAGTCTACCGGTAATCATCAATTTGTCTGCCAATTTTTTTTGGTTAAATCCATCACTACCCTTTTCCTAATTGTGGCGTGTGACCATGAATATCGATCTCAACTAGATAGGCAGAGCGAAGCCGCGTAGGCTACAGCAACAAGAGGGCTGTTGAGAGAGAGAGAGAGAGAGAGAGAGAGAGAGACTGGCACACGCTCAATATCTCGAGCTCTGGAACTCTGAATGCTGCAGCGAGACATACAGGCAGGCAGGCAGGCAGGCAGCAGAGCGCAGGGTCTTCTAACATTAGCAGCAAGAACAGTATGCGTACGGTAGAGACACATAAACATCATGGTGCTCCCAGTGGCAAACCCGGGAAGGCATTTTGGTATTCGGTACTTTATAGTCACAGAGGCGACTCTGTGAAATCCGGGTTGCTCCCACCTGGAAAGAGCGTGCCAGCCAGAGGCGCGCCATCCTTTTTTTTTCTTTTTCTTTTTTTTGCATGCGATTTTTGTGCGACTGATGAGGAAGGAAAAGGGGGGGGGGGGGGGGGGTAAATGTTGACCAAAATGACAACTTTTTCTATGCCACTTGGCTCGGTTTATCGTCTCACCCCATAAACCATATTAAAACCATATTGAGGTCTAGCGCAGAGGAAAAAAATCCCCTGTACCCAGGTTCGAACTCGGGTTTATTGTATACGAGGCGAACGCGTTACCTCTGTGTCACTCTCTACAGTGGCAACATGATTATGTTCTATTCCGTTGCTTAGTGCTGAAGTCAAAGGGATTGGTTGGCCTTCAGAAAACCTTCTCCAACGCCAGCTATCATCAAATCTTCTCTCTCTTTTTTTGCCGTGAGAGTGGGGATGTACCCTGGACCTCCATCATAATTATACAAATTCTAGCCCCTGCATCTGTTTTCTCTGGCAATCATAGTCGGAAACGACAGTCTGGCAAACGTACATGACGAAACATAGAGAGTGTCTGTAGAAAAGTTACACAGACATTGGTCTCTATGACAGAGTGGCACAGAGGTAACGCGTTCGCCTCGTGTACAATAAACCCGAGTTCGAATCTGGGTACATGGGGATTTTTCCCTCTCACTCTGCACTAGGCCTTACGGTCTGAACGTGGAGTCTTTTCGGATGAGACGCTAAGCCGAGGCTCCGAGTGTGCCCATGCACTTAGCACATGGTAAACGCAGTGTCAACGAAAATGTTGTCATTTGGTTAAAATTTACCCACCCACCCCCCACTCTCCTTCCTCATCCCTCACACAAAAATCGCACGCCAAAAAAAAAGGGTGGCGCGCCTCTGGCTGCGACGCGCTCTCCAGGCTGGAGCAACCCGAATTTCACAGAGACGCCTCTGTGACTATAAAGTACCAAATACCCAAATACCAAAATACCAAATACAAAATACCAAATACCAAATACCAAAATACCAATGCCAAATACCAAATACCAAATACCAATACCAAATACCAAATACCAAATACCAAATACCAAAATACCAAATACAAAATACCAAAATACCAAATACCAAATACCAAAATACCAAATACCAAAATATCAAATACCAAATACCAAATACCAAAATACCAAAATACCAAATACCAAATACCAAATACCAAATACCAAATACCAAAATACCAAATACCAAATACCAAATACCAAAATACCAAATACCAAATACCAAAATACCAAATACCAAAATACCAAATACCAAATACCAAAATACCAAATACCAAAATACAAAATACCAAAATACAAAATACCAAAATACAAAATACCAAAATACCAAATACCAAAATACCAAAATACCAAAATACCAAAATACTAAATACCAAATACCAAATGCCAAAATACCAAAATACCAAATGACGGTGTGGCCGACCAGCAGTATGGCTTACCAGCAGTAAGCTGGCCTAATTTTTCCAAAGTATGTTTTCCTTCCTTTCGTTTGTCTTTTCCCTTTTAGTTTTTGATTGACTCTGAGAAGGAACTACGCTTGGCATGGCCGAGTCTGATCGGAAAGGACTCTTAAACCCCCAAAAAAAACGGTTTTTTTCTCTAACTATGGTATACAATTCGGATATCTTGTATATTAAGCCCCCCCCCCCCCCCATAACCCCCCCCCCCCCCCCCCCTCTCCCCTGCTCAATTTGTATCATTGGAAAAAAAAATGTTTAACGTCCTCACGTCGGAAACAGACACATATATATATTAGTAGATATAAAGATGGTGGGAACGATCCTGGAGGCAATGCTCGGAGGCAGTGCAACACCAGGAAAGTCCCGACTTTTTAAACAATACAGATATTATTATAATTCCTCATTGAAAATGTTCACTGAGAAGTAACATTCTACCATTCATTCTCTGGAAAAAGGTTAATTTAAATTAGGATCAGCCTAGGATTGTCATTTTTATAAAACTAAAAGAAGCAGACTTTGAGATTGAGGGTCGTGAACATGAAGGGGTGGGGGGGGGGGTATCTAAAGTACAAGACTGTCACATATTCAACAACAACACCAGCACGAATGACCGTATTAGGTAAGCGCAATTTGTAACCCCTTCCCTGTCTTCATTAACCCCCTGATTGCCGTATAACGTATCACGTACTGACTTGATGACATCACTGATGACGTCGTCAGGTGAAGAGGGATACCTCTGATATGTTGGCTTTTTCTCTAACACAATCAAGAGAGTTATACCCCCAGACCTTTTTGCCAGATTGGCTCTATCAGTTGTCTTTTTCATGGCATTATTTGTACAATTATTTTTTTTCTTTAATTTTCTCTGGCAGTCAGGGGTTAAGAAAAGCTTTCGAGATCGCTGATGCCACTGATGACATCAGCAGTTGAAGGGGAGGCAACGCTTGCATAGTGCACTCTCGTTCACTAAGCCTAATAGTAGAAGAATCCAGAACTGCACAAAGATACACTGACGCACCACGATTAAACGACGACTTAGTTGTTTATTTACTCGTTCATTGCCAGTCATAAAATTTCAGCAAGATTCTATGAACGGGTTTGAAAATATGAAGCGAACAGTAAAAGTATGGGTGCAAATACTGACACCCACAGGGTACGGTAAAAGTTAAGTCCCTTGTTTTTTTCTGGGAAGCTGTGACCCACATACACATGTCCCCAACTTCAAATTGAGGCTGCTCTTTAAAATGATGTTTCGGTTTGAATTTGGGGGGCATTTGTATGGCAGTGAGACCTGGTCAAAACAAGATTTATTTCTAGCTATAAGAGGAAAAACACGTGAAACCCGTGATTTTGACACGTGATCTGGTGGATCTTTAAGAGGCTATTAATAATAGCATTATTACATTTAACATTTTTGAGCTAAACACCTTTCTAGATCGTTGATGATAGTGAAGACATCAGCAGAGGAAACACTGAATAAAAGGATTGTTTTGCTCTCTCTCTCTCTCTCTCTCTCTCTCTCTCTCTCTCCTCTCTCTCTCTCTCTCTCTCTCTCTCTCTCTCTCTCTCTCTCTCTCTCTCTCTCTCTCTCTCTCTCTCTCTCTCTCTCTCTCTCTCTCTCTCTCTCTCTCTCTCTCTCTCTCTCTCTCTCTCTCTCTCTCTCTCTCTCTCTCTCTCTCTCTCTCTCTCTCTCTCTCTCTCTCTCTCTCTCTCTCTCTCTCTCTCTCTCTCTCTCTCTCTCTCTCTCTCTCTCTCTCTCTCTCTCTCTCTCTCTATCTCTCTCTCTCTCTCTCTCTCTCTCTCTCTCTCTCTCTCTCTCTCTCTCTCTCTCTCTCTCTCTCTCTCTCTCTCTCTCTCTCTCTCTCTCTCTCTCTCTCTTTGTTCGTACTCAATTTAGACCACCAATTCAAGTTCACCATTGTTAATCATTATCCATGTTTGCTTTTAATTCCCATTTTTGATTCCTTTTCAATTATTTCATGTGCCAATTTTTGTTCCTTTTTTTGTACTTGATTGTTTTATGTCAAATGTTCTTGCTTGATGCATAATATGAATGTGTGAGTGAGAGGGCAAGGTGCAAAGAAGCTATTGTAGCCTATCCTTTTTACACTCAATAAAACATTCGTATTTCGTATTTCCCCCCCTCTCTCTCTCTCTCTCTCTCTCTCTCTCTCTCTCCTCTCTCTCTCTCTCTCTCTCTCTCTCTCTCTCTCTCTCTCTCTCTCTCTCTCTCTCTCTCTCTCTCTCTCTCTCTCTCTCTCTCTCTCTCTCTCTCTCTCTCTCTCTCTCTCTCTCTCTCTCTCTCTCTCTCTCTCTCTCTCTCTCTCTCTCTCTCTCTCTCTCTCTCTCTCTCTCTCTCTCTCTCTCTCTCTCTCTCGTTTAGCATTTATTATATGTGATGAAATGATTATGTTGATATATTGTTTGATGTTAATATGGATTTCTGATAAATTCTCTCTCTCTCTCTCTCTCTCTCTCTCTCTCTCTCTCTCTCTCTCTCTCTCTCTCTCTCTCTCTCTCTCTCTCTCTCACACACACACACACACACACACACTCTCTCTCTCTCTCTCTCTCTCTCTCTCTCTCTCTCTCTCTCTCTCTCTCTCTCTCTCTCTCTCTCTCTCTCTCTCTCTCTCTCTCACTCTCTCTCTCTCTCTCTCTCTCTCTCTCTCTCTCTCTCTCTCTCTCTCTCTCTCTCTCTCTCTCTCTCTCTCTCTCTCTCTCTCTCTCTGTATCTCTCCTCTCTCTCTCTCTCTCTCTCTCTCTCTCTCTCTCTCTCTGCGTGTGTAATCATGTGTGTGTGTGGGTGTGTGGGTGGGGTGGGGGGTGGGGGGGGGGGGGGTATGAAAACATTGATGTATTTCTTTGTGCTATTGTCATGATAGGGGCTGTTGGCCTAAGACATTAAACATTCCGAGTCCGAGTCCGAGTCTCTCACCCCCCCCTCTCTCTCTCTCTCTCTCTCTCTCACCTCTCTCTCTCTCTCTCTCTCTCTCTCTCTCTCTCTCTCTCTCTCTCTCTCTCTCTCTCTCTCATAACACACTGAAATGCGATGGTTCTTATACAAGACCCATAGATGTGATCACTGGCTGGCCCTAACCTGTAGTCCGCGCCAATGATAAGCGACAGCTGTACAATATTAATGATTTTCTACAGCATTGGAATGTCATGGAACGGCTTAACCCCTTTCACCGCCAACGTCGCATTTATGCACCACATATATTTAACCCTTTCGCCGCCAGCCATTTCTCAGCCAAAAAATGCCCATTAAAAATGCGACGTTGGCGGTCAAAGGGTTAATGATTGTCTACAGTATCGGAATGTCATGGAACGGCTTAACCCTTTCACCGCCAACGTTGCATTGATGCACCGCTTATATTTAACCCTTTCGCCGCCAGCCATTTATCAGCGAAAAAAATACCATTAAACTTAACTGGGTAGAGAAAATAAAATATCATGCAATATTGCGAATTCCTCTGTGACATGCATAACGTTAGGCCTATCCTTACCTACCAAAATTCAGAAAAGAAGGTATTTGGATAACAGGCCCTGATTTGATGCCTTTGAGTGACATGGGTGTTGAACCATTGTGGTGCAAAAAATGCAGCATTGGCGGTGAAAGGGTTAACACACATCTCACTAAAAGGCATTACATCAGGGTCTGTTATCCACAGACCCCATCTTTTTTTAAACTTAATTTCGGGAGGTAAGAACAGGCCTTACTTTATGCAAGTCACAGAAGAATCCCAAATATTGCAGACATTTTTTTCTCTTCTCTACCCGGGTAATGTTTAATGGAAACATGTTGTTGAAAAATAGCTGGCGGTGAAAGGGTTAAAGGGCCTGTCACACTGCATACGATTCGATCCCGATGCGATGCGATTGTGACGATAGTCATGTGGGTCATGATTCACGTCAAATACTTCCGTCTACAAATGATTCTAGTACTATTTTTGCTTACTATAATCATGTAGTAATAATAATAATAGTACATTTATATAGCGCTAAACCTCAGATGAGCCCAAAGCGCTTTACAATCAATTATTCATCAACAAATAGACAACAAAAACAGTATTCAAGAATGACACCACACCAGCAACAACGCATATACAAAGCAACTCTCTCTCTCTCTCTAACATACACACACACGCGCGCGCGCGCACACACACACACACACACACACACACACACACACACACACACACACACACACACACACGCACACACACGCACGCGCACACACACACACACACACACACACACACACACACACACACACACACACACACACACACACACACACACACACACATTTAACGACACGGACTCGTTCATCCCCCATTCAGTAAGCCACAGCAACCGAGCCGCACGGACTGACCACATACACCAAACACACATACACATACACACACACACACACACACACACACACACACACACACACACACACACACACACACACACACACACATGCGTGCACACACAACCCACAAAACCAACACACACACAAGCACACATGTATGCACACATGCATGCTCACACACGTACACACACACACACACACACACACACACACACACACACACACACACACACACATTTAACGACACGGACTCGTTCATCCCCCATTCAGTAAGCCACAGCAACCGAGCCGCACGGACTGACCACATACACCAAACACACATACACATACACACACACACACACACACACACACACACACACACACACACACACACACACACACACACACACACACACATGCGTGCACACACAACCCACAAAACCAACACACACACAAGCACACATGTATGCACACATGCATGCTCACACACGTACACACACACACACACACACACACACACACACACACACACACACACACACACATTTAACGACACGGACTCGTTCATCCCCCATTCAGTAAGCCACAGCAACCGAGCCGCACGGACTGACCACATACACCAAACACACACATACACATACACACACACGCACACACACACACACACACACACACACACACACACACACACACACACACACACACACACACACATGCGTGCACACACAACCCACAAAACAACACACACACAAGCACACATGTATGCACACATGCATGCTCACACACGTACACACACACACACACACACACACACACACACACACTCACACACACACACACACACACACACACACACACACACACACACACACACACACACACACACACACACACACACACACACACACACACACACACACACACACACACACACACACACACACACTCACACACCACAAAACACAGCACAAACCTCTTATTCAATCTTCCCTCAGGTGCACACAACGATAGACAACTGATCAAATATTTAGGGTGCAGCAGGAAAAAGATGGGTTTTAAGAGAGGTTTTGAATGAGGAGACTGGGTTGGAGTGTCGGAGAGGAGAAGGCAGAGAATTCCAAAGAGATGGTGTTTGACAGAAAAAAGAACGTTGGCCAGCAGATTTGAGACGGATGGAGGGAAGGGAAAGGAGACGAGACCCTAATACACTTCTTCTTCTTCTTCATCTTCGATTGCTCAGACAGTTTCCTGTCAATTATGAGCGCAGATGCGTCATGCTGCCGTTATGCGCCTAACTAAGAAACAGTTAGGCCCAGCAAGTCCGACGAATATACGAATACACGAATCAAATAATATCATGTCTGATAAATTTTTAAAAAATTAAATACAGATATTTCATCAGATTCGTGTACGGAGTACTACAAACATAGTGAAAAGAAATGGTAGGATTTTCTTTAATCAATTCAGTTAGTCAGTAGAATTTCGCGAAGGCCCTTAACTCAAATGGCCTCTATCGCTGGTTGACGTTAGCCTGTAGAAAGGGCCAATAGTAGATGAGAGCTGTGCTATAAATGACATTCTACAGTATTGGAATATCACGCTACAGATTAGTCTTTCGTGGAAGACTATGACTCTCTAACGAGGGGGGGGGGGGGGGCATTTGCACCGGCTCTGGTGCTGCAGCCAAAGGGATTGGTTGGCCTTTGGGGACCTTCCCCCAACCGCCAACTCTCGTCCTCAAAATCCCTTTGGCCGAGAGAGAGTGGGGATGTACCCTGGGCAAGGCATCTCCACTATAAACTAATTCTCGCCCAGCCCAGCCAGAATAGCATCTGCCCCCCCCCCCCCCCTCCCCCTCTGCTATCTGGCAGTCATTGTCGGAAACGACAGACAGGCAACAACAACAGAATTTCACGAGATTATCCATTCATCATTTACTATTAGAATGCCCAATGTTGCTCTATAAATACCGAATGTTCAATATGGATTTTTTTCGTAAGTATAATAATATCAAGGATGTCTTAAGTGATGCAGAAATTGACTTTGCTTTAATTGCTAAATTAGTGCTGTCCACGCCTTTGGAAGCTTACTGTAGATGTTTTTCTATGTGTGTTCTAAAAAATAAATATATCTATATTTTTTTTTTTAAATTGGTTCAATTTTTTCATGTTGTCTAAAATCACTGTTCATTTGAACAAACATTAAATTACAGATTCATTCATTCGCGAGAATCATGCCTCACAAATGTCAAATCGCATCGGATTGGGATCGAATCGTATGGTCCCTTTTGTGTTTCGTGAAAGACGATGACTCTCAAACTAGGGGGGCATTTGCACTGGCTATGGTGCTGCAGCCAATGGGATTAGTTAGCCTATGCTGGGGGTGGAGGGTGGGAGGTGGATTTGTCTTCAAATCCCGTTGGATCTCGACCGAGAGAGTGGGGATGTACTCTGGGCAAGACATCTCCACTATGAAACAATGTTTAGCCCAGCCCGCCGGAATAGCAGCTACTCCCTCTGCTGTTTGGCAGTCATTGTCGGAAACGACGGACAAGCATAATTACTTAGTAGGCGTAGTAAGTAAGCTATCGGCTTAAACCAGGCCTAGACCTACTTTATTGCTTCTGCGCTTATGTTATCTTGTTATCGTTATCGTCGACATTTACAATGAAACTACTGGCATTGTCGTGTATATGCAGCGATGTAACAATCAACCACAGTAGCTTTTCTCAGCTCCTTTCAGTTCATGCATTTTGTTAACACTCGTCACCAGCATAAACCAATTTAAAGTGTTTTATCCATTAGGTTTACATTGTTTTATGGTGGCATACCACTTGTAAGGTCTTTTCCTATCCCTAACCAAAATCAATTATAAGACTAGAATACTTGCGTAAACTGACCCAGTCGCGACATACGCTTGCACCCCTAACCCTAACCCTAACCCTAATCTTAACCCATGGCAAACCCTTAACCGCTAACCCGATTTTGCCCACTTTCGACCTTTTCCGAGCTTTTGACCCCTAGTATCCACCTGTAAATCTTCATGTTGATATATCCAAGCGTTCTAGAGTTATCGCTGTCACAGACAGACAAACAAACAGACAAATGTGAACACGGACGGACGGACGGACCAAGTGAAAACAATACCAGTCTCGCTTCGCGACTGGCAAATATTTGCCTCTGTTAAATGGAATAACTTGAAACAAATCGCTCTCTGTGGAAAACTGAAAGAAGCTAGAATGAGGGGAATTAGTGTGCTGTGCATTATAAATAGCTTACAAAATCAAATCAATGCAACGTCCGTCCAGTCCACACTAATCAATAATCGCTTTGAAACGACCATGTCCTTTTCGTCTCTCTCCACACAGAGTGTATAGATTGTAGACGCTATTCAATCTGGGCTCTACCTATGGATGCACACCTAGGTGCAGAGAGAGAGAGAGAGAGAGAGAGAGAGAGAGAGAGAGAGAGAGAGAGAGAGAGAGAGAGAGAGAGAGAGAGAGAGAGAGAGAGAGAGAGAGAGAGAGAGAGAGGGGGAGAGAGAGAGAGAGAGAGAGAGAGAGAGAGAGAGAGAGAGAGAGAGAGAGAGAGAGACAGAGAGAGAGAGAGAGAGAGAGAGAGAGAGAGAGAGAGAGAGAGAGAGACAGAGAGAGACAGAGAGAGAGAGAGAGAGAGAGAGAGAGAGAGAGAGACAGAGAGAGAGAGACAGAGAGAGAGAGAGACAGACAGACAGGGACGGACAGCAAGACCGAGAGAAACAAAGACAGAGAGACAGAGAGACAGAGAAGACAAAGACAGAGAGACACAGAGAGACAGAGAAACAAAGACAGAGAGACAGAGAAACAAAGACAGAGAGACAGAGACTGAAAGACAGAGAGACAGAGAGACAAAGACAGAGAGACAGAGACTGAAAGAAAGACAGAGAGACAGAGAGACAGAGAAACACAAAGACAGAGAAACAAAGACAGAGAGAGACAGAGAGACAGAGAGAACAAAGACAGAGAGAGACAGAGAGACAGAGAAACAAAGACAGAGAGACACAGAGACAGAGAAACAAAGACAGAGAGACAGAGAAACAAAGACAGAGAGACAGAGACTGAAAGACAGAGAGACAGAGAAACAAAGACAGAGAGACAGAGACTGAAAGAAAGACAGAGAGACAGAGAGACAGAGAAACAAAGACAGAGAAACAAAGACAGAGAGACAGAGAGACAGAGACTCAGAACAAAGACAGAGAGACACAGAGACAGAGAAACAAAGACAGAGAGACACAGAGACAGAGAGACAGAGACAGAGAAACAAAGACAGAGAGACAGAGACACAGAAACACAGAGACAGAGACTGAAAGACAGACAGACTGGTATCGAGGTATGCACAAACATACAGAAAGACAAGAGACTCAATGTCCTATTGCCGTTCGTTTTTTTATCAGTCCTCGCTCCACAGTACTAACAGATAATCATTGTTATCAATAACGGTGTCGTTTGTTCAAGGCCTTCGTGCGATAATGATGGCCTAATTGACCATTGCGGTGACATATTAACTGTCCAGTTATCTTATTATTATTTTTTTTCTTTCTTCTTCTTCTTCTGTGGTGGTGACGCTGTAGGGAGTGATCATAGCAAAAGACGCAGAACAGAGAAAGAGGGACTGTGTGACTGTGAAAACTCTCAGCCCGTCTGACTTGAAAGCGTGCGTTAAGTTTTCATAAAACAACCACAAAAACAACAGCAACAACAACCACAACAGCAGCAACAACAACATCAGCAAAAAAACTACAACAACAACAAGCAACAACAAGTGTTTTGACACTACCGTGCCTCGAGAAAGTTTGAGAATTTGTTTGTTTGTGAAAACAAACATTTTGTGGTACGGTTGACTACATGATCATTGATGACACGTTTTAAACTTTGCATCAACGTTCACTTGGGATAATCATAATAATAATATCAATAATCAGGGGTGAGAGAAATTAGACGAATGTATGAAAAGGAAATTATTACAATAATTATAGGTATAGGTACTTTACAGTCACAGAGGCATCTCTGTGAAATTCAGGTTGCTCCCACCTGGAGATCGCGTCGCAGCCAGAGGCGCGCCACCCATTTTTTTTTGTGAGCATGCGATTTTTTGTGACTGATGAGGAAGGAAAGGGTGGGTGGGTAAATTCTGACCAAATGACAACTTTTTCGTTGCCACTGGGTTTAACGTGTGCTAAGTGCATGGGCACACGGGACCTCGGTTTTTCGTCTCATCCGAAAGACTCCACATTCAGACCGTAAGGCCTAGTGCAAAGTGAGAGGAAACATCCCCTGTACCCAGGTTCGAACTCGGGTTTACTTGACACGAGGCGAACGCGTTACCACTGTGCCACTCTACACCTGTATATTACATATTACCAGTATGTCTTTTTGGACTGTTGCTTTCACTCATTGTTATGCTTCTTATGAATGTTAGTAAGCGAAGCTATATTTCAGTCAAATTATGAAGCATACTAAGCCCTATTTTTTTTTTTTTTAGAAAGCATGTTGGGCATTTCATTTGCTATGTAGGCTATCTGTCGTCTGCCCTTGAAAACAAATTTATTTAAACATACTACTACTAGCCTATATAACTTCGCGGCTACGCTCCGTGTTATTGGCAACAGATCATAACGCTTAAAGCAGTCACGTTTAAAGTATCTAGTATCATTCAAGGAAACAACAGAGCATTATACCCCCCACATTCTGGGGCTAAATAATTATGCTTCGTTATTGCGAGTATACATTGCAGAACGTGTTCTCTAATCATTTAAAAACGTAAATAAAACGTTTGTGGCGATAAAAAAAGATGACCATTACCTACAATTATAGGATCTACTATGGATTTTTACCCTACAAATGATACCATGGTTTTCGATTGCCATTGTTGATTGTTTACTTGCCTGCTTAAAAGAGCTCTGTTGTTGATCGAATTAATGATGGAATAGATCAAATATCTATATGGATAGTGTTAAAATGTAGACAATGTTTGGCTTCTAAGATCTGTTGTTTGTTTAACTATCAGAAATAAAACGGACTAAACCTTTTACATTTCTGCGTAGAAGAAAAGGTTTAACCATTATTAAAAGGCCCAAGAGGTTTTGACGAAGAGGAGTTACCATGGAAAGCCAGTCCAGTGGGCCTGCGAGTGCTCTGCCTTTTTTCTTGTCAAAAGAACATTCACTGCAAAGGTAAGATAAGAAGTTTTTGGGTTTTTTTGTAATACATCCTGCATAATATTTCGTTACTAGCCATTAATAAGGGGGGGGGAATTAGATTTTGTTCGATCACTGATTTGTGAACACAATGGAATATCGTTTAGGCCGGGTTCACATTAGACGCGTAAGTTCCGTACGAAAAACCATAACTAAGTGGAAGAAAGAAGGATGAACGTTTACGCATATAGGGGAATTTCGGACACGTGCGCCAATCTTTTCCCGACGACGAAAATGGTGTTTTACGTCCTCTTGGTCTGAATCAGACACATATGGGACATTTGTAAATACAAATATGGTGGGAACAATACTGGAGGCAATGCCCGGAGGCAGTACGAAACCAGTAAAGTCCCGATTTTTTGGTATTAATACAGACAGCTGTAGCGGTGACCACGCCTCGGTTAAACCTCATCGGCTATGGCACCGCCAAAAGTAAGTAGTAAGAACAAATTTTTGCCAAACTTTTCCCTTCTTTGTTTCACTTATTTATGGATTGCGCACGGGTTTCCGCATGGAATATTCGCTTATGTGTGTACACGGCCTTTGTCTTTTCAGCTATGAATAACTATGATTCTGTAAAATAGCATGAATATTATATTGCGCAGCTGTGTGCTGCGGACTTGGGGCTAGTTAACCTACCGGGAGACAGTCATGCCAACTACTGACCGGTATTATCCTTTTGGTGTGTGTGTGTGGGGGGGGGGGGGGGGCAAAAGAGTGGGACTATAATTATCTTGGCCAAGACAGGTTCACTATACTGAATATTTTTTATTTGTTTTGGCCAAGTTTCCTGCTATGGCAGTTGACCCTGGAAGTCATGATCGGACACGATTGGCGAACACACACAGAGAAAGTGCTTCATTATATATGTTTTGTGAATCCTTGCTAAATCCGAAAGAAAACCTGTGTTTGTTCGTCAACAGGCCACGTAGTCAGGAGTACGTCTTAGACAGTCAACACGGGTAGTAGTATGTAGATTAGGCTTAACAGCCAATCGTTTTGGGGGAGTTTAGCCTAATTTGCATACTACTACCCGTGTTGACTGTCTAAGAAGCACTCATGACTACAAGGCCAGAACGATAGTCATAGACGTTGATGCTTCTGCTTTTACTTATAATTATAGGCCCCAGGTGTTGTTTTAGTTGCTGTTGGGTGTTGTTGTGTGGTTTTTTTGTGTGTGTGTGTGTGTGTGTGTGTGTGTGTGTGTGTGCGTGCGTGCGTGTGCGTGTGCGCGTGCGCGTGTGTGTATGTGTATGTGTGTATGTGTGTGTGTGTGTGCGCGCGCGCGCGCGTGTATGTGTTCGTGCGTCGTGCGAGCGTGCGTGTGTGTGATTGTGTTCGCGCGCGCACGCGCGCGCGCATCAGTGTGTGTGTGTGCGTGCGTGTGTGTGTGTGTGTGCGCGCGTGCGTGTGCAAAAGATCGTCTAGGTAACGATTGATGGACAATCAACAAAGCAATGGACTGCTGTATGTTCAGGCAAGGGTCTGTGGAATTGTCTTACCAAGATGCTCAACAGCTTCTGCAAGTGTTGGTCAGCACAAGATCACTTCTGGAAAAGCAAATTAAAGTAAGTCTATCTTTAATCCCCGAGCCGAATGAGCTATTGTTTTTGTCTGGTCCGTCCGTCCGTCCGGTGTCCGTCCGTCCGTCCGGCGTGCCTCCGTCCGTCCGGCTATTCGTCCGTTTTTCTCAAAAACTATTCAGTCTATCATCATCAAATTTGGTATACTAGTTTGCCAAGATGCAAGCTATCCACTGATGTATTTAGTTTTATAGGTCAAGGTCGCGCCAGTTACGGGGTTCAAACCCCGAAACACATAATCGCTAATATCTCGCGAAGTTTTGCATGTATTGTAATGCAGTTTTTTTCACAACATTTCTTGAAGAATGGTCTATAACACAGTTGTCATTAATTTGTCTGTGCGCGCGTGTGCGCATGATCGCGCGCGCTCAAATCATGGGTCCGAACCCCAAGGCTATATATAACAAAAACTATTCAATTACGTGCTGTTTTGATGCCTTTTTATGTAGTTACGTGCTGTTTTGATGCGTTTTTATGTATGTGTACAGCCGACACATTCCTATTTCGGAGTACCTCGGCGATGCTGCGAGGGGACTTTGCAGCCGCTCGGCGACGCACTTGTTTTAGATTGTTAATGACTGTGTACTTTTGTTTGGTATTTTGGTAAAGGTCAAGATGTGCCCCCCTCCCCTTACATTTCTCGGCTACGGTATTTTTCTTTCGTGTTTAGATTGTTAATATGCAATTCTATTTTGTGATGATTTTTTGTGTTTAGATTGTTAATGTGTTCTTTTGGTTGGTGTTTTTCTTGCATGTTTAGATTGTTAATG
>CM065686.1:40857507-40860007 GCA_017654935.2 Phymorhynchus buccinoides
TCGATAGTTTGTAGCCTGCCCAAAGTTAGGCTACACGCCGGTAGTTTCTATCCTACTAGAACGCGTCGATAGTTTCTAACCAGCCAATAGAACGTGTCGATGGTTTCTAACCAGCCAATAGAACGTGACGATGGTTTCTAGCCAGCCAATAGAACGTGACGATGGTTTCTAACCAGCCAATAGAACGTGACGATGGTTTCTAACCAGTCAATAGAACGTGACGATGGTTTCTAACGAGACAATAGAACGTGACGATGGTTTCTAACCAGCCAATAGAACACGTCGATGGTTTCTAACCAGCCAATAGAACGTGACGATAGGTTTCTAACCAGCCAATAGAACGTGACGATGGTTTCTAACCAGCCAATAAAACGTGACGATGGTTTCTAACCAGCCAATAGAACACGTCGATGGTTTCTAACCAGCCAATAGAACGTGACGATAGGTTTCTAACCAGCCAATAGAACACGTCGATGGTTTATAGCCTGCCAGAAGGACTCGTTGATAGGTTCAATCCTCAGCCAAATGTATGCAGCTGCATTGGCAGGCTAGATAAACCAACCAGATTTTAGGCACCGTGCACGATTCCCTTTAATTTACCGTATAGTCATTGATTGTCCTTTGGTGCCCCACACTCTCTCGATATTGGAAATATAGCCTAACTCGAGATTTTCACAAGACTAAACAAAAAACGCAAACGTCCATCATATCATTTGTGGCAAATTTTCAAGTGAATTTCTCATTTTTCATCTGGCCATCTCTATGGTTGTGACACAAATGATATCTAACCTGCAAAATTCTGTAAAATCTAACTCGAGATTTTACGAGTTAAACGAAAGGTAGTATCCTTCCAATAACCTTTCCTTTACCATTCCCACGCACAGAGTAGGCCTATCTGTATGTTAAAAATGAAACAGTTTTGATTCACCAAAAACGTACGAAGGAAGCTAGAACATGACTTTTTTTGTTTGTCTGTTTGTGCTTGTTTGTTTGTTTGTTTGGTTTTTTTTTTCGATAGACAACAAATTAATGGTAAACCTGTGGTAAACACAGGGAAGAAAGCAGGGGTTTTTTAAAGATACTTTGCGCATTGTCGGTAGGGTTCTATATTAATCTGACATTTTATCTTTAAAAACAAAGTTCAGTATGTTTTGCACACCTTTAAAGGTTGAGAAAAGCGTAGACAAAGTAAGAAAGGTCGTTTCTAAAAACGTATCATTAGCCTACTGATTTATAAGTACAGTTAAAGGTTATAAGAGACTACGGCCACCTACCCTTAATCCGTGTGTGGTTAGTTTGAGATAAACATATCTCTGTGTGTCTGTATATGTATCTGTCTGTCTGTATGTATGTATGTATGTATGTCAATCTGCCTCTCTCTTTCTACTCTCTCTCTCTCTCTCTCTCTCTCTCTCTCTCTCTCTCTCTCTCTCTCTCTCTCTCTCTCTCTCTCTCTCTCTCTCTCTCTCTCTCTCTCTCTCTCTCTCTCTCTCTCTCTCTCTCTCTCTCTCTCTCTCTCTCTCTCTCTCTCTCTCTCTCTCTCTCTCTCTCTCTCTCTCTCTCTCTCTCTCTCTGTTAAACACAATTAAGTTTGATTTAATAATGTGTATGTGTTTTATTCTATTTTTTGCATTTTACAGACAAGTGTGTAATGTTGGCTTAGGCTTGATTTTCTCATGTTATATATAAAAATATTATTGTCGTTTTTTTATATTTGTTAAAAATTAAGATGATATGTAGGATTTATTTTGCTGTTGACATGTGCACATGCTTACTTTTAAATTTGTTTTGTTAGTTGAGTGTATATTTGAAACTTGAGTGTATAAGGTAGGATTAGGTTTGATTTTGCCGAGTGTATATGTTAATTTACAAATTTTTGCATGCTAAAAATAAATAAATACTTATATAAAGTAAGATTAAGTTTGATGATGTTATGGATATGTATTTACTATGATTTTATAACGTGTGTGTGTGCTTACTTTAAGTTTATTTTTTAGTTGAATATGCGAAGTAGGCCTACAAGTAACTAGGCTCGACTTTGTCATGTATCGGTGTTTACCGGCTGTATTTATAATGTTATGATTGTTAAAGATGAGTGTGTTAGATATGCTTCTATCTCTCTCACTCAGTCTATCTATCTCTGTCTCTGTCTGTCTGTCTGTCTCTCTCTCTCTCTCTCTCTCTCTCTCTCTCTCTCTCTCTCTCTCTCTCTCTCTCTCTCTCTCTCTCTCTCTCTCTCTCTCTCTCTCTCTCTCTTAGTGTGTGTGCGCATGCATGCGCGCGCGTGTATGTGTGTGCGCGCGCGCGCGAGTGTGTGTTTAGTGTCATAAAATAATTATTTAGTATACACATTGTTTTTCTTTCTTTTTTTTCTTTAGGCTTATATTGTTTTATTTTGTTTATTGTGATTTAGCCAGAATGTTTATATTTATGTAACGAAAAGTGTCTCTTTGATATATTGTATTGGGGATCCTGTATGAAGGAGATGAGAGAGAGCGAG
>CM065686.1:40867507-40882507 GCA_017654935.2 Phymorhynchus buccinoides
AAAAATACTAAAATACTTGTAGTGGTGCCATAGCCGATGAGGTTTAACCAAGGCGTGGTTACCGCTACACCTATCTGTATTAATAAAAAAAATCGGGACTTTACTGGTGTTTACTGCCTCCGGGCATTGCCTCCAGTATTGTTCCCACCATATTTGTATTTACAAATGTCCCATACGTGTCTGATTCAGACCAAGAGGACGTAAAACACCATTTTCGTCGTCGTTTTTTTTGTCTTTTCGGGGGGTTCTTACAATAATATTTGTATTGTTAAAAATTCGGGACTTTCCTGGTGTTGCACTGCCTCCGGGCATTGCCTCCAGGATCGTTCCCACCATCTTTATATCTACTAATATCCCATATAATTATGTGTCTGTTTCAGCCCGGAGGACGTTAAACAGATTTTGTCTTTTTTTTTCCTCCAGTATCTGTCCAAAGGATATCTTGTCAACCGCTAAATAGAATCACTTCAAATTTTGTGTGGTAGCGTAGGGCCTACCACCAATTAGTAGAAGACGTCCGTGCATAAACTATCGGCGTGATGACCTTGACCTTGGCGTTTGACCTTGAAAACGTAAATGCTGTCATCTTTAATGTCCAGGCTGTATCTTGTGAAACAATGGACAGAATTGCTTCAAATTTCGTGTGGTGGTGTATCACGGTACGCAGATAGTCCCGTTAAAAAAATCATCTCCTGTTGGTGTTGTGTCGCCGAGCGGCAGATATGTCCCCGTTTTTTCCCCCACACTGTTATATCTCGCGGACCATTGCATGGAATCACTTCAAATTTCGTCTGGGGGTGTATTACAGATTGTCAAACACATCGTTGCATAAATAAATGCACTGAGGGTGTCACCAAGCAGCAGACTAGGCCTCCGTTGTTCTTCGCACTCTTCAAGTTATGTTGTTTTTGTTGGCTTACCCTGGCTAAAAGACTCCAGGGATCATCCCAACAGTGGAAGCACTTGAACACTCTGGTACAAGTGCATCAGCTACAGATGAGAACACTACGTGTGTGAGCGTTATTGATTGCCCCGCCACGTGGGCAGCCACACTCCATCTTCGGGGGATTTTGGAGACTCGATTGTGTTATGGAGAAATGCTAGGAGCTTGTCATGGCTAAAAACAATCCCCGCATAACTACTACGTAGTATAACATTTTTGGTGTAGCCTTGGTGTTCTAGCCTATGTCAATGGTCAACCTGTGGCGATATTTTTCACGCCAGAGGGCAGTCAATGCACTAGGGGCTTATCACGCGATTTTCTTACTTGGGCGTAGTGAGAGAGAGAGAGAGTGATGGTAATGACCACTCACTTCTCTCTCTCTTTCTTTATCCCCAACTAATAATATAGAGAGGATTAGCCCCACACGAGCGTCATGCCCTCTGGCGTGAGAAACATCGCACTAAGTCTCTCATTGGTTTGTCACATTAAACACAGGCGATCTGAAAATTAGGACAGCGCTTCATTACTCTGCTTAGCCGTCCGTCACTATCATTGTCTGTGCACTTTTTGTCTTTAATTAAGACAGGGCTTTATGTAAGTTTTCTTGTTGCCCTATCTAATGATCATTGTTGATTTTCATTTGCGACTTTGATCAATAAAATGCTATTTAAGCCAAACAAAGGCGATCTTCAAGTTATAACTCGTGAACCACTGCGTGGAATCGCTTCAAATTTTGTGTGGTGGTGGTGGTGTGTGTGCATGTCATCAGATGCTGATGAGTTTCGTGTACTTTGCCTCCATTCTGGGCCAGACCCTGTCCCAGGACACGCAGTACCTGCTAGGGGTGGGCACGCATCAGCCCCAATCTTCGTCCCAAAGTAGAGATGACGGTTTACTTTCTCCCTTTTTGCTTCTTTGTGTACATCAGTGTTGGTGTGTTTTGCGCGCGTGCGTGTGTGTGTGTGTGTGTGTGTGTGTGTGTGTGTGTGTGTGTGTGTGTGTGTGTGTGTGTGTGTGTGTGTGTGTGTGTGTGTGAATGTGTGCGTGTGTGTGTATGTGTGAATGTGTGCGTGTGTGTGCGCGTGTGTGTCAGTGTGTGTGTGTGTGTGTGTGTCAGTGTGTGTGTGTGTGTGGTACGTGTGTGTGTGTGTGGGAGGGGGGGGATTTATTGGCTATTATGTTATTATGTGTGCGAAAGCGTGAGTGAGTGAGTGAGTAAGTGTGTTCGTGCATGCGTGTGCGTGCGCAAGCGGGAGGGTGCGCGCCAGTGTGTGTGTGTTTAGTCATATGTGTGTGTGAGTTAATGTGTGAGTGTATGATGTGTGTGTGTGTATCAGTGGTGCGTGTGTGCGTGCATGTATGTGCGTTTGTTCGCGTGTGTGTGTGTGTGCGCACGTGTTTGTGTGCGTGCGTGCGTGCATGTATGCGCGTGCGCGCGCGTGCATGTAAGCCTATCCGTGCGGGAGTGTGCGCGTGCACGCGTGCGAGTAGTCAAAATACATTTTGTTAGCATTATTTTTTCCCATTTATCTCACAGTAGTAAGCATTAAACTTAATGAAGCCAATGCAATGTAGGTATACCTACCTATATATTTTCAGTGCTGCAAGTTCCAGTCGGCGGGGAGGAAAACGGTTGTCCTCGTCCCCGGAAAGAACCTCCTTATTACAGCAACAACAGTCGCAGCAGCAGAATCGATGTAGCATCAGATCCCCCGACACAAGATCACTCCCCAAAGCTTGAAGAGCGAGCCTCCTCCGCAACCTCCAGTGAATAGCCTACTGACCACGTTGACAGTTTCTATCCCTACTCGTAGCCGTTTGGCTTCGTACTCATTTTGGCACATACCAGCGCATGACATGAAGACAAGTGGTGCTTTACGTCCTCTCGGTCCATATAGGACATTTGTAAATACAAAGATGGTGGGAACAATACTGGAGGCAATGCCCGGAGGCAGTGCAACACCAGTACAGTCCCGATTTTTTTTAGCAATACAGATAGGTGTAGCGGTAACCACGCCTCGGATAAACCTCATTGGCTATGGTACCGCCACAATCTTTTTACCACATGTAATAATGCAACTAACAAGTACATGGTAGAGAGAGAGAGAAAATGGAGTTTTACGTCCTCTTGGTCTGAATCAGACACATATGGGACATTTGTAAATACAAATATGGTGGGAACAATACTGGAGGCAATGCCCGGAGGCAGTACGAAACCAGTAAAGTCCCGATTTTGTTTTATTCAAATGACGATGGAGTATGATAAATTATCCATTAGTGCATGGCATAAGCTGAGGTTGAGGCTTTATAGGCCTACCGAAAATCCTCTGCCCCTGTCTCTTGACCTGAGATGCGAACGCCCCCTACTTAAGATTATCGCCCTTGCCTGTCAGGAACTAGTAGCATAACATAGCCACAGGGAATTATCTGCTCCTGACTCATCACCAGGGGGCATTGGCAGTTCGGGCATAACATTATCGCCCTTTCGTGTCGGCAAGGAGTAGTGTAAAGCCTCATTAAGTGATGGTAGGGAGAATCGTTTACACACTATATTGTAGCGGTACCATAGCCGATGAGGTTTAACCTAGGCGTGGTTACCGCTACACCTACCTGTATTAATTTTAAAAAATCAGGGCTTTACTGGTTTCGTACTGCCTCCGGGCATTGCCTCCAGTATTGTTCCCACCATATTTGTATTTACAAATGTCCCATATGTGTCTGATTCAGACCAAGAGGACGTAAAACACCATTTTCGCGCTAGGGAGAATCGTTGTGCAGCTTACTAATCTTTTGTGAATGACTATGACTCTCAAATTTTGTGTGTGGGTGTACTCTACCTAGAGCAGAAGATTATTTCGTGCATAAACTATCGGCGTGATGACCTTGACCTTGAAGTTTGACCTTCAAAACGTAAATGCTGTTCTTATAGCTATAATCTTTAATGTCCAGGCTGTATCTTGTGAACCGATGGACATAATTGCTTCAAATTTCGTGTGGTGGTGTATTAGGGGAAGACGGGGTAAAAAGCCCATGGGCGGGTAAGAAGCCCATGCCAATTATCTCATGAAATAAAGAAAATATCAGTCCAATTTGCCCATGAGACGAATGCTAAACATTAACACTCGTCTCATGGGCAAAATGTGACAGAATATTTTTTTATTTCATGAGATAATTGGCATGGGCTTTTTACCCGCCCATGGGCTTTTTGCCCCGTCTTACCCTACAGTACACAGACATGTGTGTGTGTGTGTGTGTGTGTGTGTGTGTGTGTGTGTGTGCGTGCGTGCGTGCGTGCGTGTGTGTGTGTGCGTGCGTGTGTGCGTGTGTATGTGTGTGTGTGTGCGTGCGCGCGCGCGCGCGCGCGTGTGTGTGTGTGTGTATGTGTGTGTGTGTGTGTGTGTGTGTGTGTGATATTAAATGCTTAATGAGAGGAAGGCCCACAAATCAAACAAAAAATTAAGGGGGGAAAAAGAGGAAGGTCCCTATACCATGATATCAACCGCAGGCGCGTATGTGTGTGTGTGTATGTGTGGTTGTACTTTTTTTTTAAATTGTGTGTTATTAAATGTTCAGTGAGAGGCATGCCGATGACATTGTCGTGTTTTTAGCGTCAAGTCAAGTCAAAACTTTGTTTCCAGATGGAACATTGAATAAGCCAATAAATAAAAATTCATCAAGCCATCCGTAAACAAAAACAAAAACAAAAACGACGTAACTAAAGATTCCAAAGTGGTAAACAATAAAGAAAGGGGAATAGAGGGGAAAATAAACAAGACACAAACAAGTTACAAAAACAGGGAAGAGGGTGGGGAGTGGGAGAGTAACATAATAATTATGTACAATATATACAATATATGCATCAATTCTTAATTACAACATCACATTCACATATCAACACATTTTCCCTATTTTGACCCTCATTAATTTTCAAATAAGAGGAAAATAAAAAGAGATATTTTTTGCTTTTTTTTTTAAAGAGTTCTCGTTTGCTATGGGTGTTTTTTTTAATTGGAGGGTGATTTGTTCCATGAATCTCCACCCGAATAGAGGAGACTACGTATTATTTGGTCGAGGGAATAATAGCAGATGAGTGTGTCTGCTTGTGTGTGTCTTAAATGTGTCTGCTATCTTTTTTTAGAGCATTTCCGTTGACAATATTATGCATGCAGATTGCCTTTTGGAGGAAAAGTCTGTCTTGAAAGATTAGTATATCTAGTTGTTAGTAGTCTTCAATGGTAAGTGAGTTTGATTTTAACAAGATTATTTTTATTGCTTTTTTTGTACATACGATGGATAATCTTTAAATTGGTATCACTGCAATTATCCCTTAGTGTTGAAGCTTAATCGATCATTGAGAGAATGTGTGCATTAAAGAAACGTTGGCGAGAATGGATATGGAGAATGGAATGTGTGTGTGTCAGTGGGTGTGTCACTTTGTGTGTGTGTGTGTGTGTGTGTGTGTGTGTGTGTGTGTGTGTGTGTGTGTGTGTGTGTGTGTGTGTGTGTGTGTGTGTGTGTGTGTGTGTGTTTATTTATTACTATGTTCAATGAGAGGAGGAAATCCTTTACAGGTTTTTGTTTTGTTTCTTTGTTTGTTTTCGTTTTATACACAACAGACAAGCAGACGAGCAAACACACATTTCGCTCTCTCTCTCTCTCTCTCTCTCTCTCTCTCTCTCTCTCTCTCTCTCTCTCTCTCTCTCTCTCTCTCTCTCTCTCTCTCTCTGCTTTGTAATCACCATTATATTTGTCGTTATCTTTAACACACACACCCCTTTTCCATACTTGATACGGGCAGAAAGGCCTAATCAATAAAAGTTTTTGGATTTGGATTTGGATCTCTCTCTCTCTCTCTCTCTTTCTCTCTCTCTCTCTCTCTCTCTCTCTCTCTCTCTCTTCTCTCTCTCACACACACACTCACACACATCTTTCACACTCACACACACACACACACACACACACACACACACACACACACACACACACACACACACACACACACACACACACACACACACACACACACACACACACACACACACACACACACACACACACACACACACACACACATATATATACGGAGCACACATATGAATGAACGCATACATGCGTGCACGAAATTACACATGACTGCACATACGCCACATTTATCTCTAGTATCACATATTATCGTCTGATATACATCATTTCTATCTAATACCACGTGTTGTGGATAGACATTAAATGAAAGACACAAACACATACATACGCACATGTGCATACACACAAGCACGCATGCGGGAAGCACATAATTATGATAGGCCTACATAATTATGCTCATTCTCTGTTACACAAACGTGCGCACGCATGGCGCATATGGATGCAAGCATGTAGGCCTACGCATATTTAGGGCATACACATACACGCACGCACTCATTCATGCACAAACAATTATACAGAGCAAGAGTGACCCATTACTTTGTCTACGTGAATGTGTGTGCGATCATAATCTGGTGCGATTGACGATTCAAAGTACAAGGGATATAACCAAGTTATATGATCAGAACAACTGGTGTCCTAAAGGCACGGTTACATCCCTTTGCTCTATGGGTCTACCCACACAGAGGCTACACGTATCTCCGCTAGGGGAGCATTCGTTCCGGCTTTGGCTACAACTGTATAATAAACAGTCATGTAAGTGTTCGTTGCGTTATAGTATTATGTTGTTGCATCCGTGACTGGATTTACTACTCAAATCCTACTGAACGAAATTGATTAAAAAGTATTTATTTATTTATTTATATATTTATTTTATTATTATTATTTTATTTTTAGATTCTTTACTGTTGCGTGCCAGCATGCAGTTTGTTTTCGAACAAAATGCCCCCCCCCCCCCCCCCCCCCCCCCCCCCCCCCCCCCCCTCCCTACTTCTTCTTCCAGTCGGGGATGTTTATCCTGCCCCGCGCTCACTCTTAAGGACTTTTCCCCAAACTGACATCAGGTACCCATTTACACCTTGGTGGAGTGAGGAGTAGGAGTAAAGTGCCTTTCCGAAAGGACACACCACTGTGTTCGAACCCGCGCACAGGCTCGCAAACCTAACGGATTACGAGCTAGCGACTCTTAACAACTGAGCTACACGGCATGGTGAGTGTTATGTCCCATATGGTCTTTTCAAGATCTGGAGGACGTAAAACATAAACCTCGCACGGTGAGCATCAACCAGAACGACAACGTAGAGGTCACCCCCCAACAGCTCCTTGTCCCCTGCCAGTGCTGAACACAGTAGGCCTATGGTCAGGGACCATTCTTCCCCAGAACAAAGAATCAGGGCTCCCATGGACTCCCAATTGGGGGTCTATGAAGCACTGAAATTCTACAGGACCCTCTAAAAGAATGTGCAGGGGGTCCCAGGGATGCACTAGACACATTCTTTTTAGCATTCGCTAGGCCACTGGGACCCTCTATCCCGCCTCTAGGACCCTCTATAATGTAAGTGAAGGAGTCCCTGGGGCCCCTTGTTTTGCGGGACGATTGGGATCCCTGACTAGAATTACCTACTATAGCAACAGCAGTGGGGTCCAGAACCCCAGAGAGTTTCACAGCCAGGGTCTGGGAGTACCTCAGCGAATGGACACCCCACCTGTAGCGAGCATTAATCTCTTTTGGCCCCATTGTGGGGTCATCGAACCACCTGATAAATCAGTTTCAACTCTCTCTCTCTCTCTCTCTCTCTCTCTCTCTCTCTCTCTCTCTCTCTCTCTCTCTCTCTCTCTCTCTCTCGCGTCCTCATGCATCTCTCTCTCTCTCTCTCTCTCTCTCTCTCTCTCTCTCTCTCTCTCTCTCTCTCTCTCTCTCTCTCTCTCTCTCTCTTTAGTTCTCAAAAGTTTTCTTCTCCGGCCTCTTTCAGTTCCGGCAAGTGTAAATTGTCTCTTGACCAAAATCGATTTTTAAAGATTTACATTGCTTTTTAAAAGGTGGTCTTGGAAATTGTAATCTCAAATAGTTCAGGGAGTAATAGCCAAAAGTTTTAAAATAACATTTTAAACAAAAGTATATACATTTATAACTTAGAGTAGTCGTTGTGCGAGCCATGGCACCTAACAAAATCTTGACCTATTATTCAAGATACAATTTAATTTCAGACCAACAAATATAAAAATTACTTCACAAAATAACTATATCTAAAGAAAAACTCTTTTTCTACGACTTCTAGAAGCTACTAATAAAAAATAAAAAATTGAATGCAAAAAATGCAAAGAAGGCCTCTCCTGGGAGAAAAAAAAGTATATGGCTTGAAATTACACGAGGTCATGGATTTTCCTGTCTTTGCTTTCTTTCTTTTTATTTTTACTGACTTCTTGGGGGTGGCCGGGGTGGGGGTCTGGAAGTAGGCCTAACCCCTGTAACTCCCCCAGAACTGCCTCTGTGGTTGCTCTCCTGCGTAGTTCAATCCATTCTACTTTACACAAAATGTAGGCTTGGATAAATTAAGCTGATATTTTTCCTTTGCCAAAAGTAAATTATAGGGCCTACAGCGACTAAAACTGAGACGGGCAAAATGATGTTCAAGTTTTGAGATTTTTTTGTCTCCAGTTTGTATGAGCTACAATGACTACACTTATCAAAATTCTCCTACAGAACATGACATCAATTCTTATATTAAAAAGCTACCCTCTATCTCCCCCTTTCAAAGAAAAGAACAAAGCTTGTAAAGGTTTGGCAGCTTATTAGCTATGACTTATGTATCAGATTAAAACACTAAACTATACCGAAGAAAAATGTACATCTTAGTTCATCACACAGACAAATGTATGAGAGAAGTGAGGGGGAAAGAAAGAAAAAAAAAACTGAAAAAAAGGAAAGAAAAAAGAAAAAGAAAAGAAAACAAAAAAGAGACACACAAAAAAAAAAAAAATGAAAAGAAAGGCGGGGACAGTGGAGGGTCAAAAAAAAAAAAAAAAAAAGTTATGACTTGCCGTGGTAGTAAACAATGAGAATCATGGGTTAAAGGGGCACCCTGACGGATGAGGTTTTGCTAAAAAAAAAAACACGTCGAGATCACCAGGAAAATACCCTTTATAGAGATTGCAACACACACTTTGCTCTGGTTTCCTAGAAATCAAACCGTCAAATCGGCGATTCATCCTTGGCGGAGGTGCTGGAAGTCAAATTATTTCACCCAAAGAGAAGTCGTGTGCAGTATTTTCTTATTTTAAATTTATAGTTTATTTAAAGGAGTTTCGCTCACAACAAAGGAAATAGCGCCTTTTTTTTTTTTTACTGCACTACAAAGAAAGAAAACGCTTCAACCACAATGAGTGACCTCCACCCACCCCATCCAAAATGGTTACTCTCTCCGGCACCTCCGCCACTGAGGAAGAATCGCCGTTTTGACGGTTTAATTTCTAGGAAACCAGAGTGAGTGTTCTGATCCTTGACAAGGCTGTCTTTCTGGTGATCTCGACGTGTTTCTTGCAAAAACTCATCCGTCAGGGTCCACCTTTAAGTCCGGTAAGCTGAGTTTATGTTTTGACGTCCTCTCGGCATAGCCATATGGGACATCCGGTAAGCTTGTTCCTCAGTGTCTATTATTTATTACAGGGGCGTAGAACGCTCTGTAAAAGTGGGCAGGCTCTGTTTCCCAATAACCCCCGTCTCTAAATAAACACGCACTCACATAGCATCTTCGATATTAAACACGATTATCATGAATATCAGTATGTGTGTGTGTGTGTGTGTGCGTATGTGTGTGTGTGTGTGTGCATGTGCGTGCGTGTGTGCGTGCGTGTACGCATACGCACTGATAAAACAATGAGGGAGGAAGACATTGAACGACCAGCGTGCAGATTTTTTTTTTTTTAGGGAAAAAGGGCCTGACCTGGATGCTACGCCCTAGATTATCAACGATGAAACAAAAAAGAAGCAATTCCGTTTTTAGCAATCTGTGATACGTAAAGATGCTACAAACATTTTACGTGTCAAATGATTATGTTAGACTAGACCTAGTGACTGTTTTTTTCCACATAGTTGAGATGACTGTGACCGACATTGCATCTTTCGGTTTACACAGTGTGACGTCACAATGCGCAAATTGTGTTGCGCAGACCACCGAGAAACATGGCGCGCACCTGTGATACTGATGTTGTTTTGCGAAGAAGGTGACCTGCTTTCGTGCCCTGACTCCCGTCTCAAGATGTGCGTGCTGGTTAACACGTAGAGTTTATTTGCTCATCCGTAACAACAGTGAAAGATGGCGGTAAGTGTGCCTTATCCCTTTGCCTTTTAAGGCCGTTATTGATTGTGCCTGTGCCTGTGTTCGAGAGCGAGGGGGTGTCACTCTGAATAAATCCAGCGAGATCGTCTGCACCGATCGAGCAGACTGCATCTCGTTCCGGCAGAGTGAACCACAACGAAAATGGAAATCGTGGTGTTGTGTAAGTTATTGCGGTTTTCACTGTTAGAAAACTGACGACCTATCGTGCTTGGAACTGTAGTTTCGATTTGAGAAGCATGAAAATACGTTATGGTGGGTTATTTTCTGAACACATTGATCGGGTTTTTTTCTGGTGGGGGGTGATGATGTCCAGCGTGCAGTGTGTGGGTTCATCCATCCACTCGAGTCTTGACGTTAGCTCTTCATCATTGTGTGCAACGCAGGACCGATTTTGTTTTGTTTACCGGTACTTTGTATTTTCATAGTATTTTCATATAGTCTAGGCACAAATATCACATCACTGCGTCCTATCCATTCATTCTTAATGATTTGTGAAATAAACCCCACATGATTTCTCATGAATCGGTTCTATCAAATATCTTGCGACACTAGGCGTTCAAGACTGCACTTGGTCATCTCCAAACATGGAACACTCAATTTTTTATTTTTTTTTGTATTTGCCGGTTTAAGGTTTTGGTTAGGGCTAGGGTTAGGGCTAGAGGTAGTTTGATTTTAGATTGAATGGTTAAAAGATGCACATTCGCTCTGAAAACCAACAATAACATTGTCACGCAAATTTCCATAGTTGGAGATGACCAAATGCAGCATTGAACGTCTAGTCTGAATCCTGGCGATTCACGACTGTGATTGGCCTAACTTATTGATGCTAGAAAAAAAAAAGTTTTATTATATCTTTTGAATTTTTTGGGTACATATTTTATGTTAGTCTAGTTGTATTTTTTAGAGTAACTGAATGCAGATTTTTAGGCGAGCATCATTTCTGAAGTGAAACTTTCTTTATTATAACAATATGGGCACCTTTTGGAAGACATGTTTTTATCTATATTCTGTTGTTCTATGTGCAGTGAATTATTCAGTCAATCATGTTGTGACAATAGCTTGAATAACTCAATAAGCTTACATTTTGGACATTCTGGGTTGGCAGGTTCAGTAGATGTGATTGTGGTGGAGCAATACATGTAGAAAAAAACCAATGATGGAAATAGGGGTTAAATAATAGAAAATGTAATATTAATACATCTTCTACTCTGAAATAAAAGCGTTATAAACAATTTACACAAAATGACAAATGCATGTATGTGCATGCACACAAACACACATAATGTGTGCACTCACAGTCACACGCAAAGTGACACATACTGGTGACATGTGCACATACAGTGATACACACACACACACACACACACACACACACACACACACACACACACGTGCGCGCACGCACACCACATTTTCTTTAGCTTTAAGCTAAAACTAAAAACTCATCTGATTAGTTGCTTTGCTTTCTTAATAACTTGTAATAATGTGCTGTATTTCACAGTGTTGATATATATATTGTAGTGATTGATATTAGTAGACGACAACTGCAGCAAAGTAGTGTGTGTAACACTCTGTGTGTGTGTGTGTGTGTGTGTGTGCGTGTGCGCGCACATGCGCATGTGTGTGTTACTGTTGCACACCATGTACCAGTGTCCAAGTGAACCCTAGAAATATAATTAAATAAAGGTGTATTTTCTTTCAGATTTTGAGCTCCTCCAAAATCGGAATGTGTCGGTTGAATGCAGTAGGGAGAGCAATGACACTGAAAACCAGACACATACCCCTTAAGGACATATCAGGGGAATGCAGAAGAAGAAGAAGAAGTAGTTTTCAGTTTTGTTATCAAAATCAAGTTGGGATGCTGATATTATTTTCAAGTTAAGCTTCTAATTTAGCTTTTTCATGATTTTTTTAAATGCATTGTTTTTTTGAGGGGGGGAGAGAGAGAGAGAGAGAGAGAGAGAGAGAGAGAGAGAGAGAGAGAGAGAGAGAGAGAGAGAGAGAGAGAGTTTTCCTGGGTGAAATAATCATGAGAATGAAAGAGCTCTAGATCTATAGAGACTAAGAGAGTACCTGGTGATAGGAAATTTCAAAATGACTTCCTGCTGATGTCAATTTAATTTTAAATGTGTCTTATTTTTAATTGTGTTGAACTTTTGGATGAATATTCGCATAAACTTTGCACTAACTTGACTAAGGCGGATGCACTTTTTTTCCATTCTGTTCACAGGTGCACCCATTCTTTTCACACTTGTGTGGTAGGGATTGAATGTGAGCGGGTGGAGATGATGGCACAGGCTTTTCGTCCCTGTTGTTACTGTCTGCTTTCGAAGGTGAGTGAGTGATGTGAGTGAGACTGACTCATTGAGTGTTAATTGAGTGCAGCAATACTAAATTACTATTCTATTTTCATCCCTTCCCTCCTTTCTTCGTACATGCTGTTGCACCCTTTAATTGTCCATGGGATTGAACATGATTTCATCGTGCTTCATCTTAAAGGGGCACAGTGACGGCCCCGGCCTGACGGATGAATTTTTGCAAGAAACACGTCAAGATCACCAGGGAAACACCCTTTACAGAGATCGCAACACTCACTTTGCTCTGGTTTCCTAGAAATCAAACCGTCAAATCGGCGATTCCTCCTTGGCGGAGGTGCTGGAAGTCAGATTATTTCAGTGAAAGAGAAGGCATACATGCATTTGTCTTCTCTTTTCTAATGGCCGCCCAAGTCGCTTAGACCAAATCACATTTTATTTGCACAATACAACTACAAGCCTTTTTATTTAAGTTGTTTACCAAAAGGAGTTTCGCTCACAACAAAGGAAATAGCTGATTTTTTTTATTTTACTGCACTACAAAGAAGAAAATGCGTCAACCACTCATATGGCTTCCACCCACCCCGTCCAAAATGGCTTCTCTCTCCGGCAACTCCGCCAAGGAGAAATCGCCATTTTGACGGTTTGATTTCTAGGAAACCAGAGCAAAGTGAGTGTTCCGATCCTTCAAAAGGCTGTCTTTCTCAGTTTCTGGTGATCTCAACATGTTTCTTGCAAAAACTCATCCGTCAGGGTGTCCCTTTTAGTTTGATCTCAAACTCAAAAGTGCCAGGTTACATTCACCCGGTCACACAAAATTACTAGAGTACTAACAGGTCTGTACGTTGGTTGGGTACGTGCCTACACCCCCCCCCCCGGCCCCATTTTTGAAATCATAGAGATTGTAGTTCTGGTCTGCAGAGTGGTGTGAGGTGGAACTCTCTCTCTCTCTCTCTCTCTCTCTCTCTCTCTCTCTCTCTCTCTCTCTCTCTCTCTCGCTCTCGCTCTCTCTCTCTCTCTCTCGCTCTCTCTCTCTCTCTCTCCCCCCCTCTCTCTCTCTCTCCCTCTATCTCTCTCTCTCTCTCCCCCTCTCTCTCTCATCATTTTTTTTCCGATTTTACTTCTTTTGTCTATTGCTATGTCCATTGTTCGTTTGGTTTGTTGTGACTTTCTTTTCAAAAATGTATTGCTTGTATTTCCTGGTAAAATTCTGCCAATGTTTATACTGTGTAATTCGTTTTGAACTGAGCACGCCATAAGCTCTGCTTGTTGTTGCTTCAGTTATGTCATAGTTGTTGTTCATGTTGATTTGGAAAATAAAACATTTAAACCAGATTGTACAAAAATCACATCATGCTTGTGTCATTTTGAGGGGTATGCAACCCCCTTTTAAAGACTGTATGTCACAGCACTGATCATTCTTATTCTGATCATTTTTATCGCCTTCAGCTGCAGCCTTCAACACTGCCACAAAAACTGTCCTTGATTCAAACGCTCCTAAAGCCCCCACCCACCCCCCATCCCTACCCACTCTGTCCCTCTCTGTATCCAGTGCATGAAATGCTAAGTGTGTCAGGCTATGTAAATCAAAATGTGTGTGTGCGTGTGTGTGTGTGTGAGTGCAGAACGTTCATTTAATTTTTGTGTGCGTCCGCACACTTCATGCGCTCGCTCCAATGTGTGTGTCTTTTTGTGTTAGCGGGGGAATGAGTGTGAGTGTGTGTGTGTGTGTTTGTGCGTGTGTGTGTGTTTGTGCGTGCATGTGTCTGTATGTGTGTGTGTTTGTGTGTGTGTGTGTGTGTGTGTTGTCATTGTTGTTTTGGTTGTTACAATGTCCTGTTCATGTAAGATATATTATTTTTGTGAAGCGTCTAGAGCCCCCACGGGAGATTAGGAGCTATAGAAATGATGATGATGATTATTATTATTTTTCATATTCATGGTCATTCTTCTGCTCTTTGAGTTTGTTCAATCAATGTTTGTCTTCATGTTAATTTTTGTCAGCTTTTAAAAAATAATGAATTCAAATAATGTACTTTATATCAGAGTACATGTGTTTATTTAAAAAAATAATAATTTTGGATTGTCATTTGAGTAATTCAACACGATGGGCTTCATCAGTGGCATCATTGGGATTAGATGAGGATTTTCCCAATTTTTTATGATTCCTTCTGTAGTTTAGGCTGCAGAGGTTTCAACTAAAAATGTTAAAACACTCCCTCACAGTCACGAATGTGAGAGTCACACTCACACATGCACACGCACACTCACGCAAGCACACACACACACACACGCACGCACGCACGCACGCACAATGACATACAGTGATACACACTAACACAGTGACAATGTCGCTGACACCCAGTGACCCACATAAAACACAATGTTCACAACACAACACACACTCTGATTGTTCTGATTCAGCATGCTTTAAATAGTAAGAGGTGGGGGAGGAGTGAGGGGACGAGCTCACGCTAAGTTT
>CM065686.1:40910007-40917507 GCA_017654935.2 Phymorhynchus buccinoides
CTTATTAATTTTGTAGCCCTTCTTTTAAGTAGAAGATGAAGATCAGGGCCTGTATTCACGTTGAGATAGCATGAGACTTAGCATGATGCTAACTTAGAAGCTCTTCCAATGTCCTATAGGATTTAATAGGACTTTTGGAAGAGCTTCTAAGTTAGCATGATGCTAAGTCTCATGTTATCTCAATGTGAATACAGGCCCATGAATATACTTCCTGACTCACCACCGTAAGCCAGTATACACGCTTAACACATTTTTAGATTGTAACTGAGGAAAAGAAGAAGTTAGATATGGCTGCAAGTAGAATTTAACGTGTTCAAGACCACCGAGGTTATAAGAATTGAAAGGAACATTCGGTAACAGAGTGTGTAGACTCCCTACCAAATTCCATCGAAGTCCGTCTTGTACTTTAAAAAAAACACCCAAAACGTGTGACACAGACAGGCAGAAAGACAGGTCCCCAGTTTTTAAAAGCATGCTCCCTATTTCACTTTTGTGGACCGAAGAGAACAATGGCGAGATGGTGAGGAGGAGGGGGAGATCCAGGAGGATGAGTACACAGAGGAGGGCCATGTCCATGTTGCCAAAGCAAGGTACCTAGCAACTTCTCTCTCTCTCTCTCTCTCTCTCTCTCTCTCTCTCTCTCTCTCTCTCTCTCTCTCTCTCTCTCTCTCTCTCTCTCTCTCTCTCTCTCTCTCTCTCTCTCTCTCTCTCTCTCTCTCTCTCTCTCTCTCTCTCTCTCCGCATGCTTGCGCACATGCCGCAATGAGATATCTTCTTCTTCTTCTTCTTCTTCTTCGATCGCTCACACAGTTTCATATCAATGATGAGCGCAGATGCATCATGCTGCCGTTATGCGCCTAACTAAGAAATAGTTAGGTCCAGCAAGTCCGACGACTTCGGCTGGAGGAAATGTTTTTGAAAGTGTTTCATGAAGAAGAAAAAAGGCAGGAGAATGGACCGGTAACCGTAAGGCAGAAAGATAGTAGATGACAGAAGCAAAGCGAAAAGACAGAGTCAAAGAGAGTGACAGATTAGAGGAAGTTACGAGCACAGAACTTCCAGAAGGTGGGGGAACTATTTTCTGCAAAAGACGCCCGGTATCCCCACGGGGAGGAATGAGATGTGAATATGAAGTTATGGTCCTTACCCTATGATACCAGGTGGCGTTCTATTTGAAGGCAGTTTTTTTTAGGCACGGCAAACTCACTCTCTCTCTCTCTCTCTCTCTCTCTCTCTCTCTCTCTCTCTCTCTCTCTCTCTCTCTCTCTCTCTCTCTCTGCTCTCTCTCTCTCTCTCTGGCTGTTTCCATCTCATCAGCTCCGCTCTCTCTCTCTCTCTCTCTTCTCTCTCTCTCTCTCACGGTCTCTCTCTCTCTCTCTCTTCACTCTCTCCTCTCCCTCCCCTATCTCTCTCTCTCTCTCTCTCTCCAGCGCACGGCCAAAATAGATTGTCTTCTACGTGACAAAGGGATGTAAAATAAGCAAGTAGAGGATATCCCGTGGGGCCAACAGAAGCGCTGGTTTAATCTGACATTGTCAACTTAGGCTGTTAACAGTAGGTCTCTTTCTGTGTCTTCCCGTGCCCCCCCCCCCCCCCCCCCCCCCCCCCCCCCCCCCCCCCCCACCCCGTGCCCCCCCCTGCCCCTTCCCCTCCCCTTCGTGCTCCTGCCTCTCTCGGTCTTTCTCCCATTCTTCCATCCTCCACTTTTTTGTCACCAAGGCGTTTCCTCCCCGCCCCCGCCCCCTCCCTCTCCCCCAACCCATGCTTTCTTTCTTGTTTTTTTCTTCTTCTTTCGCTCCTAGCATGAATCTGCGATAAAAGATCAAAAGCGCGATCGCTTCGCCCGAAACGGCAAATACATGAAGTCCCGACCGGAAAATGTCCTTCACATTAGTCAGTGTATTCAATGATACACTGCGCCTGACATTCATTCATGATGAAAAGAAGGAATTGAAAAGTGAAGTGTCCATTAGAAGCGCGTTTACGGTTAACGAGCAGCTTTCTATGCGAATAACGGATACTACATCTGATCGCGAGGGTTTTAACGGGTTTACGCGTCGTCCTGCTTTGTTGTCAGGTTTGAATTGGAAGCCCCAGTAGCATGGGGGTGGGGGGGGGGTGGGGTGGGGGGGGGGGGGGGGGGGGGTAGTGCTCGTAGGGGGGGGGTAGTGCTCTGTGACTCTCGGGCTCGAGACCTCGCGCGAAACTAGCGTGCAAGCTTGCCGCTGAGAAAAGGCCCGAAATACAGAGAAAGCTTCTAGCTTGTTGTTGCTGATAAAATGTGCTATGTCTGTCTGTTCATGTACTGTGGACCTAATAAAATTGTTTATTAAACCAAAAGTCCTGGAAGAAGGTTTTACGTCCTCATCATGGAAAACTGCCCCTTTGGGACAAGATAGAACGAAAAAGGCAAGCTGTGAACGAACGTTGACGACGAATAATAGGATTGTACGTCCTCGGCCTGGGATGGCACATATGGGACATTTGTTTTGTTAGATATAATTAAAACAATTGCAACGCCGAGCGGCTGCAAAGTCCCCTCGCAGCATCGCCGAGCTACTCCGAAATCGGAATGTGTCGGCTGTACACACAACGGGGAGACCATTGAGAACTGAAAACAGGACGCACGCACGGACGGATGGACGGCCGGAAAGAAGTGGGACATATCGGGCCTGCGACACAAAGGGCCTAGGGCAGAGCGGGCTTATCCACAGAAAAATTCATGACAACTGTGTTATAGACCATTCATCAAGAAATGTGAAAAAAAACTGCATTAAAATACATGCAAAACTTCGCGAGATATTAGCGATTATGTGTTTCGGGGTTTGAACCCCGTAACTGGCGCGACCTTGACCTTAATGCATAAACTAAATACATCAGTAGATAGCTTGTATCTTGGCAAACTAGTATACCAAATTTGATGGTGATAGACTGTATAGTTTTTTGAGAAAAACGGACGAATAGCCGGACGGACGGACGGAGGCACGCCGGACGGACGGACGGATACCGGACGGACGGATACCGGACGGACGGACGGATACCGGACGGACGGACGGACCAGACCAAAACCAATAGTACATACAATACAACACAACAACGGGAACAACATAGAAACAATGAGGGCGACAATCTCCAATCTTTAATTGAGATGATCTAGGAAATTAGATCACAATTGAGTTGATGATTTTAATACTATCGTTCTGATGTAAAAAAAATGTGTTTGTTAAGAAATGTATAGTCGGAAGTCTGGCCGCGTTGGACGAAGGAGGGTTAGCTTATATAATAATGTTTAAAAATATAACAACAACAATCCCATCATCAACCAATAAAACGGCGTAAACCTTCCCGTGCACTTGTCCCATGTGTCAGCCATTTTATTTGCTTCAGGACTTGAAGGTTATCATGCATTTTAGTCACACAAACATACACACGCGCACACACGCACACATACGCACGCACACACGCACATCTCAACATATATTTATTCAAGGAAACAAGACGAGCGTGATAAACTCTACACATTTCATCTCCTGAAGATTAAGAATAAACACACACACACACACACACACACGCACACGCACACACACACACACACACACACTCTCTCTCTCTCTCTCTCTCTCTCTCTCTCTCTCTCTCTCTCTCTCTCTCTCTCTCTCTCTCTCTCTCTCTCTCTCTCTCTCTCTCTCTCACTCTTCAAATTTTCGCTCACTGGAGAAGCAATATTCTGCCGAATTTGGGAAAGGGATAGGGTTCTGATTATTTTCTTAAAGCTAAAAGAAGCAGACTTTGAGATTGAGGGTAGTAAACATGATGGGGGGGGGGGGGGGGGTGGGGGCGGGGGCAGGGGGGTCTAACTAAAATGTTTGCCCCACAACGTTTGTTGTTGTTACCTTTGTCCGTCTGCCTGTCTGTCCAAGTAACTTTGAACACTCACCCCCCCCACCCCACCCCACCCTCCCCAACACGTTCGCTTTCTTTACGGGAAAGACAAGAAGACTTTTGGATCAGCGTGTTGTGTTCATGTCCAATCTTTGACAGCTTTTCTTGTCTCACTTACACACCCCCCTACCCCACCCCCCACCCCCCCTTCCCCCCGGCCCTCTCTCTTTTTCTCAGTTCAACCAAATCCGAAGTCTCACCCCCCCCCCAACCCTCTCTCTCACACTCCTGTAAACAGCGTTGTGCTTTTGTTGTTGTGTGTGTGTGTGTGAGAGAGAGAGAGAGAGAGAGAGAGAGAGAGAGAGAGAGAGAGAGAGAGAGAGAGAGAGAGAGAGAGAGACAGAGAAGAGAGAGGAACACTTGGAACTCTGAGATATTTTTTAATGCACATCGGCCTTGGGCCACAAGAAATGCAATAAAGAGAGAGAGAGAGAGATGAGAGAGAGAGAGAGATCAGAGAGAGAGAGAGAGAGAGAGTGTCATACATTATGAGGACTGCAACCTTGATATGAATTAAATGTGCGTGTAAATACAGTCAACGAAAAGACGATCAGCTTGTAACTAATGTTTATGTGACGCGTTTGCAATTGGTGCAAAGAAAGAGGGAGTGGGGGGTGCACTTGCAATTGGTGCAAAGAAAGAGAGAGTGGGGGAGGAGGCACATAATTGACATTTTTAAACATCAGGTCATGGGCACATCAGCATGACTTGTTCCTGTGTCGATTCATGGGCGACCAACATGACCGGTGTTCTAAAAAAAAAAGACGGCGAGCGAATAAGCATACATCCAGTAACCTACACAGAAAGGCTCAGAACTCGAGAGAGACTTGTGCACATTTTATTGGTTGCGAATGCAGAATTCAAAGAAACACGGGCGGCAAGTATTAAAACTTAAATCCAGTAAATACACATACATGCGCGCATGTGTGCCTACAGACATAACAAGGTTGTACCTGCTGTGTTCTGAACAGCATATTACACCACAAGGCCAATGCAAAACTTGTTTGTGGTACAGTGGAACCTCACTTATAAGACCTTCAAAAATCGTCCAAAAAGAGGTCTTATAAGGGAGGGGTCTTTTAAGGGAGGTCATTTTAATACTTACAAAGAAGGGCAATGTCTCGGAGAAGTAGGTCTTATGTGGGAGGGAGTCTTATGATGGGAGGTCTTGTAAGGGAGGTTCCACTGCATTGTTATTTGAAAAGAAAACTTGCTTGTTTTGTTTTATGAAGATAAATCGGGATTGCGTTCACTCAATGTTTAGTTTGTATAGAGAATATTATTAATAGTTGACTCAAACTATTCGCACAATTATTTTCGTAGATACTCTTTAGCGAGGTAAAGGGTAACCCTTTTTAAAAAAATGATGAATTGGAGTAACATGTATCATCATTAACACATCAGGAATCCTCCTGCCAGATTATATAATACATGTAATTATATTCACTGTTTAGTAACAAGGTGGTTTGTCTGGTGATAAAGAACGCGCTAGTGTTTTCCCACTGTCATACATACAGAGGCAAAGGAACCTCCAGGTCCTTGTTCCTGTTGCTGTTGCAAAGTACTCCTGTCTTCAGAGAAGTGGTGACCCCCCCAAAAAGGCATTGATTCCATTGTTGTTAAGATGACTGTCAAAGGGGGTTAGAGAGGGTGTTTACAGGTAATTATGTTTGTGTGCGCGCGCACACACACAGTGACACACACACACACACACACACACCAGTGACACTAAAGAGCAATAAACATTGATTCTGATTCTGATTCTGATTCATACAGAGAGAGAGAGAGAGAGAGAGAGAGAAATTCAAACAATTTTAATGACTAGGCCTTCTGCCCGTATCATAGGGAGGCTGGGGGGGGGGGGGGGGTTGGGGGTTTTATAAAGACACATAACATTTGCATCAGAAACTAGGAAATAACACAAGAGAGAAAGAGAGAGAGAGAGACGAGAGAGAGAGAGAGAGAGAGAGAGAGAGAGAGAGAGAGAGAGAGAGAGAGAGAGAGTTTAGTGTGTAACTTAGGGTAATACCGACAGCCTTCTGTGTTGCCTGAAGGACCAAAGTTCGATAGGAATCGATGGTACGTCTCGGATCGAGGTCTATACATTTTGTTGCCAGACACACGCGCGCGCGCGCGCGCACACACACAACAACAACAACAACAACAACAACAAAACAACACAACAACAACAACAACAACAACAACAACAACAACAACATACGGTATTTATACGGCGCTGAATCTTGATATAAATCAAATCAAAGCGCACACACACGTTAGCATTCATAACGCATTCAAACAAAAATTGCAATACAAAGCGAGCACACACGTTTTGACATAAATGGTATACAGCAGAAACAGACCTAAAGGCAAGAGAGAGAGAAGAGAAAGAGAGTGGAGCCTCAATCACGAGGGAACAGGTGGGTTTTGAGGTTAGATTTGAAGGCTGAGAGGGTCGGTCGCTGACGGAGGGAAAGAGGTAGTTTGTTCCAAGATGTCGGTCCTGAGACAGCAAAAGAGCGCCGACCAACAGTTGAAAGCTTATACCTAGGGATCTGGAGAGAAAGAGGGTCAGAAACTGAACGTAAAGTGCGAGCTGGCGTATAGATGGAAATATTGTCGCAGAGGTAAGATGGAGCAGCTTTATGGATAGATTTATAGCAAAGGGTGTTTAATTTATACTCAATTCTGTCTGCGACAGGAAGCTAGTGCAAAGAACGGAGAAGTGGGCTAACGTGATCGAACTTTTTCTTCCTAAGGACAAGACGAGCAGCTGTGTTTTGAATACGCTGGAGACAAGATAGAGAAGAGACTGTTAACACACACACATATACACACACACACACACACACACACACACACACACACACACACACACACACACACACACACACACACACACACACACTTAGAGACTCAGACACGGACACACAAAGGCACACACGGGGAGAGAGAGAGAGAGAGAGAGAGAGAGAGAGAGAGAGAGAGAGAGAGAGAGAGAGAGAGAGAGAGAGAGAGAGTGTGTGTTATCATGTGTGTGTGTGTGTGCGCGTGTGCGCGCGCGTGTGTCTGGCAACAAAATTTGACCTACGGTATTGGAACAAACAGGACTGAGGAGTCTTGTCTGACTAACTTTACATAACACGGTTAACACGCATAACAAATTTCCTAGAAAAAGCGTTTGGGGCAAAGTTGTGCTTAAGTTTAGACACCCCCACCCCTCATGTTTACGACCCTTAATCTCAAAGTCTGCTTCTTTCAGTTTTATGAAAACAATCCATGGCTGATCCTAGCCATATCCCTTTCTTGAGAATGACAGAATGTTGCTTCTCTGTGAACATTTTTTTTATGCGACAATTGGGAGTGTGTGTATGTGTGTGTGTGTGTGTGTGTGTGTGTCAAGTCAAGTCAAGTCAAGTCAAAATGATCTTTATTGAGGATAAAAGGAATAAGCTTAAAAGCTTTTTTACATCCTGTCCTCAAGAAACAAAATAACAACAAAGAATGAAGGCAAATCAGTGTACAAAACCATCACATGAAAACATACAATTCTTAATT
>CM065686.1:40925007-40940007 GCA_017654935.2 Phymorhynchus buccinoides
TGTCTGTCTCTGAACTTGCTTGTCTGTCTCAGCAGGGCTCCCAATCGTCCCGCAAAACAAGGGGTCCCAGGGACTCCTTAACTGACGGAATAGAGGGTCCTAGAGGCGGGATAGAGGGTCTAAGTGGCATAGCGAATGCTAGAAATAATTTTTCTAGTGCATCCCTTCGACCCCATGCACATTCTTTTAGAGGGTCCTTTAGAATGTTAGTGCTCCATAGACCCCCAAATGGGGGTCCCTGGGAGCCCTGGTCTGTCTCAGACAGTCTGTGATTATCTTTCTTAATACTCTCCCCCACCTCCCTCTGGTTTAAGCATTTTATTGTCCGAAAATAACATGCGACAACTGATGCAGCAACAAGCAGAGCTCTCTCTGTCTATCATCGGCTGCTTGTCTGTCACTATCTCTCATTCATACACCTCCCCCACCCCCTTCCCCTCCCCACCCCACCCCCTCGTGAGTCTCCCGTCAGCTGCCTGCCTGTCACTCTCTATCTCAACATTTAGATGCATACATAAAATAAATAATTACACCTCCCTCTCTGTCTCTCACCATTTCTCATCTTCTCTATCCCCCCTCCCTCCCTGCCACCCCATCTCTCTCTCTCTCTCTCTCTCTCTCTCTCTCTCTCTCTCTCTCTCTCTCTCTCTCTCTCTCTCTCTCTCTCTCTCTCTCACTGCATTGTAGTATCTCCACTAAACTGTACCAGGTTGGAGGACGTTAAACACAGTCTGTTCTCTTTTATTTATTTCTCTAATAAATGTCCAACCCTAACCCATTTCTCTCAGTCTACTGGTGTTGCTGTTAAAAATTTACTCTGTGAATTTATCTTGTGTATTACAAAAAATCAATCAGCGTAATGTATTGTTGGTTAATGGTGCTAGCTAGGCCCACTCGATTTTTGTCAGTGGAGTAGCGCGACTTTGATTGTGATTTTATTTTTCTCACTCTGTGTCTGTCTCTCTGTCTGTCTGTGAGTCTCTCTCTCTCTCTCTCTCTCTCTCTCTCTCTCTCTCTCTCTCTCTCTCTCTCTCTCTCTCTCTCTCTCTCTCTCTCTCTCTCTCTCTCTCTCTCTCTCTCTCTCTCTCTCTCTTCTTGTGCGTTCCTGGGTCACAAGGCCACAATGGGTACATAAATACGTGTCCGTTTTTTGCAGTCTTCACTGGTCTCATCGCTGCACTCAGCCGACACATTCTGATTTGGGAGGAGCTCAAAGGAGAAAACTATATGGAAGATGTTTTGTTGGGGTGTTTTTTTTTTTTTTTTGGGGGGGAGGGGGGGGGGGGGGGGGGGGCAGGGGGGGGGGGGGGGGAGGGGGGGGGGGGGGGGGGGGGAGAATGGGCAAAAAGTCAGAAAGATAGTTTTAGATAACACAAAGCAAGGAAAAAGACAGTCAAAGAGAGAGACAGATTAGAGGAAGTTACATGCACAGAACTTCCAGAAGGTGGGGGAACTATTTGTACGGAAGACCCCCGTGATTGAGGCTCCACTCTCTTTCTCCTCTCTCTCTCTCTTGCCTTTAGGTCTGTTTCTGCTGTATACCATTTATGTCAAACGTGTGTGTTCGCTTTGTATTGCATTTTTGTTTGAATGCGTTATGAATGCTAACGTGTGTGCGCGCTTTGATTTGATTTATATCAAGATTCAGCGCCGTATAAATACCGTACGTTGTTGTTGTTGTTGTGTCACAGTGTGTGGTGTGTTTGCGCATGTGTGTGCGTATCCGCGTGCGTGTGCGCGCTCGCTCGCTTGCTTGCTTGCCAACTTGCCCCCTTTTCCCCTTTGCTCACTTCGTTATCAGAAAGTGGTGGTGGTTGTGCGGTGACGGTATAGTACGACGCCTTTACGCAGTTACAGGCAGTTGATTTTTGTGTTTGTCAGTGGAGCAGTGCGAGACAGACATTCGCTTCACTGAAGCAAACTTGCAGCACAGTAGGTCGATAGGGGGTGACCCGCCTAGCCCGCCACTGCAGGAATCTGAGCGACTGACTGTGAGTTTTTGTAATGCGTCTAGCTCTCTCTCGCTCTCTGTCTCTCTCTCTCTTTCTCTGTCTCTGTCTCTGTCTCTGTCTGTCTGTCTCTGTCTGTCTGTCTCTCTCTCTCTCTCTCTCTCTCTCTCTCTCTCTCTCTCTCTCTCTCTCTCTCTCTTGCTCTCTCTCTCTATCTCTCTGGCTATCTCTCTCCCTCCCTCCCCCCTCTCTCTCTGTGCACTCTCTCTCTCTCTCTCTCTCTCTCTCTCTCTCTCTCTCTCTCTCTCTCTCTCTCTCTCTCTCTCTCTCTCTCTCTCTCTCTCTCTCTCTCTCTCTCTCTCTGTATGTGTGTGCGAAGGGTGTGCGTGTGTGATTGTGGATTCATTGTGTGTCACTGTGTGTGTTTGTGTATGCATGCGAGTGCACGCATGCTCACTTGAGTAGGCGTTCAAGACTGCACTTGGTCATCTCCAAACTTGGAACACTGCAATTTCTCAGTTATGAGATAATAAAGATGATTTGATTTGATTTGATTTGACACTATTTTTGTGTGTATTTGACGGTCTAAGGTTTTGGTTAGGGTTAGGGTTAAGGCTTGAGTCAGTTAATTTCAGATTGAATGGTTAAAAATACACATTCTAAAGTTTCGCTGAAAACCGACCTTGTCACGCGAATGGCGTCACTTTCCATATTTGGAGATGACCAAGTGCAGCATTGAAGTCTTGTGCTCACTTGCCCCTTTTAGTTTTGCATGGTGCTTTGCCCATTATGAAAAGTGGTTGGTTAATAAATAAATTAATTAATTAGTAGTTTTCGTTTTAAGCGAAGGAGCAACCCCACTCATGGAAAGATGGCCCCTAAAGTACCGTTGCGCACCCAAAACAAAAATAACAAGAGTCCTCACATATCAGGCTAAAGGCTATTTCTAAGCCTAAATGCCATAATATAATCATCATATAGTAAAAAGCCAACTGTCCGTCCGTGTGTGTGTGTGAAACACAAAACGGGCCTTATAACTCCGCCGTTTTTCGACCGAATCGCTTCAAATTTGCTGTGAGCCCTAACGGGGCGATGGCAACGGCAACCAAGGCGGCCATGTCATTTGCGCGGTTTCGCAAATGCGCGAAACGCGCATCTGCCGGCCTCTCGGCGCCCGTATCTCCGGCGTTTCTGGGCCGATTGCCTTCGAATTTGGCAGTTAGATGACCGGGGCCGGGGACTATCCGTGTGCCAATCTGGAAGCGAATCGGTTCAGAAACGCGCGCGCTAGACGCTGCTTCACCTTTTCACGAATAACTCCGCCGTTTCTTAACCGAATCGCCTCAAATTTGCTGTCAGGCTTGCTATGACCCGGGCAAAGCATGGCAGGAAACAGCATCCGTTCATAAATGCGCTCAATATGCACCAATTTACAGTTTCGCGAAACGACATGTCCAAACGTGCTGTTATTAAAGGGGGGGGGGGGGGGGGGGGACTGCTGTGGGCATGAGACCATGGTTCACACGTGCTGGGGTGACGAGTAGGTCAGCCAGCTGGTTATGGGTGGGGTAGGGGGTGGGTGGGTGGGCGGAGGGATGGTGGGGGGGGGGGGGGGGGCAGTGGAGATTACAAGGGGATGACACTACACGTATCTGTATTATTAAAAAAAAAAACGGGACTTTACTGGTTTAGCACTGCCTCCGGGCATTGCCTCCAGTATTGTTCAATACTGCCATGGGGTTAAAACTGCCACGGGAATTAACTGCCACGGGGCGATTGCTAGTGATATATAATATGGACAGGCCTGAAGTGAAAATTTCATGCAGCTAGTAGCTCTCTTTGCTCCTAACCGTAAACATGTTTTTCAATTAAGTAAAATCCTTTATCAGAGGTCCTGAAGGTGGCCGGTTTGTTAAAATAATGGAAGTTGACTTTTTTTCTTTTTTTTTTTTGTGTGAGTGAAATAGTGCTAGGACATTGACTTGACCGTTGACGTTTATCTAAAGTCAAATGCAGCAAAGGCCTCCTGAGGGCTGGGTTATTAACCGCTACTTAACAAGTCAGTGACTGAGGGGTTTTGTACTTACAGTTGCATGTCTCTGTGTCTGTCTGTCTGTGTCAGTCTGTCTGTCTTTGTTCCTCCGCCCCTCTTCTCTTTATCCCTCTCTTCCCCCCCCCCCCCCCCCCCCCCCCCCCCCCCCCCCCCCCCCCCCCCGTCTTTTCTCCTGCATTTTTCTCTTTCTGTTCTCTTGTTCTCTCTCCCATCTTTTATGTTTTGTCTTTCATGCACGTGAGCACACGCGCACCTGTGTGTGTGTGAGAGAGAGAGGGGGGGGGGGAGAGAGACTGAGAGAGAGAGAGACTGAGCAACTGAGAGAGAGTGTAGTGTGTGTGAGAGAGAGAGACTGCGACTGAGAGAGTGTGGTGTATGTGAGAGAGAGAGAGAGGGGTGGGGGGAGACAGAGAGAGAGAGAGAGAAAGAGAGAGAGAGACTGACTGAGAGAGTGTGGTGTATGTGTGAGAGAGAGAGGGGGGGAGAGAGAGAGGGGGGGGGGGAGAGAGAGAGACTGAGAGAGAGAGAGAGAGAGACTGAGCGACTGAGAGAGATTGTGGTGTATGTGTGGAGAGAGAGAGAGAGAGAGAGAGAGAGAGAGAGAGAGAGAGAGAGAGAGAGAGAGAATGAATGAGCGACTGAGAGAGATTGTGGTGTATGTGTGGAGAGAGAGAGAGAGAGAGAGAGAGAGAGAGAGAGAGAGAGAGAGAGAGAGAGAGAGAGAGAGAGAGAGACTGAGCGACTGAGAGAGAGATGTGTGGTGTATGTGTGGAGAGAGAGAGAGAGAGAGAGAGAGAGAGAGAGAGAGAGAGAGAGAGAGAGAGAGAGAGACTTACTGTGGTGTGTGTTAGAGTGTGGTGTGTGTGGAGAGGGAGAGAGAGAGAGAGAGAGAGAGAGAGAGAGAGAGACAGCTGCAGGTCTATGTCATGTTCTGTGTTATATGAATCATTGTACTTAGTTATTCATACTTGCGTTAATTACATCTAGAAGTCAACCTGGTGTTTGTTTAATGTTTGTGCACTCTGAATTTTTTTTATTTGTACGAATCTGCAAATGGTTGGTTGACTTCACTTGGTCTATTTCCCTTATTGTTAATTCTTTTATTTTTATTTTGTGGTTTGATTATTCTTTGTTTGCAGAATCGTCCGCAGTGTATTTACTCTCATGACAATAGGATCACCGGTCTATAATTATATATATAATATTTCATCTTCTGCACACAGATTTCTTTTAATCTCCCTCACTGTCTTCTTCCTATTACTGTACAGCGGAACCTCCCTTATAAGGCCTCCAATTATGACTCCCTCCCACGTAAGACCTACTTCTCAGAATACATTGCCCTTCTGTAAACTTTGGTACAACAAGCAAACAACTACATGACAAGTGTAAAGTGATGTTATTTTATTCACAAGAGACAACACAAAATTACTGGATATTTCGGCGAATGCGCCTTTATCGACATAGACAAACAAGAAAACAGAAAACAGCAAATATCGCAAAAGGAGCAAAAAAGCAAGTATTAAAATTACCTCCCTTATAAGACCCCTCCCTTACTAGACCACGTTTTGGATTATTTTTGAAGGTTTATATGTGAGGTTCCACTGTGTTAGTCTTCTCTTTCACTGTCTTCTTCCTTTTTGTCTTCTTTCTTGTTGTTTTGCTTGTTTGTTTTTGTGATGAGTGATAGTCCTAGTCTTAGGTTGGGGTAGGGTTAGAGGGGAAAGAAGGATCCGTTAAGCCAAAATACAAATGCAGATTGCAGGAATCTGTTTGTCTTTGTATAGCATTACTGGACACACTCACTCACACACATGAACGCACACGCACACACATGCACTCACATGCACATGCACACACATGCACACTCACACACACACACACACACACACTCACTCTCTCTCTCTCTCTCACTCTCAGTCTCTCTCTCTCTCTCTCTCTCTCTCTCTCTCTCTCTCTCTCTCTCTCTCTCTCTCTCTCTCTCTCTCTCTCTCTCTCTCTCTCTCGCTCTCTCTCGCTCTCACACGCACAGGAAAACACACAAACCCACACACAAGCACACTCTCTTGCTCACACATGAGCACACACACACACACACACAAAACATACACACACACACGCACATGCACACACACACACACACACACACACACACACACACACACACACACACACACACACAAACAAACACAAAAAAAACAACCCATACACACGCACGCACACACGCACACACACATGCACACACACACACACACACACACACACACACACACATTGCAAATTGATTTCTTGTTTACAGTTTTTGTTTTTCATTTTGTTTGCTTCAGTTGTGTTTCTCATTTATTTATGATGACAGGATAAAAAAAAAAGCTTTGTTTAGTTTATTCATTTATTGTTAATAAAGATCATTTTGACTTGACTTGACTTCACACACACACACACACATACACACACACACACACACACACACACACACACACACACACACACACACACACATGTACATACACACGTACACACACACACACACATGTATGCTCACACACACACACACATGTATGCTCACACACACACACACACATGTACATACACACGCACACATACACATGTACACACACGCGCACGCATGCAAACACAAGCACACACATGGAGAAAGAGCCACAAAATATAAAAAAATGGCACACCAAACTGCCAGTGTTGGGTTAGCTAGCAATTGTGCCTATGCAGACATGAAAATTTAATGTGCAAACTAAAACACAAATGTTCATTTTTGTCAGCAGTAAAGTGGTACAACTGATGTTCAGTCCAGAAGCTTAAAAAAACCTTATTAAATCTTTATTATTATATCTTCTTTTATGTGTGTTTTATTTTGTTTATTTGTCTGTTTGTTTACTTGTGTGTGTGTGTGCCTTTCATTTAACGTCTATCCACTTCTCGTGATATTAGACCGGAGGAAAAAAAGTTTATGTATGTTAAAGTGGTTGCGTGCATGTGAATATGTGCATGTGTGTATATATGTGTGTGTGCGTGTGCGTGTGCGTGCGTGGATGCATACATGTGTGTGTGCGTGTGTGTGTGTGTGCGTGTGTGTGTGTGTGTGTGTGTGTGTGTGTGTGTGTGTGTGTGTGTGTGTAACCTGAAGAATTTTGTGTTCAGTAACCTTTTCTAAGCAAAGAAGAGTTTTTTGTACAAGATATTGAAAAGGAGTCATTTTTTTGTTCTTGAAGCAAACTGATTTAGCTTTAAGTTTGAAAACAGGAGAGCATTGTTTAGTTGATGTCACTGATTGTCGAGACTTGGTAATTTTTTGGCAACGAAGATTCAAATGACAGGATTGGCCTTTTCTAAATTAGCCAACAGGTGGGGTTTTTTTTACATTCTATTTTTATACATTAGTTCATTGTTTGTTTGTAAAGAATAGCGAACACTGACAGTGTAGAGAAACTGAGCTACGGTCTCTTTTGAGAGTTTTCAACTTTCATCACTTTGTTTCAAAGGAAGGTGACAGTGACAGGAGGGGGGGGGGGGGGGGGGGGGACAAGGCTGTGTTTTGATAAGGAGAGAGAGAGGGAGAGGGAGAGGGAGAGGGAGGGAGGGAGGGAGGGAGAGAGGGAGGGAGGGAGGGAGAGAGAGAGAGAGAGAGAGAGAGAGAGAGAGAGAGAGAGAGAGAGAGAGAGAGAGCATTGCAGTGACACACACACAGAGAGAGAGAGAGACAGAGACACAGAGAGAGAGAGAGCATTACAGTGACAGAGAGAGACAGAGAGAGTACATTACAGTGAGAGAGAGAGAGAGAGAGAGAGAGAGAGAGAGAGAGAGAGAGAGAGAGAGAGAGAGAGAGAGAGAGCACATTACAGTGACACAGTGGATTCCAATGGACTGTTGGTAAATTAGCTTGTGGCCCCTAAACATAGATTAGATAGCATTTTCATGAGTTTGACCTTCACTGTCCACTCTTCCATGCCAACCCGTCACCCTTGAGTTTCTAGTCTCTAGCTTCATTCCCTGTTTTTCACATTGACTTTTCAAGATAACTGTTAAATTAAGTATTAATCATATAGTAATTTGGCAAGTGTCCGGTGTGTGTGTGTGTCTGAAACACAACACGGGCCTTATAACTCCGCCGTTTTTCGACCGAATCGCTTCAAATTTGCTGTGCGCCCTAACGGGGCGATGGCAACGGCAACCGAGGCGGCCGTGTCATTTGCGCGGTTTGGCAAATGCGCGAAACGCGTATCCGCTGGCCTCTCGGCGCCTGTATCTCCGGTATTTCTAGACGGATTGCCTTCGAATTTGGAAGGTAGATGACTGGCGATAGTGACTATCGATGTGCCGAACCGGAAGCGAATCGATTCAGAAAAGCGCGCAATATACGCCACTTCACCTTTTTACGAATAACTCCGCCGTTTCATAGCCGAATCCTTTCAAATTTGCTGTCAGGTTTGCTATGGCCAAGGCAAAGCCTGGCACCAAATGTGAAGATAATTGGGAGAGCGCGTCACTCTCAGAGCAGCGCCAACGGGAAACGGGGCCTTATAACTCCGCCGTTTCTTAACCGAATCGCTTCAAATTTGCTGTACTCAGCATTACCAGTACTTGGCGTTACCGTTACTAGGCGTTACCGTTACTAGGGAGAGCGCATCACTCTCAGAGCAGCGCCAACGGGAAACGGGACCTTATAACTCCGCCTTTTCTTAACCGAATCGCTTCAAATTTGCTGTACTCAGCGTTACCAGTACTTGGCGTTACCGTTACTAGGGAGAGCGCGTCACTCTCAGAGCATCGCCAACGGGAAACGGGGCCTAATAACTCCGCCGTTTCTTAACCGAATCGCTTCAAATTTGCTGTACTCAGCGTTACCAGTACGTGGCGTTACCGTTACTAGGCGTAACGGGTACTCGGCGTTGCGCTAGTAAATTATTAAATGCTAAGATGACATGGCACTGACAGTGCCTGTTCAGCGAGAAGACTCGTCAGAAGCCATTGAAGTTGGACATGAAGATAGATTTTAGACTGATTTGAGTTTGCATTGATACCTAACCTTGAAAGATAGCAATCTGTCAAATTGCACAGGTTTAGCATTTTCAGGTGTGTTTTTGGTCTTTTCAGTTTGAAATAACTCTCTCACTCTCTCTCTTTATCGACGCTCTCTGAAACTCATTCTAGATTCTTAAACCATCGTCCCTCCTTCCTAGTGATATAAGATATTAGATATACTCCCAATACATCTTAAGTATCAATCTAGCAAAGCTGTGCTTATGTATAAAATAATGAATGATTTAACACCAGATTATCTGTTTAATATGTTCCCCATCAACAATATCCGTGGCAAGAAAATTGTCCACATTCCAAAACCAAGAACAAACTTATTCATGACATCTCTTATTTATTCAGGTGCCAAGCTATGGAATGATATGCCTGTCCATCTAAAAACGAAACCCAGCTTATTATCCTTTAGAAGGGCGTATCATAAATATTTGATTGATCAACTATAATTCCTGTAGGCATATTTGTGTTTATTTTTTACATATGCTAAATATGTACAATTCTGCATTTCCTTATTAATTTTGCATCCATGATTATTGTAATTCTGAAGTAATGCCCATGGAGAAGCAGTTTACATATGTGTGTGTAGAGGCGTGCTTGTGTATATGGGTGCAAGCGTGTATGTGTGCGCATATGAGGGTGTGTGTGATGAATGGTGTGTGTGCGTGTACGTGTGCGTGTGCGTGTGCGCACAAGAGAGAAAACTTGAAAAAAAAACCTTGAAAACTTTAACTTTATTTTGCAAGGATAAAGATTTTAGGCAACGCCTAGTCTTCCAATCTGTCCTTGGTACATACACGAACATAGAATACAAACATGGCAAGGCATGATATTACACATACAGATTTGAACATAAAGGTAGCACCTTTGTACATATACGAACATAGAATACAAACATGGCAAGGCATAAAATTACACATACATAATTGAACATAAAGGTAGCAAAGCAGGTGTTATGATACAGACAGGTTGAAATACGAATTTATAGAATTACGTACGCACAGGTATAATTGTTAATACTTGTGCGGGCATACATGTGTGTAACCATACATGCACACACCTGCACGTGCGCGCACACGCAAGAATACATGCATATACGCACAGATATATGTCGAAGCACGTATAAAAGAACTATACATTTTAGAACAGGGCAAACTAATGCAGCCTATGGTATGAAACCGGTAGCAATAGCAATAAAGTGCGGACAATTTAAACATTGATTTTAGCACATTGTTGGAGAATAGTAAACAAACAGAGTGATGTGAATACATGACATCGTAATTAGCAATATAGCGTATCGGGATATATGAAGAAAGAAAGAAAAAAAATAAAAAATAAAATAAAATCATGGAGGGTCGAATGTAAGTGTCTCTCGGAGACTCGTTTTGAAGGTTGAGATAGAGGAGCATAATCTAATGTCGGACTGAAGGGAATTCCATATGAAGGAACCCGAGAAAGTAAAACTTGACTTGAATTTATCTATTCTTGTGTGTGGTAGAATATAGTTACTTGAACCATAGCGATGTGAGGCTGGTGTAAGTAGATTTTTCAGGTATTGTGGAGCTAAGTCATAGTGTACTTTGTACATGAGAATGGCTTTATTATAGCTAAGCTGTGATTGCAGTGGAAGTATGTTTAACTGGGCGAGAGAGAGAGAGAGAGAGAGAGAGAGAGAGAGAGAGAGAGAGAGAGAGAGAGAGAGATCTTAATTTTTGAATGTAAATAATGTAATGCTGTATTTGTTGCCACTGTTTTGCATGTTTATTTATTATTTCTTTGTCATGTTTTGCCTGAGGGCATGGTGTAAAAAAGCTGTCTCAGCGTATCCAATTCCCCTCTTTAAAAAAAGTTTGTATTCGTATTATCTCTCTCTCTCTCTCTCTCTCTCTCTCTCTCTCTCTCTCTCTCTCTCTCTCTCTCTCTCTCTCTCTCTCTCTCTCTCTCTCTCTCTCTCTCTCTCTCTCTCTCTCTTCTCTTCTCTCTCTCTCTCTCTCTCTCTCTCTCTTTCTCTTCAGTTATCAACACTTGAATGGTCGCCATATGATTGCGATGTCGAGTATGTCATTGAATACGCGTGAGTGTGTGTGTGCGTGTATGTGTGTGTGCGATCGGGCGTATGCGCACGCAAAGGTGAGCCTGCATGAGTGGTTGCATTTATGTGTGTGAAGTGTGGAAGTTTCAATTTACGCTGTTGTTTTGTTTGCGTAAATAGCTGTTTTAACTTGTTTATTATAATTGAATGACTGGCGGGTGCAGTCAATATGATGATCCTTTTTGTTTGTTATTTTCTAATAATTATACTTTTTTCCGCTTGCTTTGATTATTAGTTAATTTCAAATCGACGTGTCCCCTTGCCATGAAGATTGTATTGTCAATGGCAATTAAAACATTGTCAAGTGAGGACCTGATGAAAAGAAGTGTTATACTTATCCAGTTTATCCTCGGTAAACATTTCAAGTTCTCTCTCTCTCTCTCTCTCTCTCTCTCTCTCTCTCTCTCTCTCTCTCTCTCTCTCTCTCTCTCTCTCTCTCTCTCTCTCTCTCTCTCTCTCTCTCTCTCTCTCTCTCTCTCTCTCTCTCTCTCTCTCTCTCTCTCTCTCTCTCTCTCTCTCTCTCTCTCTCTCTCTCTCTTTCTCTTCATTCCGTTTTACATTGATTTTTCAAGCTAACTTGTTAGCAGATAACTTTTAAATAAATTATTAATAAGTTGTCATGGCAGACAATGCCTGTTCAGCGAGAAGCCATTGAAGATTGACAGGCATTTTATTTTAGACTGATTTGAGTTTGCATTTCGCTTTGAAAGAGCTGTCAAATTGCACAGGTTTTGACATTTTCGGGTGTGCTTTTGGACTTCTCAGTTTGAAATAACGAGCTAGAGAAAATAAAGAATGAAAAAATGCAGTATTACGAGAAATGATAGCGGGATTATGCTTGGGAATATTGAGGTATCATAAAGCAGAATGACTGTTCAGTGAAGTCAACCGTCCGCAGGGAAACGGTCTTTATGACAGCCATTCTGATTCACCAGATATCATTTCTATGGACTAACGTGACCAAAAGTCGTCTGTGAGACATGTCACGGTCCACTTTAAAGTGTGGTTTATGGTTGGGCGTGTTTGGTTTGTACCGGTACTAGTAGGAAGAGGGATTGAAGGATGGTATTGGTGGAGAATAAGGTGCCCTAGATTGTACAGTCTTTGGTTTAATCTCCGGTAGATGAACTTTATTGGGGTTGGGCTTTTTTCCTGCCTTTGTTAGAACGTGATTTGCTCCCCCCCCCCCCCCCCACCCCTCTCTCTTTCTCAAGCCCATTGTGTGCTTATTTTTTTCCCTCAATAAACAAATGTGTATCTCTCTCGTTCTCTCTAAGTCTAACTCTTTGTTTCTCTGTGGTGTGTGTGTGGTGTGGTGTGGTGTGGTGTGGTGTGGTGTGGTGTGGTGTGGTGTGGTGTGGTGTGGTGTGGTGTGTGTGTGTGTGTGTGTGTGTGTGTGTGTGTGTGTGTGTGTGTGCGTGTGCGTGAGTGTGAGTGTGTGTTTCTCACATTTGTAAGTGCGTACTTTTGTACACATGCGTTTGTTTCTTTGTGTCTAACATGTGATGTGTGTGTGTGTACTGTGCGTGCACACACAATCATGCACACACAAGCATACAGTGATTATCATACTTTTCAACATTATGTGATTTTGTGATTATCATACTTTTCACCATGTTTCACATTCTGGATTGAGCATTCAAAGGCCTGTTGTTTGATGTCCACTTTATTTCTATCGTTTCATTATTCTACATAAAAGCAGTTTTTCAGTGAAACAATTATGCATAAGTGTGTGTGTGTGTGTGTGTGTGTGTGTGTGTGTGTGTGTGTGTGTGTGTGTGTGTGTGTGTGTGTGTGTGTGTGTGCACATGCATGCATGCATGAACAATCTCATCAGCAAAATCATTCTGGTCGCAACAGCTCGGGAGGTAGTTTGGTTAATTCTCATGTAATTGCTATAAATGTCTGTCTGATTCATCTTTTGGTGGTTGTGAAAATTTCAAACTGCATGTGCACAGGCTACTAATTAACGTGCATAAATTTTTCTTTGACCTTACACACATGTGAGTCACTCATGCATACACTTACATTTTTTTATATGCACACACATTATACCGTATTTTTCGGACTATAAGGCAAAACTTTTCCCCCAGTCTGAGACCTCTGCGCCTGGAAGGATGGAAGTTCAGTTTAACGTCGCGTATCGGCTTTCGCCATGTACGACGGGCTGAACAAACCAACCAGGATATAAACAAAAATTTATGTTCCTGAATCACTGTCTTAGCCAAAAGGCGGAGAAGCGATCAGAATTTGAACAGAAGACTGACCTCTGCGCCTTATAATGTGACTACTAAAATAGTAAGAATTTGTGTACATTTTTGGGGGGTGCGCCTGATAGTCCGAACAATATGGTACACACACACAGTGCAAACCTCTGCCAAGAAAGACAACTCATTTCAGTTTGGCAGACGCCCCCGTGGGGATACCGGGGGGTCTATTGTATACATAGTTCCCCCACCTTCTGGAAGTTCTGTGCTTGTAACTTCCTCTAATCTGTCACTCTCTTTGACTCTGCCCTTTTCCCTTTGCTTACTGTCATCTACTATATTTCTGCTTTACCGGTCCATTCTGCCTTTTTTCAAGAAAAACTTTCCAAAAGATTTCCTCCGGCCGAAGTTGGACTTGCTGGGCCTAACTATTTTTTAGTTAGGCGCATAACGGCAGCATGACGCATCTGTGCTCATAATTGACAGGAAACTGTCTGAGCGATCGAAGAAGAAGAAGAAGAGTTTGGCAGACAACTTAGGTTATGCTATGCTACAATAATGTGTTTGTTTGTGTGTGTGTGTGCGCGCGTGTGTGTGTGTGCATGCGCGTGCTTGCGCACGTGGGTGTGGGTGTGGATGATATGTGATTTTGCCTTTCTTTCGCCACTGGTCCCACCAGGAACCTATTGACAGGTACTGCATTCTTTCACTCCTTCAATTCATAAAGATTCTCTTTGAAGAAATTTGAGACAAATGTGCGTGCGTGCCTAATGCTTATAGGAGTTTTTCTGTTCTTTTTGCATATATGCTTGTGTATTGTTTGTTTTGTATTCTGTACATACATGTAGGTATTTGTTAAAACAAATTTGACAGCACATTAATTTTACTTACCCTGCAAATTTATTAATCTTGCAGGTTATTATTATTGGGAGTTTGTTTAAAAGCCAGCATTCTTCTTCTCCTTCTTGGTTTAAACAACTTTATTCAAATACTCCAGTACAGAAGATTAAACAAAAATAAGGTTAAGTCAAAACTTCTGACATCAATTCTCACCATAGAAAAAACAAAACAAATTGCATTGACATCAAAATGCATCTTCTTCTTCTTCTTCTTCTTCTCACAATATCAAACTCTCTCACTGTTTTTACCCGGCCAGAGGCCGAGGTATTGCGATCAGTTTGTGTGTGTGTCTGTGTATCGATTATCTTAAAAACTACTGTTTGGATTTTGATTAAAATTGGCAGAGGGGTAGACAGCTTGAAAAGGAAGCTTCCTTTCGTTAATCAACACCGTGCTGACCTTGACCTTGAAGTTTGACCTTGAAAACCGAAATTTCCTTCTTTGGGCTATCTAATTTCCCCCCAGCTTTATCTCGTGAACCAGTGATCAGAATCGCTTCACATTTTGTGTGGTGGTGTACCATGGTGCGAGGAAGTTTGTATAAAAGTTCAGCTGTATCTCATGAACTACTGAACAGAATCGCTTCAAATTTTGGGCTATGTATTTTATGCGTTCTGTAAGGGTGGAAAGTGGTGTGTTTATTGGGGGGTGGGGTGGGGGGGGGGGGGGGGGACATGGTGCAAGGACGTTTGTATAAAAGTTCAGCTGTATCTCATGAACTACTGAACAGAATCGCTTCAAATTTTGGGCTATGTA
>CM065686.1:40945007-40965007 GCA_017654935.2 Phymorhynchus buccinoides
AGAGACACCTTAGTCACTTTATGTGCCGTACCAAATTTATCCAGTCATCAACTAAACCATGCAGCATTCCGGAGGATTTCAGTGTCTGCTCCCTTGATGTTGAAGAGCATATGGGTTTGTTGAAATCTGCAGGGCGCATTGTTTTCAGCCAAGTTCAAGACCTGCATTATTCCTGTGCTGCGTCTGTGTTGGTGTGTATTTTATGAAATGCAGAGAAAAAGTCAAGGTGTTACACTTCGCTGATCTATCGATGTTACCATTGTCTTGCGTTAAGTTGGAACAGCAACAGCCTCGTTTGTCATTGTCATCAATGACCTGGCATTGTTAGAAGATTGAAGTTTCAAATCGACGAGTGTATGACCTAGAATTTAGTCAATACATGATTGCCAAATAAACTGAGGGGATTAAAAAGAATGTTTTCAACACTATCAGCTAAATGTAAGTTTAAAGGCCGCTGTACGTGACTCGAGAATCAGCTGCTTTTCAGGGCAAAGTTTCACAACAAACGGTTCTGGCAAGTCTTTACTACCTTTCCTAAAGGGGACTGATGATGCATGGCACAGTGAGCACTGTACTGTACCTGCCATGGATCAGTGCGAACAACCTCCGTCATCCGACGCCTCGGGCGTTTTAAGCACACCAGCATCAGCAGCAGCAGCGCAGGATGGCGGCGACAACGACAACAGCAGCATCGCCAACACGCAGCCAGCGGGAGCGCTGCAAGACCAGGCAACATCCCCAGCGCCTGCAGCGTCATCCCCACCAGTGGACGGCACCACAGGGCAGACACCTGCAACGGAAACCGGGGCGGAATCTCCAACCTCCGGCTTAGCCTCAACAGGCGGTGGGGACACAGTCCCAGCTTCGGGCAGTGGAAGCGGGGTTGGTGGTGATGGTGGTGGGAGTAGCAGTGGCAACACCTCCCTGGTCATCCCCCAACCCTACCTGCACTACCTCCAGATCCAGACCCAGCTTCTTCAGCAACAGCAGCAGCAGCAGCAGCAGAATCTAGTCGGTTCCATCGACCTGTCGAGGTCGGCAGCAGTGTCAGCCGGCACCAGCGACCACTGTGAGAACAGCGGCGATGGAGAAGGGGGCGAGGGAGGGAGGGGGAAGGCGGGCACCCCAGCCCCGGGGAGCAGCGGGGTGAGCGTGGACGGCAGCAAGGGCGGGGGTGACCTGGGCTCTGACGACAGCATGGACTTCAACGACGGGCCCTACACCGACGAGGAGTACGACGACGCCAAGGGAGGCAAGAACGACGGCAGGATTCGACACTCTGGTAGTAGAGAGTGATTTGTGGTTTCCTTCCTTTGGGGTTTTGTTTGTTTGTTCGTTTTTGTTTGTTCGATCTTTCTTTCTTTCTTTGTTGTTGTTGGTAGTAAAGAGTGAATCGATATCCTTAAAATCGATAAATTTAAAAGAATAAAAGTAAAACCATTGGTGACCCATAATATATTATAAAACTGAAAACAAGTCTTTATTTTTAAAAAAAATCAATATATTTATGAATAACCCATGTATCCTGAAAAGGCAATGTTTGCAATTATGCCAAACAAACTAAAATTAAAAAAAAAAAATATTCTGAATATAATTTGTATTAAAAAATTTATAAAGTATCATATCAAATTCAATGGAAAATCAGTTTTTGCTAGGATATTTACAAAAGTTACATTGACAGAAGCACCAACTTTCTGGGGGTGGGGGGGTATTTTGGTGATATAACCACAATTGTGTCATTCCATGGACTACAGTTCAGTTAGTTGACAACAATTCATGTTTTATAATATTTATTTTTCATTCAATGTTAATAGCCCGTTCTCTTTTGACCTGTTCAGGTGGGCGCAACATCAACCAGTACGGCAGAGAGTTCACCAACGGGCGCCCCCTGCCCGACCACCTGCGGTTCCAGATCCTGCAGTTGGCCCTGCAAGGCATCCGGCCCTGTGAGGTCAGCAGGCAGCTCCAGGTGTCCCACGGCTGTGTCAGCAAGATCCTCAACAGGTCAGTGTTCAGAAACATTGTAAAACAGATCCCAGGGCATCCGGCCCTGCGAGGTCAGCAGGCAGCTCCAGGTGTCCCATGGCTGTGTCAGCAAGATCCTCAACAGGTCAGTGTTCAGAAACATTGTAAGACAGTCAGATCCCAGGGCATCCGGCCCTGCAAGGTCAGCAGGCAGCTCCAGGTGTCCCATGGCTGTGTCAGCAAGATCCTCAACAGGTCAGTGTTCAGAAACATTGTAAGACAGTCAGATCCCAGGGCATCCGGCCCTGTGAGGTCAGCAGGCAGCTCCAGGTGTCCCATGGCTGTGTCAGCAAGATCCTCAACAGGTCAGTGTTCAGAAACATTGTAAAACAGTCAGATCCCAGGGCATCCGGCCCTGTGAGGTCAGCAGGCAGCTCCAGGTGCCCCATGGCTGTGTCAGCAAGATCCTCAACAGGTCAGTGTTCAGAAACATTGTAAAACAGTCAGATCCCAGGGCATCCAGCCCTGTGAGGTCAGCAGGCAGCTCCAGGTGTCCCATGGCTGTGTCAGCAAGATCTTCAACAGGTCAGTGTTCAGAAACATTGGAAAACAGATCCCAGGGCATCCGGCCCTGTGAGGTCAGCAGGCAGTCTTTTGCACAGTAAGGCTGTTATATCTAAAGGCATTCGGCCCTGTGAGTTCAGCTGACCACTTTTGGTGTCGCATGGCTGTGTTAGCAAGATCCACATCAAACCATCCATGAAACATACCATATTTGTCGGACCATTAGGCGCTGCTGTGTATAAGACGAATAGGGCAATTTTCAAGAAAAATCTGAAAAAAAGTAAAGTAAAAGGCGCCCTCCTTTATAAGGCGATACGCACTTCGCAAAAGAAAGTCAAACGTTGAAGCCTGTATGCGTCCTGTAAACGCTTACCGACCACCATTACTGCTGTCATAATGGAGAGTTGGCTCCCCTTTCAAATGATCAAACTTCCGTTTGTGCTGCTTCCTGTTGATGTGTTTGGACAATTCTTCACGAAAACTGATAGAATTATGGCATGTTAAGCTCTTTACATCCAATGAAGAGCTATGGCATCTGTTTGGACAGTATCTTGGACGATAATAGGGATTTTGAAGCATTTTAACGTGAGTATTCATCATATTGGCGACTCGCGACCACTTTCGTTGTCTGACTCACAGTAGACTGAACTGAACACGACAATCGTTGCCTCTCTTCTCATGATTTTGTTCACTAATGGGGCGCCCTCATTTATTAGGTGCATAGGCCGAAATTGGAGAAAAAAATAGTGCCTTATAACCCAAAAATTACGGTAAGTGTATTTTACTGTAACATTCCTGTTGAGCCTCTTTTACAGCAAGACAATCAGACCCCGCAGCATTTGGCATGCTTCATTGTGTTGCATGTGTTAGCTTAAAGACACACTGATGCACCACGATTAAGTCCATTGGGTTTTTTTCTGGGTAGCTGTGACCCACATACAAATGTCCCCGACTTTAAATTGAGGCTGCTCTTTCAAATTGTTTCTTTTTCAATTTGGGGACATTTATGTGGGAGTCAAACCTGGTCAAAACAAGATGTCTTACCAGCTATAAGAGGGAAAACATGTGAAACCCGTGATTTTGACACGTGATCTGGTGGGTCTTTAACGGGAAAAAAATCACAGACATATTGTGTATGTAGAATGTCTGCGTCTTGTAAACTTTAACCCTCTCACGGCTACATACGCCAGATCTGACCGATTTTTTCTTTACCATTGGCTCCCGCAGCGCCGATTGCGCCCGCTGAACGCCCGGTCTAGTAGTTTCACTTTCACTTTTGCCCTACCCACAATGCAATATACTAAGTTAGTTCTTCCTGTTCCTGACTCTCAGTGGTCCGTTTTGGGTTCTTACAGCAAGGGAAAGCACCCACTAGTCTTTTTGAACGGATTTTTCGAAGTGACCCCCAATTTTTTTTTTTCTCCACGTGACGTGCGCAGTATTGACTCGGCGCGATGCTCGGAGCACCATTACGGATTTTTTAAATTCCAATTCATGGTTTGTTGTGTGACTGTGTTAGCTTTGGAATGAAAATATCATTGCTATTCAATATGCATCTTTCAGAAATTAAATGTGAGTTAGACTTTATTCTGGGTGAATTTTTAAAATAAAAGATTTGGTGTGACGTTCGGAGTTACTTCCCATCACTTGGTACTCAATATAGATTCTCGGTTCGATTGATCAGAGTGAGAGTTAAATGCTTGTAAATGAGGTAGAAGGGTATTTTTGTTTTTGCAAAATTTGTCTATTATAATTAGTCATGTCATTGGTGTCTAGTCGGTGGCAGTATGATTTTATTTCAAGTTGCAGTATTGTATTCAAACTTGATTGAGAATGTGAATGTGGTCTCTATGTTTCTTCTTAGAATGTTCATATTGTAACTATTTTACTCTTGTATAATTAATTGTGTGTGAGTGTGTGTGTGCGCATGCATGTGTGTGTATGTGTGTGTGTGTGTGTGTGTGTGTGTGTGTGTGTGTGTGTGTGTGTGTGTGTGTGTGTGTGTGTGTAAGGAAGTAAGAGAACGTTGCCTGTAATGTTTTTGTTATCTATGTAAAGCGCACTGAGCTCATGTGAGAAAGAGCGCTATATAAATTCCCATTATTATTAATCGTGGCTGCTACACACTTTCATTGGATTGAAATCTAGGAAGCATCAAACCTGGAAAGGCAAGTAGCAGAAAACAAAAACAAAACAAAACAAGAAGAGAGAGACAGAACAGAGAGAGATAGAGAGGAGGGGGGGAGGGGGGGGGGGGGGGGGGCTCAGAGAGGGAGAAAGAATGATGATTTGATGATGATTGATTGAATTGAAAGTCTGTTCACAACATTGGTGATATTAGACTTTTAAAAAAAAGAAGAAATAAATGAATTAAAGCGAACTGAAAAAGTGTGTGTGTGTGTGTGCATTTATGTGTGTGTACTTATGAACAACAATATAATAATCAAACGTAAGCTAATCATATAGTAATAAGCAAAGTGTCCGTGTGTGTCTGTGTGTCTGAAACACAAAACGGGCCTTATAACTCCGCTGTTTTTCGACCGAATCGCTTCAAATTTGCTGTGAGCCCTAACGGGGCGATGGCAACAGCAACTGAGGCGGCCGTATCATTTGCACGGTTTCGCAAATGCGCGAAACGCGCATCCGCCGGCCTCTCGGCACCCGTATATCCGGCGTTTCTGGGCCGATTGCCTTCCAATTTGGCAGGTACATGACCGGGGACGGTGACTATCGGTGTGCCAAACCGGAAGCGAATCGGTTCAGAAACGCGAGTGTTATACGCCGCTTCACCTTTTCATGAATAACCACATGAATAACCACAGCAAATTTGAAGAGAATCGGGAGAGCGCGTCACTCTCAGAGCAGCGCCAACGGGAAACGGGGCCTTATAACTCCGCCGTTTCTTAACCGAATCGCTTCAAATTTGCTGTACTCAGCGTTACCAGTACTTGGCGTTACCGTTACTAGGCGTTACCAGTGCGGTGCATTGCCAGTACTAGGCGTTGCGCTAGTGAATCAATTACAACGAAAGAAAAATCTCAGCGCTGGATACAACCTTTGTAACCTGGATATAATAAATCATCAAAACCAAACTGCACATGATGTCCAACAGAAAAGCGTTAAGCCATTGATGTTGAAGAAGCCAGCATTTGTAGAGCAATTTGGGGAAATAAGCATTGCAAAGCCTGAAACGAGTTGATTACGTTTAGTGATGTTGACTCATCCGCCGATGTTTTCAGGTATCGTAAGACAGGAAGCATCAACCCGGGGCAGATCGGCGGCAGTAAACCCAAAGTGACCACCCCTGACGTCGTCACCATGGTGAGGCAGTACAAGGCAGACAATCCGCAGATGTTTGCTTGGGAAATCCGACAAAAGTGAGTGCTGATTTTTTTTTTTTTTTTTTTTTTTTCCGTCCCATCTTCTGGGCCGTACAGTGGCATTGCTCCCACACCGCTCATTCCGAGTCCCAATTCGCAGCCACACCATCGCACGTTCAGGTTGCAGAATCCAAGACCAGCAATCTGCGTTATTTCTGGTTTTTGTTGTTGTGTTTTTTATGTTTTGAAACGAATATAGCAATTTATATTTGATGTTTGCTGTTTAATTGTTTGTCTGTGTTGATAAAGGCGCATTCGCCGAAATATCCAGTAGTTTTGTTTTGTCTCTTGTGAATAAAATAACGTCACTTTGCACTTGTCGTGTAGTTGTTTGTTTGCTGTATGTTCCAGTGACGTTGCAGTCTGTTTCATTTTTTTATAGACTACATTGTATATAGAAAAACTCTACACCGATTGGTTTACCCACTACAAAAGCAAAGTCAGAGGCAAAACCGTGGTCTAAGGGAGTGAAACGAGTTTAGAAGTGACCAAGGTATGGTGTGCACACAGACTTACTTCCCTTGAAGCAAATGCATCAAATTGACAGCTATCTATTAATTCTGCACATATATGGCTGGAACGACTTGAATGAGTTGAACTGCTTGCTGCGCATGTATTTACACAAACTGACACCTGTGCACAGACAGATGTGCACACAACCCGTACACAAAAAGAACCAGTGCACAACCAATAAGGGCATCTATATATACAAGCGAATTAGATTAGAATAGAATTTATTCTGTTTAGCTTTAACCCTTTCGCCACCAGCCATTCTTCAGCCCAAAATACCATTAAACTTAACTGTGTAGAAAAATTAAAATATCTGCAATATTGCGAATTCCTCTGTGACATATATAACATTAGGCCTATCCTTACCTTCCAAAATTAAGAAAATAGGGTCTTTGGATAACAGGTCCTGATTTGATGCCTTTTAGTGACGTGGGAGTTAAACCATTGTGGTGCTAAAATGCGACAATGAGCGGTGAAAGGGTTAAGGAAGGGTGAGATAATCTATCTTGTGATGTGTACACTTGCCTGGTTGACAGGGAAATGTTGGAATTGGGAAGGGGAGAGGGGGTGGGGTGGGAAAGGACATGTCAGACTAAGCGCTCATCCCTGTGGGGATACGGGGTGGGGTGGGGTGGGGTGGGGGGGGGGTCTTTTGTATAAATAGTTCCCCCACCTTCTGGAAGTTCTGTGCTTGTAGCTTCCTCTAATCTGTCACTCTCTTTGACTCTGCCTTTTCCTTTTGCTTACTGTCATCTACTATCTTTCTGCCTTACCGGTCCATTCTCCTGTCTTTTTTCACGAAACACTTTCAAAAAGATTTCCTCCAGCCGAAGTCGGACTTGCTGGGCCTAATTATTTCTTAGTTAGGCGCATAACGGCAGCATGACGCATCTGCGCTCATAATTGGCAGGAAACAGCGATCGAAGAAGAAGAAGAAGAAGGACTAAGCGTTGGGGTAATGGCACGTAATTAGGCAGAGAAATGGAAAGGTGTGTTGATTATGGCAACAGTGGTGGGGTGTGGTGGTCGGAGAGAAGGCTTGGAGGGTTTTGAAGGTTGTGAGTAAAAGGTGGAGGAATTTGCTCGAGCCATTTCGACTGCTGTCCTTGTGTGTGGTGGGTAACCCAGTGATGCACTGTACTGAGGACCGAAAACCGATAGGATAAACTGTCCTGAGACAAGAAAAATCAATAGGACAATGTCCTGGCTCTTGTAAAAATCAATAAGACAAAAGCCTGCCAAAGTTACAATTTCGATAGGACATTTTGTCATGACGGGGAAGAACTGAGTAGGACATTTTCAGTTTGATTAATAGGACTATGGCCTATGACCAGGTTCTCGGGACATCACTGGTAACTGAGAAAAACTGTGGAACTTTTGGTAATTTATTGCGTGTGCGTGTGTGTGTGTATGTACTGTGCAGGCTGCTTCAAGACAGTGTGTGCACGGAGAAGAACATCCCCAGCATATCGTCCATCAACCGCATCATCCGCGACAAGGCCATGACGCAGCGACGGGGCGGGGGATATGACTTGAGCCTGTCGGACCAAGGAGATGTAAGTGTCTGGGGTTTTGTATCAGACATGTAAGCTGTGCTAGTCATTCGCCTCAAGGTCATGACGCAGCGACGGGGCGGGGGATACGATTTGAGCCTGTCGGACCAAAGAGATGTAAGTGTCTGGGGTTTTGTGTCTAACATGTAAGCTGTGCTAGTCATTCGCCTCAAGGCCATGACGCAGCGACGGGGTGGGGGATACGACTTGAGCCTATCAGACCAAGGAGACGTAAGTGTCAGAGCTGATTCTAGAGCGCGGGATTGGTACAATCCCCCGAAAATCTGTTCCTTCCCGCGATAATCGAGTCTTAATGCGGGCCGACTCCCGCACATTTGCAGAACTGTCCGCTATTTTCACCGATCGCTGCTGGCATGGCGTTCGTCGTCTGCAAAACCTGTTGTCTAGGCTACACAAACTGATCAACCAATCAATCGCGTTCATCTCATTCATCTTGAATACCGACGAGAACTTGCGAGAGTTTAAGCCGCCATATTGGATTTCTTCCAAAATGAAGCGCGTAGCCACACTCCTTGATTTTGACTTTCGCGGAGGCAAAGTGAAAAAAAAGCAGTATGTGCCACATGATGAGTCAGAGTGTGGAGAAGAGCTTGAAGAAACGGCGACTACATCCAAAAACTCGGAGAAGCAGCCCGATAACAGCGCCAGTGCAAGGGAACACCGGTTCCAAGACGACTGGCTGAAGAAGTGGCCATGGCTGTCCAAGATGAAGAGTGGCGGAATGCAGTGCAAAGTGTGTTTAAAGCACAAGAAAAAGAACGCATTTACATCACCCACGGGCTGCAGCAACTACCAAACGAACACACACTGTCTTTAATTTGTATGTATGAATGCTTTCAATTAACAATTTAAAAATAAATTTGTATGTCATGGCCGTTTTCCCTTGTATCCAGTGGACCTGCCACCAATCCCCCCTTTTTTCATTCTTAGGGGGGGACCTGCCCCCCTTTTTTCAAAATCCTAGAATCAGCTCTGAAGGGTCTGGGGTTTTGTGTCAGACATGTAAGCTGTGCTAGTCATTCGCCTCAAGGCCATGACGCAGCGACGGGGCGGGGGATACGACTTGAGCCTGTCAGACCAAGTGTCTGGGGTTTTGTGTCAAGCATGTAAACTGTGCAAGTCGTTCGCCTCAAGGCCACAACGCAGTGACAGGGATACGACTTGAGCCTGTCAGACCAAGGAGATACAAGTAAGTGGCTGGGGTTTGTGTCAAACATGTAAACTGTTCAAGTCATTCGCCTCAAGGCCATGACGCAGCGATGGGGCGGGGGATACGATTTGAGCCTGTCAGACCAAGGAGACGTAAGTGGCTGTTTTTTGTGTGTCAGACATGTAAACTGTGCAAGTCATTCGCCTCTAGGCCATGACACAGCGACGGGGAGGGGGATACCACTTGAGCCTGTCAGACCAAGGAGTCGTAAGTGTCTGGGGTTTTGTGTCAAGCATGTAAACTGTGCTAGTCATTTGCCTCAAGGCCATGACACAGCAACGGGGCGGGGGATACCACTTGAGCCTGTCAGACCAAGTGTCTGGGGTTTTGTGTCAAACAAGTAAACTGCAAGTCATTCGCCTCAAGGCCTTGACACAGCGACAGGAATGCGACTTGAGCCTGACAGACCAAGGAGATACAAGTTAGTGGCTGGGGTTTTGTGTCAAACATGTAAACTGTGCAAGTCATTCGTCTCAAGGCCACGACACAGCGACGGGGCGGGGGATACAACTTGAGCCTGTCAGACCAAGGAGACGTAAGTGTCTGGGGTTTTGTGTCAAACATGTAAACTGTTCAAGTCATTCGCCTCCAGGCCACGACACAGCGACGGGGCGGGGGATACCACTTGAGCCTGTCAGACCAAGTGTCTGGGGTTTTGTGTCAAACATGTAAACTGTGCAAGTCATTCGCCTCAAGGCCATGACACAGCGACGGGGCGGGGGATACCACTTGAGCCTGTCAGACCAAGTGTCTGGGGTTTTGTGTCAAGCATGTAAACTGCAAGTCGTTCGCCTCAAGGCCACAATGCAGTGACAGGGATACAACTTGAGCCTGTCAGACCAAGGAGATACAAGTAAGTGGCTGGGGTTTGTGTCAAACATGTAGACTGTTCAAGTCATTCGCCTCAAGGCCATGATGCAACGATGGGGCGGGGAATACGATTTGAGCCTGTTAGACCAAGGAGACGTAAGTGGCTGTTTTTTGTGTGTCAGACATGTAAACTGTGCAAGTCATTCGCCTCTAGGCCATGACACAGCGACGGGGCGGGGGATATGACTTGAGCCTGTCAGACCAAGTGTCTGGGGTTTTGTGTCAAGCATGTAAACTGCAAGTCGTTCGCCTCAAGGCCACAATGCAGTGACAGGGATACGACTTGAGCCTGTCAGACCAAGGAGATACAAGTAAGTGGCTGGGGTTTGTGTCAAACATGTAAACTGTGCAAGTCATTCGCCTCAAGGCCACGACGCAGCGATGGGGCGGGGGATACAACTTGAGCCTGTCGGACCAAGGAGTCGTAAGTGTCTGGGGTTTTGTGTCAAGCATGTAAACTGTGCAAGTCATTCGCCTCAAGGCCTTGACACAGCGACGGGGATACGACTTGAGCCTTTCAAACTGAGGAGACGTAAGTGTTTGGGGTTTTGTGTCAAACAACATTTGGCTATCTAGTACTTTACACACACCCTCCTCATATTTTCTTGCATTGAAGATTTTCATTGAAAAGCAACATTGTGCCATTCTCGGGAAGGGAAAGGGATGGGGTTAGGATCAGCCTAAGGTTATTTTCATATACCTGAAGGAAACAGTCTTTGAGATTGAGAATCGTAAACGTGAAAGTGGGGAGGGGGTTTAAAGTACAACAGGGATGTGACCTGAATCTGTCAGAATAAGATGTGTAAATGTCTGCAATTTTTCTGTAAAAAAACCCCAAAACACTATAAAGTGACTTGAATAGATCAACTGCGTTATCAGCCACAAAACGATGTTATAGCGAGGGGCTGACTTGAATCTGTCAGAATAGAAGAGGATTTTATGTTAAACACTTTTTTTAAAATAATCCGCAACATGGTCATGTGGCCCAGTACTAGGGATATGACTGGATTCTGTGAGAGTAGATGCAAGTGCCTGAGATTTTTCTGTAAAAAAAAAGAAGTAAAAACAACAACAAACAACAACTTAATTGATCAACTGCATTATCCGCAACAAAACTATGACAAAGCGATGGAGCCGACTTGAATCTGTCAGAAGATGATGTAAGTGTCTGTGGTTTTGTATAAAACAATGGTGTTACTTTGTTGTTTGATATTTTTGACGTTGTCAGGGCTCCCAATCATCCCGCAAAAAAAGGGGTCGCAGGGACTCCTTCACTTACAGAATGGAGGGTCCTAGAGGTGGGATAGAGGGTCCCAGTGGCATAGCGAATGTTAAAAAGAATTTTTCTAGTGCATCCCTGCACATTCTTTTAGAGGGTCTTGTAGAATTTTAGTGCTTCATAGACCTCCAAATGGGGGTCCCTGGGAGCCCTGATTGTTCTGTGCTGTATTCACAAAGGAAAGTGTGCCGGTTGCTTGTTGCAGGACGACCTTCAGATTGACCGGGAGGCAGTCCAGCGCCTCATCGCCCAGATCCCCCACATGGCTGACGCCAACAACGGCTATTCTGCTGACCCCTCCTTCATGGAGGGCGCCAAGTCCGGCACAGACTCTCCCCACTCTCACTCTGCTAACGCCTCTGCTGATGTCAAACCCACCCTGGAGACCCTCCTGTCCTCTCAGAGCCCAACCGCCGGTGGGGAAACGAGTTCGCGAGGCGTCCAGAATTCTCCCCTGCTTGTGAGAGCATCTTCGGTCGAAGCTCTAGATGATAAAGCTGATAAATCTCAGAGCTCCGAAGCCAAGGACGTTCAGGTTGCGACAATCCCTGAAAACGCTGCCCCGTCCCCTTCTTCTCATTCTAGTCAGAAGCAGCAGGTCAAGGAAGAGACGGAGCACGACAGGCTTCCCAGTTTTCTCGCTGAAGAGCGCAGCAGCAAAGAAGCTATGGACTATTCGTCTTCTTCCTCCTCCTCCTCTTCTTCTTCGCGGCCTGCTGCTGTCAAAGTGCCATCCCGAGGCAAATCGGAAAGCTCTCGTCCCAGTCTGCAAGACGTGATAAGTCAGCTGGCTCATTCGGCAGGGGGAGGCCAGTGTTTATCCGCTGCATTGAACAGCTCCGCAGTCGGTGTCCAGTCCAGCTCTTCCTCTGCCGTACCATCCCCTTCGACCTCTGCAGTGTTGCCAGTCAGCAGCTCTCCGAGCATTGCCAGTTCGGCCTCGGCGGCTATCGCGAAGGTGGCGAAAGCTGTGAGCGCTGACAGGTCCAACGTCAAAACAGAGGAGACTTTGGTTGTAGGAGGCGCGTGTCCTCAGAGCAAAGAGAAACATCCCCCGCCACAAGACGCGTCTCTTATTAGTCAGAGGGCGTCTGTCTCACCGAAAACGTCACGCGGGAAGGGCAAGGAACGGAAGACAAAGGGAGATAGCAGCTCCAACGTGAACGTAGCTCATCAAAGTTCCCTTCCTTTCGGCTCTGCCACGCCGCAAGTGTTGAGCGCGGCGGGCCTGGCGAGTCTGTCTCCCCGCATGCCTCTAAACGGTGCCATCTTCCCCAGCATGCCGCTGAGCTACGAAGGGGCGTTTGCCTACGACTACAATCTGCCTGACCGTGGCCTGGGCAGCGCCACCCTGGCAGGGATCTCTCCGCGATTCCCGCCTCTGGCTCCCGGCTTGGTCAGTTACTTCCCTGGAATCGGCGTCCCCGTCTCCGCCTGGAATCTAGCGGCCAACCCTTCCACCATTCCTGCTGTTGCCATGGAAACTCCCGGGGCTAGCGTCCCCTTAGATCTGTCTGCTTCTCATAAGGACGAACGGTCCAAACCCAAAACGACTCTTGCCACTGCTTCTGCTACTACTGCTACTGCTGCTGTTCCCGCTACCACTTCCAAAACACCTGCTGCCAAACACAAGCCACCGCCACAACCAGAGGAGAAAACGAAAGGGAAAGAAACGACGGAAGAAGCCCGATCTGAACCTCCGGCCAAGAAGGCAAAGTATGAGAAAAACATGCTGATCTTTGGGGACAAAGAGGTGGAGATAATCTGCGTGGAAAAGAACTGCTGGATCGTGCGCAACGAGCAGGAACTCTTTGACATGATCCGCAGCGCCTCTCCCCCGACCCTCTCTCCCCAGGGGAAGAAAGCGGCGCATGTCACCCCCTGCGATTCGGCTTCCGGGTCCGACTGCGATTGCCTGCGATCAGCCATGCATGAAGAGGTCAACGGTCACCCCCAAGCGTGTCGTCTGGAAAAGGCGCGGGAGGAATGCGCGTGCGCGGTTACCAGCTCCATCAAGAGAAGCTCTGCCGATCCCTCCAGCGTTCCCACAAGCTCCACCTCCAAGCACACGCCCCAGGAATGTTACCACCACCGCGGTGGGAGGGTTGTGGACATGCTGAAGACCACGGCAACATCGTCCACTGGCAACCAGGCGGATTGCGAAGAAGAGGAGGAGGGTAACGAAACGCGAAGCCTGTCCCCTCCCCCGGCTCACGGCATGGACTCTTCCAAGGTGAAAGTGAAGGTCAGCTGTTCTGTGGGGCAGGACGGGAAAAGCGACGGTTGTGAAGATGGAGGCGAGGGGGGGCATCAGAAATGCCCTGTGCTTCAGCAGATGTTGAAAACCTTGCACTGATGTTCGGATGGAAAACGCGCTTTGTCTTGGTTGTGAAACTTGAAGAAAAGAATGACCGTGGTCATACATGCCTTCTTGGATAACTAATCACTCTGTAATTTCTTTGAATTTAAAAATCAGAGGCTTTAGTATTAAATAGAAAAAAGATGTCTATATAATTATATAGATTTTGAAATCAGAGGCTTCTGTGTAAAGATTTAAATGAAGACCAGAAAAGTTAGTGTCAGGAAACTGCAGATGCTGTAGCAACTGTGATTCTGGCTTTTCAGTTGTGTTGTACTGATGTGCTCGTTTGCGTGTGATCTTCTATTGGATTCTAGTTCGACCGAAAGTGAGCTGCCGATAGGTAATGATGAAATGTAGACTTTGAAAATGAACTGATATTTAAGTAGGTAGGCAGGCAAAACCATACCACAGCATTATTTTTGTACATTTCTTTTGGAAACATGGAAAGATAGATGTAACAGTTTAGATTTTATTTATAGGCAACCATAAATTAAATCTGAAAATATGTAAAAATACATTTTTACTATGACATTTCTTTTTAGTAAGTGTCATTTATTGTCTACATTGTGTAAGGCAGTCTCCAAGAGTGAAAACATTCTCAGAAATTGGTTTTCAGAAAGCTTGCCAATTGAGGTACTAAGCCACGGTGATCTGATTTTGTTTACCCAGATCAAGTTTGATTATTCTAGACTGCCAAAGTTTGTCCGAGTTGTACAATAAGTTCTCAATGTAAAGATGTTTTTTACTTTAAAAAAATATCAAACGGCTAATGAAAAGTAATTGGATGAAAAGTCGACTATGTCCGTTAGCTTGAGGACCTAATGTTTCAACAGTCCGCTTATTATAGTTTACTACGGGACACCAGCCGTTTAGAACATTGTTGAAGAAACATCGCTTGTATGTGTTCATGGTGCAAGGAAACATTGCACAAAAAGGACTTTATTATTATTATTATAAAAAAAATATATATATAAGTGCCATCAACGTTTTGAAATGATGTAAATGTATTTTTTTTTTCTTTGTCTGTGGGGTATGATTAGGGAAAATGTATTACAAATGTGATTTGAATCCCAGCATCAGTGTGGTTTTTTTGTGACTATCCATTTTTTGTTCCTCCCTTAGCTGTGCTTATAATGATGATGAAGTAGAGATGTGTTGAACAGGTCCTGTTAACTCGTAGTATTATTTGGTCGTGTTTTAGACAATGTTTTTGTTAGACGAGCACGACCGTGTTTTTTGTGCATGGTCATTTTCCGGAGAGGAGGTTTATTAGATACGGTCTGATCTTGCTGAAAATTATCAGATGAACTGTTGTGTTGTTGTTGTTGTTGAAACTATAACTTATTCTCTTAGCAAATCCAGATGTGTTGAGCTTTTTCTAAGCGTCAAAACGTGAAATGATAAGGTTTAGAGTAACAAGGGTGAGAGCAATCGTATTGCTGCCGTGAAGGACTGAGCAGAAGTTGGCTTTTTCGAATCAGAGGTGACGATGTATGCTTTAAAAAAATGTTTTCAACAAGACAAGCTGAACCAGGGCCAAAGTGACTCTTACAATTTGGTACAAAAGCTTTAATTAAACTTTCATCAAACTGTTGAACTATTGGGATGCTTTGGCGTTCCACGGTTGTAAAGTTTGTGCATGAATTGCTTGTTGGATATTGTTGCAATTCTTTTTTTGCTTTATGTAAATGAAAATGAACGCTTTAAAAATTATGCGAAAGTGATTGATGTAAATTTTAAACGACTACTCTATTTTTATTCCTTTTTTTGGGGGGCTCTATAATGGTATATTTTTTGTGAAGAATTTTTAAAAAAGTGAAATCCATTTAAATGAGTTTTCTTTAGCTATCTTTGCAAAGACATTTTTGCTCGAATATTTTTTTTTTAAAAGTTTAGCAAAGGGTGCAATTTGCACTTTAGAAAGTAACAAATGTACAACTTTATAAGACAGCTTATAAAGGATGAATTTTTCATCGAAGAGCGCTATATAAGCTTTATTTATTATTATTAGCTTTTAATCCAACAAGCTTTTTTTTTCTTCCTTTCTCCACTTCTCTGTTTTCTTTCATTATGTGTTTTAACCTCCCTGTTTTTAAACTTCCTTGTTTTGTTTATAAACAAAACTTTTTTTATCAAATGGAAATCCATGCAGAATTTGCATCTTGTCATCCAGATTTTTAAAAAACCTAATCTTTATGTTGACATTTCTTCAGAAGCAAAATAGCAGCCTGCGATTTTAGAAAGGACCTCCTTTTTATTAACAAGCGGTGACCGAAAGAATTCTTTTTATTTGTTATGTTTACAATTTAGACTTTTGTCATGTTGTCGGTGTTTATGTATAAAAGCAAAATATCAAAACTTCAATCGTAATTGCAGTTGCGTGTTGTTTTTCTCGTTGCATTTTTTTTTTCATTGGTGCTTCTGGGTTTTTTTTTCTCTCTCCTTTTTCGAAGGTGAAGGGGTTTATAATATAACATAAAATATTGTTGTTGTTTTTTAAATTAAGTACACATGTACTTTTTAAAAACAATTCATTGTCACTCGGTATAGATTTTTTAATCTTTCGTGAATCATGAAAGCTTTAAAAGAAATGCAAAATGGTGTAAGAGAACACAGGGCGCCACCATTATCATTCAGCTTCAAAACATAATTCAAGTCTTTTTTGTTAATTTTTTCACTGGTGTCTGTATTCTAAAAAGGAAAAAAAGTGATTATGCTTACCACAGCTGTTCCACCCCATACAAAATCAAGCTATTTAGTTAACAGACTGAATTTACAAATCTTAGATAAAAACTGCACCAAGCTTTTGCTTGTAAAAATATTTGGGCTGCATGTTCTTCATTGTATTTGTAATATATTTTTTCAATCAGATTTATGGTAAAAACTTATTTTGTTGAGCAGTATCATACAACATATTTAGTTGAAAATGTTCTTGAATAAAACACAAACATAAATAAAATTGCCCATGAGTGAACATCTAGCAATGTCCACTGAATATAAGTAATTTTGACACATACTACAACATATTATTGACTGTAATTTATGAAAAGCAACTTATGGTAAACTAAAGTTGGCTTGAAACAACTTCTGAAAATATAGATAAACTAAATGTTCCTCCCGAAACAGCTGTGTTACAGATACGGTGGTCTAAATTGCAAGCCAAAATTGGGAAAAAAAAGCCATTTATTTATTACTCAATAAACTTGGTTATAGTTTTTCTTTTCTTTTTTCAGTTTTTATATAACCAGGTTGTAAATTAAAAAAACTACCAAAACAGCTTTAAGTGATGTTAAAATAATCTTTCAATTGTGTCGCTGCAATCTAGTAAGGCAAACAAAAAAAAGTTGTGGTTAAGGTAACATGGCCAAAGAAAATAGGTTAGGTATGTAGGCCCTAACTTTTTTTTTTCTTGATGGTTTTTTTTAAGGTCAAAATTGACAAAGCACACAATTCAAGATCTCGATCTCTCTCTCACTCTCTCCCTTTCCTACATCTGGATGAATGTCCTGGAAAACATTCACAAGCGTGTAAGATGCTTTGAAAGTGCTAATCACCCTCGTATTTTCAGAAATATGAGCGCATGGCTCCATTGAAATGGCAAATGACGCCATTTTGCAACGACACGTGGACGTTCAGCGCGTTAGAGTTACGTCCCCTGATGGGCATTCCCCGATTGAACTTGCATCTCTCTCTCTCTCTTTCTGTCTCTTATTTTTGACGAGATCAAAAAAAAATCATAGGGTCGGCCCCCCAAAATAGGGTAGGTAGGGATACCGTAACCACAACTATTTCTGTTGTTGTTGCCTAATCATGATCTTGCTAGCTGGGACAAGAAAGATTCACATTTACTGCCTTTGTTCGTATTATGTTGTGTTTTTTGTTTTTTTCAAAGGTAACACTGATAATCATTATTATAGTTGTACTTATTGTTCGTGATCGTTTTACTATTACAGGTCCATACCAAAGAAAAACAAAAGATGTACACTATTGTGCCGCGGTGTTGTAAATTATATGCTTTTTTTTAATAATGGCTTGTGAAATCCAGTTTTAGATTTGTGATTTACACTGGGAAAGCTTTAATTTGTTCAAACTATGTGCTGTTGTTGTTTTTTATTCTAGGGACTGGTATTTGTTATGTGTAGAATTTATTACAATCTGAATTTTTTTTATTTTTTTTAAACTGTTGTGTGGAACAGTAGAATATGTTTGTCAGCCGATTGGAAACAGGCGTGCAGGAAACAGTTTGAATGGCATACATGTAAAATGTTATCATTATTCTTCATTGCGTTCCCAATTATCTCCTTACATCCTCCTCCTGAATCCCCCTCCCCATATCCCAGTAGTTTAGTGTTGTTTCTTTGTTGTTGTTTTTTTACTTCTGAATACAGTCAAACCCGTATTTTGAGACGCTTTGTTAAATGACTTGCTTTTATTTAAGACTGATTGTTTTTTCACGGATGTATTTTACTATAAAAACGACCCGTCTTAAACAAATTCCTCTAAAATGTGACTTGTGACCTCCACTTTGTTGATTTTATTGACCATAGACATAAATTTCCTAGTACCGGCTTCGTTTGATGACATCAACTCTCGCCTCCAAATTCAGTAGTTTTCTCTTCCGAGAATCTCATGACTTTGCCATGATTTCCGCCATTTTTGTTTTGGCAAGGGAAGCGACTGCGCTTTGAAGCCCCTGATAGGTTCTGTAGTTATTTCCCTTTTCTGGTGAAGGTTTCTGTTCAATGACGGTAACGACGGAAATTCAACGCTTTCAAAATCCCTTCACAACTGACAGTGACTACTTCCGTTGTCAACACTTATAGGGCCCCTCCAATTTACAACCGAATGTTGCTGACTTTTTGGAAGTCTTAATATATGAGAGGTTTGACCGTATTGACTTGTATCAGTCGACTTTCCCTGAATATTATTGTCTACGGTGTTTATTGTATTGTCTTGACAATCGTTTTAATAGGAGAGTTTGGTGCGCTTGGTCAGGATTTGTGTCAGGATATGTTTTGGCAGAGGGCAGGTTTGCAGGGTGCGTTTCTTTGTATGATTTTGAACTCCACTGGAACAGGTCGGTGATGGTGTCGACCTCAACTTTCTGAAATGTGTTCTCTGAGGCGCCTTTTTTAAATTTTATTTTAAATTTAAAAAAATAAAATTTGGTTGCATTAATGTCGTCAGCATCGGCTGCCAGTGGGGGTCAAAGCCACCACGGTAGGCATCCCCAGTGTGGTCCTCGGTCGCAGAGCTGCCGGCTTCGCTTATTTTCTACTTGGCAAAGTTGTTGCTGTTGTTGTGTTTCTCTCTTTCTGTCGATGTCTCCAGATGTTGTTTTTGTAGCCGTCAGTTTGCCTTTTTCCACACATCTGATACAATCGTTCTCGTATTTTGTCCATGAGCTTAACTTTTTCCCATCTTTTTTTTTCTTGTTTCATCTCTCTCAATGCCTTACTTAATGTGGACTCTTTTTTTTTTTTAGCGCTGCACTGTCTAGCTGTTTCTCTCTTTGTCCTACTTCATTCGTATTGCAATGTTCATTTTGTTCTATACCTTCTATACTGGGGGGGGGGGGGGGGGGGGGGTCTTTCGTAAAAACAGTTCCCCCACCTTCTGGAAGTTCTGTGCGTGTAACTTCCTCTAATCTGCCACTGTCTTTGACTCTGCCTTTTCCCTTTGCTTTCTGTCATCTACTATCTTTCTGACTTATTGGCTCATTCTCCTGCCTTTTTTTCCCCAAAAATCTTCCAAATAATTGTTCTCCTTTGAGCTCCTCCAAAATTGGAATGTGAGACCAGTGAAAACTGAAAACTGGTCACATACATACCTTATCCATTATGGCCATATGGCCTGGCAACGCAGAAGAAGAAGAAGAATAGCATGTCCAGTTTTAAACCAAACATTGAGCAGGGTTGTTTGTGATTAGGCTTATACAGGTTTTTACTTTAGGTTTAGACATGGGGAAGTGGTAGAGGGATGGAAGTTCAGTTTAACGTCGTGTATCGGCTTTCGCCATGTACGACAGGCTGAACAAACCAACCAAGGAATAAACAAAAATTTATGTTCCTGAATCACTGTCTTAGCCAAAAGGCCGAGAAGCGATCAGAATATAAGTGGTAGATCAGACTTTTTTATACAGTGGTCGCCGCTTTATCAAACCGCGGTTAATAGAGCCAGTCGCTTATTAAAGCCGATTTCTTACGGTCCCGATTTTTCACTATATTGTTATGTATTAAAAAAAGCCGCTTAATAAAACCACCCCGCCGCTTATTAAAGCCACTTT
>CM065686.1:40970007-40977507 GCA_017654935.2 Phymorhynchus buccinoides
GGTTTATTAAAACTACTGAGTTGACATTCAGTCTGTATTATCTGTAACAATTGTCAATCTTTACATAGAATAAATTAACTCCATTCTCCTGATTTGAAGGAAAACAACACCAACCCTTTAGGATTGAGAGCCTGTATGTTGTTGTCGTACCCTGGCTTAAAGACTCCAGGGATCATCCCAACAGCCGAAGCACTTGCATACCATGGTACAAATGCACCAGCTAGGGATGAGAACATTACGTGTGTGACCGTTTTTTATTACCCCCGCCACGAGGGCAGCCACACTCCGACTTCGGAGGATTTTGGACGGACGATGTTATGCTAGGAGCTTGCCATGGCTGACGACAATCTCTGCATAACTATGCAGAACATAACAGCATTTTGATGTAGCCTTGGTGTTCTAGCTTATATGTCAATTGGTCTGACGTCATGACACGGACTTATGCCAAGGCGGGAGAGCCTGAATGCAAATCACACAAGTCACAACATTTTATTGTCCTTAAAAGGATATGCAGCTTGTGGCGGCACGTAAAAGTAAAGTAAATCAGAACTTGAGCTTGCCTAAATTATCAGTAGTTTGTTGTTGTGGGTTTTTTTTAACCCTTTCACCGCCAGCCATACTTCAGCCAAAAATTTCCATTAAATTTACCTGGGTATAGAACAAAATCCATCTGCAGTATTGGGGATTCTTCTGTGACATATATAAAATAAGGTCTGTCCTTACTTCCCAAAACTAAGACAATAGGGTCTTTGGATAATAGACCCCAATTTGATGCCTTTTAGTGACATAGGTGTTAAATCACTGATGTGCTAAAATGCGACTTTGGCGGTGAAAGGGTTAATGCATTTGTTAGTTTTTTTCTTGTAAGGTGGAATTAGACACTTTCTTTTTCCCCGGGCATGTGGGTGGCGTCACACAGAATTATGTCGTTGACAGTGAAACCAGGTGCTATGTTTTTTGCAGGTCATTTCATGTCAGAGTTGGTGTCCTGTGTATGTCGGTCTTTTAATTTTGTTCATACGCAATTATTTGTGCCGTACAGTAATTTTTATTTTTATTATCATTATTATTTGGACCTTTGAATTTACAAATCGAAGCCATTATAGTCTGTGGTATGGATTGGTTGTTGATGTTCATAAAACTTTGTGTACATGTCGTCTATTTGGTTTTAAGAGAATCAATTCCTCGTTATGCTGAAAAGTGAAACATGTTATGTTGTGCACTTACTAAAAAGGAAAAAACAAAGAAAGAAGAATAGAGTTGAAGACTTTGTTCCAACTCATGTCTGATTTTGGTGAGTTCTCCCCACTTCCTTGGAAATGAGGTAAAACCAAATTTACTGTCTGTGAATCTGCCTATTCCAATGCATTTATGCAGCCACTTCTTGTTAACTCATTCGCATCGCAGAGATTTTGAATGATTTTAAAAAAACCTCAAATCACTCCAGCCATACACATAAACCAAACATACATAAACAACAGGAGAAATGAAAGAAGATTACAGGTTTTTACTTCAGGTTTAGACATAGGGAAGTGGTAGATCAAACTTTTATATAGATTTTATAAAGAAAAACTATCCACACCGATTGGTTTCCCCACAACAAACCACTACAAAAGCAAAGTCTGGCAAAAATTGTGGTCTAAGGGAGTGAAGCAAGTTTAGAAGTGACCAAGGTATCGTTTACACACAGATTTACTTCCCTTGAAGCATATGCATCACATTGACAGCTGTCTATTAATTCTGGACATATATGGCCGGAACGACTTTAATTAGTTAAGCTGTAGTAAATATGGGCAGAGGAATTAATTCTCTGTACGCTTAAGTAAGTCGGTTTTAAGTTTTATTTATGGAGTTGGGGAAACGAGAGAAACATTTTCATAGGGCATGTTAATTTGTTTTAAGTCAGTTTTATTGTACTATGATTGTTCGGAAACAATAACATTTAGCAACTTTTGATTTTTATAGTGAAATAATTCATCCTTATCTTATGGCCTCCAATGTGCTAAGTGTTTTGTTTATTGAATAAATGTTCATTTTTTGGTGGAAATTTAAGGCGTATTGACTTAAAAATATAAAAAAAAGTATTATGCTCTTTTTGAAAAAAAGTAAGGATGAAATAAAATGATGCACGGTTTAAGGGGGAATCTCCACATGGTGCCTCTATAGCTAAGTTTGATAAAATTCAGTCATGTGGAACATTTTAGAAGTAATAAGAGGTAATGGAGGCAATTTCTGTCTGTAAATATTGTGCCACAGGCTAGTTATACATGTGTGGGGGTGTAATTTTTGTTTGTTTTTGTTTTTGATGGTGCCGGAATTGTTTTAAAGAAAAAAAAATTGCATTGTGTCCGTTTAGCAATTACAAATCCCCCCCCCCCCTGTTTGATTTTATTTATTTTCCGTTGTTTTTTTTATGTTAATCATTAAGATTTTATAGTCTACATGTCTTTCCTTATTTGCTTTATTGTCGGTTATTTGTTACATTTTCTGTATGATTTGTAAGTATGTATATTTATTTTGATTAATGTGAAAGCAATAATTTATTTTGAACAGCGCTGCCATGTTTGCGATTTTTTTATATTGTGGCTTGATTTGTGATTTGTCTCGGAATTAGAATGGTTTTTTTGATAAAAGGTGACTATTGTTCTTCCAAAAATGATGACAACAACCAAAGATTTTGGCTTTAATCTCCCAAAGTTTGCTCTGTGACCAAAACATTCAGAATAGTATGACTAGTTAGGGGCAATAGAGAGATGATTTTTAACACAAGTTAGTGCACACATTTTGTATGTGCGTGTCAGTTCGACGGATGTTGCTTATTTAAACCAGTCATTTATCATAAATGTCTGGTATGCATGCATCACTTTTATCATTGACGAAATGATTGCAAGAATGTTTAAATGGTTTAAGTCAGATATGTTGCATATTGTCCAACTGACTCGGTTCACAGAAGAGACGCAGAGCACTATGTCAGGACAATGTAAAATGTGTCCCATTTTATAATCCATCATGGCTAACAGTTTTCAGCCTGTCACTTTGCGGTTATCGAAAGATTGAGGCTGTTTCACTCCAGTCTGCCAGCAAATCTGTGATTAACTTTTCTAACGCCACGGGCAACTACTGTACGAGGGGTGCCTGCCAGAACGGTCTATCTCAAGAGGAATAAAGAGCACAGATGGGCAGTTCTAGCATTCACCCCTCTACGCCCCTCTATACTCCACCAAAAAAGGATACATCCGGCCCCCCAAGCACCCTGCCATGTGTTTGTTGTCTATATAATGAGCTTATGTCACAGTGTTTTTCTGTACACGTGATAAAAAAAGGTTATTTCCCTCTTTTAAAAAACCCCAACAACCTGGTAAGCAAAGTGGAAAATGCCAGAAAATACATAGCGCTAGAAGAGTAATTTGAGTTTTGTAAGGATTCAAACTTTCACATCCCTGACTGTCAACTCAATTTCGGTAAAGATTTTTTTTTTTTAAAGTAAATAAACTACTCAGGGACGACTTGATCAAGATGGCAAGAACATTTTACTACCAAGGAGGGCACTTTCCATATTTTTTTATATTTTTTTATCCCAAGCTTGTTAAATCATGTAAGTTTTAATGTACAGCAACAGGAAAAAAGTATAGCAATTGGTGATAAATTATAGTCTCTGGAAAGTTTACTTTTTTTCTTCTGAATTTCATGATTAGTTTTTTCTTCTGAATGTCATGATTTGAAGGGCTGGGAAGAGCATGACATGGTATCAACTACAGTAACAGCATTTTCTTAATTTAACCCTTTCAACGCCTGCCATTTTCAGCCAAAACCTTCCATTAAACTTACCTGGGTAAAAGATTTTGTCAGCAATATTGGGGATTCCTCTGTGACATGCATAAAATAGGGCCTATCTTAACTTCCAAAATTAAGGACACTGGATACCAGACCCTCATTTGGTGCCTTTCAGTGACATGGGTGTTAAATCATTGTGGTGCCAAGAGGCGACAGTGGCGATGAAAGGGGGTAAATTAAGCTGAACAATGAACGACTTGGTCACAGAGCATACTTTTCAATCGCAAGTGTTCCAACAATGATTATTGATGTTTGTCGTGGTTTTGGTAATCTCGTGCTGTTGTGAATCAGTGATGATGCCGTGTCAGGTCAAACGTGCTTTATTATCATTATTATTATTATTATGGATGTCTTGTCGCTTCTTTGCATTATCTCTCTCTCTCTCTCTCTCTCTCTCTCTCTCTCTCTCTCTCTCTCTCTCTCTCTCTCTGTCTCTCTCTCTCATTGTTCAGTGGTGTTTTCCCTGTGTGTGTTACCAGAACATTTTTCCAGGTTTTCTGTATTGGATGTATCTTTTGTGCTGACAATCAATTAAATTACACTGAATCGACACCTTTCTACGAGTGTTCTTCGATTTTCCGTCCTTCTGTATGGGGGTGGGGGTGTACGCTGGTTATGTCACTTTCTGTCTTGCCTCTACACCAATAATTATGTGTATGTTATTTTTTTTAAATGTGTCAAATCACCTCAGCCTAGTCTACTGACCCCCCCCCCCCCCCCCCCCCGCACCCCCCTGCCCTCTCTCTCTCTCTCTCTCTGACTAGCATAAAGAATATCAAGAGGCAAAGCCTTCAAGGCTCACTCACCGTGTTTTGGGAGATAGATCGAAAGGCCGGAGATAGTTATAAATGCCAGAGATAAAGCTAAAGGCCAAATTGTTCAGAAAGGTAAAGTTTCTATTCTGGACTCATCAGATTGATGTGATTGACATACCATCCTACAAAATGTTAAGCGAATCTGTGCAGGGCTTCATGTGATATATTTTTTTTTTATTTAACTTTTTTTTTCAACACATTTTGTAATGAAATATGAAAAGGACAAAAAGCACACACACACACACACACACACACAAATAAAAAATAAGCAGACCAACAATCAAAACAGGAATGCATAATCGAGCATGAATGCACATATGTTAGTATGGAATAACCTGAGCATTGAAACCAACAGTAAATAGATAACGGTATTAAAAGTAGTGGTGGTAATATATGTGAGCAGGCAGTGCCTTAGATGCATATTATGTTCAAACAATATGCATGCATGGGTCGTATTACATTATGCATCGACAAAAAAATCAACAGCAAAAAACAATGACTCATTTTCGTAGGGCCTGAATATTGGTACATGGGTATTTATGTCTGAGAATGACGACTGTACAGTGTGGGTTAATTTTCATCCAAGAACAAGGCTTTGTATGGCAACCACTCCCAAACAAATTTGTCATACATCAAGTTTTTTCTAGCAAGATATTCCTGAATTTGATATCTATATTTCAGCTTTCTTAAAAACCCTAGTAACTCTGGGATGTGCTTGTCGAGTTTACATTTGTACAAGAACTGTTTGGCAAATAACACAATGAAATATACAGTTTTATCAATATGTAAGTTTTTGTCATAACCCAATATTACTAAAGGTGCTGTCATTTGCATATTATGTGCATGTGTACATTTGTCTTTCATTAAATCAGCTAGACTCTTCCAAAAACGTTGAACAAAAGCACATTGCCAGAACATATGGATAATATTGTCTTTTGAAGTATTGCAGAAACTACAACGGTCATTTTCAGCCACTCCCATCTTTTTTAATATTACATTTGTACCTATGCATCTGTGTATTATTTTCATTTGAAACCACTTCATCCCAACATCTGATACTTTATGAAGATAAAGAAAACACTTTTCCCAGTCAATATCAACATTCAATTTATCATTCCATTTTGTGCAGCACCTTGGGTGAGTTTCATTATCAATACATATATCGTAGTATACCTTGCAGCCTTTATGTATCGACATTGGTTTCTTTAAGCATACAGGAATGTCTAGATGTTTGTTATTATCAATATTTATACCTGACTTACGTATGTAATTAGTTATTGCTGCTCTATACCCATAAAACCTAATGTAGTTTATATTAAGATTGTATGTGTCTTTAAATTGTGCATATGACATAAACTGTCCATTTTCCAACATAAAATGTGCTATACAGTATACTCCTTTATCCACACATACTACATCTTTAATGAATGTTTTACCCATCTGTATTCTATTATTGTAGAAAACTGGCTCTGAAAGGAGTTCACCTGAGTTCTTGCTTATAATTCTATTAAAAAAAAATGTCTGTATGCATCAAAAACTTCTGACCAAAACGTGTTCGATTTTTTGAATAGTGTGAAAATTTCAGGTCCATGCATTTGAATGTCATTTATGAGTGGAAAATTAAACAGTGCAACTGATTTCCATTTATGTTTTGTTGACTGGAATTTTCTTAACCAACTTAGTTTTAAAGAGGACACAAAGGTGTTCAATTCTGGGATTCCCAGCTTCATGTGATATTTGACAGACAACAAATTCAAGATGTAATGACACTGGGCTGCATGAAAGGAAGCATACTTGTGTTACCACATCAGACACTGTTCAGTGTTTTTGACCACATACCACAAGTCCCACACACTGTTGTTTGTGCATGTGTACAACGTACATGTAGAGTTAAGTATATTCTGGATGGGCTTGTGTGTATGAGTGTAAGCTTATATGTGTGTGTGTGAGTGTGCGCGCATGCGTTTATGTGGGTTTGATAGACACAAGCAGAGAGAGAGAGACATTTTGTAGAAATAGCGCCCTCTCCCCTGTTCCAACAACCCAACGGATCAACAGTTTCCTAGTTCTCTTGTCTTTTCTGTGCTCTCTTCTATTGTATTATATTAGTTTACTCTGATCGCTTCTCGGCCTTTTGGCTAAGACTGATTCAGGAACATACATTTTTGTTTATACTTTATACATGTACCTTGGTTGGTTTGTTCAGCCCGTCGTACATGGCGAAAGCCGATACGCGACGTTAAACTGAACTTCCATCCTATTGTATTATTTCTTCTCAGGCCTCGAGCCTTTTCTTCCGGCAAAAGTGGTCTAGAACCTCCCCGGTTCCGTGGCAAAATAAAGCGTTGCGTGACCACGCACGGTCAAGAAAAAGAAAAAAAATGTTGGACGACTAACACCACGTTCTGACTCACTGATGACGTAAGTAGAGGCTAGTCTATGACGTTTTTGTTGTAAAGCGTCTTCTTTTTCTTCATGTTTCCGGGGCTTTCCGTCACAGGCAGAAAATGGGAGGTGCATAATTTACTTGTCTGTCTGTCTGTCTGTCTCGCTGAGGCATCCAATATGTTCCGCCTGACCATCTGTCTCGGGAAAACAAGTTTTGTGACCAACTCGCTCATTTCCGTAGATCCTCCTATAAAGTTCTACAGCGACAGAATAGTCAGCAGTGACTGTGGTCGGTATACGGAAGGAAAGAAGAAAGGAAGAAGTGCTTCTCCAGCCCGCCCCAAACAGCACTCCTCATCGATGACACAGAGCTGAAGAATGTTGATGCCTTCAAGTATTCTACTTGGGCAGCACCACCTCTAGTCTAACAATATAGCTATTAACTCTCGATCTGTGGACAAAG
>CM065686.1:40982507-41025007 GCA_017654935.2 Phymorhynchus buccinoides
TTATTATTGTTATTATTGATGATTATTTCCTATGTTTGCTCTGAGTACAGATATCCGCGCAGCACGCATAACTTCGATTACCGGGACTGGAGCAACCACCCCGTGAATCCAGGAGTGAACGCGTACCGTGATCCCGTGCCCCCCACATACCCCGAGCCCCCCGTCAAGCGATTCCGGCCACTGGCCCCTATGGACCCCCAGGTGTCGCTTATTGTAGAATGGACTGGGTTTAGAGTCTGTGTGTGTGTGTGTTTGTGGGGGGTGGGGGGGGGGGTGGGTATGTGTGTGTTGTCTGTGTGTGTGTGTGGCTATGTGTGTGTGTGCGTGCGAGTGTGTGTGTGTGTCTGTGTGTATGTGTGGGTAAGGGTGTGGGCGTGCGTGCGTGTGTGTGTGTGTATGTGTATGTTGGTGTGTGTGTGTGTGTGTGTGTGTCGGTGTGTGTGTGTGTGTGTGTGTGTGTCTGAGAGAGAGAGAGAGAGAGAGAGAGAGAGAGAGAGAGAGAGAGAGAGAGAGAGAGAGAGAGAGAGAGATTGAAGAAGAAAGGTTAGCCTCTCATTCTCTGTCAGTCTGTCGCAGTCAGTGTATGTCTCTCTCTCTCTCTCTCTCTCTCTCTCTCTCTCTCTCTCTCTCTCTCTCTCTCTCTCTCTCTCTCTCTCTCTCTCTCTCTCTCTCTCTCTCTCTCTCTCTCTCTCTCTCTCTCTCTCTCTCTCTCTCTCTCTCTCTCCCTCTCTCTCTCTCTCTCTCTCTCTCTCTCTCTCTCTCTCTCTCTCTCTCTCTCTCTCTCTCTCTCCTCTCCCTCCTCTCTCCCGCACGCACGCACGCACACACACACACTCTCTCTCTCTCACACACACACACACACACACACACACACACACACACACACACACACACACACACACACACACACATACAGTCTGGTTGATTGCATGTGTTCGTTCAGGAAGAGGCCAGGGTACGTTCCACACTCACCGCGCCACGTGGCGTTCGCGCTCCGACTGAAGCGTTGCATCTTGGTATGAATTGTGTTTTCTTCCATTTACCATCAGATAAGACACCGCCGTAACCTTGTAAAGGCATCAAACGCAGCACGAACTTCCTGGGCTGGCGTAGGGCTGCTCTAATGTTGGTAGGGCAGTTTAATTGGGGCTAGTGCGTTTCTCGGTCACATCAACACCTGCGGGTGTTTCTATAGACCTAGAGGCTATAAGGGGAGACTTACAGGTTATAGGGCATTCTTATTCTTCTTCTTCTTCTTCTTCTTCTTCCTCTTTGATCGCTCAGACAGTTTTCTGTCAATCATGAGCGCAGATGCGTCATGCTGCCGTTATGCGCCTAACTAAGAAACAGTTATAGGCCCAGCTAGTCCGACTTCGGCTGGAGGAAATGTTTTTGAAAGAGTTTCGTGGAAACAAAGCCAGGTGAATGGACTGGTAAGGCAGAAAGATAGTTATATGACAGTAAGCAAAGGGAAAAGGCAGAGTCAAATAGAGTGACAGATTAGAGGAAGTTACAAGCATAGAACTTCCAGAGGGTGGGGGAACTATTTATGCAAAAGACCCCCCCCCCCCCCCCCCCCCCCCCCGGTATCCCCACGGGGGACAGAGCATTCTAGGACTCTCTTCCGAGGCACGTCAAGCAAATTGTTGGCAGTAGAGGCTCACATTTGGGCCAAACCATATCTACCGTGCAGACAATGCGTTATACAACGCACGTCGTGTATACTTATCACAAAAGAAAGCACGTTCGTCTTGGAACCATGACTAGATTTGACCTTTGGGGTTTAAAGACCTACAGAGCCAGCTGTCAAAATCACGTATTTCACGTGTTTTCCTTCTTATAGCTGGTAAAAAATCTTATTTTGACCAAGTGTTGCTCCCATACACATTGGCGACGACGAAAATGGAGTTTTACGTCCTCTTGGTCTGAATCAGACACATATGGGACATTTGTAAGTACAAATATGGTGGGAACAATACTGGAGGCAATGCCCGGAGGCAGTACGAAACCAGTAAAGTCCCAATTTAATTTTTTTTTAATACAGATAGCTGTAGCGGTGACCACGCCTCGGTTAAACCTCATTGGCTATGGCACCGCCACATGTTTTTACCACCTAAACATTGAAAACGAGGCATCACTTTAAAGAGCAGCCTCGATCGTATACGAGGTAAGTCTAAATGCGGACCACATCGACCCAGAAAAAACAAGGGACTTAATCCAGCCGGCTCTGTGGGTCTTTAAAGACCCACCAGATCACGTGTCAAAATCACGGGTTTCACGTCTTGTCCCCTCTTACAGCTGGTAAAAAAAAATCTTGTTTTTAAAGGATATTTTAAAGAGCAGCCTCAATTTGAAGTTGGGGGAATTTGAATGTGGGTCACAACTACTGTACCTAGAAAACAACAAGGGACTTAATCGTGGTGGGTCAGTGTGTCTTTAAGTAAGCCTCACACCAACTTTCATGCTTTTGGCCTGTAGAATACTCTCTCTCTCTCTCTCTCTCTCTCTCTCTCTCTCTCTCTCTCTCTCTCTCTCTCTCTCTCTCTCTCTCTCTCTCTCTCTCTCTCTGTGCCTTTCCTACCCTCCATTTTCTCTCTCACTCTCTCTTCATTCTGTCTATCTCTGAAAAGTAAAATATTTGGTCATTGTTTGACTTTGTTTCAGGGTACCTGAAGTTCAACTTGGACCCAAGAGCAGTGAGACTGCGGCAGTTCAGTTAGTACACTGGGTTGTGCGCACGCGCGCACATGCATGTGCATTTGCATAAATGCACGCGCACATACACAGACACACACCGCGGCACACACTCATGCCTGCGCGCCCATACCGGCACACGGCCTACACAAACACAGAGACGCAAAACGGCAGACACATACACGCGCGCGCGCGCACGTACGCACGCATGCACACAGACACACACACACACCCCTTTGTCACAAAATGCAAAGACTGGGTGTAAAGTGTGCATAAAAGGGTAAGAACTCTTGTTTGACTTAAAGTTTGCATGTCTGATATGGTTGTCTCCCTTACTCCGTTTTGTCAACGACTGTGGCGCTCAAATTAGGAAGCATTAGTTTTGCACTGGCTCCTAACGTCGCTCATGCAGCCAAAATGATAAATAGGCCTTTGGGGACCTTCTTCAACAGAATAAGTCCTCAAGTACCTTTGGCCGAGCGTTGGGATGTACCATGGGTATGCGATCCCCACGACAAATAAAGGCTAAGTGATAGACACACACACACACACACACACACACACACACACACACACACACACACACACACACACACACACTCCCTCATCAAATCTTCGGAATGATTTTTTTTTCATCGAGAAGCAATTCTGTCTTTCTCGGGAAATGGATAGGGTTAGGATCAGCTTATGGTTATTGTCAGGAAACTACAACAAACACTGAAACAAACAACTACACGACAAGTCTAAAGTGACGTTATTTTATTCACAAGACACAAAACAAAACTACTGGATATTTCGGTCGGCGAATGCGCCTTTATCAACACAGACAAACAAGAAAACAGCAAACAGCAAATATAGCAAAAGGACCACAAAAAAACCAGGCAACAAAAGGAGCACAAATCCAACAAGATCAAAACAAAACAAAGCAATACTTCCCCTCGACAGTCCAATGCGTAAATGATTCCACTCTCCTTGATACAACCAAGTTGAAACCAAAGAGCAAGGCATGCATTTGTGAACACAAACAAAGAGCACCAACACTAAACACCTTCAAAAATCTCATTGACAAGGATGACGACAATTTTAGTCAACTATTATTTGAACATGATGATTGAATTACAATCATAATTTTAAAAGGCATGCTTTAAGCAAGCAAAACAGTGATCAATGAAGGGACGTTTATAAGCCGCGAGGCTTAGGCTTGAGCCAGTCCCACACTATACTATGCTATACTATACTATACAACAAGAAAAGAGAAGAAAGAAAGAAACTGACAGAACCGGTCTTTGAGATCGAGAGTGGCAAACTGGAGTGGGGTGTCTAACTACTAGAAGTGGCCTACACTGTGTCGTGTTGTAGTGTTGCAGCGTTGTCCGTGGTGTTGCAGATGACCCCCTGCCCCACCCCTTGGACACAGTGGTCAGGGAGAGTTATCAGGGTCCGGAGGTCAAGCCCCAACTGGCAGCTCCTCAGAACTACACCCGATATGGCTTAACGCCCCGCAACGCGGTTTCAGGCATTGGTCAGTGTGTATTATGTGGTGGTGGTGTGTGTGTGTGAGTGTGGGTGTGTGTGTGCGTGCGTGTGTGTGTGTGTGTGTCTCAGGACCCGACATCCTGGAACAAACTTCCTCTTTCCTTCCGTCAGCGACCGACCCTCTCTGCTTTCAAATCTGACCTCAAAACCCACCTGTTCCCTCGTCATTGAGGCTCCACTCTCTTTCTCTTCTCTCTCTCTCTTGCCTTTAGGTCTGTTTCTGCTGTATGTTATGTTATACGTGTGTGTTCGCTTTGTATTGCGTTTTTGTTTGAATGCGTTATGAATGCTAACGTTTGTGTGCGCTTTGATTTGATTTATATTAAGATTCAGCGCCGTCTAAATACTGTATGTTGTTGTTGTTGTTGTTGTTGTTGGTGGTGGTGGTGGTGATGGTGGTGGTGGTGGTGGTGGTGGTGTGTGTGTGTGTGTGTGTGTGTGTGTGTGTGTGTGTGTGTGTGTGTGTGTGTGTGTGTGTGTGTGTGTGTGTGTGTGTGTGTGTGTGTGTGTGTGTGTGCTTAAGTGTGTGTGTGTGTGTGTGTTTACGTGTGTGTGTGTGTGTATGTGAAGGACTGTGTGTTTAGGTGTGTGTGCGTGTGTGTGTGTGTGTGTGTGTGTGTGTGTGTGTGTGTGTGTGTGTGTGTGTGTGTGTGTGTGTATGTGTGTGTGTATATGTGTGTGTGTGTACAATGAACTCACAGCAAACTCAATCTAAAAACTCAATGAAAGAAACAAATGAAACAACGAAAGAAACAAACATGAATGTATTTCTTTTTCCTCTTAAAACGAAAATCATTACATCATTTTTCTTCAAGTCGCTATAATTGTTTTCGGTGGAATCCGATATGTTTTCCGCATGTTCGTGTCAGTTATGCTTTCCCATAAATATGTGGTGTAGCAATGTGGGAAAGGTTTAACCCTGTCACCGCCAAAGTCGCATTTTCGCACCACAGTGATTTAACGCCTATGTCACTAAAAGGCATCAAATTGGGGTCTATTATCCAAAGACCCTATTGTCTTAGTTTGGGGAAGTAAGGATAGACCTTATTTTATATCTGTCACAGAAGAATCCCCAACACTGCAGATGGATTTGTTCTCTACCCAGGTAAATTTAATGGACATTGTTTGCTGAAATATGGCTGGCGGTGAAAGGGTTAACAAGATAATGTAATAGTGATACCGTTTTGTGTATTAGGTATTATGTACTTTACAGTCACAGAGGCGTCTCTGTGAAATTCGAGTTGCTCCCACCTGGAGAGCGCGTCGCAGCCAGAGGCGCGCCACCCGATTTTTTTTATGCATGCAATTTTTGTGTGAATGATGAGGAAGGAAAGAGGTGGGGGGTGGGGAGGGGGAGTAAATTTTGACCAAATGAATGACAACTTTTTCGTTGCCACTGGGTTTAACGTGTGTTGTGCGTATTGGCAGTGCCAGTGACGATGTGCCCACCCGCCCCATGGTCTGAAGAGTGTCTGTTCGAGCAGCAGCAGAAACAGAAACGGCAGCAGCAGCAGCAGCAGCAGCAGCATGGTCCATGGTAGTCATCTCTGCTGAGAAACTTTACAGCACAACATGTTTTGCCTACTCAAAACCTCATCCGTAATTTTCACCTCAACACCAAGGTCCTTCCACAGTGGGAAGGGTGAAAATTTCACATGACATGGGTAAGATCCCAATGCCGTGTTCACCTGACGAGATCCTCATCGGATCGAAACAGCTGTCGTGGACTGGGCTCTGTCTGCCTCCCCCACAAAGGGAGGAAAAGCCAAACTAGCACTCTATGTTTTTTAGAACATAGATCAAGAATCCAAGTTCTTGTAACTGGTCTTGATTCTAATGTTCGATTATAGAAACATTAATTATTATTATTATTATTTTTATTTTTTTTAAAGACATTTGGACAAAAAAGTTTTATCAAATTTTACTAGTTGTGCATTTCAAATGCTCCAACTTTCAAGTCCTTTAGATCAGAGGCATGGTGCACAGCAGTATACTGAGATTTTATTTCAAATCTATATATCAAAGCAAATTATATATATATAATTTGTATACACACACATATATAAAATATGCATAGCTCCAGTCTTTCAAAATGCATACACAATAATAAACTCGCACACCAATTCCTTTTTTGAAGTATCTTTATTCACTTTTTTTGGTAGTCATGTTATTGTTGCATCATCGTAGTAAAACACAATAATTACCATTGTTATCTCATCATTGGAACAACGTGCTGGCCTACGTACATAGTCATGGGAAGCTTGAATTATCGCACGCCACACACATACACACGCACATAAACACACCCACCCATGCGTGAATGTCTGCATGCACATAAATGTGAGAAGCAAACACACACACACACACACACACACACACACACACACACACACACACACACGTGCGTGCGCTAACACTCTCGCGTGCACGAACATACACACACACACACACACACGTCATGTGTATTTTTTTTATGAGGGCAGGATGAAAAAGCTTTGTCAGCTTATTCTTTAACCCTCAATAAAGATGATTTTGACTTGACTTGACTTCACACACACACACACACACCTACACCTACACCTACACACACACACACACACACACACACACACACACACACACACGCACGCACACACACATTCTCACACACACACTATCATGCATACCAAAACCATGCAGTCTCTTCACGACATTATATCAAACCACATGGTCATCAGACCATTACAAACAGGTACAGAAGAAAATGGAATCCAAGTCACGTGAAATTCTGACGACATACAAATACCACACAACTTAGCTTATGATACATAATCAATTGTCGACGCGCGAAAAGACCCCCAAAAAACGAACATGATAAAACGAACACAAGACACAATAGCAAGGATTGAACAAAAAGTGTCACCATTATCAACATCTTACCAGTGAGTACCTTTTACAGACCTTTAGGACACGTCTCGCTCAGCAAACACCCACACACATAGCATACACGCACGTATGCATGTATACATACACACATGCACACATACTATACACGTCTTTGTTTTTTTCTCTCTAGAGAAAAGAATAGTCATAATATAATGATTTCGTCTTTTACAGTTTAAACTGGGAACAATGTGTCTATTCTCTAAGGCCAAAGTCAGTCTCTCTGTCTCTGTCTCTCTGTCTCTCTCTCAGAAAATACTTATATGCGTGTACTTGTACGCCTATTTATACACGTGTGCGTTCACGCCCGCGTGCGTGTGCATGTGTGTTTCTGCGTGTTTGTGCGCGTGTGTACGACTACGTATACAAACACAATTAAGTTCGCACGTTTACAAGTACACGTTCCAAACGTTCCTTCCAGATATTGTTGATCTTACCTTCTCTGTTTTTCTTACCTCGATTTACCTCCTTTTAAACAATCGACACAAAAGAACACACACTAACACGACACGAACACGGTCACGACTTGAATAGTGTTACTACACAATACCAATACCACCTGATCATTTGACCGACACTCTCTTCTTTTTCTCCTTCTGTGGTGGCGGCCCACTTCTATTTACAGAAGTAAATGTACGCACTTAGGGGTGTGACCAAAGGAGAAGAAAGAAGGAAACAGAGAGGAGAAACAAAACAAAACTGATACAAAAATGCCTACTATGATTTGTGAAGGTGCGTCAGAAAGCCAGAAATAATGGACATGTGGCATCACACTGAGGGTTAGCCTTCACCAGACTGAGCTAAACTTCTTGATAACTAACTACACAGAAGACGGAATGTAAGCATATTTGCTACTTTTGAATTCAGAGTAATTTGAAATTTGACACACCATTTTTTTTTTCATAAAAAAGAGTTTGGGCTCTTTGTTGATTTGGTTTCAAAACCGTAGGAATAAAGAGAGAAGTCCTTCAAGTTGTGATTTTATATTTCGAAAATTGGTAGAATTTCTAAAACAAATAGAAATGAACACGCATTCAAAGATAAATTGTGTATTTGAAGGGTTGTTTAGTCGTACTACTTTTGGCCTTTGTTCGAAAACATGCTGAGCGACTTGTAGAACACCCCCCCCCCCCACCCCCCCCCCACCCCATTACTTTTTATCTTCAAGCTCCAATAACACAGGGCTAAAATGATTTTTTTTTAAACCTTATTTTTTAACACACCTCCACGTCATAGTAAATATTTTATCTCATTGAGATGACCCACAAGAATGTTGACCAGAATGATCCCCCCACCCCCCACCCCCCTGTATTCACACTGAAATAGTATGAGACTTATCTTAGAACTTAGAAGAAGTCCTTCTTAATAAAGTCCTATTAAATCCTACCACTTTAGAAGGACTTCTAAGATACCGTGATGATAAGTCTCACGCTATCACACCGTGAATACAGGCCCAGCATCGGAAACACAAAGAGCAGAAAAAAATAGAGTAAAAGAGGGCACCGTTCTTTACAAGCGAAACTACACAGAATGGAATTGCCCCTATAAACATAGAATGGAATGCCGCCTAAATACGCCGACATTGTCTCCAGTGATGCAACGATAGAATCGAACTGTCTTCCCATAAAACCATCTTCTTTGCCCCCCCCCCCCTTCCCACCCACGCCCTACCTTCATTTTATAAAAACAAAACATCCCCAAAACATTCTTTCAATATCCGAACTTGTAGACAAATGTATGTTATACTTAAAATCTCAACAAATGAAAAACAAAGCCACCGAGCATTTATTATCTTGACCGATAAATAAAATGTTTTTTTAATAAATTTCTTGATCAAACCAAATTTTTAAAAACAACAACCACACACACCAAAAAACGCAATTTCTTGACACACAGACACAAACAAATCTAACATCCAGCCATGGACATTTTCATAATCTTAATAATAATAACATATGTGTAAAATATAAGTGATGCGGGTTATTATAAACACCAGAATGATCAGAAGTAATAAAAAAGAGGACGTAAAACACTAGTTACCACCACCAGTAATAAACGCCGTAGTAATAATAAGTAACTTCCTACAAAGAAACTAAATAATGTTTCTTTAATTAAAAAAACAACCCACAACCAAGACAGTCCCTAGAATACCTTCTTGTACAAAATATAAAAGTAAAGAAAACTGGACGATTTTTAAACACAGCGTTTGGTGCAGTCTTCAAGTCATTATCCGATAGTTTGTTCGAGTCCTTGTGAAAAAAAGCCATTGATGGGATTAGAACATAGAAATACTTTGCCGCATGTCAAGCTACGTGATCACCGTCACATGATCATGTGCAGAAATCATAATATAATTTACAAATGTACAACGCAATGAACATGCACCTGAATCATCGTGCAATATGCCTTAATGTAAAGCTACACTACATACGATTCGCTGTCAATGCGATGCGATTGTGACGATGCGAGTCATGATTCACGCGAAAATACTTCCGTCTAAAACTCATTCTACAACTTTCGCTCTATATAAGTACTCCAGTAGACCCAATACATGAATGTCACATGAATCATGACTCACATCGTCTGCAATCGCATCGCATTGACAGCGAATCATATGTAGTGTAGCAGGCCCTTTACTCCCAGTTAGGTGGTACATTGTGTAAATAAAAAACAAAAAAAACAAATAGAAAGAGATGCTCAGTTTTCATGCTGAGCAACTGGAGTCAGTAGCCAAAGCAGCAGCATAGAAATGCCAGAAAGGAGTGCCAGACACAGACACACACATAACTGCTCACAAAAAGTTAGGGGCTATTGTGCTTTGTAAGATCACCATGGGTTCAATAGCGAAATTAAAAGTTGTATTCCATTTGAAAACAAAAGAATGTTATTCCTTGAACATAAAATCGAAGACTAAAAAATTAATTTTGAAACGTCACGTGATTGCCAGAGGAGACGGACATCAATGGGTGCAATGTCCAAAAATCACAAAAGAAATAGAATAGTGGCAAAACAGTTGAAAATGTGTTGGGTCACGGTTTCCTGCAAGACATAGCGGGGCATTTTGATTGAACATGGTCTGTGGACCTTGTAGACCGTGGGAGGGTCTGGATTTCGTGGATGTGAGAGTGATCTTGCACAAAATGTGCTCAGTGGAGACACGAATTGTCATTTTGAAGGTTAAAATCTGCCCAACGCTGGCGTTTTTCAATTTCAGCTTGCACCATTGTAACGGTCGTAAGAAGATCTAGGGACGCCCCGGGACCCCCCCCCCCCCCCCATTAATCCTCCAGTATATATGAGCAGTATATATGCCAGCACACACGCACCAAACAAAATAACATCTTTCACACTGGCATCCCCATACGCATCATTATAACTTCAAGGAACTAAGCCCCTATAATTCTATGAAAAGTATAATCCAATACGCCGCAAAACAAAATGAAACCCGTGTGGAGTCTTCAATTAAAACACATTAACATACAATCTATGAATAATACACAAAAACAAACGAACAGACATTAAAACAAGTGCAAAAAACAACAGTATTGTCAAAAGTAGTAGTAGTTGTGTGATAGTAGTAGTAGTTAGTTAGTCAGTTAGTCATGAATAGTCCTTTCGACAGCTATGGTCATCTCAGGACTGTCACCACGTAAAGTACAAGCACGCATTACAAAACGGTCATCAACGTATCTTACCAACGTTCAACAACTCGAAAACATGACAACAAAATATAGAACAATAATTTGATATAACATGTCACCTCCATCATTGTACACTATAGCTTATAAGTCTATGCAGTGCTGGAAACGTCAGCCCTTCTGCTTTGCTTGTCGGATAAAGTTTTTTAAAAAGGTAGTAGTAGTAGTAGTAGTAGTAGCAGTAGTAGTAGTAGTAGTAGTAGTAGTAGTAGTAGTAGTAGTAGTAGTAGTAGTAGTAGTAGTAGTAGCAGCAGTAGTCGTAGTAGTAGCAGTAGTAGTAGTAGTCGTAGTCGTCGTCGTCGTCGTCGTCGTAGTAGTAGTAGTAGTAGTCGTAGTAGTAGTAGTAGTAGTAGTAGTAGTAGTAGTAGTAGTAGTAGTAGTAGTCGTAGTAGTAATAATAGAAGTAGTAGTAGTAGTAGTAGTAGTAGTCGTCGTCGTCGTCGTCGTCGTCGTAGTAGTAGTAGTAGTAGTAGTAGTAGTAGTAGTAGTAGTAGTAGTAGTAGTAGTAGTAGTAGTAGTAGTAGTAGTAGTAGTAGTAGTAGTAGTAGTAGTAGTAGTAGTAGTAGTAGTAGTAGTAGTAGTAGTAGTAGTAGTAGTAGTAGTCGTCGTCGTCGTCGTCGTCGTCGTCGTCGTCGTCGTCGTCGTAGTAGTAGTAGTAGTAGTAGTAGTAGTAGTAGTAGTAGTAGTAGTAGTAGTAGTAGTAGTAGTAGTAGTAGTCGTAGTCGTAGTAGTAGAAGTAGTAGTGAAGCAGAACAGAACAGGTAATGGAAGCATTCAGATTAGGTGGGCCATGGGGAATAAGATGTGAAATGGTGAATATTTCTTAGTTTGACATCTAGTAAGAAAACAAACATCGACGCACAAACCTAACGGAATGGGTTTACTTCAACTTGGCCTATTCAAGACTGCTCCACCCCCAACACAAAGCACGCGCGTGCGCGCACGTACACACACACACACACACACACATGGCCCAAAGGCAAAATAAAAGGCTCTTTTGGAATGAGGTTGCTGATAGAGCTGCTATAAAAGAGGGGCCTTCAATAACAGCAACACATTTTTAGATGATAAATTGGCATTGTCAGCACATGAAATGTACTATGTTTTTGGAAAAATCTATTTGTATCAATCCATCTGTCTTTAGACCTAATATTTTGATGCATAGCAGATCCATAGTTAGTTTAGTGTACAAGATACGTCTACATTCATGGAACACTAAATACATAGAAACTATTTGTCCCTGCACTCAGAGATTTGATTATCAATTCATCCTTTACTATTAGAATGCCCAATGTTGTTATCTAAATACCGAATGTTCAATATGGCCTTTTTTGTGTACAAGCATAATAATACCAAGGATATTTTAAGTGACGCAGAAATTCACATGGCTTTAATTGCGAACTTAATGCTGTCCACGCCTACTGGAAGCTTGCTGTAGCTGTTTTGCTTTGTTTGCTGTTGTAATTCTTGTTGTTTTTTAAGCTTGCATGTGATTTGTTTTTTAAAATTTGTTCAAGTTTTGCATGTTTTCTAAAATCACTATTCGTGTGAAAAGACATTTAAATTAAAGATTCATTCAAGGCAAAAAAAACAAAAAACAAGGAAAATGAGGTCAACACAAATAACGAAGTTAATCATCGGACTCCCATTTTGATAGGAAGAAAACGTTCTTGCCGCAACCCTTCAATGTGACTGGATATTGATCTATATTTTCTGTTTTTTCGTTTGTTTGTTTTTGTATGTTGTTGTTGTCGTCAAAGGTTTGTTTGTCAGTTTATTGTTTGTTCTATTTTACTTCTTCTTTTTTTCATTGTTTATAGATTTTTGTTTTTGTTTTTGTTTTTTCATGTACCCCCAAGGGGCTTTTTTGGAAATAAAAACCTTGAAACCTTGAAACCTTGGCTATTTTGGACAGCTGGACTATAAACCTATACAAGTGCTCGTGGAGTATCGATCATAACGGACCGTCGGAATGGTGGTGTATGATGTAGCCTAGATGGCTAGAAACTTTCCTTCTCTGTTTGATCCTTCTCTGTTTGAATTCATAAAAACCGAACAAAACATGAGGAAAATCATTGGTTAGAGAAGCAGGTAGGAAGTTTAAAAGCAACAGAAAACAACAACAGATATTCGGAAAATGCAACAATGGAATGAAAATTGAAGAAAAGATTCACATGGATTCACAGTGTAGAGTGGCACAGAGGTAATGCGTTCGCCTTGTGACAAGAAAACCCGAATTCGAACCTGGGTACAGGGGATTTTTCCTCTCATTTTACACTAGACCTTACGGTCTGAACGCGTAATCTTTCGGATGAGACGATAAACCGAGGTCCCGAGTGCCCATGCACTTAGCACACGTTAATCCCAATGGCAACGAAAAAGTTGTCATTTGGTCAAAACTTACCCCCCCCCCCCCCTTTCTTCCTCATCAGTCACGCAAAAAATCGCATGCCAATTAAAAAACAAAAAGGTGGGTGGCGCGCCTCTGGCTGCGACGCGCTCTCCAAGTGGGAGCAACCCGAATTTCACATAGGCGCCTCTGTGACTATAAAGAACCTAATACCATATCTACCTACGAAGAGTAACACAAATGATAACCGAATACGCAAAACACACTACAGGAAAACCATGAAATAGGCTACTGGGATAGTTAATAAAGACAACACAAAAGGACGTTCAGTTCAGTGCTATTTTTGTTAGATGGTTGACATCATTTCATCATTGAAAGGTAACACTCATAACAACATTTTCAAACATAATAATAACTGACAAAATGTTTTTCTCTAAAATATGTAACAAAGTAAACGATCTAGAGCATAACAAAGTAAAATGACTTCGATACTTCATCAAAACAAAATAAACAAAACAACAACGAGATAAAACAACAAACGATAAACGAACAAAAACACCCAACAACTTGCAAAAACAACAAATAAATATGATAATTACTTCCATGCTTCAACAGCAACAACAAAAGAAAAGAAAAAACGAAGCAAAGACACAAATAAATGTGATACTAACAATACAGTCTTTAAGGGTATAAAACAACGCTTACATGCAGTGTGATAACTGATATGTATCGACCACACACAAATAGACAGCAAAAATAATCATAACGAAACGTGATATGATTCAAATCAGCTTGTAACCGAGCAAATGGGAAATAGTAGTTTGTTGGTGCATGTCGAATCCACTCGTCATATTTCTAGTAGACTAGAACTAGCACTTGTAAAACTAATCTTTTATGAGGCAAAAAGTTAACATTAACTTATTATCAAACGAAAAGGTTAAAGTCATATATAATATTAATAGTCAACATCTCAACCTGAATTGGCTTGCAACGGTAAAGAAAAATAATTTTAAAAAAACATAAATGGCAACATAACGCAAAAACAACACCACCATGACACATAACAGAATAAAAACCAGAATATTGTTTAAAAAATAAAACCATAAACAAACAAACAAAAACTACCAAAATCAAGATGTCCACCCTAATCTACAGGCTTTTGTTGCTGTATTGAAAAATAGGTTTTGCATTGAAAAGTATTTGTCTGTTTTAAACTATACAGCAACAAAATTTGAAGAAAATTGGTTCCCGTATTTCCCAATTATATCTGAACTTCTTTCCAACCCACTCCACCATCTTTTTTCTTTTCTTCCCCCCCCCCCTCCTCCACCCTTTTCTCGCCTTTTCCCTGGTGTATGATTATACATTTACAGAGCTTAGTACAAATTATATTAAATATCACATCTATCAAATGTTTACCCCATATGTCACTCATAATTCAGTGTTCTTGTATTTTTTATTTTATCTATTTACTTTGTTATTTTCAGCATGTCACCAGATTGAACTGTATAATTCCAAATGTTCTTTTCGGTAACGGTTGTCATGTACAATTCAGTCCTGGGTATGTAAACAGTAGGTGTACCCCATGATGTAGGGATGGGTGGGGGTGGGGTATGTGTGTACTCATTCATGTAGTGTGTGTGTGTGTGTGTGTGTATGTGTGTGTTAGCCTATAGTATATATTTGAGAATGGTTGATGTTATTTTCACTAATAGTGTTGTTGATGACAGTGGCTGGTGGTGATTGTGGTGGTGGATATGATGAGAATAGTGGTAGTGATGGTATTGTCTGTAATTATTTGTCATCAGGAGTATAATTACTCCTGTTAATTATTTTGCCTATGCTGAAGTTGTGCTTATTACCATTATTTGTTACTATTTACTTATTAATACTATTGTTGTTCATCATTGTTGTTGTCATCATTGTTGTTCATCCTGTTGTTGTCATCTTCATTGTCATTGCTATCATTGTTGCTGTTGTTGTCATCAATCACCACTATCATAGTTACTATTACTGCCATAGTTGTTGTCATCTTCATTGTCATTGCTATCATTGTTGCTGTTGTTGTCATCAATCACCATTATCATAGTTACTATTACTGCCATAGTTGTTGTCATCTTCATTGTCATTGCTGTCATTGTTGCTGTTGTTGTCATCAATCACCACTATCATAGTTACTATTACTGCCATAGTTGTTGTCATCTTCATTGTCATTGCTGTCATTGTTGCTGTTGTTGTCATCAATCACCACTATCATAGTTACTATTACTGCCATAGTTGTTGTCATCTTCATTGTCATTGCTATCATTGTTGCTGTTGTTGTCATCAATCACCACTATCATAGTTACTATTACTGCCATAGTTGTTGCCATCTTCATTGTCATTGCTATCATTGTTGCTGTTGTTGTCATCAATCACCACTATCATAGTTACTATTACTACCATAGTTGTTGTCATCTTCATTGTCATTGCTATCATTGTTGCTGTTGTTGTCATCAATCACCACTATCATAGTTACTATTACTGCCATAGTTGTTGTCATCTTCATTGTCATTGCTATCATTGTTGCTGTTGTTGTCATCAATCACCACTATCATAGTTACTATTACTGCCATAGTTGTTGTCATCTTCATTGTCATTGCTATCATTGTTGTTGTTGTTGTCATCAATCACCACTATCATAGTTACTATTACTGCCATAGTTGTTGTTGTCATCAATCACCACTATCATAGTTACTATTACTGCCATAGTTGTTGTCATCTTCATTGTCATTGCTATCATTGTTGCTGTTGTTGTCATCAATCACCACTATCATAGTTACTATTACTGCCATAGTTGTTGTCATCTTCATTGTCATTGCTATCATTGTTGCTGTTGTTGTCATCAATCACCACTATCATAGTTACTATTACTGCCATAGTTGTTGTCATCTTCATTGTCATTGCTGTCATTGTTGCTGTTGTTGTCATCAATCACCACTATCATAGTTATTATTACTACCATAGTTGTTGTTTTTGTCCTCGTTACATTTAATGTTGTGTGTCACTTTTGTCATGTTATCAAAATGATTACTATTTTGTATGATATGTGCATGTATGTTTCCTACAAAATTGTAAAATGGAAAAAAATGTGTAATAAAAAAAAAAAGAGGGATCCTCAATTGTTCTAGGTCAGGCCATCTTATCAGACTATCAGTGACTTGGAGGTTGTGCAATGCTTTACTCTTTTCTTTTTTTTAAATTCAAATTTTCTTCTTCTGAATGGTAGTGTCTGTTGGTCATCCTACAACTGAGAGATGAGAGAATAAAGGGGAAAGAAACGTAAAAAAACCACCCAAAAAACAAAAAAAAACCTACCAAAATCAATATTATCAAGAACTTGTCGAAGTAAAATTAACACAAACAGTGCAACAATGCTTACCCTAGACTACATTTTGATCAAAAACTTTTCAAAACATTTTTTGGCATCCCCCCCCCCCCCCAACTAGGCCTGCTCCCTTACTTCTACAACATACGTTGTTTCAATACACCCCGCCCCTTGGAAAATAATTGTCTTTATCTTTAATTCAAAAAAGATAACATTAAAATATTTTTGAATCTCCAATTTACCCAACACCAGATTTTAGCACCACAGTGGTTTAACACCCATGTCACTAAAAGGCATCAAATCAGGGCCTTTTATCCAAAGACCATATTTTCTTAATTTTGGGAGGTAAGGATAGGCCTAATCTTATATATGTCACAGAGAAATCGCAATATTGCAGATTTATTTTTTCTCTACCCAGTTACGTTTAATAGCATTTGTTGGCTGAAAAATGGTTGGCGGCGTGGTTTGACCGTCCTTTTCAATAGGGCCCAGCAAGGTGATGCTGGACATTGCAGAGGTCAAGCAGTTTGGCTGGTTGTTTCATCACAATGGGGAGTCTAGGGCAAAACATGGATTGTAATGGTACAGTGTGCTATAGGCAACACAGAGACATCACCACAGTGTGCTCTCTCTCTCTCTCTCTCTCTCTCTCTCTCTCTCTCTCTCTCTCTCTCTCTCTCTCTCTCTCTCAGACAGACAAGACAGAGACAGACAAGACAGATTAAGAGAAAGCGAGAGAGAGAGAGAGAGTGTATGTGTGTAGGTTGTGTGTTAGTGTGCGCGCGTGTGTGTGTGTGTGTGTGTGTGTGTGTGTGTGTGTGTGTGTGCGTGCGCGTGCGCGCGCGTGTAATGAGGGGGGTATGTATGTGGATGTATGTAAGGGGGTGTTTTTAATATGAATCATGTTAGTGCAATTGCAAAGCGCTTAGAGCTTAAAGGTGAAGCGCTATATACATTTTCTTAACTAAATATGTAGGCTATGCGTGTGTGTGTGTGTGTGTGTGTGTGTGTGTGTGTGTGTGTGTGTGTGTGTGTGTGTGTGTGTGTGTGTGTGTGTGTGTGTGTGTGTGTGTGTGTGTGTGTGTGTGTGTGTGTGTGTGTGCGTGTGTGTGCGTGTGCGTGTGCGTGCGTGTGCGTGTGCGCGTGCGTACGTGCGTGTGTGAGTGCTCCTCTGTGTTTTGAGCTACCTTCTCTCTCTCTCTCTCTCTCTCTCTCTCTCTCTCTCTCTCTCTCTCTCTCTCTCTCTCTCTCTCTCTCAAACTCTACACCACACCTAGTAGCTCACATTAAATGAAAAACAAACAGCACCGATCTAGACTATGTAAATAAACGTGTCAAGGAAGGGCATATCCGTTTAGTAATACCTTCAATCCAACATTCTCTTTCCTTTAAACATAATCCCTTCTGCTTTAAAAAGCCTGCTTCAAAATATGTACCACAGGTTGCAAAATGAAAGATCAGAACGTACCACTTGATCAATAAAATGTCTGATACAAAAATACAGATATCAGATTCGTGTATGGCGGACTACACATATAGTGATCGCAACTATACAAAGATGTCATCAGATTTATTTAGACAGGAGAATTGCACATGTATCGTGCCTCCTAAATGTCAAAAGTTGGGTCTAGTGTAGATAGGCCTTAAGCCAGACAGTGCGTGACGGGCAAAGACAACGGTCTCCACCCTTAAAGAATAATGGAATATCATCAAACATGAACAAGATGTATTTAAAACAAAAAAATGTCAAACATGGACAAAATGTTTTTTTAATGTCAAACATGACAGAATGTATTAAAAAAGAAATATGTCAAACATGGACAAACTGTATGTCACGAACTTTTGCAAACAAATAACATTTTTTGAAAAAGAAAATCATACAACAACACGTGTAAAATTGTAAGTTACAGTTAAAAAGAAGAAGACCTGGACGCTTTAAAAGGAAGTTCAGTTATTGGACGACAATAATGTTCTACAAAAAGCATAATCAAGTTCGTTGGTCACAGCCTTAACATTATGAGCAATTATACAAAATAATAATTAGTTGCAGCTAATAGTGCTGTCTGACACCAACACATGGACAACACGGACTGATTGCGGTCTGAGTTTGAACAAACTTGTATTGTTAACAATGAATGAATCAACTGTACAGTTTAATGTAACTTCAGTAACTCATGAAAAAGAGTGGCTCTACAGTGTTGACTAGTTAGAGAGAGAGAGAGAGAGAGAGAGAGAGAGAGAGAGAGAGAGAGAGAGAGAGAGAGAGAGAGAGAGAGAGAGAGAGAGAGAGAGAGAGAGAGAGAGAGAGAGAGAGAGAGAGAGAGAGAGAGAGAGAGAGAGAGAGAGAGAGAGAGAGAGAGAGAGAGAGAGAGAGTGAGAGTGAGAGAGAGAGAGAGAGAGAGAGAGAGAGAGAGGGAGAGAGAGAGAGAGAGAGAGAGAGAGAGAGAGAGAGAGAGAGAGAGAGAGAGAGAGAGAGAGAGAGAGAGAGAGAGAGAGAGAGAGAGAGAGAGAGAGAGAGAGAGAGAGAGAGAGAGAGAGAGAGAGAGAGAGAGAGAGAGAGAGAGAGAGAGTGGAGGGGATGGGGGTATAATGTTCCCCACATGTATATAATTTTATGTTTTCTAATGCTATCTAGTGCTTACGATGTCAAAGGTCTTTTTTATGTTTTAATCTTGTATGCCTCCTTTTTCTTCATTCTTAAACCTGTTGGGTTTTTTATGTCTGTAATGGCGACTGGAGCCTCGCGAAGGACAGGCGTCACTTTTTAAAAATGAATTAAATTATTATTATTATTATTATTATTATTATTATTATTATTACAGTCTCATTTCCTATGAACGATTAGTGAAGAAAGTATCACATCACAATCATTAGCTAACCTCAGCCTACACTATGAAGACATTGCAGGAAAATAAAATATTAAAAACGTTAGTGTTTAAAATCCTTAATTTACAATTCTATTTTCACAATTTCTGAAATACTAACAAAACCTGAGATAATAATCCGATAGCAAGAAGTAACTAACGACTAAACGTTTCATTATTTTCTGATGTCTTTGTGAATTAATGATCCTCACATTAGATTTATACATAAGAATCAGTTCGGCAAAACAAAACACTGAGTATCATATATCTTTTTTTTTTAAATCACTAAAGGTACTTCCTGATATTAACTATCAATTAAAATAATTTAAAAAGTGAAATATGATAACATCAATGAAAATTACGAAAAGTTGTGCTTACAAAACCCGACACCAACAACCATGTATGAAAATCGTACCATGCAAACTAACACTTAATACTTATATTAATAGAATCTTAACTCAACAGACTGCTCTCTAAACTTAGCAATCGTCACAGAAGACAGTGATTCGGAGTGCAACTTACAATAATGCTACATGCAGAATATATAAAAAAATCAAATAGTTGGAGCTGATTTTAACAGTCAGTTAAACTATAAGTCAAATTACACAACACAGACAGAAAATGTAAAGACAACACAGCTGTGAAGATGATACCAGAAACAGAACAATTAATAAACATATTAAAAAAAATAAAAAATAAAAACACACACACACGGACAAAATAAGTGACAGCCGACCTAATCAAATGCTTTCTGTGTGTGTAAAACAAATTAACGACAAGCAAAAAAAAACGATAAAAAAAATCTGACTGAAATAAGAACAATTTATAAAAAATAGATTCAAATTTGTCTCAAAGCTGTGTGCAAAAATCGTTTCTTAAACAATTGGACTTCCAGGTAACTCTCCCCTTTTCAGCCGACATGGGTAAAACTCAGCAACAAACCAGAAATTATAACGGAAGTAAAACAAACAAACAAACAAACAAACAAACGGACAAATAACATACCTCCAAAAGAGTTCAAAAGCGATTGACCCAATTACTCATTGACGATTTTTATAAAAAAAAGGGAAAACAAAGGTAACGCACAACGGAAAGCATGTAAAATGTATGTGAAATGTTGGAAAACATAACAGTAGGGGAAGACGGGGTAAAAAGCGCATGGGCGGGTAAGAAGCCCACCCCAATTATCTCATGAAATAAAGAAAATTTCAGTCAAATTTGCCCATGAGACGAATGCTAGACATTAACGCTCGTCTCATGGGCAAAATGAGACTGAAATTTGCTTCATTTCATGAGATAATTGGGGTGGGCTTCTTACCCGCCCATGCGCTTTTTACCCCGTCTTCCCCTAATCAAAGCTAAATGCCACGACTTTTGTGCTATCAAATATCAGAACTGGGTGGTAAAGTAACAGCCCCCGAATACGTTTCAGTCTTTGGGAAAATTAGAAACAAACGTATGTAATGGTAATGTGAGAACGGAATGTAATCGTTTATATTCGAGAAAATACTTGCTCTCTCTGTCTCTGTCTCTGTATCTGTCTGTCTTGTGTGTGTGTGTGTGTGTGTGTGTGTGTGTGTGTGTGTGTGTGTGTGTGTGTGTGTGTGTGTGTGTGTGTGTGTGTGTACGTGCGTGCGTGTGTGTGCGTGCGTGCGCGCGTGCGCTTATGTGTGTGTGTGTGTGTGTGTGTACACACGCGTGCGCATGATTCATACATAGTCCCGGTGTGCTATTACACAATAAGAAACCCCAACAACAAGAAATGCCTTAAACATAATGGATACATTGCTGAATATGCTAAAGGAATAAAACCACCATCTCTTAAACTGTTAAAATATGATACCAAAAGATAGATGCCAAGGGTTAACAGAAGGACATCATTATATACTCAGTATTCCATTAATACAGTCCATACTTAGGGGAAGACGGGGTAAAAAGCGCATGGGCGGGTAAGAAGCCCACCCCAATTATCTCATGAAATGAAGCAAATTTCAGTCTCATTTTGCCCTTGAGACGAGCGTTAATGTCTAGCATTCGTCTCATGGGCAAATTTGACTGAAATTTTCTTTATTTCATGAGATAATTGGGGTGGGCTTCTTACCCGCGCTGCGCTTGCGGCGACGCGCTCTCCGGAGGAGAGCAGCCCGAATTTCACAGAGATAGGTCTCTGCGACTTGAATATACCAAATACCAAATACTAGGTAAAGCGCAGTACTGATTACAATGCAGCTTAATTTTAAGAAAAGACATTGATTCCTCGGAATGGCACTCCCCACAAACAAACACACCAACAGGAAAAACAAACAAACAATGCAATTTTCACCAAATAAAAGGACGCTCTAATCAGATGAACAGTTCCCCCGTGGGGATACCGGGGGGTCTTTTGCATAAATAGTTCCCCCACCTTCTGGAAGTTCTGTGCTTGTTACTTCCTCTAATCTGTCACCCACTTTGACTCTGCCTTTTCCCTTTGCTTACTGTCATCTACTATCTTTCTGCCTTATCAGTCCATTCTCAAGACTTGTTTCACGAAACATTTTCAAAAAACATTTCCTCCAGCCGAAGTCGGACTTGCTGGGCATAACTGTTTCTTAGTTAGGCCGCACAACGGCAGCATGACGCATCTGTCTGAGCGATCGAATAATAATAATAAGATGAACACTGGGAAGAGAGAGATAGATGGGATTGTATGTGACAATCGAAATGGGAACATCTGAAAATTAAAGAAGTATAAATGGGATAAAAACGAACAAGATAATTATTAAGGAAGATAATTATTAAGGAAGATAATTATTAAGGAAGACCAAAGGGTCCCAGTAATAAAATTAAACTGTTGATAAAAAAAATCACAGCCAGTACCTTCTCAAATGACTTGCTGCATTACTTACTACCAGCTAAAAACGACAATATTGTTTTATTGTCAAATGAATGTCGGTGAAAAACAAAAATCAAACTGAACCAAAAAACATTCAAGCATTCATTGCGTCGTTGGTAGACATGGAACATGAACGGTTAGCCTCCAGGGTCTTGGGATTTGAACAGTATTGAAATAAAATGAAGGATACAAGCTGAGAGAACGACAATAATAATAATAATAATAATAATAATGGGCATTTCTAGTGCTTAATCTTAAATAAGCCCTAAGCGTTTACAATAATAAATAAGTTATTAATACATTTTAAAAAAAACATCAATCGAAACAAATGAACGTCAAAAATATGTTAAACACCAGTACACACACACACACACACACACACACACACACACACACACACACACACACACACACACACACACACACACACACACACACACACACACACACACACACACACACACACTAAATGCACACACACACAAATGCACGAGCGTATCGTAATCAAAAATAATAAATCGTTCTGATAACGCCCAATGTATTTTCCGAGTTTCCTCACTAACCACAAACGCGTGAACAGAATCACTGAAAAAAAGGCATTATATTATAATCACTCCTTATAACTGACTGATTCACACACAATTGTTGTCCAATGGAATTATGTAAAAGGATACATTTGAGTCCACAGTAAAGATCAGTTTGCGCGCAAGTACCATTTCCTTCAACGAGTTGCGCATAAGTGTTCAACAGATTTGCTATAAAGGAAAGGGTACGTTGAGACTATCGCAATACGTGAATTACGCATCCCTGTTCAACAGATTTGTTTAAAGGGTTATTTCAGACTAAAAAAAATGTTTAGATAGTCCATTGACATATTATTGAACTTAGTACGAAAACTAATAACTTGTATTAAAAAAAAGTGCTGAAATATAAAAAGCAGTCACTGTTTGATACAAGTTATTAGTTTTTGTAATAGGTTCAACAATACGTCAATGGACCGTCTAAACATAGTCCGTTTTGACTCCAAGCCATCGTATTGTAATAATCAAGTTTGAGATGAAATGTTTGAGCAGGCTGAATAGAAAATTATTCCGGGAATGAAAAGGTGGGGGGTACCGATGTGCTGGATACTGACATTAGCATCAAATATGTGTTTATAAAAACAAAACCAACCAGCCCACAAAGAACAAAACAGTAACCACAAAAACAAAACCTTGCACTTAAAAGGTGCAGAGTCCCACAACGGGCTACTCAACCATACGAGGGCCAAAATGAGCACACCATGTAATGTGCTGATCGTCAGCGTATTTGTTTTCCCTCGGTCAGTTGAACACCTGTCTCCCATACCATGATACTTTATCAATAAAACAGTCTTCGTTTCCCTCAACAGGGTTTTCATGGTTTCAAGCAGTTAACGGAGGAAAGTGTAAAACCAACAAAAAAGACAATCCCCTTTCAAACGGTGGGGCCCCTATGCCTCACTGTACTGGCACCGTTGCCCCTATTGGAAAGTGAGGCAGCCTAATGTACAATACATGGAATCTAGTTCACAGCATAATGGTCAACTTAGGAAGCCCATTTCACCGCCAGGGGGCAATCAAACCAGTAGGGGCTTAGCGCGTGATATTCTTAGTTGGGGGCAGAGAGAAAGAGAGAGAGAGAGAGGGAGGATTTATCTCCCCATCTCTCTTCCCCCAACTACGAATATCACGCGCTAAGCCCCTACTGGTATGATTGCCATCTGGCGGTGAAATGGGCGTACTAACTCGCTCATTGTTACACTGATCACCGAAATGTTCTAAACAAGGCTAAATAAAGAAGAAGAAGAAAAAGTATTTGATTATTTCACTACAACGACGACGAAAAACTGTATTGGATGGCTATCAAATTAACCCCATGACTGCCAGAGAAAATTAAAGACAAACAAGCGGTTCGGGAGATATCCTTGGGACAGACAGGGAAAAAAACAAAAAAACAACAACAAAAAACAGCCCATCGCAAAGTCCGATCACCTTAAGGTGACGGACAATTAATTGTAAAAATCATGCCATAAAAAAGACAACTGATAGAGCCAATCTGGCAAAATGGTCTGGGGATATAACTCTCTTGACTGTGTTAGAGCAAAAGCCAGCATATCAGGGTTATTCCTCTTCACCTGATGACGTCATCAGTGATGCCATCAGGTCAGTGCGTGATACGTTGTTGGCAGTTAAGGGGTTAAAACGAACGGCAATGGCATAATGAAGTGCAACACAGGGCTACATAGCAACACTCACACGTGCCGAAATGTATACTATAAATGTAATACATATAACAGTGTCATATTAGAATAATAACATAAATTACTAATATAATATAAAAATCTTATTTTTAACGTTTTATAGGAAACATTATTTACTCTATCAACGTAAGGCATTATTTAAGGTAAGCGTTCTTATTCAAATTTGTTTCATATGGGAAATGATATATTTTGTTGGATATGTCTACATAATTTACAGATTATTGGATTTTTGGGGGGTTCAATAACGACATGAATTGGATATAATTTATGTCATAGTTATCTTCTGTCGCCTATTCAAATCATTTACTTAAAGAAAAAATAATATTCACATCTTTTTTTGTTCGACTGTCGGATTGACTTATATCAAAGATATTCTAAAAGGGTAAGATGGATTACTTAAAAGCTCGGCGAACCGGGCTGATAGAGTTATCGTTAGTGCGGACGTGTACACTATTCACAGTGGAGACTATCCAAAAACTCGGACTGGAACTTGAACGGAGAATTCAACTGGCCTATCGACGTGTAAAATGTGTCACGTTTCAAAGGGACATAACCAGTGTTTCTGTCCTCACTACTCATATAGGGAAAAGAGACCGGATGTTTATCTTCCCCTGTACAGTCTTTGCTTATATTAATATTGTGATATATTTGGTTGACTACCTGATGAATTAGTTAAGAATGAAGTAATGCATATGCTCAGTTATAACATTCACTGACTGAAATAATAGGCTGCATAGCACATTTGCTTAACCATGTAGCCTAATTCATGACTTGGCTAGCTTTGTAAACGATATATTTGGCGGGCTACTTAATTAACTAAGCTACCAACAGATACATTTGATCAAAGAAACCACAAAGACCACTAACTGTGTTTTGTGGTATAATTTGTTCATAACAGATACATTTGATAGATTTGATACTTCACTTACGCATTTGGTCAACACTTAATTCTATGGGCACGCTTACACGTAATAAAGCATTTGCTCAACTTTGTTATTCACTGGCCTCGTAGGACTCAAAGTGCCATGACAGGATAAGATCCCAGGCACCCAAATTCTTTAGCAGACAGGCATGCGCAGCATTTTTACGCTGCTTTAAAATGCTCAGCTCCGCGGGGCTGGACATGTCGTGAGAATGGCAGAAGAGCGCCTTTCCAAACGCATCCTGTAAGGAGAGTTCCAGTCTGGTGCACGAAGCCATGGAGGTCAAAAGAAACGACTCAATGTATCCTTGAAGGACCTTGACATTGATGTCTCCTGGTGGGAATCACTGGCCCAAAATCAACCAGCATGGCGAGGAGCAATAAGCAAGGGAGCCAACAACTTGGAGACCCGACGGATACAAGCGGCGGAAGGGGCGCAAAACCCGCAAGAAGAGCATCAGTTCTTCAGCCCCAACGAACCCCCTAAACTCTCTCTCCCTCCTGTCCTCGCTGCCAGCGGACCTTCCAGGCCCGCATATAGGCCTCACAAAAGAACCCATCCATCATCCTGACCCTCTTTGATGAACTGAACTGTTGAGCTGATGATGGTCATCATCCTGCGGGACGGACGAACATCGGCCAGGATAGCAACACACCTGGCATGTATGTATATGTTGTTCCAACCCCTTCCAAATGAACCGAACGTTGCAATCAAACACTCCCGAGCCTCATTTAGTCAAAGTCTAAGTACTGGAATATTTTGTACTTTCCTTTTGTTGTTTAGTAACATACTTTGCAGTAGACCCGTTGGAAATGTGACATTACATATAAGATTTACAGGCATTACACAGAATTGCAACCAAACTTTTTTTATATAATAAAACTTTATTAGATTTCACAGAGTCCTGTGAATTTTGGCAAATACGAATCGTCTTTATGAATTGTATGCGTTCAGCAGCGTGGGGTATTGGCACTCTGACTCATAAAGGTATTGGTTTATCTGCAATGTTTGAATGGCTAGGTCTTTATTCAGGGCATAGACACATAGGATCACACTATTAAAAACCAGTCAACAAATAACATTAATAAAGGTGGTTTTTTTTAAACATCCTTACCTGAAACACGCACGGCACACAAACATCGAAAACTCACATACTCACATCCCCCCCCCCCCCCCCCCCCCTTTCTTCTCACATGACAAGATATAAAAACAAAATCATACCACCAAAGCAGATGGAATTGCCGCGGTTTTGTTTGATATTAATGGCCTCTGTGAACTCAAAGTAGAACTATTTGTGATAAAGGGAATGATTATGTGATGCTAACAAAAATAACCAACTGTATTATATCAATGAACTATATGCACATTGAAAACCATTCTATGGAGAACATAACTACATAATCAAACGGAATTTATAGACATAGGCGTAAAATAGGTATAAAATTGCTTGCCTGTGTTTCAATGCTGTCCATTCATCTAGTCCTGCCTACCTCTCTGATCTCGTTCACCTGTACTCACCCTCCAGGTCTCTCCATTCCTCTTCTGACAAACTTATCCTTTCTATTCCTCGTACTAACACTAAGACATATGGTGAACGTTCATTTTCTTTCAGCGCCCCTTCTGTCTGGAACACCCTACCATATGAACTTCGTTCTGCTAAATCTGTCCAGTCTTTCAAAACTGTTATTAAAACTCACCTCTTCCGGCAATACCTCTGATTTCTTCCTTGTCCTGTTTCCTGCCTTAAAATGATGTCCCCCGCATTGTGGGTGGGTGGGTGTGCGCGCGTGTGTGGGTGTGGGCGTGTGCGTGCGTGTTGTGGCTGTGTGAATGTTTGTTATAGTTGATATTGTAGTAGCTTATTTATGATTTAAGTATTTATTTAAACAATTGTGAAGCGCCGTGAGCTCAAGAGAGAAAGGGCGCTCTATAAATGTTATTTATTATTATTATTATTATTAAGGCAGGACGAGGCAATGAAAAACAAGATGACCGACAGTGTTCAAGACCATGATTAACTATTGATTAACCATGATTAGCAAGCTACAATACTCCCCCCCCTCCCCCCCTCCCCTCCCCCCTCCGTTTTTCTTCTCCTCCTCCCCTCCGCCCCCTCCCCACTACCCCTTCTTCCAACAACCCAGCAGATCAACAGTTGGCTAGGCTTATGGTTCTCTTTTATCTATCCCCTCTTCTGTCACACTATTTATTAGGCCTTGAGCCTTTTTTCCGGCAAAAGTGGCATAGAATCTCCCCGATTCCGTGGCAAAATAATCAAAGTGTTGATTGTGGTCACGCATAGCTAAGAAGAAGAAGAAGAAGAAGAACTATTCAGTGGCGGAAAAGACAATGACACACAGAAACAAGGACTGAGAAGACAGTGATAGGCAAGACAAGACAATGACAGAAAAGAACAAGGTCTGGTCAGGAATTTAGGACAGCTAGGCCTCGCGGCCTCTTGCTGTGTCCTGAACAAGGTCTGGTCAGGAATTTAGGACAGCTAGGCCTCGCGGCCTCTTGCTGTGTCCTGAACAAGGTCGGGTCATGAATTTAGGACAGCTAGGCCTCGCGGCCTCTTACTGTGTCCTGAACAAGGTCGGGTCAGGAACTTAGGACAGTTAAGCCTCACGGCCTCTTGATATATCCTGAACAAGGTCAGGTCAGGAATTCGGGGCAGCGAGGCCTCGCGGCCTCTTGATGTATCATTCCTCATATTTAAAATAATGATCTTGGTGGCATGGTTGGATCTGACAGCGTTTTTGAATCACCAACCAAAATAGACATTTTAATTCAGTTAGTTTAGGGTCTTTGTCAAGGAGGTTTTGAAACTGATTTAGAGTGACAGACAAGACGGTGACTGACAAAACCATGACGGAGCAGACAATGGTGAACAATGCTATGATGGGCAAAACAATGATGAGCAAGATCACGAAAGATTAGACAACGGCAGAGAGACAAGACAAGACATCTCCAATGTGCCTGTGACCCGCAATCAAGCCGATGAGTTATTTACTGACACACCGTGAAAACATTGATTAGACATTGCTACTCATTGGGCTCAATAATAAATCCATATCTTTCATCATTAATGAACCCATCGCTTTGATCATTATTATTCTCTTCAGCGTTAACTACGTGGCAGGACTTGTGTTAGTTATATCAAAATCAAATATCTACAACAAGCGCGGACATCTGGAACAATTAGCAATAGCTTTCTAAACGCATTAAGTACAGAATCGCTGCGATGGTAAAGGTACTGAAAGACCACAGTTCTGAAAAATAAGGAAACCCAACCCACAACAAACACACACACACACACACACACACACACTAAAACCAGCATGATCTTCCACAGTCCGATTAGCAAGGCTGGTGGCACAAAAGTAAAACAACCCAACGGTTTCCTCCACATCTGTAATATATGTATAATTATATATAGTTTGCTTTGAAAAAACTTTTCTCTGTCCAATGTCTGTATGTGTGTCCAATGTCTGTGTCTGTATAATTATATTTAATTATATATACACACACAAAATCAAACGAGTTTTGATGAATACAAATTTAATACAATTTCGTTCTATATAGACAGTAGGTGGGGTTCTGTTCTATGTAATGCTAAAGTAAGCATTTCATGAGATCGTGGACTAATTTACCTAATTCGTTATCTTCCAGGCTGGCGTCAATAAACACATTCAGCTTCATCGTTTTGCGGAAGGTTGAGTTAAAATACTTTTGTATTGGACTTTCAAACTGAACAATTGACCAATCACTTTTGCTTCCTAAACGACCTGTAGGAAGTCACATCATACACTTAAGATACTTGCAACACATAAACGCCGTTTTGTAAACTTTCTAAAAAGAAACCAAACAAACATGTAAACTAGTAAAGAGCTAATAGTTGCAGTTGGCAATATAATGGAACAACTGATTCAGCACATTTCATCCCTCCGGTTCATCTACATCGCACACAATGTTATAAGGTTTCTTGAAAACATAATTCCATATCTTTTCTCCCCAAATCCTTTCCTTCCCTCTAGATTGAAAACAGATTCCATCTTAAAATAAGTCCTTTACCTATTTCGGTAACCCAATCTTGTTAAACCAAGTCTGTTTTGTGTGTGTGTTATTTGACAACCTCTTCCGGTTTAAGCTTATGCCCCCACCCCATCCCCCCAAGTATCTCCAGTGAGGGGGGCTCCTCTTTACCTATAGCTTACCACGTTTCCTTTTATCGAAAAACACACAGGGTGTTTCTTTAAGCACTAATATTCATGCTCCAACTTTGTTTGCCACAAAAAAAGAATGTAGACTGATATATTAGGAAGAATACATTGCTTTATATAAAAACAATATCAAACAAACAATGTATAAAATAGTAGAAAGTCAATTCATAGTTTCAAACTAACACATTTTTCATCAAAGTACTTGTGAATCGCAGTGTTTTGTATTTTCACAACATAAATGTTGAAGTATTTGGGAACTGAAGTCGGCGTCTGGACACAGACTTGATACATTCATGTAACTGCAATTACCTTAAACAAAAACGAAGGCAGTTTTTAGAAAAAAACATTATATCTGGATCTTCCTTTCCTATCCATCTTTATCTCTCTCTCCCTCTCTCGAGTTCGCCAAGACCATCATTCGCTCACGCACCGAAGCACATACACCAGACATACAATAATTTTAAACACACACACAAACCGTCCAGAGCACTTGAAAAGATTAGCTCAGCAACTCAAGAGAAGAGAAAGAAACCTGTAATATGTCACATCACCAAATACAAAAACCATCAGCTAAAATGTGTAGGCAGAAATCTGAACACCGATATTTGACAATAAATTGTAACGGCTACACACTGAAGCCGCCATCTTTACAATCTCCAACAATACTGTTCATATATAAAAATGCCATTGGCAAAACAAGCACACTTTTTAATGTTTCATGTTCATACGAAGCAAACGTTGCGCAACAAAGCTGTACGTGTTTCCTTTCTTGGTATGTAATCATAGATCATTATATTGCTTCAGGTATGTCTCGTGTACGTGTAACACTATTAGTCAAGACGCAAATGGATTCATTCACACTGTTAAAAAAAACATCACCAGAAGTAGTATAGGAAGTCCACAACGCCATCTTGTGTTGAAAGGCTGGGCCACTGACCGCGTGAAGTGAAAGTGACGTGAAACACATCAAAGCGTCACAGTGGGTTTGTCACAAGAGTTTCTACTCCACATTTGACGTTTGTACGCAGGGCACAAATGCTCTCTCTCTCTCTGTGGTGCATACAGCATAATTAATTACAAATACAACAGTCAAATGGCTAACAGTTCGAAGGTTGAGTTTTGAAGTTCTTGAGAAATCCATGTTACTTCAAACTCAAGGTTCACAAGAAATCCTCGTCACAGATTCAACGTTTTTGACACACGAAGACTCAGGAGGAGCAAGTCGGATGTCCACACTCTTTTCGTCTTCTTAATCACTAATGTGTGCGTTTTAAAGTGAGAGCTTTGTGTCAAAACAAAATCCAAAGATTGCTCCGTTGTGTTGGTGCAACAGTGCGCTTGTTCCCTTGCTCCCTCGTTAAACAACCCATCCATAGGGGAAGACGGCTAAAAAGCGCATGGGCGGGTAAGAAGCCCACCCCAATTATCTCATGAAATGAAGCAAATTTCGGTCTCATTTTGCCCATGAGACGAGCGTTAATGTCTAGCATTCGTCTCATGGGCAAATTTGACTGACATTTTCTTTATTTCATGAGATAATTGGGGTGGGCTTCTTACCCGCCCATGCGCTTTTTACCCCATCTTCCCCTAACAGCTAACATGGCTCATAATTTATGGAGAAGCTGTCAATCATCTGACGAGAACACAAACAAACCGCTTATGCAGTGAACTCTTCTGGTGCAGTTTCATGGCACTGTGTCCTCGAGTGTTGGTCCACTATCATACAGTAATATAATACAATGTATCACATGGCCTGGTCTTTTGGAAGGGGGGTTAGGGACTGTGAACTGGGATAAGGGATGGGATGAGGGGTGAAGAGAGGAGGGGGGCGGGGGTAGAATTCGGGATGGCGATGCTAGCTGAAGTTGTATCGATCGTAGCTGACATGCCCGCTGCATGCTAAAATCCTAGAATGTCCGGGTGCCTTAATGCCTGGAATGTTCAGATTTCTTGGTCCTTGAAGTCCAGATATGACCCACCAAAATCTTCCTCAAACACGATGAATGAAAATAGCTCATCTATTTCTGCTACAATAGCGGAGATAGCCTACAACACAGGCCTTTCTGGAGTGTATGAATCGGCTAGAAACTCTACAGAGCTCCAGAATTGGCCTTTGTCCACATGCACATTTTTATGCCACAGCGGATTTCACTTGCAATGGACTGATATAGAAGAATTCATCTCAAGTATCTATATAATTATTTTCTCGCTGTCTCCACACACACACATAAATGCAACCACAGCGTGTACAAATAAGCCCTATCTAAACCTCCCAACAATTTTGAACAAAATTGATGTTTAAGATGTCAGTTTTCCTCTCATAACACAAACAAAGAAAACGTGTGCATATGATGACTTTCTTAGTCATCTGAGATGGGGTCATCAGAGCGGTGTGAAATAACAAACAAGACTCCTTAAAGACCCACTGACCCAGCAAGATTAAGTCCCCTGGTTTTTGGTTTCTGGGTAGGCGTGACCCATATACAAATACCCCCAACTTCAAATTGAGGCGGCTCTTTAAAGTCTCTGTCTCGTTTTCAATTTGGGGGCATTTGCATGGGAGTCAAATCTGGTCAAAATAAGAAGTCTTACCAGCGGAGAGAAAGAAACACGTCAAACCCGTGAGAGGGTGGATCTTCAAGACATACCCTGTTGATTTTTGTTGTTGTAACCAGTCACACATACTTAACTTACTGTGAAGGGTGTACGTCTCTATGTGTGCTCCTGTACCAGCAATCTCTCGATCGTCTTACACCTTATACACGTTCCCACGCCTACATCGCTCCAGCGTGTGTCTTCCTTACGCATATATCTTGTGTTCAGGTGTGTCTTCCCCATTCATAAAGTATCTCTCTCGGATGTGGCTTTCCCATGTATAATATGTCTCTCAGATGTGTCTTCCCCATGCATAAAACTCTCTCAAGTCCGTCTTCACCTCGCCTAAGTATCTCTCCCACGTGTTTATATCCTTAAGGTGTGAACATACAGAAACACATTCATTCTTAGTTGATCTTTTTGCCTTTTTGGACTCACACACTCGGGCTTAGTGTGCCAAACACGAATCTGTCACAATACTCATTCTGTCTATCACACACTCAGCTGCACGTTTTGATGCCTCCAACAAACACACACAGAAACGTAGATCTCCCACGTTTCTTTCTTAAGCGGGTGTTTGTTGCTGCCACCAGGCACTCACAGATACATCTCGATGGTGAACGTATTTACGTACATATCTATATCATGTGTATGAACCGCAAAAAAAAACACCCAACCACCCAGCCACGTGGGAGCTAGCCATTTGTGCGCGCAGCGTCTACTGGCTGTTGACGATCTTTAATGTCTTTATTATTTATTAGTGTTTGTGTGTCTGAGGGTGAGAGAGAGAGAGAGAGAGAGAGAGAGAGAGAGAGAGAGAGAGGGAGAAAGAGAGAGAGAGAGAGAGAGAGAGAGAGAGAGAGAGAGAGAGAGAGAGAGAGAGAGAGAGAGAGAGAGAGAGAGAGAGAGAGAGAGTTAACGAACGAACCGCTATACCAGAAACCTCTCAGTCACGTGGGAGCTAGCTAATTGTTGGCTGTTGACGATCGTCAATGTCTTTAGCATTACAGTCTGTGTCTCTGAGAGAGAGAAGGAGGGAGAGTCAGCGAACGAAGCGCTATACCAGAAACCCCTCAGCAACATGGGAGCTAGCTAATTGTCTGCTGGCTGTTGACGCGTCTTCAATCTCTTTAGCACTAACGTCTGTGTGTCTGAGGAGAGGGAGGGGGAGGGAGAGTCAGCGAACGAAGCGCTATACCAGGAACCCCTCCGCCATCTGGGAGCCAGCCATCTGCGCCCGGAGGGTCTGCAGGCTGTTGACGATCTTCTTCTGGTGTCCCACCAGGGTGACGCCCATGCCCATTAGGTCCCTCAGCGTGAGGTGGCAGGCCTGGTCCAGGGTGGCGATGCCGGCCAGCTGGAAGGCCGGGGTGTAGCGCTCCATCTTGATGCTCTCCAGCCAGTCCTCCACCCGGCTGCCCGGGCCCAGGTCCAGCAGGCTGGGCTCGCTGTAGTTGTGAGGCCTGTGGTGGGGGGGGGGTACAGAATACATAGTAAAGGGGATGTGTGTGTGTGTGTGTGTGTGTGTGTGTGTGTGTGTGTGTGTGTGTGTGTGTGTGTGTGTGTGTGTGTCTTTTATTGCATTGTAATTTAATTCTTATGATGTATTTACTGTATATTATGCATGTCTTATTATTTCTATGTTTAAATTATATGTGTTTTATGTGCATGCCAGACAAAACATGTCTATGTTTAAAAGACAATACAATTTTGATTGATTGATTGATTGATTGATTGATATAAGCTTTCAGACACTGTGTTTTTTTGTTATATCTATCTATCTAACTGAACTTCCCAGCCGTTTTCGCTCTCTTAACCCGCAACCGTTCTCCCTCTTTCTCTCTCTCCTCCCCTCACTCAACCATCTAACTCTATTTCTCATTATGTACACTCACATACACACACACGCAAATGCCCCCCCCCCCTCCCTACATACACACGCATGCTCATACGCACGCTCACACACACATACAGACACACACACCGCAGCTAGATCAAGCATCCAGATTGACATTTTGTATCGCAGTGCCATAAAAACTAGCAATATCATGGACATGAAGTCCTGTCCAACTGAAAAATATTAGGGGAACCCTCAGAGACAGGACTGACAGACAAAGGGGCTAAACTACAGACAGGCACTGACACAGACAAAGAGAATGAACAACGAATTGACAGGCAGGAGAGACAGACAGGCCAGTGGACAAGCACACAGACAGACAGACGGGCAGATAAAGAAACTTACAGACAAATATAGAAACAAACAGACATTTGCTGTATGTTGCTTGGGTTTGGCCAGTTTTTTTGTTGTCGTTTTTGTTTTGCAGTTCAGGGGCAAATAGACAAACAGACTGATAAATGTGACCCGTCGCCACAAAATGAGTCATGTTGTCCCTAGCTCACTTACCCCCTAGGGGACAATTTAGGTGGAATGGGGTGGGGTCAAATCATCAATTCTCAAATTTTGACTTATTATTGTACAATAGGTCCTTATCTACCTCGTACAGAAGTACTGAAGTGTACAAACAATCCTCTCTGCCTTTAAAGAGCGTTTATATCAGAAACATCTGGTGGTTTTCCATACATTTTGAAACTTGATGGTTACATTTTCTCATTTCGCCGATTCCCTGAGTATACAACTTCAAACTTCATATTAACTTTGCAATAAAATAGTCCGATTTACCAAATGTTTGGTTCGTTGGAAAGCTTTTGCAATGCACAATAACAATTCGTTAATAACTCAAAAGTGACCTCTGGGACATCACGACTCATTTTGTGGTGACGGGTCACAAATGTACAGACAGACCAGGGCTCCCAGGGACCCCCATTTGGGGGTCTATAAAGCACTAAAATTCTACAGGACCCTCTAAAAGAATGTGCAGGGGGTCCCAAGGATGCACTAGAAAAATTCTTTTTAGCATTCCCTATGCCAGTGGGACCCTCTATCCCGCCTCTAGGACCCTCTATACTATGAGTGAAGGAGTCCCTTGGACCCCTTAGTTTGTGGGACAATTGGGAGCCCTGATGTCAGACTGACAGATGGCGTGTGTCACCTGGGTTTGGCCAGCTTTCTCAGCAGTTCAGGGGCCCGGATCAGCTTGTCCAGGGTCTTGAGGACCATGGCCATCTTGGGCCGGTGGGAGCGCTCCTTCTGCCACGTGTCCAGCATCAGCTGGTGAAGGGCCTCCGGGCATTCCTGACCACGACACACACATCACCCCACCATGCTTCAACAACACATTCAGGTATGATCCTTATTGTTTGGAATGTGATTCGCAAATAACTTGAGAGATATTGCTTATTCCTGAAAGGGGACAAAAAAAAAAGATCTTTCAAGAAACAAAAACAAAATGCTCAGCGCAAAAACACGCCTTACTCTACAATCAAATGAAGGACATTCTCTACGAGAATGAAGGAAAGAGGAATGAGAGAATGAAGCCATTTCTTCAGTGCCCACAATGGGCGTTGGTAGGCGGGTATCCCGGGGTGGGGCCTTGATGATGGCTTGGTTGGAACAGTTCCAGTATGATATACTATACTATATTACACTGTACCCTAACGCATTCTGCTTTATTATACTACAATTATCTATGCTATACTGTACTCCCCATGGGTGGGGGCAGGCTATACTCTTTCTCCAAAGCCTTGATGACGTCTTGGTTGGACCAGTTCCAGTGGGATATACTATACTGTAGCACAATGTATTGTACTGCATTGTGCTTCGTTATACTACACCTTACTATGCTACACTGTACTGACCATGGGTGGGGGCAGACGGTATCCTTTCCCTACGGCCTTGATGACGTCCTGGTTGGACCAGTTCCAGTAGGATACACTATACTGTAGCACAATCTATTGTACTGCATTGTGCTTCGTTATAATGCCCCTTACTATGCTACACTGTACTGACCATGGGCGGGGGCAGGCGGTATCCTTTCTCCACGGCCTTGATGACGTCTTGGTTGGACCAGTTCCAGTAGGATATACTATACTGTAGCACAATGTATTGTACTGCATTGTGCTTCGTTATAATGCCCCTTACTATGCTACACTGTACTGACCATGGGCAAGGGCAGGCGGTATCCTTTCTCCATGGCCTTGATGACGTCCTGGTTCGACCAGTTTCAGCATGACATATTATACTGTGTTATACTGCATTGTACTATACTACACTGAATTGCACTGTGCTTAATTACAGTACACCTCCCTGTATTGTACTGACCATGGGCGGGGGCAGGCGGTATCCTTTCTCCACGGCCTTGATGACGTCCTGGTTGGACCAGTTCCAGTAGGGCCTCTCCCCGTACGACATGATCTCCCACATCACCACCCCGAAGCTCCACACGTCCGACGCCGACGTGAACTTGCGGTACGCTATGGCCTCAGGGGACGTCCACCTCACCGGGATTTTGCCTCCCTGGACAAATAACATAAAATGTTTAAGCATGCATGCATACATAGGCAACAAGTACGTGCATTCCTACAGGTACACACACGACATGCGCACAGAAAAATGCATGAAACAGACAACAGGAAAGTGTGAAAGGACGGAGGAAGGAAAATAAGTCAAGACAGAACATTTTTGATTTAAATTGCAAATTTCATTAAAGTACCTGAACAGAATCGCGATCTTGATATGAGCAACTAGGAACAAAGAAGTAAACTATATGAACAGTACATGAACACAAACAATGTGCATACCTTTGTGGTATAGGCACCATCTGAAGTGTCCATCTCAATCTCTCTGGACAGACCAAAGTCGGACACTTTGCACACCAGCGTCTCGTTGACCAAGATATTCCGTGCAGCAAGATCCTGTCAAATTCAAAATACAACACTCAGATCCTGGCACTGTCTTCATCAAGCATGATAGTCATCATGCATGTTTTGCCGTTGCTTAAAAAATATTCGACCAAAATGGAAATAAAAGATTAAAAAAAAGAACTTCCCTACAAACTGTTTAAAAAGAACGCACTTGGAAGAGAGTTGGTAGAATATTATTTTGTTTTTGAACATTCACAAATCGCAGTCATCTGCCATTCAAGGCATCTCATGACAAGGGCAAATCGATTTAAAGACCCCGCACATCCCGTGTCAAAATCACGGTTTTCACGTGTGTTTTCCCTTTTATAGCTAGTAAGGAATCTTAAGAAATTGCGAGGTTGAAGGCAGAAACCAGAGACCTGAAGTTATTATGATTACAGAGCAGTTCCATTGGTTACATTGGGGATATACATCCAGATTTGAAAACGGATAGGGACTAGTATTTGGTAAGCATGAAAGATACTGATTTCATCAAGCCAACCTACAACACACATACACAATCACTAAACAACAACAACACACACACACACACGCACGCACACACGCGAACACACAAACAGACACACACACATAATTATGTAGACACACACAGAGGAAATTTTGCTTTCAATTCCAGAAGTTATAGGAACTGTTGTGAATGCAGAGAAATATGCATGCATGTGTATGCTATGAATGTGTGCATGCATACGTGTAATGTGTGTGCATGTTTGTGCGCATGCATGTGTATGTGTGTATATATGCATGTAGGTTGTGTTGTGTGTGTGTGCATATATGCATGTGTGGCTTGTGCGCATGCATGTGTGTGTGTGTTGTGTGTATATATGCATGTGTGTGTGTGTGTGTGTGTGTGTGTGTGTGTGTGTGTGTGTGAGAGAGAGAGAGGGAGCCCACATGCTATATGCATCACTTACTCTGTGTATATAGCCCATGTCGGAGAGATAGCCCATCCCAGCGGCGATGCCCCGCATCATCCCCACCAGCTGTATCACTGTGAACTTCCCGTCATTGGCCTGCACAACACAGCACAGCATCACCAGGGGAATGAAAGTACCCATCATATTCACACAGGTACGTACTGAAGTATTCCTTAGACATACATGGGTGCAACTCCCTAAAATGAAAAAAAACTCTGAAAAGCAGGGATCCAGGGACCCATGGCCCCAGCAGGGTATAGGGGCAGAGCCCCGTCGGACGATTCAGAGGGGCAAGTTAAGAGAGAGCTATAATGAGACAGACAGACAGTTTAAATGATAGACAGAGACAGCTTGAGTCTGATAAGCCTTGTAAAATTATTACATTGCCTTTGTAAACTTCCAAGATAGAACAACTAGACTAAGTTCAAAACGCCCCAAATCGCCTGTGGTCAAATTGGTGGGTTTGTGTTTTAATTTAAAAACTGAAGTTCAGTTTCTGGTCAAATTAAAAATACTGAAATCAGTGTAAAAATGAAAGAGTAGCACCCATGGACATACACAGTGAGATCATTATTGACAGTTGTATGCAACGACAGTTTATACCTATAACATTAGTTGACTAGTGCTTACCAATTTATTCTACGATAAACAAAGTTAAAGAAAAGAATGAAATAGTGAGGCCAAGAGAGGAGATGATGAAATTGAACAAAGGGTAATTACTCTCTTTTTCTAATTAACTCCCCTCAACCAAAGTTGATTACGATAGCATTCACCTAGCAGTGCGTGGGTCAGAACCAAAGTGAGACAAGCAAAGCATCATTCTTAAAAAAAAGTTAAAGAACTATTTATTAAACATGTAACTTCTATCAAAGCAGTCAAAGACACCAAATCGCCTAATTCTGCGAGGTTATAGGCAGAAACCAGAGACCTGAAGATATAATGTGATTACAGAGCAAATCATTAGCGATTAGGTCCATACACAGGCCTACATACATACGTCTCTGTTTTGTCGACACTTATTAAAATCAATTACAGACTTACTCGTTTTATTTCAGGTGGAAGCGACATATTTTTAATGCCCTTTAAAAAAAATTATCCTGTGATCCAATGATTAACGATAATGCCCACGGATTTTGATAGTTGACAGATCATTTTATTGGAAAGTCTTATCAGTACAGGGCAGCATTGTTACTGTTTCAAAGAGAGAGTGAAGACTTACTCTGAGAAAGGTGTCCAGGGACCCATTGGCCATAAACTCTGTGACGATCATGATAGGGTTACCTGCACACACAGCACCAAACATTGATACTCCTAATGTGACATGATCATGGGATACTCACACACGTATAGTTGGTTCATATACTTCTTCAAATCTTCTTTTTCTGTGTTCTCAGGTCAATATGGCCATAATGGGTAAGTTACGTATATTGTGTGCGGTTTTCAGTTTTTGCTGGTCTCCCCGCTGCGTACAGCCGACACATTCCGATTTCGGAGGAGCTGGAGAGAGAGAGAGAGAGAGAGAGAGAGAGAGAGAGAGAGAGAGAGAGAGAGAGAGAGAGAGAGAGAGAGAGAGAGAGAGAGAGAGAGAGAGAGAGAGAGAGAGAGTAGCGCGATAGGAGGCTTCGCTACAGTAAATCCTCGCTGATCTGAAGGAATGTCCGCTGTGCAACCGTTTTCTCGCTGCTCCGAGAGAGAGAGAGAAAGGAGGAGAGACAGAGTATGCGTGTGCATGTGCGCACGTGTGTGTGTGTGTGTGTGTGTGTGTGTGTGTGTGTGTGTGTGTGTGTGTGTGTGTGTGTGTGTGTGTGTGTGTCTGTGTCTGTGTGTGCATGTGTTTCTTTCTAAATTCTGACAGCCGTGCTCTGATAGTCGTTCATCCGAGAGCCGTGACTCTGGGAAGAAAAACCCACCCACTCTTAGTCACCACCCCCTCCAGGAAGATGACGTTGGGGTCGTCGAACTGGCCCACGATGGAGTTGTCCGTCAGTAAGTCATCCTGTTCTTATCAAAGTTGTCCCAATCTCCCCATCCACACCTACCGACTCTACACAGTGTGCACGCTCAACCTTCTCGCCCATTATCTTGAAACTCGAATGAAACTCGAATGTCTATTGAGGATAACTAAATAAGCACAAAATATGGCTTTTTTTTTCATCAGGTCCTCAGACAAAGCAAGCAAACAAACAACAATTAAACGATAAGCAACCACACAAACAAACTACAATCAAAACAGACTAAAGAAATCAGAAACATGCATGGAAACAAAAATGCACACACAAACACACACATACACGCACACGCACATTTTTATCCACATGTTATCTCATAACATGACATTCAATAGGGTCATAATAATTACCAATGAATAGGGAAATAAAATATCATCTGAATTTCCCACCCAGTGAGAGCTTACTCTTAGTCACCACCCCCTCCAGGAAGATGACGTTGGGGTCGTCGAACTGGCCCATGATGGAGGCCTCCGTGAGAAAGTCCAGACGGTTCTTCTCCGAGGCGCCAGGCTTCAGGGTCTTGATGGCCACCGTCATCTCCGGGCGGCCCGCGATCCGCAGCTTCCCCTTGCACACGTCCCCAAACTCCCCTAGGACACAGCGAGTTAAAGGTGCTATAATTATAATAATGGAATGATTGTGAGCCTTTGTTCTGCCTATAAACTGCTGGTATTTGATGTGCAAGTGCAGTCGAGTGATCATGAAGCCTGATGAAGTATTGTAATAAATAGGAAAGCTTGCAATGAACAGTGTTGTGTTGTGGGTGATCATCTTAAATAATTATGCTTGCTGTTAGGTTCGTTGTTGATGGCATTGGGAAGTTAGTTATTCAAGTCTTTTGCGTGATAGGAAGCGTGTTTTTTGGTGTGTTTTTTTAGTGAAGCTTTCATCTGACTAAATTTAAAAATTAAAAAGAAAGGAGTTTGTATGAACTTTGAAGGCACACACATGCGCATGCGCGGGCGCACGCACACACACACACACACACACACACGCGCATACACACACACACAGACACATACACACACAACTGAAAACAACAGTAGGCCTAACAAACAAAAAAGCTACAACATAAATAAGTTCCTTACTCAAACATTATCTGATAATACCATTCTTCACGGAACGTTCATTTTGTGAGAAATTCGGTAACTTTCCAAGGCATCATGAGGGGGGGGGGGGGCATTAGGGAAAATACAGTTCCAATCTTTCATGAATAGATTTTCTTCACCCAAAAAAACACCCCCAAAAAATTATAAAATTATAAATTATAGCTTGATATTTAAACATTCTTTCTATGAATTAATTGTGAATGAAATTCTGCTTAACGTCCTCCGGTCTGGAACAGACACATATGGGACATTAGCAGATATAAAGATGGTGGGAACGATTCTGGAGATAATGCCCGGAGGGAGTGCAACACCATGAAAGTCCCGAATTTTTAACAATACAGATGTGTGTATATGGTAATGTAAGATTGAATTTTGTGGACTGCGAAACCCTTTCACCGCCAAAGTCGCATTTTAACACCACAGTGATTTAACACCTATGTCACTAAAAGGCATCAAAATGGGGTCTATTATCCAAAGACCCTATTGTCTTAGTTTTGGGATGTAAGGATAGACCTTTTTTAAAAATATAATTACGTCACAGAACAATCCCCAAGATTGCAGATGGATTTTGTTCTCTACCCAGGCATATTTAATGGAATTTGTTTGGGGGAGCTGAAATATGGCTGGCAGTGAAAGGGTTCAGAGCTCCTCGCTCACCTCCTCCTATGACAGAGACAATGGTGATGAGACAGGCGTCGATCTCGCGGGTGAACTCCCGCACGGCCTGGTTGGGGTCCTCGTAGGTGTGCGGGTCTATGTAGGTCCTCACCGAACTGTGCACCGACCCAGGCGATGGGAACAGCGGCATGGTCACTGCCGTACACACGCACGCGGATTATTATAACATAATAATATCGATGGCTTAGAGTCAAAAACGGACCATCTTCAGATAGACTTATTTTAGAATTTACTGCAAAAAAATAAAATAATGATGTGTATTATATTTTTTTTTAAATGTGAAAAAAGTATAAATGACTCTGTACACACATAAGCGGAATATTCCATGCGGAAACCCGTGCGCAATCCATAAATAAGAGAAACAAAGAAGGGAAAAGATTTGCGCATGTGTCCGAATTTCCCCCTATATGCCTTAACTTTTATCCTTCTTTCTTCCACTTATTTAGGGTTTTCCGTACGGAACTTACGCGTCTAATGTGAACCCGGCCTAAGGCATCAATATGTATGCAAACATATAGAAACATTCACAGCAAGCGGGCACACACACATACACACACACACGTGCGCGCACGCACGCACACACACACACACACACACACACACACACACACACACACACGCGCGCGCACGCACCCCCACAC
>CM065686.1:41027507-41037507 GCA_017654935.2 Phymorhynchus buccinoides
GATCTGAGGTTGCGTTCTGGTAAGGTTGCGCTAGGTTGCTTGGCCTGAAGTTGCGTTCAAAAACGTACACAGACACATGGACAGAGGGATTTAGAACAAGAAGAGGTGGCAATGCGTGCGCTACCTTCATAGCAGGAGGAGGATCATGATCATGGCAATGGCCAATAACATACACAGACACATAGACAGGTAGGCTATTTCATAGCAAAAACGGGTGGCAAGGCGTTATACTATGAACACCTTTACACTATGAATCATAGCAGGATGATGATCTTCATGGCAGCAATGGTCACGAACATACACGTACACATGGGCAGAAAGGCTACACAATAGCAAGGCAGACCTGGTTACCCCCTACACAAGTCTTGGTTTAACCCTTTCATTGACACTGTCGCCTCTTGGCACCACGGTGATTTAACACCCATGTCACTGAAAGGCATCAAATGAGGGTCTGGTATCCAGTGACAATATCTTCTTAATTTTGGGAGGTAAGGATAGGCCCTATTTTATGCATGTCAGAGAGGAATCCCCAATATTGCAGACATAATCTTTTCTCTATCCAGGTAAGCTTAATGGAAAGTTTTAGCTGAAGAATGACTGGCGTTGAAAGGGTTTTAAACGATTTTTTTCCAAATTTGAAAATCAATATAGCAGTAACATAAACAAATGGAAACGAGCACAGCAAGCTTAAAGCTTATACAAGTCTTGAGTGGTCTAGATGGCTGAAATGAGTAGTTTTGGTGTAGTCCTATTCAATTCATTAAAACCCCTTCAACGCTAGCCATTCGTCAGCCACAATTTACCATTAAACTTACACAGGTAGAGAATAGATTCCGTCTGCAATATTGGGGATTCCTCTCTGACATGCATAAAATAGGGCCTATCCTTACCTCCCAATACTAAGAACATAAGGTAACTAACTGTATACCAGACCCTCGTTTGATGCCTTTCAGTGACATGGGTGTTAAACCATTATGGTGCCAAGAGGCGACAGTGGCGATGAAAGGGTTTTAAACCATCAAACACTGTTCAATTAAAATGAGAAGCAGTCAAGATTTAAAGAGCATTGTTATCAATTTTGAGGAGGAGTAGTAGAGGTCCAAATCGAGTAGAATACTACTCGAAAAGAGTAGAGTAACCAGGTCTGAGAAGGGTTGGCAGGGAGTTCTTGTTCTTCTTCCTCTCTTTGTGGCCCACGATCATTTAATTGATCATTCTGGCACACTCAGGAAAAACAAAAGACTGCAAATAAGTTAGAATGACGACCATGATGGCTGGCGAGGTTGGTTTTTGTTTGTTTGTTTGTTCCTTGTTATTACCTTCGTAGCAGGATGATGATCATGATGGTAGCAATGGCCATACACAGCAGCACGGCCACGATCGAGCCCACCACGATCCCGATAGGTGTGCTGGCTGCAACACCGTACACACACACACATACAGCAACCATTAGGCCGCGTACACATACACGCGGATGTTCACGTAGAAACCCATGCGCAATCAGCAAATCAGTAAAAGAAAGAAGAAAAAAACAAAGCGGACGTGTCCGTGTTTCCCCTAATCCGTATATTTTTCCCCCCTTCTTTCTTTTAATTATTGATTATTTCCGCGTGGAAAATCAGGGTGTACTGTGTACCAGGCCTTATGGTATAAATTAGGAAAACAAGTAAAGAGTATTTTAGAGAAAATCCTGATCGCTTCTCGGCCTTTTGGCTAAGACAGTGATTCAGGAACATAAATTTTTGTTTATACCCTGGTTGGTTTGTTCAGCCCGTCGTACATGGCGAAAGCTGATACACGACGTTAAACTGAACTTCCATCCAAGAGCATTCGACGGAAGGCAGTTGCTTGTAAACAAGCCCTAATAAGCGAATAGGCTTAAGCAAATAAGGATAACATTCTAAAACACACAATGCTGATGTATTTGAATGTTTTTCAAGGAATGTTACAACCTATGTATAGTACACCACGGTCGGACAAACTGACAAGCATAATTGTACACGCGCACGTGCACAAACACAAAAGCGCATGCACAATAATGCGCGCACCGAAAGTATACACATAGGGAAAACTTTACATACAGAAATAAACCGCTTCTGTTTACACACACACACACACACACACACAAACACACACACATAACAAACACACACACACACAAACATGCACACAGACACACAGACACACACACACACACATACAAGCACAACACACACCATTTTTGTTGCAAATGTCCCACACGCATAAAAGTGTTGTTCACACTTTTCGCTTTCAACTGAAGGAAATAGTTTCTTCTTCTTCTTCTTCTGCGTTCCCAACCCAGACCATATGGCCATAATGGGTAAGGTACGTATGTGTCCGGTTTTCAGTCTTCACTGGTCTCCCCGCTGCGTACAGCCGACACATTCCGATTTCGGAGGAGCTCAAAGGAAAAACAAATATTTGGAAGTGTTTGTTTTTAAAGGCAGGAGAATGGGCCAATCAAAGGGAAAAAGCAAAGTCAAACAGAGTGGCAGATTAGAGGAAGTTATACAAGCACAGAACTTCCAGAAGGTGTGGGGATGTGGGAACTATGTTTTTTTACGAAAGACCCCCAGGCATTCCCACGGGGAGAGACTCGTGGAGGGGGCGGGGTCGTCTAGCTCCCCGTAAGGGGAGGCACGAGGCATCCACCCACTGCATGCCCCGCGAGAAGAGTTAAAATAAGTATTAGTATTAGGCTAGGTTATTAGTATTAGGTATTTTTAGTATTAGTATTATTAGGCACTTTATAGTCACAGAGGCGTCTCTGTGAAATTCGGGTTGCTCCCACCTGGAGAGCGTGTCGCAGCCAGAGCCGCGCCACCCACTTTTTATTATTTTTTTTTTGTGCATGCGATTTTTGTGTGACTGATGAGGAAGGAAAGGGGGCAGGGGTAAATTTTGACCAAATGACAACTTTTTCGTTGCCACTGGGTTTAACGTGTGCTAAGTGCATGGGCACACGGGACCTCGGTTTATCGTCTCATCCGAAAGACTCCACGTTCAGACCGTAAGGCCTAGTGCAAAGTGAGAGGAAAAATCCCCAGTACCCAGGTTCGAACTCGGGTTTACTTGACACGAAGCGAACGCGCTACAACTGTGCCACTCTACACACACACACACACACACACACACACACACACACACACACACAGACACACACACACACACACACACACACACACACACACACACACACACACACACACACACACAGACACACACACACAGACACACACACACACACACACACACACACACACACACACACACACACACAGACACACACAGACACACACACACACACACACACACACACACACACACACACACACACACACACACACATACACACACACACACACACACACACACACACACACACACACACACACACACACACACACACACACACAAGAATTGACCCTTAAGTGAATAAGACAAATGAGAAATAACCCAGTACGGGGTGTACTGACTTTCCCCCTCGTAGTCCGGCACAGTGAGCACCTCCAGGGGTTCGCTGAAGTCCCCCCATCCCTTGGAGGTCTCTGCGGATACCTGAAAACAACGGAAATAACAATAATAGTAATAATAATAATAGTACATTTATATAGCGCTTTACCTCAAATGAGCCCACAACGCTTTACGATCAATTATTCATCAACAAGTAGATTACAAAAATAGTATTTAAGAATGACACAAACCAGCAACAACGCATATACAAAGCAACTCTCTCTCTCTCTCTCTCTCTCTCTCTCTCTCTCTCTCTCTCTCTCTCTCTCTCTCTCTCTCTCTCTCACACACACACACACACACACACACACACACACACACACACACACACACACACACACACACACGCGCACACATGTATCGACACCGATTCCTTATTCATCTTTCATTCAGTAAGCCATAGCAACTGCGCACATTGACTGACCACATACACCAACACACATACACAAACGTTAGAGGATACACATACAAATACACTCACACACAACGTACGCACGCAGACAGACACACACACACACACCGATTATAATACAAAGTAAGATTTATGACAATGTAGGCCAAAGCATAGAATCATATTATATATTATAGTATACTATGTGTCACACGAACACACAGAAGCACATCTACTGGTGTACCATGCCCTTGATTGGACCCCACCTCTCTCTCACTCTCGTCTAGAGGATCTCTCTCTCTCTGTATGGTTGCGTGTACACATCTACAGACTTATTTATTACGATGGCTTGGAGTCAAAACGGACTATCTTTAGATAGACCATTGACGTATTATTGGATTTATTACAAAAACTAATAATTGTATCAAACAAAGACTGCAGAAACATGACAATGTAGGCCTTTTTATATTTCAGCAGACTTTTTTTTATACAAATGATTAGTTTTTGTAATAAGTTCAATAATATGTCAATGGACTATCTAAAGATAGTCCGTTTTGACTCCAAGCACACAGAAAAAAACAAATACTGGTGTACCATGCCCTTGATTGGACCCCACCTCTCTCTCTCTCTCTCTCTCTCTCTCTCTCTCTCTCTCTCTCTCTCTCTCTCTATGGTTGCGTGTGCGCGCACGTGCGGGTGTGTGTGTGTATGGTTACACGCATGTATGCATGCACAAGTATTAACAATTATGCATGTGCGTATGCAAGTTTTAGAAATCCATAGTTCAACCTAACTTGTATCATAATAGCACAGGTCTGCTTTGCTACCTTTATGTTCAAATATGTATGTTTAATAGTATGCCTTGCCATGTTTGTATTCTATGTTCGTATATTTATCAAGGACAGATTGGAAGACTAGGCGTTGCCTAAAATCTTTATCCTTAAAAAATAAAGTTCAAGTTTTCAACTCTCTCTCTCTCTCTCTCTCTCTCTCTCTCTCTCTCTCTCTCTCTCTCTCTCTCTCTCTCTCTCTCTCTCTCTCTCTCTCTCTCTCTCTCTCTCTCTCTCTCTCTCTCTCTCTCTCTCTCTCTCTCTCTCTCTCTCTCTCTCTCTCCTCCTCCTCCTCCTTCTTCTTGGACTGTTTCTTTTGCTGTTTATCTCATATGTTTTTTTCTGTTTTAAACGTTTTTAGTTCAGTTTGTCTCATATTAAGACACAAACAAACACTATAAATCAATAGCTTAAGAAATAAACTAGTAAACTTAAAGAGAAAAAAATACATATTGAGATAAAGTAGAATATAATTTAACACAAAACTGATTATGGCTCCCCCTCCACCTGCGTGCGCATCTCGACCCTTCGAACGGAAGTGTCGCCATCTTAGTCCTTATTTGTGTGTAAACAAAGTGAAAATGTTATCTAAATGTGTAAAGAAAACATCCAGATGTCATAAATACAGTTTAGATAAGTTTCGAATTGGAACAGCCAAATACGCAGCATCGATCTGGCATTTTTCAAAAAAAGTTACTGACTAAGATGGCGGTCTCCCATAATATGGCGCTCCTTGTGGCCGGATATGACGACACGTGGGTACCAGCCATAAAAACAAACCAACAAAGAAAATGTATAGTACTAACCATAATAAAAAAAAATAATTAAAGAATTTTTTTTTTTTTTTTACATCATTCACAAAAAGGCCTGGATCATGAACATTGTACGTAGGTCACAATAAATCGAGTTGCGCATTGTCCAATATAATGTTTTTCTGTCGGTTATATGCTTTTTGTCCCTAAAAATATGTTTACTACCAATTTCCCCATTTTGATTAACGGTTTATTAAAATGTCTCTGTCGCGTTTTCTCTCCACCTTTAAAAAAACAAACAATCATCAGACTCGCTCCCTTCCTGCGACTTTGCTGATGTCTTTTCATTAAAAACAAATATATCTGTCTGTCTCCATTTGTCCGTCTGTCTGTCTGTCTGTCTGTCTGTCTGTCTGTCTGTCTGTCTGTCTGTCTGTCTGTCTGTCTGTCTGTCTGTCTGTCTGTCTGTCTGTCTGTCTCTCTCTCTCTCTCTCTCTCTCTCTCTCTCTCTCTCTCTCTCTCTCTCTCTCTCTCTCTCTCTCTCTCTCTCTCTCTCTCTCTCTCTCTCTCTCTCTCTCTCTCTCTCTCTCTCTCTCTCTCTCTCTCTCTCTCTCTCTCCAAAGTGTCCTGTATTACGTACAAGGTTCCTGTCCTGTTTGTTCAGTTACCTTGCCCTTCTGTCTCCAGTGGGTTTGTCTGTTGTTGTTGCTGTTTGCTTTCCTTTCCCATATCTCCGTTTAAAAAAAAACCTCCCTCTCTTCCTCCCCAACCAAACGTTCTCCAATCCTTCCTTCATCCCTTCCTTCCTCCCTCCTCCCATCTTCCCGGCTTTCCACGCCCATTAGGAAATTAGACCCAAAGTAAGCAAGGCGATCAAATCGGGTTAAAGCCTTCATCTCCCTTTTTCTTATAATATTTTTTGTTGAGAATACACATTTCGAAATCGAATATAATATCCTTGAAGCTTGAAGAAGAAAAACAAACAAACAAACAAACATCCCCCCACCCCACCCCCACCCCCATCCACCACCCCAAAAACACAAAAAAAACCACCCACCCCAAAAAACACACCTCCTCAACTAGATAGGATATTGCAAAGAAAGAGGGCAAAGCGTCAGTTGGGAGAAAGGTGAAATAAGGCAAGATCAGGAAGATTGGAACTGGATTGATGCAATAAAATAATATCACACTTTAGAGATTGGGTTAATAATGTAACTGCATACTATCCACATTTTTCCCCACAATATACTTTGTTCATAACTTGATCGGGGAATGTGGTATTTGTATTATGGCTATGTTATGTAGGCTTGAGAGTATCAATATTGTTTTTTCTTCTTCTTCTCGGGATCAGAATGTTGGCACTGCTAACCTACTTCCCATAGGAAGGAGCAGCATTTGGGAATCGTCGTTTTGTTACCTAGAAAAACATTAATATACATTAATTTTGCATGCATTAGTCTTCATGTTCACTCTCTCACACACACTTTCTCTCTCGTGCTCTCTCAGCTTGCAGGCTGAAGCTTATCTTCTTGTCTTTGTTCTCCCGCTTAGGCCTCTTGGCAGATTATCAATATTATTACATCTTTCTTGGAGATGAAGTCAAAATGTTGGCTATAGAGAGATAGGCAAAACTTGGGGGAATCGTACATTATCCAAACTGTTAGCCGGGTCTAAGACTGCCGTGCGCCGTGTGACATAATGCAAGGGTAGGGGAAGACGGGTAAAAAGCGCATGGGCGGGTAAGAAGCCCACCCCAATTATCTCATGAAATGAAGCAAATTTCAGTCTCATTTTGCCCATGAGACGAGCGTTAATGTCTAGCATTCGTCTCATGGGCAAATTTGACTGACATTTTCTTTATTTCATGAGATAATTGGGGTGGGCTTCTTACCCGCCCATGCGCTTTTTACCCCGTCTTCCCCTAGTTATCTTCGCAGATGTTAACTGGTTAATAATTAAGAATAAAACCAAAACAGTTATCAATATTCAAATCGATTGCAGCAAAACCAAAAGACTTGATAGGTGCTTTCAATAATTATCCCTAAACTGTAAGCATTTATTTAGTCACTAAGCATTTTTTCCATCTCTCTCTCTCTCTCTCTCTCTCTCTCTCTCTCTCTCTCTCTCTCTCTCTCTCTCTCTCTCTCTCTCTCTCTCTCTCTCTCTCTCAGTGTATGTGTGTGTGTGTGTGTGTGTGTGTGTGTGTGTGTGTGTGTGTGTGTGTGTGTGTGCCGATTTCTGTGCGCGCGTGCATGCCTGTGTGTGAGGGAGTGTGTGATTTGTGCACGCGCGTTTGAAAGCGTGCGCGTGTGTGCGTATGCGCGTGTGTAAGCATGTGTGTGTGGCTGTGTGTAGGTGTATGCAAACATTGATGCATTACTTTGTGTTATTGTCATGATAGGGGTTGTTGGCCTAAGTCATTAAACATTCCGAGTTCCAAGTTCTCTCTCTCTCTCTCTCTCTCTCTCTCTCTCTCTCTCTCTCTCTCTCTCTCTCTCTCTCTCTCTCTCTCTCTCTCTCTCTCTCTCTCTCTCTCCCTTTAGGACTCTCACACAGAAAGTTAACTCTGTCCATTCAGATATCTACACGCTGTTGTGTATCTCATCTCTGTTTCTGTCATTCCTTTAGCTTCTTTCTAGGTCTCTGATTCCGTGCCCTGAAAAAATGGCTTCCGCCATACACGACCATCATGTGGAAGTACCAGTGACCATACTACCTCAGTTCTTGTTTCTTGACCATCGTATTTGGCATTTTATAGTCACAGAGGCGCCTCTGTAAAATTCGGGTTGCTCCCACCTGGAGAGCGCGTCGCAGCCAAAGACCCGCCACCCATTCTTTTTCATGCGAGTTTTGTTTAACTGATGAGGAAGGAAAGGGGTGGGTGGGTACATCTTGACCAAATGACAACTTTTTCGTTGTCACTGGGATTAACGTGTGCTAAGTGCATGGGCACACGGGACCTCGGTTTATCGTCTCATCCGAAAGACTCCACGTTCAGACCGTAAGGCCTAGTGCAGAGTGAGAGAACAAAATCCCCTGTACCCAGGTTCGAACTCGGGTTTACTCTGCACGGGGCGAACGCGTTACTTCTGTGCCGCTCTACACCCGTTACAGTTACCAGACGATTAAAAAAGGGAGTTATCTGATTACATTGCAACCTTCCCTACAGATGGAATGGTAGATGTGATCAAGTATGAACGTGTGGACTCGTGCAATACTTTCTGACTCATGTCACACATGCCACTATTGCAAATCCCCGTCGTAATCAAACTGCGAGCTCTGTTTTCTCCGAACAACCAACATTACACCTCAATTTCAAGGAAACAACAGCGCTTCCATATTAACCCTTTCACCGCCAAAGTCGCATTTTAGCACCACAGTGACTTAAGATCTATGTCACTAAAAGGCATCAAATTGGGGTCTATTATCCAAAGACCCTATTGTCTTAGTTTTGGGAAGTAAGGATAGACCTTATTTTATCTATGTCACAGAAGAATTCCCAATACCGCAGATGGATTTTGATCTCTACCCAGGTAAATTTAATGGAACATTTTGGCTGAAATATGGCTGGCGGTGAAAGGGTTAAAGGTTGACCAACGTATCAAAGCACATCGAAATTAAAAACTTGTTAAGGGATGTAAAAATATGGATTATTATAGTAGACTTAAATACCTAAACCTGTTTTCTCTCAAAGAAAGAAGAATTAGAGGGGATCTCATTGAGGCCTATAAAATATTCAATGGTCAAGTTGACTTGTCTTGGAAAAAAATGTTTTGATTCTCCTCAATATAATCTAACAAGGAATGCATATGGTAAAGTTTTTACGGTTTTACTAACATAAGGAAACATTGTTTCAGCATCCGTGTTGCTAACTTCTGGGATGAGTTACCTATTAATCTTCTAATATGTGCACCTAATACTAACACATTCAAAGACCGCTTGGATGATTCTCCAAAATATTTAAATATATTTAGAAGCTTGGACAATTGATTTTTTTATTATTAGGAAACTTGACCGTAATACACCTTGACTACATTTTCGTTGTAATACTTTATGTATACGATGGGACTATATAAAAAGCTTAACGACTTATTTTGTCCCTACTACTACTACTACTACTGCTACTACTACTACTACTACTACTACTACTACTACTACTACTACTACTACTACTACTACTACTACTACTACTACTACTACTACTTGAGTCATAATGAAGAGAAACCAAACCCTCACGAAGGCTTAGTTAAAAACAAACAAACGGAAAGAGAAACAACACAAAACACCATGGGGACACATTAACAATGATCTACCCTAAAAGATAACCCCCAACACCGCCTTCCCATACTCTTCCTCCTCCCAGCCTGATCTCCCCCCCCCCTATCCCCACCCCACCCCCTCTCATGCCAGTAACCCCACAGGGCGGAGGATCCGAGATAAGCCCTGGATGCAGAGAAAGGATTTAAACGCCCCCCTCTTTCTCTCGTGGCTCC
>CM065686.1:41045007-41057507 GCA_017654935.2 Phymorhynchus buccinoides
CAGGCCTACCTTGAATCGCATGATGTCACCAATCATGGCGTGCGGCAGGTCCCAGGCGATGGTGATGTGATCCGAGTTGGAGCTAACCAGCCTCGCCATCACCACCAGAGCTGCAACACCAACAGATACGATCACATTCGGTAACATTGTGTAATGTGAGACTGCGCCCTGTAAACTGTATATAAAATTGGCCTAATTGTTTTTGTGTTAATTGTTCGTGCTTAGTAAAGACCCAATGACGCACCACGATTAAGTCCTTTGGTTTTCTCTGGGTTGCTGTGACCCACACACAAATGTCCCCATATTCAAATTGAGGCTGCTCTTTAAACTGATGTGTCGGTTTGAATTTGGGGCCATTTATATGGGAGTCAGCAGGTCAAAACAAGATTTATTTCCAGTATAAGAGGGAAAGCACGTGAAACTCGTGATTTTGACACGTGATCTGGTGGATCTTTAATATTCTACTTTCCTTTGTTCGATGCTTTTGTTTTCGAGTCCTCCGTGCCCCAATAAGCGGTGGAAGGAGTAAAATCTTTAAATCTTTGAATCTTTGCCATATCCAAAGTAATTGTTCTGCGCGTCTCCCTACAGTTTCGTCAGGGCTTTTTTCTTTTCTTTTTTTAAACGTGTTCTTTATTATTTAAAAATAGCAACTAACAGATTCAGGATTACTTACTTTCGCAGCCAGACAAAGCATTTACAGAGCTGTTTTGTTTTTATAGAAAAGATTCATAAATATGTTGTTTACAAGTAGCCACTACTCATAACTAAAACAGCTGCAGGAAGAAAAAAAGAGTCAATATCATTTTATTGAGGCTCTTTCAGAGACAAAACAATCAGTAAACTGACCAGATGCCTCAGTGGGGGGGGGGGAGAGAGAGAGAGAGAGAGAGAGAGAGAGAGAGATCGAGAGAGAGAGAGAGAGAGAGAGAGAGAGAGAGAGAGAGAGAGAGAGAGAGAGAGAGAGAGAGAGAGAGAGAGAGGGGGGAGGCAAACACTCATTGAACTGACCAGAGGCCTCAGTGGTGGCCACAATAGACAAAACACTCATTGAACTGACCAGAGGCCTCAGTGGTGGCCACAATAGACAAAACACTCAGTGAACTGACCAGAGGCCTCAGTGGTGGCCACAATAGACAAAACACTCATTGAACTGACCAGAGGCCTCAGTGGTGGCCACAATAGACAAAACACTCAGTGAACTGACCAGAGGCCTCAGTGGTGGCCACAATAGACAAAACACTCAGTGAACTGACCAGAGGCCTCAGTGGTGGCCACAATAGACAAAACACTCAGTGAACTGACCAGAGGCCTCAGTGGTGGCCACAATGAAGGCGGAGGCCACAGCCCCACTGATGTTGCTGACGCCGTTCTCCGCGTACACCGACACCCCGTACGACATGCTGGCCCTCAGCCCGCTCAGTGTCACACTGCGACACACACACAAAGATTCAAAGATTGTTTAATCCTTTGACACACACACACGCACGCACACACAATCATTATAATGAAAAGTAAATTACAAGATCATCAGACACACTGAATTACAAATTCATCCCCCCCCACCACCCCCCCACCCCCACACACACAGACGAACACGCGCGCACAAACACACACACACAATCATAATAAAAAGATGGAAGTTCAGTTTAACGTCGCGTATCGGCTTTCGCCATGTACGACGGGCTGAACCAACCAACCAGGGTATGAACACAAATTTATGTTCCTGAATCACTGTCTTAGCCAAAAGGCCGAGAAGCGATCAGGATTTATAATAAAAGGTAAATTACAACTACTTATACACACGCACGTACGCACGCACACACACACGCATGCACACACACACACACACACACACACGCACGCACACACAATCATTATAATGAAAAGTGAATTACAAAATCATCACACACACTGAATTACAAATTAACACACACATACGCACACATGCAAGCATACACACACACACACACACACACACACACACACACACACACACACACACACACACACACCTGGTGGCATTGAACCCCGCCTTTCCAGGCCGGTAGACCACCTGGGAGCCACACTCGGCGCACACCACGCGGTACTGAAGGTCGTAGCGACCCCCAAGGTCATTGGGCCGATTCCAGGTCAAGGTCACGTGGTTGGAAGAAGCGGCCTTGACCTCAAGGTTCCTCGGTTTAGACGGAGGACCTGGGATACAGAGCACAGCGTTGAAGTGTGACAAACCTGGGTGGAAAACGTTCTTGAGAAAAAGACATGGCAGGATACCAGCTGTGGTCAAAGCCGCCATCTTGGGGTAAGTATAACAGGTGAACTAGTTGAATGCTACGCCATATTTATCCCAAGATGGCGGCTGGGCCCCTCTTGACAAAAAAAAGGAAAATGGTGACAACTGATATCCAGCCACGGAAGCCTTTCCTCTTGCGATGTTTATACTATACAGTGGTGCACTATAATCAAGGACAAAGACAATGCAGAGAACAAAATACAGGAAAACGATTACTATCTTTAGGGCCATGCAGCAATGGCATGAATAGACAGTCAAAACAAACAGACAGACAGACAGACAGGCAGGAAGGCAGACAGACAGACCGACCAGCAGACACACACGCAGAGATAGGAGACTGATAGGGAGATAATCAGTATCAAATAAACAGACGGGCTCACGGATGTAGGACTATGACTGTCTTGCTGTCCACCAGTGTCCTGCAGTAGCCGGACTGACAGGCAGACAGGCAGACATACAGGCAGACAGGCTCACATGTACAGGGCTGGGTCTTGCTGTCCATCATCAGCATCTCCCTGTAGAAGCCGGTCTGGCAGACAGACTGACAGACAGACAGGCAAACAGACAGACAGACTATCAGACTCACGAGTGCCGCGCTGGGTCTTGCTGTCCATCACCGCCCTGTAGTCGCAGATCTGGCAGACAGACAGACAGACAGACAGGCTCACGAGTGCAGGGCTGCGTCTTGCTGTCCATCATCGCCCTGTAGAAGCCTATCTGACAGACAGACAGACAGACAGACAGACAAGCGAACAGACAGACTATCAGACTCACGAGTGCAGGGCTGGGCCTTGCTCTCCATCATCGCCCTGTAGAAGCCGGTCTGACAGACAGACTGACAGACAGACAGGCAAACAGACATACAGACAGACTATCAGACTGACCTGTGCAGGGCTGGGCCTTGCTCTCCATCATCCGCCTGTAGAAGCCGATCTGGCAGACAGACTGACAGACAGACAGGCAAACAGACAGACAGACAAACAAGCTCTCAGACTCACGTGTGCAGGGTTGAGTCTTGCTGTCCATCATGGCCCTGTAGTAGCCGGTCTGGCAGGTGCACTGGGCGGAGGCCTCGGTACTGGCGTGGCTGAACCCTGGACACTGGACACAGGCCTCGGCCCCTTCTGACCACTTGAAGGTACCCCTGGGGCAGGCTGTGCCACACAACATCAGAAAAAAGAGAGGCACGGTGAACCATAAGGAACGCGAAATTAAGGGCGTGATAAGCACGTTATATTTAAAAGAGAAGCGCGTTAAAACACCAGGCGTACATGACATGAGTGTACATATGACTGTGTTTGCGTGGGGGTGACGGTGGGAATGCGAGCGCCTGTGAGTATGTTCGATATGTATGATGTAATCTTGCATGTGGAGTGAATTTTAGTTTTGTTAAGCGCCATGAGTAGTTCGTCTAGAATGTGCGCTCTATAAATGACTTCATTATTATTATTATTATTATTACATGCATCACATCGTGGTAGGGCAAGGATGACTGAAGTAACGCGTTCGCATCGTAAGCAACATGTCCGGGATAGTTTCCCGGTCATAGCAGAAGGTGGTTTTTTCTTTAATAAATATGCTCATCATCTATTCGACCTTACGGTCTTTCAGATGAGACGACAAACGCTGAGGTCCCGTGTGCTTCACGCACGTTAAAGACCCCGGTAGCAACAAAGGAGTAGTGAATTGGTCAACATTAATCCCCTTTTCTTCTCGTTTGTTTTTCGACATACTGTACTGGGCCTTCTTCTTGATATTGTAAGCCCAATGACTAGTCATTCTTAGCAGGCTGTGTGTGTGCTCACCATTAACATTATATTTTAAAAAATAGCAGGCCCAACTGTACTGCTCTAACAAAATGAGTGCCATCTTCTGCCCTTAGCACTTTATCTCTATACTAGCCCATGTGTTACCAGTTTCTGAACACATTTATTAATGAGAAGTTTGTCAGCATAACTACGACAATGAAATTGCAAAAGCTTTCTTCAACTAGTAAGATGAATGTGTTTTTTCCAAAGTGGGTTGCCTAAGAAACCGCTTTTAAAAAATTTAATCACACAAGGTAAACACCCGAACGCCCGCTTTGAAACCGTATAATATATCGATTTTTATTCATTCTTTATCTCATACACCCAACCATGGACCACGCTTTATTTGTATGTAACTGTCCAAGGTCTCTTGAACATATTTTAACTCGACCTTCATCGATTTGATCTTCCTCACATTTCAGACAAAAACCAAAGTGATTTTTGTTGATTATTAAAAGCTTTGCTAGCACATTTGTAATGAATTAATCTTTAACCCTTTCACCGCCAAAGTCGCATTTTAGCACCACAGTGATTTAACACCTATAACACTAAAAGGCATCAAATTGGGGTTTATTATCCAAAGACCCTATTGTCATAGTTTGGGGAAGTAAGGATAGACCTTATTTAATATATGTCACAGAAGAATCCCCAATACTGCAGATGGATTTTGTTCTCTAGCCAGGTAAATTTAATGGAAATTTGTGGCTGAAATATGGCTGGCGGTGAAAGGGTTAATTCAATGTCTATTCACACGAATAGTGATCTTAGACGATATGCAAAAATTTAACCAATTAATAATATAAAAAAATACATGCAAGCTTAAACATTTGTAAGTGGAATATGAGAGGGTGGTTGGTAGTGTCACCTTTGTAATAACAGAAACTAAAGCAGCAGCAAACCCAGCGCACACTCCAACCATGGCGTGAGTGCAAAACAAAGGCATTAATTTCACATGGAAATCACAGAAGGCTAGGTATGGGGGTGGGGTGGGCGATAGTCTGGACCGAAAAAGCAGCTGCAGCAAAATATGACGGGAGCAATTATCACGGTTGTGGAATAGACCTGACCAATTAACCAACATTTATCGTCATTATCCTTACTGGCAGGTGCGCGAGAAGAGTGCGTGTCCACGTAAGTGCGCGTGTGTACGACAGACAGGCAGACAGAGCAAGAGAGGCGAGGAGCATGAGTACGCACGCACGTGTTTGTGCGTGTGTTTGTGTGCGCGCGTGCGAAGGGGAGAGAGAGGAGAGAGAGAGAGAGAGAGAGAGAGAGAGAGAGAGAGAGAGAGAGAGAGAGAGAGAGAGAGAGAGAGAGAGAGAGAGAGAGAAGAGAGAGAGAGAGAGAGAGAGAGAGAGAGAGAGAGAGAGAGAGAGAGAGAGAGAGAGAATGGGGGTGGAGGGCTTACACCCTTCTCCGTACATCTATTCCTACGTCTCCATGTCTGGATGAATCACTGTACGCACTAGAGTGCGCATGTATGCATGCAAACCCATATCTGTTCGCACAAGTATGTGCGCACGTGCTTGTTGAAGTTCTAGTGTGTCTGCACACGCAGACGCACGCACACACACACATATACTCACACACGCGCGCGCACGCGCACACACACACACACACACACACACACACCAGGGCTCCCAGGGACCCCCATTTGGGGGTCTATGAAGCACTACAATTCTCAAAGACCCTCTAAAACAATGTGCAGGGGGTCCCAGGGATGCACTAGAAAAATTATTTTTAGCCACTGGGACCCTCTATCCTGCCTCTAGGACCCTCTATACTGTAAGTGAAGGAGTCCCTGGGACCCCTTGTTTTGCAGGACGATTGGGAGCCCTGCACACACACACACACACACACACACACACACACACACACACACACACACACACACACACACACACACACACACACACACACACAGACGCAATCACTCACACAGAGAGCAATCCATGTGCACTTCATTACATTAATGCATGACAAGCTCACAAGCGAGTCAAATAACACCTTTTATATCACGATGATGAAGAAAATACGACTTCTATTCTTTCCTTCCCTATTAAACGTCAACAAGCGCGTTTGCTTTGCTTTTTTCTCTCTCTCTCTTCTTTTCTTTCTTTGTTGTTCCAAGCGATTGTCCCTATCAAAGAATGGATCAGGCTCCAGCGTGTCTAATTGATTGAGTTCCTTCTCTCTATTGTACCATATCATATTGTTAGCATCACACGTGCTATATGGTGTTTTTTTGTGAGCGCTAGAGCGCGCGCGTGTCTGTGTGTCTCTCTGTTAGCAGGCGCGTTCGTGTTCATTTAAGAGAGAGAGAGAGAGAGAGAGAGAGAGAGAGAGAGAGAGAGAGAGAGAGAGAGAGAGAGAGAGAGACGAGAGAGAGAGAGAGAGAGAGAGAGAGGGCGGGGGGGGGAGAAGAAGAAGTGAGAAAGTGAGAGACAATGAGAGAATGAGAGAATGTGTGCGTGTGTGTGTGTGTGTGTGTGTGTGTGTGTGTGTGTGTGTGTGTGTGAGAGAGAGAGAGAGAGAGAGAGAGAGAGAGAGAGAGAGAGAGAGAGAGAGAGAGAGAGAGAGAGAGAGAGAGAGAGAGAGAGAGAGAGAGAGAGAGAGAGAGAGAGAGAGAGAGAGAGAGAGAGAGAGAGAGAGTACTGAGTTTATGCATTGATACACTGAGTGTGTTCGCAGAGATACCCACAAGCTCTCTCTCTCATACACACATACATACTACTACATTTCCACTACTGCTAGGCCTACTACTACTACTACTACTACTACTACTACTACTACTACTACTACTACTACTACTACTACTACTACTACTACTACTACTACCACTACTACTTGTGTTTTTTTGTCTTACCTCCCCCCTCCGTCTCCCTCTCAGTAACGATAAAGGAAAAACACTCACAATGTTCCTCTGAATTCCACTTCGTGAATGTATGACAAGCCGAGCGGAATTAATAATATTAATTATGATATAATAATTATTATTAGTTCCCGAGTTCTCTATAACACGTAAACAATGTTTCTTTAAAAACTATTTGCTTTCATTTTTGTCATCATGTTTTTATACCTGCTATCCATAACAAGGGCGCAAGAAGCGCCAACCTGTCTAATTCACTGATAGAAGATCTAGCCTTTGTTCGTCCGATCTCCCACTATGAATACCTCGTTGTTGGGGCTGTATCTCTGTGTTTGTCAACCCCATCTCTCTCTATTTCCCATCTTCTCCCTCCAGAGCTTCAAGTTGTCTTCAGACTTCATGGGTCATACGACCCTTGGCTGCTCAAAACGATGGGTCAATTTTCAAAACGATGGGTCCATTTTCAAAACGATGGGTCAATTTTCAAAATGATTGGCCACTTAAGCGGCGCAACGGTTTCATTCATTAAATGGCTGTCAAACTGGATGCGCCAAACGAGCGCATCCCAACGTGTTGATGTGCGGTGTTGTTGTTTTTTACGAAATATATGCGTCATTGGCGCGGGCGCGCCGACAATCTGAAGCTCTGCAATCACACAAATACACACTCCATACATGTATGCACGCACGCATGTAAGGACACACATTTATCCCCCCCCCCCCAACACACACACACACATCTACCTGTACTTCATAGCATGAATGGAGCAGCCACATACCACCTTTTTTGCTATGGTAATGGAGACAACACTGCCCTCTCTTCATTATTTACCCTTAAAGGGAAAACAACCGATCCCAGGGATCGGGTCGTTCTCGCCAGAAAAGCTATGCCTCGCGGTGGCTCGCACAGCAGAGAACAAAGAAGGGCGAACCGTCTCTCTCGCCAGCTGTGATTCAGATGCGGCGTGCGCTCAGCGCCTCCCCTCTTTTATAGTCCGGCCGTGCCTTTAAAACAAAGCTGCTCTTTTCCTTTGCCCACCACCTCCCTTTTAGTTGTTGATTTGTACCCCCCCCCCCCCCCCCCCCCCCCAATGACTGTTCATGTAAAATATAACAGGCTCCAACGCGTCTAACTTGATTGAAAGATCAGCCCTTTGTTCAGTCTTTCATCCTAGTGATATCGTATTGTTAGCATGACACTGTGGAGGTTTCTGTCCCCTTCACTGCTATTTCGTGTGCTTTGTTTTTTTTGCTGTCAAACGACTTTAGGCCTACTACTGAGTGACCCCAAAAGAACAAACCCATCTTCAGTCATACAGCCCAGACAATGCTGTTGGTACGTGCCAACTTAGGATGAAAATAAATGTCAATTAGTGAAGAACATCATCACTATAATTGTACTTTTTAAAAGTCGCTTTGTCTGTCCTCACCTCAAATGCGAATTTTTTTTAATATTTTTTTATTTATGGCTTGGAGTCAAAACGGACTATCTTTAGATAGTCTATTGACGTATTATTGAACATATTGTGAAAACTAATAACTTGTTCAAATAAAAGACTGCAGAAATATACAAAAAGCATCACCCCCATTGTATATTATTTGCAGTCTTTTTTTTAATACAAGTTCTTAGTTTTCGCAATAACTTCAATGATAAGTCAATGGACTATCTAAAGATAGTCCGCTTTGACTTCAAGCCATCAACACCCAACTCGTTCAGCCAATCATTAGGTCCAAACAGAAAGCTAGCGGGAAGAGAAGCTACCAGGAAGTCTTCAGATACTGAGGGTGGTGAGGCGAGGAGGGAGGGGGGAGGAGGAGGACGGGGATGATGAGGTAGAGGATGGAATGGGGGTAGTGGAGGGCTCGGCGAAAGAGCATTCTCTCTCAAAAGCCCAATCAGACCAGCTCATTATCTGCCTCTTTTCTTTTTCTTTTTTTCTTTTTTTAACGACGGAAGCTTTCTCGAGTAGCTGTCAAAGCAGCTTTGCGCAGGCTTCAACTCGTTCTCTGGACAAGTAGCGACAGTGGCAGGCAGCTTAGCTTATGCCGGCATCTCCATGCGACAGACAACCAACCTCCCCCGTTCCGCGGGCAATATATAACGCGAGTGAAGCTTGGTGTTAAAAAAGTTCAAATGAAGACAAGGCACCCGAATCCAAACATTATTACCTTGGCTGCTCATTCCGTACTTTCTTGTCGTATTCATGACTCATTCAGGCATACTGACTTTTAGTGATGATAAAAATGCATAGATTTTTTTTTTCAATTATGGAGTATGTGTGTGTGTGTGTGTGTGTGTGTGTGTGGGGGGGGGGTGTGTGTGTCGAATTAAAAATCAATGTAAATGGAGTCAGAATTGGCCATCATTTTGTTTGAAACCACACGCACACAAAACACACACAGAAAGAAAAACAACAGAAACAATTTCAAATAACAAAGAAACAAACAAAATGAATAGACAGCACAGACAGACAGACAGACAGACAAAACAGATGCTGCCACATAGTTATCTCGTTACCGACTCACGGGTGCATTGGGTGTGGCTGGGGCTGCCCTGATACCCGGGTCTGCAGACACACTCCCCCTTGGACTCCCGGTACCACAGACAGACAGACAGACAGACAGATCCTGCCACATAGTTACATGGATGCAACTGAAGACGGAAAATCAAAAAACAGGCAAGGCAGGGGTCCAGGGGCCACCCAGACCTTTGTTGGGCGGTCAAGGGGGCAACGCCCCCCTGAAGCTGAAGAAAAAGCAAAATCGTACTCAATTTGAAGCTTATTCCAGGCTTGTAAAGTGAGAATTTAACACTTTTTCCCCTTGAACTTTGAATCAAATTTGTTTTTGGTGGTCAAAATTTTGAAAAACTGGCGCCGCCTGGTTTTCAAATTTTGAAAAACAAGCGCCGGCTTGTATCCATGCAGTTATCTCGTTCCAGACTCACGGGTGCATTGGGTGCGGCCGGGGCTGCCCTGGTAGCCGGGCCTGCAGACACACTCCCCCTTGGACTCCCGGTACCACTGGCCGTTGGTCTGGCAGAAGTGGGTCGGGGCGGTCCTCTCCGCCGCGTTCTCCACGCACACGCCGTTGTACTCCTCCACCCTCTGCCCCGCCGGCACCTCCTCGAAGTAGGCGAACTCCACGCGCAGCTCGGGGCACGTGACGTAGAACACGCGCACCGAGGTCAGGGTCACGCACGAGCCCTCGTCCTGGAAGGCGAAGTAGACCCCGCGCAGCTGGGGGTTGAGGGTGACGGAGCGGCGTTCGATGTTGATGGTGATCTTGTCCTGGGGCCGCTCCCACATGTAGTCCGCCGCCACCTGTTGCACAGTCATTCGGTGACAGGACACGTCAGGCACGAGGCTGTGTGTGTGTCAGACCAGCTGACATAAGCTAGAACACCATCAGACCTGTTTACTCCAGGATCGTTCCCACCATCTTGATATCTACTAATGACCCATGTTTCAGACCGGAGGACGTTAAACGGATTTTCATTCATAAGCTAGAACACCAATTCAGACCTGGTTACTCTACTCTTTTCGAGTAGTATTCTACTCATTTTGGACCTCTACTATTCTTCAAACGTGAAAATGCTCTTTAATTCTTGATTACTACTCATTTTCAGTGAACTTTATTTGATGGTTTGATGAATAGAACTACGCATTTTGCACTAAAACTACTCATTTCAGCTACTAGACTACTCAAGACTTGTGTAGGGGGTAAACAGGTCTGCCGCAAAGCTACATCGAAATGTTGTTACGTTCTGCATGGTTGTGCGGGGGATTGTCTTAAGCCATGACAAGCTCCTAGCATAACATCCTCGGTCTAAAATCCTCCGAAGTCGGAGTGTGGCTAACCCACGTGGCGGGGTAATCAAAACCGGTCACACATCACATAATGTTCTCATCCCTAGCTGGTACATTTGTACCATAGTGTACAAGTGCTTCGGCTGTTGGTATGATCCCTGGAGTCTTTAAGCCATGGTAAGACAACAACAACAACAATAACAATGACACGTCAGCAGTCAGCACGCAGGAAGCGCTAGTTGTCCGGTGGAGAACTCGTTAATATCTTATAAGGGTCTGTGCACATTACACGCGGAAACCTCATGCGCTTATATCCGCGAATAAGAAAGTAAGGAATAAGCCGATGGGATAAGCGCACGAGTTTTCGAGCGTAATGATTGCGCTGTCCCCTCGCCTATCTTGTGGTGGCAGTCAGAAACGACAGACTGGTCACTCTGCTATGACATCAAGGAAGGAAGATAGCAGAGTGATTAAGACGTTCGCCTGCCGATTTCAATGCGTGACTGCAGCGTGAGTGACCCGGGTTCGAATCCCGGCCTCGCCCTTTCTTTCTAGTTCATCAGGAAAATCGAACTGAACGTCGAGTCCTTCGGATGGGGACTTAAAGCTAGTCTGACCCGTGCGCTTTACGCACGTAAAAATCCTACGGCAGTTAAAAGTCGGTAAGAACAGGGATAAACCCCGCTGCCTGGTATGACCAAATTGATAGCTAGGTTTCCCAATAGGCTTCTCACCCTGCCATCCACCCCCAAAAAACCCCCACAAAAATAAATCCCACAAACAAAACCCACACACCAAAAAACCCAAATAATACATAAGTTAAAAGGGTAGGCGCTGTACTTGCGGCAACGCACTCTCCGGGGGAGAGCAGCCCGAGACTTATCTCTGTGACTAGAATATACCACAAATACCAATACCAAAAAATATTCTAGTCCAGCCCACTGGAAGAGCGGGCTGTCCCCTCGCCTATCATCTGGTAGTCGTAGTCGGAAACGACATGCTGGTATACACTAGAAGTGGGGGGAAAAACCGGTTTGAACCGAAAAACCGGTCCTGAAATTCAACGGTTCGAAAAACCGGTTCGAGTTGCTGTGAACCGGTTTAACTGCAAACTGAAAGTAATTTTCTCTTAGAATAACGCATTCTTTTCGAAGAACAACACTGAATCTCAGCGCAGATTAGGTGTTTGTAAACCAAGAGTAGCTGTTTCTAGTTGTCTGGTGTTGTAAGGAGCAATTATGGCCAATGATTAGGCCTACACTACAGTAATAAACATTTGGAGGCATTTTCTTCTGAAATTGTTTTCGAAAGAGTGATGAAGTGATTGTAGAAAGTATTGCTTTGTGCTTGCAATGTGGCAGTGCGATCAATCGGGGTAGTGGAACAACAAACATGACTAATCACCAAGAGAACTGTGAATGGAACAACAATAAAACAATGTCTTTTTAAGTTTATTTAATTGCATTTCTATAAATTCTTATGCTAAGAAGATGAGCAATTATGTTCGAAAAGACACACACACACACACACACACACACACACACACACACACACACACACACACACACACACACACACACACACACTATCTCTCTTTCTTTCACACACATCACACACACACACACACACACACACACACACACACACACACACACACACACACACACACACACACACACACACACACACACACACACACACAGAGGCGCGCGCACGCGCGCG
>CM065686.1:41070007-41080007 GCA_017654935.2 Phymorhynchus buccinoides
GTTTATACAAGGGCTTAAATACCTGCGCTCTGGCCAAAAAACGCTTTTCATAAACAGCTTAAAATCTTGGAGTCTACATCAGACAATACCCCCTTTGTTATGAGTATCTCCTTGGCACGGCATCTCCACTATGAATACATTTCACCCCAGTTTTTGTTTTAGAACAATAGTCGTTTCCTTCCTCTGGCTATCTGGAGGTCATAGTCTGACACGACTGATTCGCACACGGAGCGTGGAATGACGGAATGGAGGGGGGATAGCTGGGCACACGTTGTCGCCATGTTCCTTTTTCACGAGGGTTCCAGCCGACATCTTGGGATAATACCCCGAAGTCGGAGTGTGGCTGTCCACGTGGCGGGGGTAATAAACAAAACCGGTTACACACGTAATGTTCTCACCCCTAGCTGATGCATTGTAACATAGTGTTTAAGCGCTTCGGCTGTTCGGATGATCCCTGGAGTCTTTTAGCCAGGGTACGACAACAACAACAACGTCTTGGGATAAAGATGGCGTAGCATCCGGCTAATCCCGTCACTAGATTTATCCCAAGATGGCGGCCACGACAGCAGCTGACATCCAGCCATAAAGAGAGACAAGAGAGGAGCGAAAACGTGATACAAGGAGGAGACTGCAAAGTCGTATTGAAGTGAAGAATGAAATTCTCTCTGGCTTAAACATTTATATTGTCCAAAAACAAAAGATCACGTAATACAAAATAACTGAAGCAGCAACAAGCAGAGCTTATGGTGTGCTCAGTTCGAAGAAATATAACAGCCGACAAAGTTGGCAGACATAATATGCAACTGAATGAATGAAAAAAGAAACAAAATACAATTGTACTACGTACATTATTATGATGGAAAACGATAAACTGAAAACAGGAAGACTAAAGCATAACATAATAAGGACACACACACACACTCACTCACTCACTCACTCTCTCTCTCTCTCTCTCTCTCTCTCTCTCTCTCTCTCTCTCTCTCTCTCTCTCTCTCTCTCTCTCTCTCTCTCTCTCTCTCTCTCTCTCTCTCTCTCTCTCTCTCTCTCTCATGAAAAAATGGTGATGGTGTTTTACGTCCTCTCGGCCTGGAACAGACACACATATGGGACATTTTGTAGATACAAAGATGGTGGGGACGATACTGGAGGCAATGCCCGGAGTCAGTGCAACACCAGTAAAGTCCCGAATGTTGAACAATACAGATAAGTGTAGCAGTAACCACGCCTCGGTTAAACCTCATCGGCTATGGTACCGCCACTACATACAGTGTGATGACGACTCTCTCTCTCTCTCTCTCTCTCTCTCTCTCTCTCTCTCTCTCTCTCTCTCTCTCTCTCTCTCTCTCTCTCTCTCTCTCTCTCTCTCTCTCCCCCCCCCCCCCCCAACTTTTCCAGTCTTATTCTGTATTGTTTGTTCCTCCATTCTCGTTTCAAAGGAGTGAACGAGCGAACAAATGAATTGTCTTTATAGTGGGTAATACTATTAGAATAAGCAAATACAATTATGCTGGGCCTGTATTCATGTTACTTGTTAGCATGATGCTAACTTAGAAGCTCTTCCAATGTCCTATAGGATTTAATAGGACTTTTGGAAGAGCTTCTAAGTTAGCATGATGCTAAGTCTCATGCTAACCTTACTGCTTTCTGATTCTAGAACGTGTACAAAATTGGCTTTATTCATTTCTAAAGCGTTTGTTGTAAGAAATGCGTGTTAACATGGTGAAAACCTCATAGATTTTCAAACATATTAGAGACTATTTATGATTCTGCCAGTCTATTTTCCATCACTTGATAATGAAATCTATTAGTATCCGTTATTTGCTGTGCTTAAGTAGATTGTGTACATGCTCCCTGATTATCCTGTCATATATTGTTTACATGGTGGTGCCAGGTTTTGCGTATAATCGGCTGTTTCGTTTTGTATAGTGCCTTGGTATGCTAGTATGTGGGCTTTGGATTTTGTGAGTGTGATGCGTATTTTTCCATTTCCCCGTCCTCCCTTGCATAAAACATTTTATGCAACATTATTACGGTCTGCATGATATGATATATCTAATCTACTTGTGCAGATCGACGAGTTTTTGTATAACCTTTGCATGCATGCATTGTTGGTTATTTCTAATGCCTCATAAATCTGTCATGTCTATGCTCATTATCACTGTGAACTACGTGTCCATAACCCCTTGTACATCAATGTATTTGCAGCAAAAGTGGAGTTGCTAGACGTACGCATATTGAGTATGCATATATTCGCTGCCCCCCCCCCCCCCCCCCCCCCCCCCCCCCCCCCCCCCCCCCCCCCCCTCTTAAAGTCATGTCTCTGAACAGCAAATCATTGATTATCCACAGTCATTAAGAGTTATTGTAGTCATAATATTCCATGAAGTGGACGCACATGTTATATCTTGTGTGTGTTGAACCTGTTTCGCATATTTTGTCTTTTGTGTTACTTCCCTTTTATAACGTGCATTCACACAGCATGAGAATGTGTTCGTCATCTGATTGTCGGTCTGTAGATCGTCTTTTGATTTGATCAATTGGTTTAATAGAGTTGGCATTTGATGGCTCTAATGTTTGATTCGTCTACAGGAAAGTTAAAGGGTAGTTGATTGATTGTTTATTAGTCTGATTTATATGTTAATTGATAATATTAACCGATTTATTTATTGATAGTTTGATTATCTATCACATGACTAGTAGATTGGTTCATGTTTAAATCGTCAACTGTGGCTGGTTAGGTTGATCCATGTATTTATTTTTTAAGATAGATTATTCCTCAGATTATAGTTTGATTTGTTTATGTTGATAAATAGTAGCTGATTGATTGCTGAGTATTATTTTCTATTATTATTTCACAAATAATGATTGATTGTTTGTTTAACCTTGAATAAGATGGTGGGTATTCTATTTATTTAATTGTTTAACTAATTATTTACTTATTTCTGTGTTTAGTCATCCATGTATTTGGTGTGTTGGTTTGTTTGTCTATTCATTATTTCCTTGGTTGTTTGTGTTTGCATTTCCAATTATGGAATGTTTTGATAATAATGTTATTATGCCTTATGTAATCCCCCTCCCCACCCTCCCACATGATACGGGCAGTGAGGCCTATTCATTAAACTTTTCGAGTTCGAGTTCGAGTTCTCTCTCTCTCTCTCTCGCTCTCTCGTCTCTCTATGTCTCTCAGAGCTGCTACATTTCACAAGATGTCCGGTTCACGGAGAAATGGTGTCGGCGTGCGGCGGCGGCGCCGCTGCTCGTGATTAACGCCGGGGGCAACAATTAATAATGTAATGCCCCCCCCCCCCCTCCTCTTTTCTTCCATCTCCCTCACTCCTTTCCCAGTTAATGAGTACAGATGAGGGACAAGGCGGGGGCGGGAAGTGGGAGGGAGGGAAGGAGGAAGGAGGGGATTTCCCTGGCACTGCTCACGTTGATGTTTATGACTGGAAGAGGAGAAGGGTGCTTTTTGTCTTGAGAGAGAGAGAGAGAGAGAGAGAGAGAGAGAGAGAGAGAGAGAGAGAGAGAGAGAGAGAGAGAGAGAGAGAGAGAACACTGAACTGTTTTAATTAATGTCCTTGGCTTACATGGCTTAGATGAACATAATTTAATGGGGGTGCGCATAGAAGAAGAAAATCAATTAAGGGGTAACAAAAGGAAATACAAACAAAATAATGTCTACCTCGACTATCCAATCATAATTATATTACCAATTAAGCATATCACAACCATAATTATGTGAGTTAAATTATTCGATGAGAAAGGAAATAAACAAAGGCAAAATATTGTCTATCTGGACCATGCAATCATTATATCGAACCAAACATATCACATACTTCTACCGTATGTGAACGGAGAGAGAGAGAGGGAGAGAGAGAGAGAGAAGAGAGAGAGAGAGAGAGAGAGAGAGAGAGAGAGAGAGAGAGAGAGAGAGAGAGAGAGAGAGAAAAATGAAATTTATTGACATTACCGAACAATGCTCCAGAAGGGGGAGAGAGAGAGAGAGAGAGAGAGAGAGAGAGAGAGAGAGAGAGAGAGAGAGAGAGAGAGAGAGAGAGAGAGAGAGAGAGAGAGAGAGAGAGAGAGAGAGAGAGATGAGAAAGCGAGAGAGAAAGAGATTTATTGACATTACCGAACAATGCTCCAATGCCAAGGGGGAGAGAGAGAGAGAGAGAGAGAGAGAGAGAGAGAGAGAGAGAGAGAGAGAGAGAGAGAGAGAGAGAGAGAGAGAGAGATCTGAGAGAGAGAGAGAGAGAGAGAGAGAGAGAGAGAGAGAGAGAGAGAGAGAGAGAGAGAGAGAGAGAGAGAGAGAGAGAGAGAGAGAGAGAGAGAGAGAGAGAGAGAGAGAGAGAGAGAGAGAGAGTGCGTGTCAGTCACCGACACAAAAGCCCTCAGATCCAATGTCCAATTAAGATGCTTTATACTTTGCCAATTACGGCATCATCATTCATCAATAATTATGCTACAACTCTAAAACTTCCCCAGTTCGGAAAACAAACAAAACCCCGTTGAATGTTCTCATAAATCCCAGTGCTTTCCTGAGAACAGAAAAAAAAAATAGGAGGCAAATAAATATCTTAGAGGTCGTTAAATGAATACTGGTGATAACAAAACAAGACTGGGTGCTCCCTGAAAAGGTTACGACGTTCGCTGATGTCGAGATTGATCTTGATAACTGGGCATCAAACAACTTCAAAATGGTTGCAACATATTGGACAGAATAAATTGCTAAGTTGAGAATAATTATGATGGCAGCTTATGTTACATAAAGTGGGCCAAGCAGTTATTTTTAACCATGATGAAGACAATGTTACCCTCTAAGATCAATCTTCAGCGACGGATATAAAACAAAGGAAGCAGCAAGTCTGTCGTTCGTTTCTTTCAGCAAACAGCCATAATATTTGTAATGGTTCTGCTCTCTCTCTCTCTCTCTCTCTCTCTCTCTCTCTCTCTCTCTCTCTCTCTCTCTCTCTCTCTCTCTCTCTCTCTCTCTCTCTCTCTCTCTCTCTCTCTCTCTCTCTCTCTCTCTCTCTCTCTCTCTCTCTCTCTCTCTCTCTCTCTCTCTCTCTCTCTCTCTCTCTCTCTCTCTCTCTCTCTCTCTCTCTCTCTCTCTCTCTCTCACACACACACACACACACACACATTGTCTTTATCACGGCCGCTGTCGATTAAAAGAACACGAATAGTTCACGACACTTCAGAGAGATCATACAGACAATAAAAATAAAGTGCGTGCTAAGTTTACATACACACACACACACACACACAGAGAGACAGAGATAGAGACAGAGAGAGAGTGAGAGAGAGAGTGAGAGAGAGAGAGAGAGAGGGAGAGAGAGAGAGAGGTGCACACATTCAATATATGTTAACATTGTGGAGTGGAAAAGGCAAGGTTCAAACGTAATTTTTGTAGTACACATGGACTATCTTTAACAATATTGACTGGCCTATTTCAATTCATTGAATCGAATCGGGGGGGGGGGGGGGGGGGGGGGGGGGGGGGGGGGGGGGGGGGGGGGATGATACACAGATGTTTTCTTTCTATCCGTCATCATAGAGTAAAAAGCCAACTGTCCGTCCGTGTGTGTGTGTATGTGTGTGTGTGTGGAACACAAAACGGGCCTTATAACTCCGCCGTTTTTCGACCGAATCGCTTCAAATTTGCTGTGAGCCCTAACGGGGCAATGACAACGGCAACAGAGGCGGCCGTGTCATTTGCGCGGTTTCGCAAATGCGCGAAAACGCGCATCCGCCGGCCTCTCGGCGCCCGTATCTCCGGCGTTTCTGGGCCGATTGCCTTCGAATTTGGCACGAAGATGCCGGGGCCGGGGACTATCCGTGTGCCAAACCGGAAGCGAATCAGTTCAGACGCCGCTTCACCTTTTCACGAATAACTCCGCCGTTTCTGAACCGAATCGCCTCCAATTTGCTGTCAGGCTTGCTATGACCCGGGCAAACCATGGCAGGAAATGTGAAGAGCATCTGTTCATAAATGCGCGCGATATGCACCAATTTACAGTTTCGCTCACTAGGTGAAACGACATATGTCCAAACGTGCTGTTATTAAAAGGGGGGGGGGGGGGGGGACTGCTGTGGGCATGAGACCATGGTTCACACGTGCTGGGGTGATGAGTAGGTCAGCCAGCTGGTCATGGGTGGGGGTAGGGGGTGGGTGGGTGGGTGGAGGGATGGTGGGGGGGGGGGGGGGCAGTGGAGATTACAAGGGGATGACACTACACGTATCTGTATTATTAAAAAATCGGGACTTTACTGGTTTAGCACTGCCTCCGGGCATTGCCTCCAGTATTGTTCAATACTGCCATGGGGTTAAAACTGCCACGGGAATTAAATGCCACGGGGCGATTGCTAGTTTCTATAATATATCATCTGTATGGCTGTTCAAAATGAACGTCGGAAAGAACGGGGGGAAATCCCGCTGCCTGGAATGTACCAAACTGATAGCTACGTTTCCTGAATCCACCCCCACCCCACCCCACTTACAAAACATGTATTTTTTTTAAAAAGGATAGCGCTGTACAGTGACGACGCGCTCTCCGGGTGGTAGAAGCCCGGATGTCACCGAGACACTGTGTTGTCTGGATACAATGCAAACAAGAAAACGTAGAAACACCAGTAAGAAAGGAAACTGTGGGAGACTCACCCCTTTGTTTTCAATCTGGGAGCCGTCAGAGAGTTCCACCAGGCCTTTCGGGGACGTGTAGGCAGTCCAGCCCAACCTCTGTTTGTTGACCGTATCCAGCAGGACCACTGCAATGATAATCGTAAGGATAATAATGATGCTAACAACAACAACAATAATATTATTATCATTAATAATCATGATAATAATCATCATCATCATCATCATCATCATCAAAGAACAATCTATATAATTGTTCATTTGTAATTTTGTAATGATCATCATCATCATCATCACCATCATCATCATCATCATCATCATCATCACCACCACCACCACCTGTTTACCATACACAAGCCTTGAGTAGTCTGGATAGCTGAAATGAGTAGTTTTGGTGTGAAATGTAGTCCTAGGAATTCATTAGAACCATCAAACACTGGATGCGTCGATGCGCGATGCGCCCCCTCCTCTCTCTCTCTCTCTCTCTCTCTCTGGTGTCTGTGTGTGAGTGTGTGCGTGCGCGCGCGTGACTGAGTGTGTCATACATTTGTTTGAGCGCGCGCGTCCGGGCGTTTCTGCGTTAGTCGTCGAAAAGACGAGCATATTTTTTGTTCATCCATTTCTATAACAAATTATATCATCTACCATCGGTATGGCTCTGCAGCCATAATTATACGTTCGCGAATTCGAGTCTCTCTTCTCACAGGTACCTTCTCCCTTCACCACCCTTCCATCTGTGTCATAGGCTATGCACGTGAGCCGTTTGAGCGTGCGTGCACGCGACAGTTTGAAAATGACAGCGCGTTTTTTGTACTGCGAGCTTGTGTGTATTTATCAGTGTGTTTGTGGGTGCGCACGCGCGTTTGCGTGTGCGACTTCATATTATGTGACCCCCCCCCCCTCCCCCCAAGAAAACAAACCATTGACGAGGGGCTGACCTGCCAAACACAACACCAACCCTTCAATTATGCAGCCCACGTGCGTGTGTGAAAGGACTTGGTCTTCGTGAATGACGGCTTCACCTTCCATCCATTCCGTCTTCCCCCCATTTCTCTCTCTCTCTCTCTCTCTCTCTCTCTCTCTCTCTCTCTCTCTCTCTCTCTCTCTCTCTCTTCTTTGCTTCTGTCTTCGTCATTCTTTCACGCATAAATGCACGCACACGCGCACAGACACACACGCGCGCGCACACACACACACACACACACACGTGCTTCTGTAATCTCTCTGTCAGTGTGGTTGTCTGTCTATCAGTCTGTCAGTCTCTCTCTCTCTCTCTCTCTCTCTCTCTCTCTCTCTCTCTCTCTCTCTCTCTGTCTCTCTCTCTCTCTTGATAGGGGCTAAACTCTTAGTTAACTATTCGTATTCCTGTAATCTCTCTCTCTCTCTCTCTCTCTCTCTCTCTCTCTCTCTCTCTCTCTCTCTCTCTCTCTCTCTCTCGCCTCTCTCTCTCTCTCTCTCTCTCTCTCTTCTCTCTCTCTCTCTAGCTTCCACGGCTCTCTCTCTCTCTCTCTCTCTCTCTCTTGATAGGGGCTAAACTCTTAGTTAACTATTCGTATTCCTGTAATATCTCTCTCTCTCTCTCTCTCTCTCTCTCTATTCTCTCTCTCTCTCTCTCTCTCTCTCTCTCTCTCTCTCTCTCTCTCTCTCTCTCTCTCTCTCTCTCTCTCTCTCTCTCTCTCTCTCTCTCTCTCTCTCCTCTCTCTCTCCCTCTCTCTCTCTCTCCCCACCCACGGTTCATGGGATGGAACAGGGAGCGGGCAGACCCAATTTGTAACGACATGACCCCTGGTCCAACCTCCCCATCCTGCAATAATGCAATGGCCAAGGTCGGTCAACCTTGTATAGCTAGACTAGCTACGCCCTGGGAAAAAAATATAGATAATTATTATACTCTTTATCTCCCCATGGGGATACCGGGGGGGGGGGGGGGGGGGGGTCTTTCGTAAAAAAAATAGTTCCCCCACCTTCTGGAAGTTCTGTGCTTGTAACTTCCTCTAATCTGCCACTCTCTTTGACTCTGCTATTTCCCTTTACTTTCTATCATCTACTATCTTTCTGACTTATTGGCCCATTCTCCTGCCTTTAAAATCATTTCATCGCCACTGACGCCTCTTGGCACCACAATGATCTAACACCCATGTCACTGAAAGGCATCTGATGAGGGTCTGGTATCCAGTGACCTTATATGTTCTTAATTCTGGGAGGTAAGGGCAGGCCCTATGTTATGCACGTCAGAGAGGAATTCCCCAATATTGCAGACGAAATCTTTTCTCTACCCGGGTAAGTTTAATGGTAAATTTTTGCTGAAGAATGGCTGGCGTTGAAAGGGTTTTTAATTAAAAACAAGTCTTCCAAATTTTCCCCCTTTGAGCTCCTCCGAAATCGGAATGTGTCGGCTGTACGCAGCGGGGAGACCAGTAAAAACTGAAAACCGGACACATATGTACCTTACCCATTATGGCCATATGGCCTGGGAACGCTGAAGAAGAAGAAGAAAAATACCCTTTATACCCCTTTGTTCCTCTTTCTTTGTTGTTGTTGTTGTTGTTGTTGCCCTATTCCTTGACCATTATATTTTTCATAGGCACCAGGCGTATAATCGCGAATGCGTCTTAGGTAGTCCACGCGCGCGGCCGGTGAATGAAAATCCGATTAACGTCCTCCGGCCAGGAAAAAGCACACGTGGGACATTAATAGATATACAGATGGTGGGACGATCCTGGGGGTACTGCAATACCAGGAAAGTCCCGAGAGTTTAATTGATAAAGATATATAATCAGATTTGTAATATTTAAAGTATTTTATTATTCAATGTTCAATATTTGAAGTTAGCTTGATAACTTTGATGTACAAATATTACTAACTTTGTTATTCAAGTTTCCAATGCGATTTTTGTCACGCCAGAGGGCATGACGCTCGTGTGGGGCTAATCCTCTCTATATCTTAGTTGGGGATAAAGAAAATGAGAGAGAGAGTGAGTAGTCCTACCATCTATCTCTCTCTTACTACGCCCAACTAAGAAAATCGCGTGATAAGCCCCTAGTGCATTGACTGCCCTCTGGCGTGACAAATATTGCTCATGAACATTATTTTCTAACTTGTTCTTTGTTAACTTATTTTGATTGCCTATGCCATTGTTTAGTTATGGTTGTTTTCAAGAGTCGTCATATGTAATATACATGTAGATAGCGAGCACACTATAAGCTTCAAGCTTGTTGCTGCTCATTTATGTTGACAATGTATTGATGTATATGTGCCCTGTTGATCTGATTTATATATATATTTAAACCATATATAATCAGTCAACACGAGTAGTAGTATGTGAATTAGACTAAGCTCAAAAATAATAAAATTGGGTAG
>CM065686.1:41085007-41102507 GCA_017654935.2 Phymorhynchus buccinoides
CAGCAGCTAAAGCCGTGAGGAAGATGATTTTCTTTTAAGCCGGACTTGTACACACTCTGATCTTTGACAGAACATGAATGAAAAATGGAAAGAAGAAACAACGGGAAAACATGAAAAAGACGGAGAAAAAACAAGAAACAATAATCCTTACAGGAGAAGCAACACAATCCGACAAAGTTGACAGTAAACTGGAAACGGAAAATTATTTAGACAAAAAAAAAAAAGGAAACAAAAAAATTATAAATCAAGAAAACAAAAATCGTGATGCAAACTACCGACAAGAGAGAACTAACTATATTATTTCAATCTGTTTAACCCTTTCACCGCCAACCATATTTCAACCAAGATATTTCCATTAAATTTACCTGGGTAGAGAACAAAATCCATCTGCAGTATTGTGGATTCTTCTGTGATGTATATAAAATAAGGTCTATCCTTACTTCCCAAAACTAAGACAATGGGGTCTTTGGGTAATAGACCCCAATTGGATGGTTTTTAGTGACATAGGTGTTAATTCACTGTGGTGCTAAAATGCGACTTTGGCGGTGAAAGGGTTAAAGATCCACCAGATCACGTGTCAAAATCGCGGATTTCACGTGTTTTCCCTCTTATAGCTGGTAGGAAATCTTGTTTTGACCAAATGCCCCCAAATTCAAAGCGAAACATGCCGCCAAATTCAAAGCGAAACATCGTTTTAAAGAGCAGCCTCAATTTGAACTTGGGGCCATGTGCATGTGGATCACAGCAGCCCAGAAAAAAACCCAAAGGGACTTAATCGTGGTGCGTCAGTGTGTCTTTAAAGACCAGTCGGCCATAATAGAGCTCTACCCAAAAGCACACTAACGGTATGAACAAGAAAATATAAGTTGTTGTTAGTATAGATATAGAGAATATAAGGCTCGATCAAACTTGAAAGCTACTTTCGATTAAGTTAAATAAAAGGGCTTAAACTAATTTTAAAAGATACTATAATCGAATAATAATCTTGATTGGTACCCATGTGTCAAAACCCGTTAATATCAACCAAACATTTGTTTTTAAAGATAAAAAAACGTGATGAATGAAATAGAACAGGTAGATACAAGTTTCCAAATTCAATGGCGTATTCTTTGCATGATACCCTGTCCTTCCATCCAACACAACACATGTCATCATGGCGTATTCTTTGCATGATACCCTGTCCTTCCATCCAACACAACACATGTCATCATGGCGTATTCTTTGCATGATACCCTGTCCTTCCATCCAACACAACACATGTCATCATGGCGTATTCTTTGCATGATACCCTGTCCTTCCATCCAACACAACACATTTCATCATGGCGTATTCTTTGCATGATACCCTGTCCTTCCATCCAACACAACACATGTCATCATGGCGTATTCTTTGCATGATACCCTGTCCTTCCATCCAACACAACACATTTCATCATGGCGTATTCTTTGCATGATACCCTGTCCTTCCATCCAACACAACACATTTCATCATGGCGTATTCTTTGCATGATACCCTGTCCTTCCATCCAACACAACCCATGTCATCATAGTCCATTCATATACCTTAAGGGGAGGGGGGGGGGGGGGGGGGGGGATTTACAGACATACCTCAGACGAACAGATAAACAGACAAAACAACAATGAAAACAACAAAAACAACAACAACGACAACAACGACAGCAACGACAACGACAACAACAACGACAACAACAACAACAACAACGACAACAACAACAACAACAACAACAACAAACAACAATAACAACAACAACAACAACAACAACAACAACAACAACAACAACAACAACAACAACAACAACAACGACGACAACAACAACAACAACAACAACAACAACGACAACAACAGCCTTTCTTTGGGTTTTTTACCGAAGATTACTCAGCAATATTAATAGGGGGAAACGAAAAATGAGAAAACTGACGACGGATGAAACGAAAAGAAACAAACAAGACAAGCAGGAGAGTCGGTATACCACGAAACTTCTTTTCACCAGAAGATGGCCAGTGTCGAAGACAGATAATAAGAAAGCCTTCTCCCGAACTGGACCAGGATCGAAGAAGAATCTCTAGCTGGTCTTTTGATCCGGATTGGCCCCATCAAAGCTATAAATAGACTCGGTCTGCAAGCAGCCTCGTGCTGTCTTCTAACCCAGATTCTTCCACATGGCGTCAGCATACATTGTTGTTTTTTCTTTGGATAATTATTTTTTGGGCGATGGTGATGTGTAATAGCGGTGTCGTCATTGTTGCTGTAGAGAAAGCTAATCTCTCTCTTGTCTGTGTGTGTCTGTGTGTCTGTCTCTCTCTCTCTCTGTTTATGTGTGTGCTGTTTGAAATGTCACATTTGTGGCTGCAGGCCATTCCAACAGAACAGCACATGTTTTCCCTTTTCCTTAGTATTAACTGGGCAAATAAAGGGGTTGGGTGGGGGGGGGGAGAGAGAGAGAGTGAGAAGAGAGAGAGAGAGAGAACGAGAGAGAGAGAGAGAGAGAGAGAGAGAGAGAGGAGGAGGAGGAGGAGGAGAGAGAGGGTATTGAGAGCGAGAGAGAGAGAGAGAGAGAGAGAGAGAGAGAGAGAGAGGAGAGAGAGAGGGAGGGAGAGGAGGAGAGAGAGGGAGGAGGAGGAGAGAGAGAGGGGTATTGAGAGAGAGAGAGAGAGAGAGAGAGAGGAGAGAGAGAGGAGAGAGAGAGATGAAGAGAGCGGAGAGAGAGGAGGAGGAGGAGGAGGAGGAGAGAGAGGGGTATTGAGAGAGAGAGAGAGAGAGAGATAGAAGAGAGAGAGAGAGAGAGAGAGAGAGAGAAGAGAGAGAGAGAGAGAGAGAGAGAGAGAGAGAGAGAGAGAGAGAGAGAGAGAGTCAGACAGACCAAACATTCCACACCGCCCTCTACTAATTAGAAACAGAGAGAGAGAGAGATAGGGTGATAGAACGATACTCCATCGGGGGTTTAATTTTTAGTAGTACTCCATCTCCCTTTACCCCCCCCCCCTCTCCCACTACTAAGCCCCCCGCCCCCCCCCTTTCTTTCTTCCCTGCACCCTTACAAAACAAAGGTGAAGTCGTAATATACTGAAATGCATAAATTCAGTAAAATGCGTTTGTTTGTTTTTAATACTAAAAAAAAAATCAACCTCTTTAGCCAATCTTTGTGAAAGTTGTTATATGTTATTTTAGATTCATTTTTACGTGTAATATTTAACAATAATTGGATTTGTCGCCTCTTCAAAATAAAGACGCAGAACGGTTAGTGTGACCCTGTGCCATTTCAACAAGAGGTGACTGGAAATGGGTGTTCATTGCAGCCCAAACCTATTGGCTTTTGTCTCTTATATTATTTCGTTGAATTGTGGAAACGTTCAGGCTCTTCTTGTTTGTTGTTCTGAACACTTGGATTCTTCCGTGAATGTGGCTTATGTGAAGAGAGATTAAGTTGAGAAATATAAGATCACATTTCTTCTTGTGTAGCGAAGTACGGTTATCTGCGCAGTTCTGTCTTGTCTGCTTTTGTCAGTTTCTTAAAGGTTCTCTCATATTGTCCAATGTAACCAAGTGAAACAGACAGTTACTAAAGTGAGTCTTACTAAAGTGAACTGTTTGATGAACATTCAGTAAAGGTCAAGATGTGCCACCCCCCTACCTATCTTGGTTAATTCTATTTTTCCGTTATTGCCTTTCTTACCATACATAAAGCTGTATTTTAGGAACATTTTTAGCTAATAACCTTTTTGGAATACTAACCCTATCCCTAACCCTAGCCCTAAACCTAACCCTACCCCCCACCCTATAAGACGGGAAAACGCAACGAACCACAACTGTGACAAATCCCGGTGTACTGCAGTACATAGTGGGGGTAGGGTTAGGTTTAGGGCTAGGGTTAGTATTCCAAAAAGGTTATTAGCTAAAAATGTTCCTAAAATACAGCTTTATGTATGGTAAGAAAGGCAAAAACGGAAAAATAGAATTAACCGAGAAATGCAGGGGGGGGGGGGGGGGGGGGTGGCACATCTTTAACTTTACCAAAAATTCAGTTGAGTGAAAGCCGCGACCTGTTTTTGGGGACTAAACTGGACAGTAATGAGAACGCCTTTGGTCTGGTTTTGATACAGCTCTGATACAGCTCTGATACAGCTCTGATACACGGCCTACAGCAGCTCAAGCCAGTTTATGCCAGACATTTTCAGATTGTGGGAACTACTGATCAGTTTTCCACGTTGTCCTTAAACCCAGAGCCGGCATTCTTATCGCGGCAGGCGAGAGAGAGACGGTTCAACCGTGCTTTTTTTCTCTGTTGCTCGAGCCACTGTGAGTCAGAACTTCGCAGCGACTAGGCTAGCAGTCTACACCCGATCCCTGGGATCGGTAGATTTCCCTTTAAAGACCCAGTACGTCACGTGTCAAAATCACGCTTTTCACGCGTTTTCCCTCTTATAGCTGGTAAGAAATCTCATTTTGACCAAGTGTTGCTCCCATACAAATTGCCTCTTGCACGAAAACGAGACATCACTTTAAAGAGCAGCCTCGATCGTGTACGAGGAAAGTCTGAATGTGGGCCACGCCGACCCAGAAACAACCAAGGGACGTAACCCAGCCTCTGTGGGTCGTTAAGGTGTTCTGGCGGTTTTTGCGGTGCTCTGGAACCGATCTTGGAGACGTCTTCGGTGGATGACCCTTGGGCGTGATCACGCTTAGAGCACCAGGTCAAAGTTTCTCAGAAGCACTCCATGTGATTATCCAGTATCGCCCCAGTTGGTATACTGCTGAAAATTTCCATCTATGGTCGATTATGCTTTACGTCCTCCCGCTCTTTAAAAGAACATATGGGACATTACTTATTTATAAAGTTGTGGACATTTTCCATCTATGACCCTGGTTGCTTGCTTTATGCTTCAGCCAGATCTCAGAGCCCCAGAATCTGCTTGTCGATCATCTTTGTCAGGTTGTGGATTCTTGGTGGTGAGTGATAGGAAAAAGCTGACTACTGCACTATGTATGACCAACCTGACAGTTTCGCACGTGCAAAACGTGAATCTCTATTTTACTCATTTTGAACACTAGTTTTTAGCTTTTTGTGTTGGGGACCAAGTGAGCTGTCGCTCAATCACCATAATAGCTAGATGCATGGCGAGTGGCTCAAAAAATAGCTTTGACCCTAGGGAGCAAGAGTAAAGCACAACGTTTTACCGTTTTGCACGTTTTACTGGAAAACTACAATTTACTATTTGCAGAATTAATGCCTCTCAGCATTTGTATATTTTAGTAACTCGCGATGGCGGTTGGTTGATGGTTCGTCTCACATGTGCTGCTTGCAGCCGAGCGGACGATACACTCCATTTTCATTCAGGCCAAGAGCATTAAGATTGTCAACTCCTCCCTTCTCTCTCTAATTACACCTACTTTCCCCCCCCATTCTGTTATCCGCAATTTACACAGTCACTCACATATAAACCGACAAACACTTATGCGCGCGAACAGACAGGCAGACAGACAGACACACACACACACATACACACACACGCGCGCGCGCACACACGCACACGCACACACACACACACACACATTGGCACACACTAGCACGCACCGACACACGCACGCGCAAACATCATAATTATGCACACACACACACACACACACACACACACACACACACACACACACACACACGCATATATACGCACGTGCGCATGCGCACACAAACACACACGCGCCCGCGCGCGCGCGCACATGCGCGCGACGACGACGACGACAAGAAACATTGATCTCAGTTTATAAGTCCGTTCCAAGCACATGCAATCCCAAGCAGTCAAGCTAAACATATTGGCGGAATGCATTTAAGAGACATGTAATGATCAAGGCCTACTTAAAACACAGAGTGAAGCCCCAAATCAGTGAAAGGAACAAGAAACAAAGTTCTGATGTTCTGCAGAAAGACAGCTGTTTATTTCGGGGTTTTTAGACAACCGAGCAGTTTCAACGAGGAAGAATTAAGTTACGACGCAGCATTCCATCAATGCAACGATGTGACTATACTGCTCAACCCTCGTTAAGGATCAGAAGAAGTGGGAGGAAGAACGTTGAACTGAGAGAAAGCGCTGAAGCAGAGCAATGGCTAAGCTACTGAACCAAATTATACATACGCTTTATCCGAAAACTAGTTTTTGTTTTCGTGAAAGGACAGGAGTATCTATCAATCAATCGATCATTCAATCGATCAGTAGGTCAGTAGAACAGTTCACACACGCATACGCGCACACACACACAAACGCACATATAGGCTTACACGTGCCCGCGCGCACGCACGCACACGCACACACGCGCGCGCGCGCGCACGCACACGTACACACACACACACACACACACACACACACACACACACACACACACACACACACACACACCACGCACGCAATCAAAAAATAAAATTATATCGACATTTCAAAACGCTGCTTCCTGTCTTTATCTTTTTTTTAAATTATTTTTGTATTTGTTTTTTGTATGGGATACTTTTAGTTTGAATTTTATTTCTTAGATCATCAAGTCTTTTTCTTGTGAATTTTATTTCCTAGATCATTAAGTCCTTTTCTTGTTATTCATATCTGAATGTATGTTTTCTTATTTTCTTTTTGACTCACCACTGTCTGCCATTGTGTTTGTTGTTATATTATGTATTAATAGGTGTTAATGACTTGTTATTAATGACTTGTTTGTTTTAATTTGTTGTGAATATTATGTATTAGCTTAAAAGCCCTCCTGGGACCAAAGCTCAAATAAAACTGTTGCCAAACTGATAAACAAACAAACAAAATATGTTGAATTGTATACACTCTTTGGCGCAGTAGCACCAAATTGCTCCTAATCTAATCAAGAGACATATAAACTAGTTGTTGTGTTGTTGTTTTTGTCTGTGTTTTAACAGTTGTTCCTTTTTTGTCGGTTATTTATTGCTCGCGTTAATGAGAGACTTAGTGCGATTTTTCTCACACCAGAGGGCATGACGCTCGTGTGGGGCTAATCCTCTCTATATTATTAGTTGGGGATAAAGAAAGAGAGAGAGACAGTGAGTGGTCCTACCATCACTCTCTCTCTCACTACGCCCAAGTAAGAAAATCGCGTGATAAGCCCCTAGTGCATTGACTGCCCTCTGGCGTAAAAAATATCGCCATAGGTTGACCATTGACATCGTGTAATATCACTGCAAAGTGAAGAACACACGTACATTTAAAAAAAAAAGAAGACGCGATCATTCTGTGTGTTAACATGCCTCGAATCAACATCCACCAGCTTACATGGGGCAAAAAAGAAGATTTCATTAATTTCATTTCTTCTCTCAGTTGAAGCGCATTGCAGTGTAGCCAGCAAACGCAGAGCTTTGCTGTTAAAGGTGGACCCTGACGGATGCGTTTTTAGCAAGAAACACGTCGAGATCACCAGAAAGACAACCTTTTCAAGGATCGGAACACTCACTTTGCCCTGGTTTCCTATAAATTAAACTGTCAAAACGGCGATTCCTCCTTGGCGGAGATGCCGGAGAGAGAAGCCATTTCGGATGGGGTGGGTGGAGGTCACTCATTGTGGTTGAAGCGTTTTCGTTTTTTTGTAGTGCAGTAAAAACAAAATGTTGCAGTAAACAAAATAAATTGGAGCTGTTTCCTTTGTTGTGAGTGAAACTCCTTTAAATAATCTGTATAAAATAAAATTAAAAAAGCCTTGTATTGCGAAAATGTCGTGCAAACGATTTGGTCTAAACGCAGGCGGCCATTAAAAAGGAGACGCCATACTTCTCTTTGGGTGAAATAATTTGACTTCCAGCACCTCCGCCAAGGAGGAATCGCCGAATTGACGGTTTGATTTCTAGGAAACCAGAGCAAAGTGAGTGTTGCGATCTCTCTGTAAAGGGTGTTTTCCTGGTGATCTGGACGTGTTTCTTACATAAAACTCATCAGTCAGGGTGGCCCCTTTAACGTTATAATAGCCGCGTTGCCAGAGCGCAAGATGAAAGGCAGAGAAGGTTAGGTAGGAGATTTCAGCTGGGCGTTGCGCTTTAATGGGCCATAAAGGGAAAGACAGGTAGAAATTGTAGTAGACTTGACTTTCTTCGTCTTCATCGATCGCTCCTTTCTACTTTTCTTCTTCTTCTTCTTCTTCCGTTCCTCGTATCAGGCTGGTAACAGTGACTGACTGACTTCTATTCTTACCTACCGTAGAATAGCTTCGTTTTTTTTTATTGTCCATCACCGAAGGTGATCGGACTTTGCGATGGGCTGGTTTGTCTGTTTTTTGTTTTGTTTTGTTTTTTGTTTTTGTCCGTCACCGAAGGTGAACGGACATTGCGATGGGCTGGTTTGTATTTTTTTTTCTTTTTTTTTCTTTTTTCTTTTCTGTCTGTCCCAAGGATATCTCCCGAACCGCCTGACCGAATCGCGTCGGATTTTGTGTGAAGGTGTGCCACCTTAATAGGAAGAGATCCTCGCAAACCATTTTGCCGTCGTGACCTTGACCTTGACGTACGACCTTGAAAACCGAAAATCTATTTTTAGCCATATATCGGGCACCGATCAACATAGGATGTTGAAACTTGGCATGAAGGTCGTTTGGCTTATGCCCGTTCTGATGATGGCATACCGATCAAGGTCAATGTCAAGGTAAAAAAGATCGCTGGAGCCTGAAAATCGGAGGGTCATTTTTTCTCCTTGTCTGTCCCAAGGATATCTTTCGAACGGGTTGACCGAATCACGTCAAATATTGTGTGCTGGTGTGTCACCATGAGAGGAAGGCATCCGCGCAAAATGTTTTGCCGTCGTCACCTTGACCTTGGCGTACGACCTTGAAAACCGAAAATCTTTCAGGGGCCATAACTCCCACACCGTTAGTGTTAGAGTCTTCACATTTGGCATGTAGGTACTTTGGCTTATGCCCGTTCTGATAGTGGCATGCAGATCAAGGTCAAGGTCACGGTCCTGGAGATAGGTAAGCCTTGAAAGTGCTAGGGTCTACAAATTGGGTTTTACGCCATATTTTCCACATTTGTACTTGACAGAAGCTCTTCAGATTGTGTGTGGTACTATATACCCTAGCGAAGAACACATCCGAGCATAAATGATCACCATGCTGATCTTGACCTTGAAGTGTGACCTTGACAACTGAAATTTCCTTCTTTGCGCTATATGTTTCTTCTTCAAGCTGTATCTCGTGAACTAGAAGACAAAATCCCTTCCAATTTTGTGTCAGGGTGTGACTGCTACGGGGTGTCGCAAGTGCGTGGCATTGTTGGTGACGGACATGTCTGCCGCTCGGCGACGCCCTTGTTTTTTTTATCTGCGCTGCGCTAAATAAGGTTAGACCTACCTGTCGCTTTGTAAGTTTGTAACTCTTTCTCTGTCTCTGTCTCTGTCTCTGTCTCTGTCTCTCTCTCTCTCGCTCTCTCTCTCTCTCTCTCTCTCACACACAAACACACACACACACACACACACACACACACACACACACACACACACACACAAACACACTCTCTCCCTCTCTCTCTCTATATATATATATCTTTCTTTCTCCCCCCTCGCTTCTCTTCTCTATCTCTCTTTCTATTTCTTTCCCTCCTCCCTCCCTCCCTCCGTCCCTCACGCTCTCTCTCTCTCTCTCTCTCTCTCTCTCTCTCTCTCTCTCTCTCTCTCTCTCTCTCTCCTCTCTCTCTCTCTCACACACACACACACACTCTATATAATGATATATCTTTCTTTCTATGCCCCCTCTCTTCTCTTCTCTCTATTTCTCCTCCTCCTCCTCTCTCTCTCTCTCTCTCTCTCTCTCTCTCTCTCTCTCTCTCTCTCTCTCACTTCTTCAGTTACATTCGCATAGACATGAAACACAACAAACTAAAGCAACAACAAGCGAAGCTTATAGCGTGCTCAGTTAGAACATGTACACAGCAATATTGGCGGAATTTGCAATGACTGAATTAAACATGGAGAACAAATATACGAAACAGAACAAAAAAGGAATGAAAATGAAAGACTGGGTGGATGCAAATTTGAATCGACTTGAATCTCTCTCTCTCTCTCTCTCTCTCTCTCTCTCTCTCTCTCTCTCTCTCTCTCTCTCTCTCTCTCTCCCTCCCTCCCTCCCTCTCTCCCTCTCTCTCTCTCTCTCTCTCTCTCTCTCTCTCTCTCTCTCTCTCTCTCCCTCCCTCCCTCCCTCCCTCCCTCCCTCTCTCTCTCTCTCTCTCTCTCTCTCTCTCTCTCTCTCTCTCTCTCTCTCTCTACCTTCTCCCTCCCTCCCTCCCTCTCTCTCTCTCTCTCTCTCTCTCTCTCTCTTTGTCTCCCCCCCCCCTCTCTCTCTCTCTCTCTCTCTCTCTCTCTCTCTCTCTCTCTCTCTCTCCCTCTCTCTCTCTCTGTGTTATTGATCAATGATCAGTGGTCCACAAGGAATGTGTAGAGTGCTGTAGACCCGATTTGTCACCCTCTTGTTTTATTGGAATTGAATTCCGCCTGCTATGTATAACACAGTAACCAGAGGAGGAACAAAATATACTTTCCTGAAACTTAAGCTGCTGTTCACATTCATTTGGTCAATGGAAGCGAAGAAGCTTTGTCTTAAAAATAAAACCAACAAATCTTGTCTTGCTCTACATGTGTTTGTTGTTGTTGTTGTTTGTTTGTTTGTTTTGTCGCGTTGACTGCTTTTGTTGTTTTTCAACACCGCAGCTTCACATTATAACTAAGTAAAGTTTCGTAATGAATGTAGCTAGCGCCATATATGTTTTCACTTCGATTTGGAGATGCTATGCGTTCGTCAACGGTGATTGGTTAGAGGACGTTATGCGTTCGTCAACGTTGATTGGTCAGCTTCTAATTAACAAGAAAAATGTAAAACTTGCCTGATTTTTCAAGGAATTGGTAGGCATAAGAATACGATGATAATCAACATAACCATCACGATGCAGGGCAGTTTCGAATGATAATTATTATCCACATGTATTAAAGCCACACGATGAACTTAAAGCGAAAACGCATTGGTCCTATAGTGGTAATTGTGCAAAATACTCTTTTCTTCCTTTCTTATATTTTTCCTTTTCTTTTAGCTACGTTGTTCGATTCTATACTAGGTTACATTACATTTTTAAGTTGTGGTCTTTACTTTTTTTCCATTGTAAAGACAGCGGAATGGTTTCATAAGAAGGAAGGAGAGCACGAATAAACGAATGTTGCCTTGGCGGAGGTCTGCACTGACCAACCGCCTCCTATTTTCGCAATCTTCCTTCGGCTTCGCACCCCCAACCCCTCTGTAATAACACCCCTAATAAGCTCCACCACCACGACCACCACCACCCCCTCCCCACCCGCGCGCCTCTCTAATTCTTTATTTCACGCGTTCTCTCTCGCCCCTTTTTAAACCGATACCCGCCTTCCATAGAAATTTGCATAACGGTCTTGTCTCCTGGGAAACTCGATGCCATTAATTACTTGGATGGTAGAAATTGGGTGTGGGGGAAAAGAAACCAAAGGCGGGGGACTAGTAGTAAAGAAGGAGACGGCGCTAAGAAAAAAAATACGACTAATGGTAACATTACTAAAATAGCCCGCATGCGCACGGGCAACTAACCCATTCTGGCGCATGCACACTCAGATTCAAGCGTGTAACATTCACAAACGCACAAATATAATATTCATATACACACACGCGCGCGAACACACACACACAAACACATATTAGCGGGGGGGGGGGAGAGAGAGAGAGAGAGAGAGAGAGAGAGAGAGAGAGAGAGAGAGAGAGAGAGAGAGAGAGAGAGAGAGAGAGAGAGAGAGAGAGAGAGAGAGAGAGAGAGAGAGAGAGAGAGAGAGAGAGAGAGAGAGAGAGAGAGAGAGAGAGAGAGAGAGACACAGAGAGACACCACGACACACACACAGAGATAAACAGAGAATCAGTGAGAGGATGTATCGAGTAAAGTGTTTAAAACAAAAAAAAGTCAAATATCAGGTCTGAATATATCTTAAGAGGTATCAGAATATTATTCTAGAACCGAAGGAAACCCTCTGAGAACCACCGTGCATAATTATGACGCCAGCAAAAGCTGGCACAATAATTTTAAAGCACGTTTTCTGACTTGATTAATTAAAAAGAATCAGTAATTTTTCTTCTTCATTTTTCAGTGTGTTGACAGCGGCATCAAAATGGCGACATCGTGACAAGGACGAGCCAGACACGACGCGCAGAAAACAGCACTTGAGGCGAACCAAAAATTGTCCAATCTTCCCCCGTTCTTCTTCTTTCGCCATCTCTTGCCAGCCCTACCACTCCCACCACCCAACCCCCTCCCATTTCGCACCCAAATCCAATCAACCCCTTCCTCCTTAACCCTACTACACCGCAATCCATATCGTGTCTCGGACAATCCTATTCCCTTCTCTTCTTATCCTGTCAATCCCCTGGAAATAAAAAAATAAATAAAAAAAGGGGAATGGAAAAAAAAAGCCCCAAACCCAGCCATGCCAAGTTATTAAATTAATGACATAAATCAGCCAGCTGGCGCGTGCGCAGACCCCCTTTATCCCAGCGCCCAGAAATAAGGGAGCTCACTCTATACAGGATTGCGTGAGGAGTGCTGCTGGTCGCCCCTTTTTAGTTCTTCAGTGGAGGAGGGGGTTTGTGGGATAGGATGACACTGAAGGAAGAGGGTCCCCGGATGGATGGCATCTCCGGTCCATACGTGACGTGTCTTAAGTGACGGTGTTAAGTTATCAGTGGTGGTGACCCCAGCCCCCTTCATCTGTCTTTGGGGCGACTAGAAGGCCAGACGTTGAAAGCATCCATGGATACATTGGCCATGCATAAGATTAAAAAAAAAAGGGTAAAGGTCAAGATGTGCCACCCCCCCTACCTATCTCGGTTAATTGTATTTTTCCGTTATTGCCTTTCTTACCATACATAAACCTGTATTTTAGGAACATTTTTAGCTAATAACCTTTTTGGAATACTAACCCTAACCCTAACCCTAGCCCTACACAAAAAGGTAATTAGCTAAAAATGTTCCTAAAATACAGCTTTATGTATGGTAAGAAAGGCAAAAACGGAAAAATACAATTAACCGAGAAATGCATGGGGGGTGGCACATCTTTACCTTTACCAAAAAAAGTATATACAATAAATAAGGATTTCGAGAGGACATCTAACAATCCATGCATTGTAATTTAACCCTTTCACCGCCAAAGTCGCATTTTAGCACCACAGTGATTTAACCCCTATGTCACTAAAAGGCATCACATTGGGGTATAATCTCTACCCAAGTAAATTTAATGGAAACTTTTGGCTGAAATATGGCTGGCGGTGAAAGGGTTAATTGAAAACATAATCCACCCCCCAAAAAACCCTATTACTGTTCAAAAGTTGACTCTTGACTACAAAATTGTATATAAACAAAAACGACAAAACTGGCAAGAACCAAAACCCTCCAACAGACGAACAGAGGTCAGCAAAATCAATCATAAATCGTCTTATCACTTTTTAAGGGATTCCAACAATAGGCCTCCTTCGGAGAATCAGTCGAGCACAACTTAGCGAGGATACAGAACATTTGGTAGCGAATTCCTACGGTCAGAGCTGGCCGTGGATGATGCTTCTATTTAGTATCCACAATCAACCATTTGATTTTTTTGATACTGTTTGGTCGAGGTCCGAAGGTCACACACAGAACAAAAACAAATCAAAACAACCCTAGTCTACAGTGACCCAGCCAGCCAAGACCCGTTCAGCGGAAGCTCGGCATGATGCTGAATCGGCAGGAACAGGAACCCGTAAGCTAATTGAAAAGGCCAATCCATAAATAACAACTCTCTCTCTCTCTCTCTCTCTCTCTCTCTCTCTCTCTCTCTCTCTCTCTCTCTCTCTCTCATACACACACATAGTGGCACATAGGTAACGCGTTCGCCTCGTGCACAATAAACCCGAGTTCGAACCTGGGCACAGGGGATGTTTCCTGTCACTCTGCACTAGGCCTTACGGTCTGAACGTGGAGTCTTTCGGATGAGACGATAAACAAAGGTCCCGTGTGCCCATGCTCGTAGCACACGTTAAGCCCAGTGGCAACAAAAAAAGTTGTCATTTGGTCAAAATGTACGCCCCCCCCCCCCTTTCCTTCCTCATGTCACACTAATGGAACTAAAACAAAATGGGTGGCGCGCCTCTGGCTGCGACGCGCTCTCCAAGTGGGAGCAACCCGAATTTCACAGAGACGCCTCTGTGACTATAAAGTACCAAATACCAAATACATATACACACATGTCCTCCCTTTCTCTCTTGCTCTCTCTCGCTCTCGCGCGCGCTCTCTCTCTCTAAAACTTGCTCGTATGCATACTTGTACAAGCATATTTATATTCTGGCTTAGACGTTGATATATAATTACAGTATCTGCTGACATATAATAACAAAATCATGTCCTAATTAATGAAATAATGAACGACAACAATACAGGAAACACACACATAATAAAACATAGATTGACACGGTATTTCTGTGTCTGTTTGTCTCTCTCTGTCTCTCTCTCTCTCTAGCACGTGCGCACGCGCGCGCGCGCACGCACACACACACACACACACACACACCCTCCCTCACACACACACCCCTCCTATGCAGCATCACCACAAGCCTGCATAATGATCACTACACCATCGCCATAGCTATTCTGCATCTGTCCCTACCCTTAAATCCACTCCACTCTCCCCCCCCCCCCCCCCCCCCCCCCCCCCCCCTCCCCTTCTTACAAACAAAATCAGCCGACACAGGCCGCAGGGTCTTAGCAACCTGGCAGAAAACTTGATTAAGGAACGGACCAGGGACAGAGTTGAGTGGTGGGTGAGGGATGTGGTGTGTGTGTGTGTGGGGGGGGGGGGGGTGTGAGGGGTGAAGGAAGATGGCTAGGATGAGTGTAGATGGAGCAAGAGGGACTAACAGGGACCGGGAGGGACACAGAAAGATGTCATGAAAAGATGAAGAGAGAGAGAGAGAGGGGGGGGGGGGGGGGGGTGACTGAGGGCAGATGGGGTGGGGTGGATGGGGGTGGGGTGGATGGGGGTGGGTGGATGGGTGGGTGTAGGAATAGTGTGGAAAGAAGGCCTAGTAATGATCTTTGAAACCATCGTCACTGAAAAAGTTACACACAACGTTAATTGTCCTTTGCCCGGTCATAAGATCGGCAAATGAGTCTAAGTTTGTAGCCGCCTGGTTGTTGTTTTTTTGCATTGCCGTTTGTTTTTCTGTCTGTCCCAATGTTGCGTCTTTGTTTTTGTGCACGACGACACGACAGTCATGTTAATTGTGCCTCAATGTAGAATGCAGCGGAACGCATCATAAAACAAGAATAATACTAAGAGTTCATAATTATTAACAATGGCAATAAAACAAACGAAAACGAAACACTGACAAAAACGACTTTTCTACAGATTTCAACAGGTGGTTAACCATACTGGAGTCAATTTACACCCTTTCAAAAAAGTGAATGAAGAACTCAACATTTTGATCAATGCACGTATAATTGCAAACGGATGATGAGTCAATATATATCGCAACTGAACTCCAATGAGCAAAAAGGTCTAACTGAGGTGCTCTGGGTTTCTCTTTCCTTTTAAGGACGAAAGCAGGTCAGGACACAGTAGGGTATAGATAGAGCAGATGTATAGAGAAGAGAATGGAAAAATATCGGGGGGGGGGGGGGGGGGGTGTAGAAAGAGGCGGGAGAGGAGGAAACAGATGGAGAGGGAGGGGGTAGGGATTGGGGCTGATGCTTATCGGAGAGGTCGGTAAGCTTAGATCAATAAATTGCTGATTCCTTCCTCCTCCTTGCTTCCACAATCGGGGAAAGAAGGGTCCTCACTTGGATCAGAGAAAACTTTGGCCAAAATATTATCGATCCACGAATAGGACTACTTATACATCTGCTCTCTCTCTCTCTCTCTCTCTCTCTCTCTCTCTCTCTCTCTCTCTCTCTCTCTCTCTCTCTCTCTCTCTCTCTCTCTCTGTCTCCCTCCCTCTCTCTCTCTCTCTCTCTGTCTCTCTCCTCTCTCTCTCTCTCCTCTCTCTCTCTCTCTCAGTCTCTGTCTCTGTCTGTCTCTCTCTCTCCTCTCTCCCTCTCTCTCTCTCTCTCTCCTCTCCTCTCTCTCTCTCTCTCCTCCCTCTCTCCCTCCTCCCTTCCTCCCTCTCTCTCCTTCCCTGCCTTCCCTTCCCTCTCTAATACCATCATTATTGTTGATCAATATTCACTATGCTCCCCCCACCCCCCTCCACCCTACCACTTCTATCTGTCTTTCCCCGCCCTTCCCCTATCGATGACAAGAAGCACTGGATGGAAAGAGACATTGGGTTGTAATACCAAGCAACCAACAAACCAACTAATCAATCAATCAATCAATCAATCAGTCAGCCAGTCAATCAATCAATCCATCAATCAATAATTCACAGCACTCCCTTTCTTCCAGCCTTTCCATCTCTTGCTCCTATTCCATTCGGTCTGTTCCCTTCTCTTCTTTCAATTACATCTTTCTCTTCTTCTCCCCAAGTCCTCTGCTCAGACCCCCGTATCTGTATCCTTTCTATGGCGCGCCGAATGACCAAAACTCTATCTAGCAGTTCGACAGAGTTTAAAAACCCTATCGAACTGTTAGATACAGTTTCTAAAACTCTGTCGAGCAGCTAGATAGAGTTTCTCGTCATTTTGATGCTTTTTTAAACGAAGTATTTCATTGGTAGATAGGACTAGTATATTTGACTGTGTAGGGCCTAGGCCTATTGTCTTATTCAAATTCACGGGTCACTGCCCTGCCAAGGCCACAAACTTGTCGCTGAAGCCATGTACCAATCAGAAATCGCGATAGAAAAACTATATCTCGATAGGGTTATTTTGTGGAAACCCTATCTAGCTGTTCGACAGAGTTTTAAAACTCTCTCGAACAGCTAGATAGGGTTTTCAAACTCTATCGAACTGATAGATACAGTTTCGAAACTCTATCGAACAGCTAGATAGAGTTTTGTATCTTTGGCGCGCCATACCTTTCTATCTGTGTCCTTTCTTCTCCTGCCGCTCCACCTCTATCCTCCAGGTCCGTTGTCTCCGTCCGTTGACCCTACCCGCTTCCTCCTCACCCCTGTTAGCCCCCACCACCCCCTCCCCTTTCATTCTCTTCGTGTAGCTGTTTATTTGTCTGTCTGTCTGTCTCTCTGTCTGTCTCTCCCATGCCAATGCTTTTCACTATAATAATACTATATTTATTGCTTTATTTTATAATAATAATAATAATAATAATAATAATATTAATAATAATAATAATAATATTATTATTTAATAATAATAATAATAATAATATGATAATAATAATAATAATAATAATAATAATAATAATAATAATAATAAATAATAATAATAATATTATTATTATTATTACTAATAATAATAATAATAATATATAATAATAATAATAATAATAATAATAATAATAATAATAATACT
>CM065686.1:41115007-41117507 GCA_017654935.2 Phymorhynchus buccinoides
TAAATGGAATGGAATTGTTTGGCTGAAACATGGCTGGCGGTGAAAGGGTTAAGCCGACGTTGTGGACAGAAGTAATCAGCTGGGACAGATAACCCCATGACCAGTTTCCCTTTACAAGTTGCCTTTTCTTTTGCTCAATAATTATGAAGCATAAATGATGTATTTTTGTACTTACACAGTCTGCCATTCACCCCAAAAAAAATTGAATGATATATTTCAGGAGCACGCTATAAGCGCTAGCTTGTTGATGCTCTCTTTTCCTTTCCGTAATATGTGTTGCTTGGAAATATTAAAGATCAATGGTCAACCTATGGCGATATTTTTCACGCCAGAGGGCAGTCAATGCACTAGGGGCTTATCACGCGATTTTCTTACTTGGGCGTAGTGAGAGAGAGAGAGTGATGGTAGGACCACTCACTGTCTCTCTCTCTTTCTTTATCCCCAACTAATAATATAGAGAGGATTAGCCCCACACGAGCGTCATGCCCTCTGGCGTGAGAAAAATCGAACTAATTCTCTCATTGGTTAAACCATCAACAAACAAAAACCCAATACAATTTTTTTTTAAATAGGAAATTCCTTTTCAGGTAAAAATAAAAAAACAGGAAATCCTTGTATACCAGGAAAAGTTGCACCCACGCATGTATTATCTTTCACTGAAAGCAATTGACTTCCAGCACCTCCGCCAAGGAGGAATCGCCGATTTGACGGTTTGATTTCTAGGAAACCAGAGAAAAGTGAGTGTTGCTATCTCTGTGAAGGGTGCTTTCCTGGTGATCTCGACGTGTTTCTGGCAAAATCTCATCCGTCAGGGTGCCCCTTTAATCTTTTTCTCTCACCGCACATAATTACGTAAGACAGACTTTAAAACATGTCTCTCTGTCTGTCTGTCTGTCTGTCTGTCTGTCTATCTGTCCGTATGCGAATTTCTCACAATTTCCACATAATTATATTCTCACCCCCACCACCCCCACACATCATCATCATCCCCCCGCCCCCATTTTCTCACAACAGTTTTAATGTTTGATTTTCTTTTCGCCCCCCCCCCCCCACACACACACAAAAAAAAAAAAGTCCTCTAGCACACACATAATTTTTTATGTGGATCGATAACGTTTTTCTTTTCTCCTTAATTTCTGATACACTTGCACATACATACATACACACACACACACACACACACACACACACACACACACACACACACACACACACACACACACACATACACACACACACACACACACACACACACACACACACACACGCACGCACGCGCGCACACACGCATACATACATACATACACACATACACACAGTCATACACTCACACACACACACACACTCATACTCCACGCACGCGCACACACACGCATACACATTTTCTTTCTCTTCCTTTCACCCCATATCTCTCTCTCTCTCTCTCTCTCTCTCTCTCTCTCTCTCTCTCTCTCTCTCTCTCTCTCTCTCTCTCTCTCTCTCTCTCTCTCTCTCAGTCTCTCTTTCTCTCTCTCTCTCTCTCTCTCTCTCTCTCTCTCTCTCTCTCTCTCCTCTCTCTCTCTCTCTCTCTCTCTCTCTCTCTCTCTCTCTCTCTCTCTCTCTCTCTCTCTCTCTCTCTCTCTCTCTCTCTCTCTCTCTCTCTCTCTCTCTCTCTCCTCTCTCTCTCTCCTCTCCCTCAGAATGTGTGTGCTCTATTACCCTCTATAAACAAAATTCAATAAAATAAAATAAAAATTAAAAAAAACCTTCTTCCTCTCTCGTGCCTTTTACGCCATCGATTCCTTTATATGTATCTCTCTGTGTCTCTCTCATGCCGCCTGCTTCATCACCGGCAATCGATCCTCTCAGAGCTCTCTTTTAACCTCCTTCAATAATACCTTTTTTTTTCTCCATATTATTCCCTTTTCATCCCCATCTGCTATTACCATCGACCTACATAGCTAGCAAGGCTCTGAATGACAACGAAATGAGCACGGAGAGGAGAGTATTACGATCTCAAACTAACGGAGAACCTCGCCCTCGTCAATAAGCAAACAGGAATTCCAGAAAGAAAGAATCATTCCTGTGGAGGTATCATACCTCACCTCCCGCTTCTTTCACGAGACTTACTTTTTTTTTTTAAATAATAAATTAAACCACTGTCAGAGTCAGTGAATGTGTGTGTGTCTCTCTCTCTCTCTCTCTCTCTCTCTCTCTCTCTCTCTCTCTCTCTCTCTCTCTCTCTCTCTCTCTCTCTCTCTCTCTCTCTCTCTCTCTCTCTCTCTGTATTCTATGTTCGTATATGTACCAAGGTGTTACCTTTATGTTCAAATCTGTATGTTTAATAGTATGCCTTGCCATGTTTGTATTCTATGTTCGTATATATATGTACCAAGGACAGATTGGAAGACTAGGCGTTGCCTAAAATCTTTATCCTTGAAAGATAAAGTTAACGTTTTCAAGTTTTCAAGTGTCTCTCTCTGTGTTTGTGTGGAGGTGCGTGCGTATGCGCGTACAAGTG
>CM065686.1:41127507-41142507 GCA_017654935.2 Phymorhynchus buccinoides
GAGAGAGAGAGAAGAGAGAGAGAGAGAGAGAGAGAGAGAGAGATGAGAAAAAGAGAAAAAAGAGAGGCATCGATAGAGATAGGAGATGAGCGGATAGCGAGAGAGCGATGACCGCGTAGTAGCTCGCGATTATAATGTTATAGCGAGAGGAGAGAGAGAGAGAGAGAGTAAGAGAACGTTGGAAGTAAGACAAGATTATACGATTATTAGCACAATGGAGACATTTCATGAGAGCATGCATGGTCATGCTTCGCGCATCAGTATGAGTTGCCCTTTTAAGCTCTATGATTAGCTATACAAAACAAAGATACTTTGATTGTCTTTGCCTACTTACATCGTGGTATACAACATAACTAGCCAGATTTTGGTTCATAAAGATAACGGGGAGACGGGCATCATAGATTTCTGATCGCTTTTTCGAGCCTTTTGGCTAAGACAGTGATTTCAGGAACATAAACATTTTGTTTATAAACTGGTTGGTTTGTTCAGCCCGTCGTAAATGGCGGGAAAGCCGATACGCGACCGTTAAACTGAACTTCCATCCGGGCATTAAAGACCCACCAGTCCACGTGTCAAAGTCACGGATTTCACAACGTTTTCCCTCTTATAGCTGCTAAATAGATCTTTTTTTGTTTTGACCAGGTCTGACTCCCATGTAAATACCCCCAAATTCAAACCGAAACATCATTTTAAAGATCAGCCTCAATTTGAAGTTGGGGACATTCTGCATGTGGGTCACAGCTACCCAGAAAAAAAAAGCAAGTGACTTAATCGTGGTGCGTCAGTGTCTTTAAATGAACTTCAGGACAATAATTATCTTGAACCTATACTACCTTGATGAGCCGAGTAAATATACTTCCTTCTTGAAGGAGTTGGTAATTATGTATTCAAAATTTACATTCACCCCCCCTCCCCCTTGATGACGTCTGCCTCTGTATCAGGCCTTCAAATGATTTGGGATTAAACAAGAGTAACACAGTCTGTTTCAGTGTTAGGAACACAAATGAACTAAATGACTGGACAGGGTTTCTAGAACGCCCAGGAACGCAAGGGAATCCACACACAAAACAACCCCGATGCTTCGAATGAAGCTGTTTCGAATTAACCCTTTCACCGCCAGCCATATTTCAGCCAACATTTCCCATTAACTTTACCTGGGTAGAGAACAAAATCCATCTGCAGTATTGGGGATTCTCCTGTGACATATATAAAATAAGGTCTGTCCTTACTTCCCAAGACTAAGACAATAGGGTCTTTGGATAATAGGCCCCAATTTGATGCCTTTTAGTGACATAGGTGTTAAATCCCTGTGGTGCTAAAATGCGACATTGGCGGAGAAAGGGTTAAGCTTACCAAAGAATTCTATACACTAGCTGGTGTTACATATTCATGAATGCAAATGAAGTAAAATGTCTTCTGAGGCAAAGTAGATGCTTGAAGATCTTATTTACCTGCACATAACCCGGCCAAATCATCCTGAAGTCTAAAAGCATTTTGCTCTGAACTTTTAAGAAAAAAACATGTATTAATCATGTTATACATAGAGTACCTGTGTGTGTACACAATATAGGCCTATGTCATGCATAACTCTGAAAGCTGTTTTTGTCTTTTCTTACTCTACATATTGTGTAACCATGCTGTATAAATCACTACCAGTTCGCGTGTATGCATGTTATCAATAAACAGTAAAAGTGAAAGCCAACCTTTACAATAAAAGTTCAATGGAACAAAAAAGAAAATGTCACAGGCAGAACAGAAGACGTTGCCTAGGAAGTGAACACTTTCCCTGTTTTGTTCTTCTTCCATCTCCTTCTCTCTCTCTCTCTCTCTCTCTCTCTCTCTCTCTCTCTCTCTCTCCTCTCTCTCTCTCTCTCTCTCTCTCTCTCTCTCTCTCTCTCTCTCCCTCCCCTCTCTCTCTCTCTCTCTCTCTCTCTCTCTCTCTCTCTCTCCTCCCCCTCTCTCTCACACACTCTCTCTCCCCTCTCTCTCTCTGTCTCTCTCTCTCTCACTCTCTCTCACTCTCTCTCATCTCCCTCTCTCTCTCTCACACTCTCTCTCTCTCTCTCTCTCTCTTCTCTCTCTCTCTCTCTCTCTCTCTCTCTCTCTCTCTCTCTCTCTCTCTCTCTCTCTCTCTCTCTCTCTCTCTCTCTCTCTCTCTCTCTCTCTCTCTCTCTCTCTCTCTCTCTCCCCCCCCCCTGCAGTATCGATCTTCAACAAGCAGGCAAAGGAACAAACAAAACTTTGACAGAACAGAACGACTAAAGCGAGTAACGAGGCGAAGCACAAAGCCGGCCATCGATCTCGCCTTTCACACGGGGGAATCTTCGATTCTACAGACAGATGCGGCTGCCAGTTAGTGCCATAGAACTGCTAGCTGAGTGGCTCGGGGGGGGGGGGGGGGGGGGGGGGGGGGCACCACGAGAGATGAGGAGAGGGAGAGGAAGAGGAGGAGAGAAAGAAATGTGGGAGATCTGTTACCAAGAAGTTTCTGTTCCTTACAGATACGCTGACAGGGAGAAGCAAGACTGACTAGGGGAGGGGGATTATGCGAAAGGGCATAGTGCCAAAGCAGAAAGGCATACATACATAGGACTATATACAGACAGACAGACAGACAGACAGACAGACATAGAGAGAGAGATAGACTTTTTCAGATCATTCAGATAATTTAGTGTGCTTTGGCCATAGGCATGCATACACATGGGGAATATTAATGAATAAATGAATACGAAAACCAATGAAGTTATATATTTTCCTTTACAACAACAGTAACACACACATAACCCAAAACATTAGCAAGTTAATTAAAGAGAGAGAGAGAGAGAGAGAGAGAGAGAGAGAGAGAGAGAGAGAGAGGAGAGAGAGAGAGAGAGAGAAGAGAGAGAGAGAGAGAGAGAGAGAGAGAGAGAGAGAGAGAGAGAGACAGATAAAGAGAGACAGACAGAGAGAGAGAGAGAGGGGGGGGGGGGAGCAGCAGCATCATATTTGTTTTGAAGGGAAAGACATTTAAGAGAGACAGACAGAGAAACACTAGAGAAAGGGAAAGAGACCCTTTGTCTTGCACGCGAAGTTCAATCGTCAGCCTTGAACTGTCGCCGCCTCCTTCCAGCATCAATTGATTGTGATGGAGCGCAGTTATGGCAGCTGCGTGGTCGATATATATATATTTTTTGTTGTTGCAAGAAAAGAAGTCAGGCGTTTTTTGCTTGTTTAATTATCTCAACGATCGACGCATCATTATGCGTAATTCTTGGCGCTGCGCTGACAGACGCTCGCGCGCGCGCACACACGCACATACACACGCACACGCACGCACGCACGCACGCACCCACCCACCCACACACACACACACACACACACACACGCGGCAAGTAATTACAATCATGAAACAAAGAAAAAAGGACGGACGGGAAGCGAAAGGGCAAGGAACAAGAAAGGGTAAATTGTTGATTCGTATAGTTTTGCTTTTTTGTTCTTATTATTTATATGTGTGTGGGTTTTCTTTTTCATTTTGTATTTTCTACTCTTCCACCCAACCTTCGCTTTTCTCTCAAGCTTTATGCTTTCTCTTCTTCCACCTATCCATTTTTAAGTTTTCCACCTTGAGCCACTTCCTTGAGTTTCGTTGAAGGTTCGGTGGATAAAGACTAAATTTGTCATCATCATCATCATCATCATTAGCAGCAGCAGCAGCAGCAGCAGTAGTAGTAGTAGCAGCAGCAGCAGCAGTAGTAGTAGTAGTAGTAGTAGTAGTAGTAGTAGTAGTAGTAGTAGTAGTAGTAGTAGTTGTTGTAACATGAATAAGGGGGAGTAACTCTCTGATAGTATTTGTAGTAGTTTCTTAATGAGAAAAGACATCCCTCTCTCTCTCTCTCTCTCTCTCTCTCTCTCTCTCTCTCTCTCTCTCTCTCTCTCTCTCTCTCTCTCTCTCTCTCTCCCTCTCTCTCTCATGTATGCTCTCATTAAATGTCTCCATTTGCTAATAATCGTAATATTGTCTCCTTCCCAATGTTCTCTCTCTCTCTCTCTCTCTCTCTCTCTCTCTCTCTCTCTCTCTCTCTCTCTCTCTCTCTCTCGTCTCTCTCTCTCTCTCTCTCTCTCTCTCTCTCTCTCTCTCTCTCTTCTCTCTCTCTCTCTCTCTCTCTCTCTCTCTCTCTCTCTCTCTCTCTCTCTCTCTCTCTCATAGCTCGCTCTGCCTATTATAACCATCATCATCATTCTCTTTTATTTCATCGTCTCTCTTGTTTTTTTACATACATGTATATAATTCTACCAGCCTTTATTCCTTCGCCCTCTAAATATCTCATATATCTTTCTGGGCAGAATCACTTGCAAATGTTTGGGCTAGAATATGTTGTTCAAAGGGGATGCAATAAAGTGTATCATGTATGGGGTAAATAAAACACCTGGTGGGGTGTTTTTTTTGGGGGGGGTTTTGGGGGGGAAGGGGTGGTGTCTAGTTGCGATGGAGTAAATCAATAAAAAATTAGAAGTGGGCTATACAGTACTTAACGTTATACAATACTTGGTAAAGGTCAAGATGTGCCACCCCCCCTACCTATCTCGGTTAATTGTATTTTTCCGTTATTGCCTTTCTTACCATACATAAAGCTGTAGTTGGGGTGTGTCTAGTTTCGATGGAGTAAACTAACAGATAGAAGTAGTCTATACAGTACTTAATTTTATACAATCCTTTTTATTAATGTATAGTTGGATTGAAATGTGCGGGGCGTGGTGGTGGTGGTGGTGGTGGTGGTGGTGGTAGTGGTGGGGTGTATGTAGCCTATAGTTGCGATGGAGTAGACCAACAGGTAGAAATGGGCTATAGGGGAAGACGGGGTAAAAAGCGCATGGGCGGGTAAGAAGCCCACCCCAATTATCTCATGAAATAAAGAAAATTTCAGTCAAATTTGCCCATGAGACGAATGCTAGACATTAACGCTCGTCTCATGGGCAAAATGAGACTGAAATTTGCTTCATTTCATGAGATAATTGGGGTGGGCTTCTTACCCGCCCATGCGCTTTTTACCCCGTCTTACCCTACTTGACATTATATCATCCTTTTTAAAAATAATAAATTTGAAATAATTGACGTTGACAAAAATGGCCTAACCACATCCGCGCCAACAATGGAGGCTTCTATTTTAAAGCGTTCGTAGTAATATCGATTGGGAACCTTATTTAGCTCTTGACATAAACATACCTTTGCCACTTTTATTTTGTTGGCTGCTAAAAGAACAACACCTACGACTTGGCATTCAGAAATAGCTATTCACCGCTACAGAACCCTGAATGAAAATCATTTCAAATGGCCCGTGCGCAAAGTTAATTGGAGAATGAGTAAACACTGGTTCTTTGTGTCGACTTTTGACAACAAGAAAAACGAAGTATTTGGAACACGTTGTTCTAGCCCAAAATGGCCTTTCCCTACTATTTAGAGTGACTTTAGCTCGTGCCATCGTCGAATGCAGACGATAGCATATTTGCCAATAATAAGGTCTGTGTACAACAACAACAACAACAACATACAGTATTTATACGGCGCTGAATCTTGATAGAAATCAAATCAAAGCGCACACACACGTTAGCATTCAAAGCGCATTCAAACACAAACGCAATACAACGCGAACACACACAGATAACATAAATGGAATATAGCAGAAACAGACCTAATGGCAAGAGAGAGAAGATAAAGAGAGAGGAGCTTTAATGACGGGGGAACAGGTGGGTTTTGAGGTTAGCTTTGAAAGCAGAGAGAGTCGGTTGCTGACGGAGGGAGAGCGGAAGTTTGTTCCAGGAGGTCGGTCCTGAGACAGCAAAAGAGCGCCGATCAACAGTTGAAAGCTTATACCTAGGGATCTGGAGAGAAAGAGGGTCAGAAACTGAACGTAAAGTGCGAGCTGGCGTATAGATGGAAATATTGTCACAGAGGTAAGATGGAGCAGCTTACATTAACATAACACGTTAACATTATCCACAAGATATTTCTATTTCCCCATGGCAACACAGTGAGTTGTGAGTCATATTATGAGTGGCCTATCACTGTGTTGCCGAGGGGAAATAGAGATATTTTGTGAATAATGTTAACGTGTACACAGACCTTAATTGCATCACTTCTGTGTATTGCTTTGATATAAACCGTATATTTTCTCAGTTCAAGGATTTTGTTTGTTAAATTGCAAAAAAACATCTCAAGCTGTCCCTCCTCAACCCAATCCAATAAATGAAAAACAAAAGGACTGCACACAAAATCAGGACGATGAACTGGGGCCTATTCTGAGTAATATTCTATACTGGGAGAATGACAAAAATAAAAGTAGCAGAAGTAACCCATGCTTGTCGGGGCACGGAGTTAAAACTAAGGGAGTGGAGTTATTAGTAGACAGAACATGTTTCCAGTTGGGGGAAAATCGAATTGAAGAACGCAACATTTCAGCTGGAACTGGGATGTCTCCGGAATAAACGGTGAACTTTACATTACAAAGCTTTTCTTATTATTATGACTAGCAATCGCCCCGTGGCAGTTAACTCCCGTGGCACTTTTAACCCCATGGCAGTTTTAACCCCGTGGCAGCTATCTCCTCCCTACACCTACCCTCATATTTACTTGCTCGGGGACTTATCTGCCACTCGGCGACACACTTGTTTGTTATTGTGGCTTTCAACAGACTGCCAGTCTCAAAGACACGAAAGTGAAACTTTCGGGTTTACATTTCCAAGAAGAAGGCAGCATTTCACCTTCCAAGAAAATGGATCACAAATGTGTAAGGTCTTTTGAAAATATATATAAGATGAACTAACACACTCTCTCTCTCTCTCTCTCCCTCTCTCTCTCTCTCTCTTCTCTCTCTCTCTCTGTTATGAGGGGGGGTGAAGAGAGAGAGAGCGAGAGAGAGAAAGAGAGCGGAGAGAGAGAGAGAGAGAGAGAGAGAGAGAGAGAGAGAGAGAGAGAGAGAGAGAGAGAGAGAGAGAGAGAGAGAGAGAGAGACAGAGAGGGAGCTGCTGTTATGCGCCTAACTAAGAATTAGGCCCAGCATGTCTGACTTCGGCTAGAGGAATCTTTTTGAAAGTATTTCTTATAAAAAGGCAGGAGAATGGACCACACAGGCAGAACGATAGTAGATAACAGCATGCAAAGGGAAAAAGCAGAGACTGACAGATTAGAGGTACTTATGAGCACAGAACTTCCAGAAGGTGGGGGGACTATTTGTATGGAAGACCCCCCCTCCCAGTATTCCATGAGGGGGGTGGAGAGTACTACCACCCCCACCCCACCCCCCTACATTCGTAACCAAACCATACACACAGGCACACGAACGTCAATGAGCTCTCTCCCTCTCTCTCTCTCATTACGCTGTCTGTGACAGCTCACCGCCCGCTGTCCCTGGGCCTAGCCGTGAACATAGCGCGATTCTAGTACCACGGTAGTGATCTCCGCTCTTCATTTGTGTAGTTGACTGGATGGTGACTGGTCGGCTGCAGCAGGGAGGGGTGTGTGGAGAAAGTGTTGATTGAAATTAACTTTTGTTTTTGGGACCGCGCAAATGTAAATCGGGTTATAGCGCGCATTTATGAACGGATGCTGTTGAATGTTTGCACGACGATAGTCACTATCCATGGTCACGCATGTTCCAAATCTCGAGTCAATGTCGGGTCTGGTTACGCCGCAGTTTGTGAAAACGTGAAGCGGCCTCTCGGCGCCCGTATCTCCAGCGTTTCTGAATCGATTCGCTTCCGGTTTGGCACGTCGATCGTCACCGTCCTCGGTCATCTTCCTGCTAAAGTCGAAGGCATTCGGTCCAGAAACGCCGGAGGTACGGGCGCCGAGAGGTCGGCGGATGCGCGTTTCGCGCATTTGCCGAACCGCCCAAATGACACGGCCGCCTCGGTTGCTGTTGCCATCGCCCCGTTAGGGCTCACAGCAAATTTGAAGCGATTCGGTCGAAAAACGACGGAGTTATAAGGCCCGTTTAGTGTTTCAGACAGACACACGGAGACTTGCTAAATTACTATATGAATGATGATGATTATTCTTTTTTCTTTTTTTCCTAACCCATCTTCTGGGCCGTACAGTGGCGTTGCTCCCACACCGCTCATTCCGAGTCCCAACTCGCAGCCACACCTCCGCTTGTTCAGGTCGCAGAATCCGAGACCAGCAGTCTCAAGAGGAGCGAATATTATGTTAGGCCGTCAGGAGGCAACCAACCGAGGAGACACTGCACTGCTGCTGAGTCACTTCGGTGGAGTTCAGTGTAGCCAGTTTAGGACACCACCTACTAAACCCCTTCCTGACGACACTATTCTCTTAGTCGCAGAGCCAGCGTGAGTGAGGTTCTCCTCCGAGGGCGCCACCACGACCGTCCACCGACAGCTCCCCAACACACTCATCCCCATGACTTTGATCCGAACGCACCAAGGCATAGACAAGCTTGGAAACCGAAACTGAGGTCACCATGAGAGTAGGGCATCTTCTTCTTCTTCTTCTTCTTCTTCTTCTTCTTCGATCGTCTGGTCGCAATCAGACGTCAACTTTTTGTCTTTCTTTTTTTCAACTACGAAATAAGTTATTGGTTGTATGACGTGTTACCAAGGAGCTTAAAATGGGAGAATGTTTCGATCTGAAAGAAATCCCGAGAGTTTGAGTGTGTCTGTCCGTCTGTCTGTCTGTCTGTCTGACTCTCTCTCTCTCTCTCTCTCTCTCTCTCTCTCTCTCTCTCTCTCTCTCTCTCTCTCTCTCTCTCTCTCTCTCTCTCTCTCGCTCGCGTCTATGACTCATTGATTTTGTTCTAATTGTGTGTTTTTGTCAATTGTACCTCTCCTTAAAGACCCCCCACGTCACGTGTCACATTCCCTCTTATGTTTGGAAGATTTGTTAAGATTGTTTACCAGCTATAAGAAGGAAAACACGTGAAAAACATGATTTTGACTCGTGGCGTGGTGGGCCTGTAAGGGGCTAATGGCCTATACAAATAAACTATTCAGTGTTCAGTCTTCTCTCTCTCCTTTTCTCTGACCTGATACACCCGTGTATTATTGTTGAAAAAAGCAACCCATCTTTGTGTCCTCGATAAATATTTACGTAATTAACCCTCTCTCTTTCCGGTGTGTGTGTGTGTGTGTATGCATGTGTGTATATGTGTGTGTGTATGTGTGTGTATGTGTGTGTGTGTGTGTGTATGCATGTGTGTGTATGTGTGTGTATGTGTGTGTGCATGTGTGTGTGTGTGTGTGTATATGCGTGCGTGTGCATGTGTGTATATGTGTGTGTGTATGTGTATGTGTGTGTGTACGTGCATGCGTGCGTGCGTGTATGCGTACGTGTGTGTGTGTGTGTGTGTGTGTGTGTGTGTGTGTGTGTGTGTGTGTGTGTGTAAATGAGTGTATGCGTATGTGAGTGTGTGTATGTGTGTGTGTGTGTGTGAGAGAGAGAGAGAGAGAGAGAGAGAGAGAGAGAGAGAGAGAGAGAGAGAGAGAGAGAGAGAGATAGAGAGAGAGAGAGAGAGTGTGTGTTAGTGTGCGTGTGTTCCGGCGCGAGAGTCTGTGCTTGTATGTGCGTTCTTCCTTTCCAATATTCAAAATCACCATTATCAGTGTTTTAGTCATTTCCAGAAATATGTGAACATTACTTAAAGTTAACAGAACAAACAGCCCGGAGTAAGTCTTGGTCTGGTGATCACAACTGTTCATTCAAGCCTGACTGAAGGGTACGAGAAAATAACGACGTCACTTGAGATCAAACCAAACCCCGAACACATACATTTCGTACCGTACAAAATAATTGTTAACTTTGACCCTGGATTTCAATATACAGCCCCAGTGGATGCATTCAGAAAAAAGACAATTCAGTGTATGATTCTTAATTTGTAATCATTTTTCCAAGATAATTGTAGCAAAGAATATGGAATCAATGTTACAGTATAAATCCTAGGTTTATGGTGGACGCTTCATACGACTCAGTATAATTCCAATTTGTTTAACAGCATTTAATCAAAATAGAAAGCCTACAATTAAAAAATATATACAAGATGGGATAGACGAATAATTATGCCGAAATAAATTTGTTGTGCTTAGTCAAGGTCTGTGTATACGTGAACATTTTTCACTCTTTCCCCATGCAATACAGTGATATGCAAGTAATGTTATGAGTAGTTATCACTGTGTTGCCATGGGGAAAGAGTAAAAATGTTAACGTGTATTGAGACCATTATGCACAACATGACATTCAGACAATTCATGTATTAGTCAATTGCTTTTTATCAGTACTAGCAATCGCCCCGTGGCAGTTAATTCCCGTGGCAGTTTGAACCCCATGGCAGTATTGAACAATGCTGGAGGCAATGCCCGGAGGCAGTGCTAAACCAGTAAAGTCCCGATTTTTTAATAATACAGATACGTGTAGTGTCATCCCCTTGTAATCACCACTGCCCCCCCCCCCCCCCATCCCTCCCTCCGCCCACCCATCCCACCCCCTACCCCCACCCACCCACCCCCTACCCCACCCATAACCAACCAACTGGCTGACCTACTCGTCACCCCAGCACGTGTGAACCATGGTCTCATGCCCACAGCAGTCCCCCCCCCCCCCCTTTAATAACAGCACGTTTGGACATATGTCGTTTAAAAGCCTAGTGAGCGAAACTGTAAATTGGTGCATATCGCGCGCATTTATGAACGGATGCTGTTCATATTTCCTGCCAAGCTTTGCCCGGGTCATAGCAAGCATGACAGCAAATTTGAGGCGATTCGGTTAAGAAATGGCGGAGGTATTCGTGAAAAGGTGAAGCGGCGTCTCGCGCGCGTTTCTGAACCGATTCGCTTCCGGTTTGGCACACGGATAGTCCACGGCCCCGGCCATCTTCCTGCCAAATCCGAAGGCAATCGGCCCAGAAACGCCGGAGATACGGGCGCCGAGAGGCCGGCGGATGCGCGTTTCGCGCATTTGCGAAACCGCGCAAATGACACGGCCGCTTCGGTTGCCGTTGCCATCGCCCCGTTAGGGCTCACAGCAAATTTGAAGCGATTCGGTCGAAAAACGGCGGAGTTATAAGGCCCGTTTCGTGTTTCAGACACACACACACACACACGGACGAACAGTTGGCTTTATACTATATGATGGACATAAACAAAACGTTGAATAACATTACAAGGTCAATTTCGAGAAGAGATAATCATCGCTTGTGTTGCATAAACTAACAATTTGGTAAATACAACCACGTTTTTTTCTCCAAATTTACAACCAGTCATCCTAGTATTTATGAATCATTTGTGCATGAATTGAGGCCGATCTCTTTATAAAGTTGCCCTTATCAAACAAAATACCGATCAAAGTCAAACAGGGGCCTTTGCCCCATCCGTTCTCAAAATACGCATTTTCAATTTGTCATCCATCTTGTACAAGATAAAAAGTAGTTATTTAAGACTGCATGTAAGATCTAAGATCTCACATAGAACATGTTAGTATCTCCACCAAGGATGCATTGGATTTGAAGGCATTTCGTGGTGGGTTGGTTGATGATCAAAATTAAGGCAAATAATGCAGAAACACAAAATAAAGCATGGAAATTGGAAGGCTAGGGTAATAGTAATACTCGCGGGAAAACCAAGTTACAGGAGATTAGACAAACAGAAAGAACCAACAGACAAACAAAAGAGACAGAGACAGACACATATAGGAGAGGGGGGGAAGCAGACAGACAGAGATGGAGACAAAGATAGTAGACAGGCACGACACAACACAGCGACAAGACGAGATCGAGAGTCGAGATAGAGACAGAGGCACTGAAGAGTCAGAAAGCCCAGGCGACATAACAGAGAAGCAAGAGGCAGGCAATGCTTGAAGAAGAGAGCCCCATGTGGGGGGGAAAAACCCAGGTCCACCTCGCCAGCTGAAGCTAATAGCAGCAGATCCTCTCTCCAAAGCCGGGGGATTGCCATTCTTGGCCAGATCCCTTTCTCAACTAGCTGGGATTAAGAGACACAACCTTCATTCCCATTTTCATTACCCCCCCCCCCCCTTCTCCTTGTTTCTGCCTCTCTCTTAAGTTGTTTCTGCCACAAACGTATGTGGTTTATATCCCCCTACTTCTATTTATGAGTCGAGGACGTGTTAAATACTGTATCAGTTTTAACAAATTCACTACATTTTGTCAACAAATAAACTTTGCAGGATTCACACAAGAAATTCTTTGAGCACAACAAGCTGATAACCTAACAAATTGTTTTACGAAAAAAAACCTTTGTAGGATGTACAGCACAGCAAGCCAATACACCTATAAAACGTACAATAAGCACACATTGTTTGGCATAGCTCTGACTGCATAATGGACAATAAATGGGCAACAATAACAGAATAATTATTAACAACATCGGCATTTTGTGTTCAACATACATACTTGTTTCTGTATAAAGTCATAGTTTTGTTGGGTTTTGTTCACAATATCCGAGCAAAAGGGGTATGAGTGTGTGCGAATAGAAGAATCAGTTGATGCAGAAAAATTAACAAGAAGCAGGTGGACAGAAAGTAGGAGAGGGGGCAAAGAAGCAGCGAGAAAGGAGAGAGAGAGAGAGAGAGAGAGAGAGAGAGAGAGAGAGAGAGAGAGAGAGAGAGAGAGAGAGAGAGAGAGAGAGAGAGAGAGAGAGAGAGAGAAACTGACACTGGTTTATTGTCATTACCACCGGGAGGGGTCTATTGGAGAGAGAGAGAGAGAGAGAGAGAGAGAGAGAGAGAGAGAGAGAGAGAGAGAGAGAGAGAGAGAGAGAGAGAGAGAGAGAGAGAGAGAGTAGAGAGAGAGAGAGACTGACACTGGTTTATTGTCATTACCAGCAGGAGGGGTCTATTGGAGAGAGAGAGAGAGAGAGAGAGAGAGAGAGAGAGAGAGAGAGAGAGAGAGAGAGAGAGAGAGAGAGAGAGAGAGAGAGAGAGAGAGAGAGAGAGAGAGAGAGCAAGTACAGTGACAGGGAGACATAAGAGGAAGAGAAACAAAGACAGAGTGACATAAGAATAATTTTGTTTCTTTGTTATCTCCAACTCTCTCATTTTTGCCTGTCTATTTTTCTGCTCTCCTCAAAACATATTTGTTTCTTCATCTTTGATAAAACAAAACAAAATAACACCACTTTACACTTGTTGTGTACGTGTTTGTATGTTGTATTGTGTCCCCTTTCTTTACCATGTACCTCCCAATTGATTCTTTTCCTTCAAACCCAATAGAGAACCTCTCCACCGAACCCTTCTCCGCCTTTTCTTAAACCCTTTCACCGCCAGCCATCTCTGAACCAAAAATGTCCATTAACCCTTTCGCCGCCAGCCATTTCTCAGCCAAACAAATACCATTAAACTTAACTGGGTAAAGAAAAGAAAATATCTGCAATATTGTGAATTCCTCTGTGACATGTATAACATTAGGCCTATCCTTACCTCCCCAAATTAAGAAAATAGGTTCTTTGGATAACAGGTCCTGATTTGATGCCTTTTAATGACATGGGTGTTAAACCATTCTGGTGCTAAATTGCGACATTGGCGGTGAAAGGGTTAAGCTTACTTGGCTACTGAAAAGATTTCGTCTGCAATATTGTGGGATTTCTCTGTGACACATTTAGAATAGGGTCAAGCCTTACTACCCGAATTTAGGAACACAATATCATTGAATAATAGACCCTGATTTCAAGAATTTAAATGACATGGGTGCTAAATTATTCTGGTGCAAAAATGCGACATTGGCGGTGAAAGGGTTAAACCCTTTTGCCGCCAGCCATTTTCAGTCAAAAAACACCATTAGACTTAGACGGGTAGAGAATGTTTTGTATCTACAATATTGGACATTCCGCATTGACATGTATACCATTAGGCCTATCCTTACCTCCCCAAAGTAAGAAAATAGGGTCTTCAGATAACAGTCACTGATTTGATTACTTTTAGTGACAGGTGTTAAACCATTGTAGTCCATACATGTGACATTGGCGGTGGAAGGGTTAAACCCGTCACGGTGCTATATTCGGGGGGGGGGAAAACCAAGTTCACCAACAAACACGAGAAGAAAAAAACGATCACGTCCCTCGGTGTCGGTAACCTGCAATCAATGGATTGAAAGAAGGAAACACCCCCCACACCTACTGCGGTGTCGCATGAGCCAAACTGGACAGGGGTGGGGGGTGGGGTGGGGGGGGGGGGGGTAACAGTCAACAACAAAAGATAAGGAAGGGCGCGACGAGAACCTTTATCAAAATAAAGCATTGTGCTGGGTTTTGGTATTATATGGGAAAAGGATACGCTGGAAGGAGGGTGGGTGTGGTCCTGATGTAAGGGGATTGGAGATAAAAAAAAAGGGGAAGGTGGTTTTAGAAAGCAAGTTCGTATTTTCAGTGAAAGCAGGGTTATTTCGATGGCTTGGAGTCAAAACGGACTATCTTTAGATTGTCAATTGACGTATTATTGGATTTATTGCAAAAAAAACTAATAACTTGTATCAAACAATGACTGCAGTAGCTTGTTTATATTTCAGCAGACTTTTTTTTATACAAGTTATTAGTTTTCGTAATAAGTTCAATTTTGACTCCAAGCCATCGATTTGTGCTTCAGCCCGATCCCCTTTCTTCATCGTTTTGCTAATGTTCACTAAGAAGCAGCATTGTGCCATTTCGGGGGAAGGGACAGGGTTACGATCAGCCTAGGATTATTTTCATCAATCTGAAAGAAGCAGATTTCGAGGTTGAGGAACGTAAACGCGAGGGGGTGACTAAAGTACAAGATTGCTGAAAGTATGCACTATTTTAGTGCAGCTTTGTTCTTACAAAACTGTCAGTGGGTCTTCTGAATGTGGGAACCATTAACAACGTCATGTTGTCACATCTGTATGCAATACATGCTGCTCGAAGACATCTGACTCCAGATTAGGGTCAAGTCAAAGAGAAACAAGCATTCTTATGGATATAATCTGGCACGACACACCTTTCACTTGAGGGGTTGATATAAACCATCGTACTTCGCACGGGAATGAACTT
>CM065686.1:41150007-41152507 GCA_017654935.2 Phymorhynchus buccinoides
AAGATAAAAGAGGGAATATCAACAGTGAAAGAAAGAACACATAGAGAGAAAAAAAAGAACATGAAAGAGACGGTTGCTCTAATTACATTTCATTATAAATGTCCGACACTATCCTTTAGACACTATTCTCAGCGTGGGTCGCTGAGATACGAATGAAAAGTTGGTTGCTAACTTGATTTTCTTTTTAGTCCCCGAGCCGAAGGTTCGGGGAGCTATTGTTTTTGTCTGGTCCGTCCGTCCTGTGTCCGTCCGTCCGTCCGGCGTGCCTCCGTCCGTCCGGCTATTCGTCCGTTTTTCTCAAAAACTATTCAGTCTATCATCATCAAATTTGGTATACTAGTTTGCCAAGATGCAAGCTATCCACTGATGTATTTAGTTTTACATTAAGGTCAAGGTCGCAACAGTTACGGGGTTCAAACCCCGAAACACATAATCGCTAATATCTCGCGAAGTTTTGCATGTATTTTAATGCAGTTTGTGTCACAACATTTCTTGAAGAATGGTCTATAACACAGTTGTCATGAATTTTTCTGTGCGCGCGTGTGCGCATGATCGCGCGCGCTCAAATCACGGGTCCGAACCCCAAGGCTATATATAAAAAAAACTATTCAGTTACATGCTGTTTTGATGCCTTTTTATGTAATAACGTGCTGCTTTGATGCGTTTTTATGTATGTGTACAGCCGACACATTCCCATTTCGGAGTACCTCGGCGATGCTGCGAGGGGACTTTGCAGCCGCTCGGCATTGCACTTGGTGTTGGGTTTTTTGGGGGGAGCGGGGTGTAATTTAACTTAAAACGTTACTGGCTGGTTTGTATCATGGTATGAAATGTATTTATATGAAACATGTTTGTGTCACGACCATAGATATGGCCTGACGAAAAGTGAGCAATTCACTTCAAAATTAGCCACAAATGATATGATGGACGTTTGCGCTTTTTGGTTTAGTATGGTATGAAATGTAGGCATAAAAGTGGAACGAAATATATTAAGATTTGAGTTAAAGCAGAACATCATCAGGGCCCAATGATTTTTAAAACATTGTTTTTGTTTTGTTTTGCAATCTAGTATCGAGTAAACATAATATTGTCCAAAAGGATACGCAGAAGTAAACATAATCTATTGCTTAACCCTTTCGCCGCCAGCCAATTTATAGCCCCAAAATGCCATTAAACTGAACAGGGTAGAAATAAAAATGTATCTGCAGTATTGGGAATTTCTCTGTGAAATGCATAACATTACGCCTATCCTTACCTCCAAAAATTAAGAAAATAAGGTCCTGATTTGATGGGGTTTTTTTTACTAACATGGGTGTTAAACCATTGTGGTGCATAAATGCGACATTGGCGGTGAAAGGGTTAAAGAATATTCAAAAGTAACCAATAATATTGCATCAAAGAATATTGGACCACTGTTTGATACTGTCTGAAAGTATCATATGGGGGGCACAACCCAGTTTGCGACCAGCGGCACGTCGTCGTGAGTGAAGGGGGTGGGCGGGTGATAAATAAAGTTGTGTTCAGATCCGTAGTGAGGCAATAAATAAGTGTTAGAACGGTAAGAGGGGTGGGTAAATACAAATCCTGATCGCTTCTCGGCCTTTTGGCTAAGACAGTGATTCAGGAACATAATTTTTTGTTTATACCATGGTTGGTTAACTCGTACATGGCGAAAGCCGATACGCGACGTTAAACTGAACTTCCATCCAAGAGGGGAGGGGGGGGGGGGGGGTAGACATAGCTCGATATATTAAATATTAGAGATTTGGCATGGGAGTGTTTGCAAAATTATTTTAATGCGCGCGTTTATTTTGTCGCTATCAATTTGTGTTGTTTCTTTTATATGTGTGTGACGTGCTGCACGAAAATTATCCTGTACTTGAGGACATAATCAATTACTTGATTGATTTGATTGATTGATTGATTGATGTACATAAGCAAACCTATTGTCTCCAAGGACACATTCTTTCTCGATGTTGCCCGTTTTAGTAGTTGTTCTACGTTGGGGACTGTTCTAGTGACAACACAGCAAGGCTTGTACGCATAACCGTGCACAGTGCATTGGGCAGTAATGGGGGGAGTTGGTCAGTCAAGTGGTCAACGCGGTGATTGTCCAGGGGCAATGGTGACGACGCTGTTGTGGGCACTGGACCGTGCACTGTGTTGACACACTCTGTCAACTGGACACCGGTCCTCTTCTGTCTGAATAGTCAAAGCACTGATTGTCGGGTCGTTGTACAAGAAGAAGGGGGGGAAACAAGATTGTTGGCTCACTCGTGTTCACGAAGTTAACACGAAGTGGAGTCTATAGTATGATAGTTGTTGTTGTTGTTGTTGTTGTTTGTGTGTGTGTATGTATGTGTGTGTGTGTGTGTGTGAGTATGAGTGTGTGTGTGTGTGTGTGTGTGTGTGTGTGTGTGTGTGTGTGTGTGTGTGTGTGTGTGTGTGTGTGTGTGTGTGTGTGTGTGTGTGTGTGTGTGTGTGTGTGTGTGTGTGTGTG
>CM065686.1:41165007-41175007 GCA_017654935.2 Phymorhynchus buccinoides
AACTCTAATAAAAAAAATAGCAAAGTTTTTTTTTATAACAACAACCGCATTAAAATTATGTTTTTCAAAACCCTAACAGCATACATGCCAAACTTGGCCAACAAGGAGAGGAAATAACTACACACAAGCACACTTGCAGCTGAAATCCAAATTGAATTTGAACGGCTTGGCCACCACAACAAGGGGTCCATCCTTACAATCATTCTCACACCCTCCCCCCCCCCCTTTCTTTGCATCAAATCGTTCAAGTCCCTTCCAACGCATATCCCCTGCCACCCCTCACCCATCCTCCCCCAATTTTAAAACTCCCCAGTTCCCCTAGTTTTATTTTTCAACTCATTTCCCATGACACGCAGCGGATTTGTGTTGGGGGGAAAAGGACAAGAGTTAGTAGAGGGGATTTCACTGGCGATTTCCACAGTAGCAGACGATCAAGCCGAGCTTCACTGCAGAAGTCCCCACCCCCATCATTATGAACCCTCCCACTTCAAACCGTGCTTTTTAGCGATGGAAGAACAAACATACGGCACACAAAACTGGACGACAAAACGAAAGCTTTTCACTCACCTTCCCTGGAATCCACGAAACACGTTTGGTGCATCCAAACTCCAAGGAAAACAATAGCGTAACAATGATATATCCGCCCATGCGGTCGTTGGGCCGCCATGATTTTCACTGAAGAAAAAATCCCTGTCGTCTGTCCCCTCTCTCTCTCTCTCTCCGTCACAAACGTACACAACCGAGTCCTCCCGAAGGCAGGCCGTGCGCGCGCTGGGCTCGAGCAGCGACGGAAGTGTGTGTTGTCGGAGAGAGCCGAATTCGCCCAGTAGCTTGCTGTATGTAGTAGTGTTGCTGCCTTCGTCTCTCGGGACAGTCCGGGGCGCGCGCTGTGATAAGTCACGTCACAACCACACTACTGTCGTCCTTTGGTCACACAGCAGGGGGGGAGGGAACGGTGGAGTAGGGGGAGAGCGGGTATTTCAGGGGACGGGGGAGAAATTTTTTAGGAAAGGTGTTGGTGGTTTAGGAATACTTTAGTTGAGGTGAATGTCTTCCTCTCTTCCGTTTGGCTCGTATTGAAGGAGAATATTAATGTTGTAGCAGCGCCTTTTAGTAGTGAGGTCATGCGACATGGTTATCATGTGTAGGTGTCATTCTGGCCGGTCACTGTCTCATCCACCATGCAGAATTTGGCAGCCTCCACAATGCCGGTGTCGTATTCAAACCTGCAAAAAACAACAAAAACGGGGCCGCTTAATTAAAATCAATAAAATAGGTTAGACAAATTAGATGTGTGAAGAAAAAATATATTTGTCATCATTGTCATCATTGTCCTCATCCTCCTCATCCTCCTCATCATCAGCAGCAGCTGTAGCAGCAGCAGCAACAAGCAGCAGCTGTAGGAACGGCATCACTGTCGTTGCCATTGCTGTACCTCTCTTCCTCCTCACTCAGTTTTACGTGTGGGGCCTAAAGATTTTAGTTGTCAATTTCTCCTTGTATTTTCAAGGATAATTGTCAGAACGTACAAAACCAACAGGAATAAAGAAGGGTAATGTAGTAGGTTTAGGCAATAATTCATCAAGCAATAGTTCATAAAGCGTACTATGGGATAACTCTCATTGTCTTTGTCTCTGTCTCTCTCTCCGCTCTAACCCCAGTCTCTCTCGGTGGTATCTCTCTGTAACATAAACACACACACACACACACACGCACACGCGCGCGCACGCACATACACACACGCGCGCACGCACACACACGCACACACACAAACACACACACACACACACACACACACACACACACACACACACACACACACGCATACACACACACACACACACACACACACACACACACACACACACACACACACACACACACACACACACACACACACACACACACACACACAAACACACACACACACACACACACACACACACACACACACACACATACACAAACAAACACACACACACACACACACACACACACACACACACACACACACACACACACACACACACACACACACACACACACACACACACACACACACAAAGTGGGCCCAAACTATTACATTTTCCGTGAATTAAACCTTTGTTGTTTCCCAGAAAATTGTCCCCCCCAAAAAATATTCAGTTGATATCTTAGACCGAAAGATCTGTTTATGAAAGCAGTGTTATTCGTACTCGCACTATTTTTTCTCATTTCATCTTTATTCTTGCTTCATCAATCATCTGATCAACCCTTCCGCTTCATCTCTGTTTGTTTTGGTTGTTTGGGTTTTCCTCCCTTCTCTCAATAACGGCAAAATACTGTCCCCATTCTGTCATGATGTTGTCCTCTTCAGGCTGTAGACGCTTTACCCTGTCTCCCGTTTCTCTCCCCTCCTCCCTCCCTCCCCCTCTCCCTACGTCCGCGCACGGTGACATACCGATGTGTTCCCGTTTCTATGTGTCCCTGTCTCTGCGTGTCACCAATTTGGTCTCTACGAGTCACCAGTTTCGTCTATGCGTGTCACCAATTTCGTCTATGCGTGTCACCCATTTCGTCTCTATGTGTCACGAAGTTCGTCTCTGTGTGTCACCAATTTCGTCTCTGTGTGTCACCCATTTCGTCTCTATGTGTCACCAAGTTCGTCTCTATATGTCACCAATGTTGTCTCTGTGTGTCACCAATTTCGTCTCTATGTGTCAAAAATTTCGTCTCTGCGTGTCACCAATTCCGTCTCTGTGTGTCACCAATTTCAGCTCTGTCAGGAAAGTCGTTTCTGTGTGTCACCAATTTCGTCTCTATGTGTCACCAGTTTCGTCTCTATGTGTCACCAATTTCGTCACTGCGTGTCATGACCAATTTCGTCTCTGCGTGCCACCAATTTCGTCTCTATGTGTCACTAAGTTCGTCTCTGTGTGTCACCAATTTTGTATCTGCGTGCTACCAATTTGGTCTGTATATGTCACCAATTTCGTCTCTATGTTTACCAATTTCGTCTCTATGCGTCACCAATTTCGTCTCTGCGTGTCACCAATTTCGTCTCTATGTGTCACCAATTTCGTGTATGCGTGTCACAAATTTCGTCTATATATGTCACCAATTTCGTCTATATTATGTCACCAATTTCGTATCTATGTGTCACCAATTTCGTCTATATAATGATGTCACCAATTTCGTAAATGTGTGTCACCAATGTCGTCTCTACGTGTCCCCGTCTCTATAAGTCCTCGTAGCTCTCTGCGTTCCCGTGTCTATGTGTTCACGTGTCCATATGTCTATGTATCCTCGTCATATATATATATACGCGTTTGTATGTGACACACACAAAAATAACCCTAACCTTAATCCAAACCCTAAACAAAATCTGAAACCCCATCCCTAACCCTAACCGGAAACCCAAATCCTATCCCTAACCTAGCAAAGGGACAGCCACACGTCAGTTAAAATCGCACGACTATACGATAGGATTCGATCACGTGATCTCGAAGCGCGAATCACATTTTGTTCTTAGAGACCACGTGATCGAATCGTATCGTACAGTCGTGCGATTTTAGTGGGCGTGTGGCTGGCCCTTAACCTTACCACGACGGGAGCGCATAAAGACGGGGACGTAATGAAGGTAACACATAGAGAGTGGGACACATAGACATAAAATTGGTAACACACAGAGACGAGGACTCGTAGAGACGGGGGGACACATAGAGATAAAATCGGTGACTCATAAAGACGCGGACATAGAGAGACAAAAATGCTGACACATAGAGAGAGAGTGGGACACATAGAGACAACATTAATGACACATAGAGAACAGGGACACATAGAGACAACATTAATGACACATAGAGAACAGGGACACATAGAGACAAACATGGTGACACATAGAGACGGGGACACATAGAGAAAGAATTGGTGACACAATAGAGACGGGGACACATAGAGACAACATTAATGACACATAGAGAACAGGGACACATAGAGACAAACATGGTGACACATAGAGACGGGGACACATAGAGAAAGAATTGGTGACACAATAGAGACGGGGACACATAGAGACAAAATTGGTGACACATAGAGACGGGGACATATTGAGACAACATTGGTGACACATAGAGACGGGGACATACGGGGACATATTGAGACATAATTGGTGACACATAGAGACGGGGACATATTGAGACAAAATTGGTGACACATAGAGACGGGGACATATTGAGACAAAATTGGTGACACGTAGAGAACGGGGACACAGTCATAGAGACAAAATTGGTGACACATAGAGACAGACCTGTTTACCCCCTACACAAGTCTTGAGTAGTCTGGTTAGCTGAAATGAGTAGTTTTGGTGCAAAATGTGTAGTTTTATTCATTAATCCATCGAACAATGTTCACTGAAAACGAGTAGCAATCAAGAATTAAAGATCTTTCAAATTTGCAGAGTAGTAGAGGTCCAAATTGAGTAGAATACTACTCGAAAAGAGTAGAGTAAACAGGTCTGCTGAGAGAGAACGGGGACATACAAAATTGGTGACACGTAGGGACGGGGACACATAGAGACGGGGAGACATAGAAACGGGGACACGTAGAGACGGGGACAACGTAGAGACGGGGACACATAGAGACGAGGACACGTAGAGACGAGGACACATAGAGACGAGGACACGTAGAGACGAGGACACGTAGAGACGAGGACACGTAAAGACGAGGACACCTAGAGACGAGGACACGTAGAGACGAGGACACGTAAAGACGAGGACACGTAGAGACGAGGACACGTAGAGACGAGGACACATAGAGACGGGGAGACATAGAAACGGGGACACGTAGAGACGGGGACAACGTAGAGACGGGGACACATAGAGACGAGGACACGTAGAGACGAGGACACATAGAGACGAGGACACGTAGAGACGAGGACACGTAGAGACGAGGACACGTAAAGACGAGGACACCTAGAGACGAGGACACGTAGAGACGAGGACACGTAAAGACGAGGACACGTAGAGACGAGGACACGTAGAGACGAGGACACGTAGAGACGAGGACACGTAAAGACGAGGACACGTAGAGACGAGGACACGTAGAGACGAGCACACGTAGAGACGAGGACACGTAGAGACGGGGACACGTAGAGACGGGGACACGTAGAGACGGGGACACGTAGAGACGAGGACACGTAGAGACGGGGACACGTAGAGACGGGCGCACGTCGATATGCTCCCGTCTCCCTTCTGCCCCCTTCAAGCCCCACAGCTCCTTGGGGACGTTTGTCGTGGACATTTCTCTCTGATTAAATCCAATCATTGATTGGACCTCCATCGATTTTTCTTCTTCTCCGGTAGTCAGTAAAGCCTGGGAGGGGGTTCAACACGTAAACACTTTGCTTTGTCCAACTACCCGACTAGACAAACCCCACAAAGCCAAACAGACAGGCAGACAGAACGAACGCATGGACGAAAGACAGAAAGGAAGAAAGAAAGAGAAGAAAACAGAGACTTTGAGGACTTTGAGGACGATTGAATCAAGTCAAGGGTAAAGCAGATCAGACAAAAAAATTCGTCTGAAGAGAGAGAGAGAGAGAGAGAGAGAGAGAGAGAGAGAGAGAGAGAGAGAGAGAGAGAGAGAGAGAGAGAGAGAGAGAGAGAGAGAGAGAGAGAGAGAGAGAGAGAGAGAGAGAGAGAGAGAGAGAAGGGTAGGATGGGTGGGGGTAGGATAGGGTTGAGGAGAGGAAGGAATAGTGTGGCAGAGATAGGAGAAAAGCGTAATTCGTGAATATTGATCGCCGCCAAAGAGAAGCAAAAAAGTTTATTCCCAATTGGCCAGTTTTAGAAAGATGGAAATTCGCACTTTGGCAAATAGTAAAAGCTAGCGAGAACAGGCTGTCAACACGGAACTTAAGATGGCAAGCAATATAAATATGCCTACAGTTAACGTGAGTGACTTTGTGAATGGTTTAAAGGTAGATATAAAACATGTAGATCCTACATGCAGGCAACGGTGGAAATCATTACAATACGAAAGCATCGACGTGTGGAATCTGACCCAGTTTGTTACTTATGAAATGTATATTAAAATTTTTATTAATCGCCAGTTGAAAAAAACGACATTAACCGTCAATCAAACACTTGCTACAACCATCTTCGCTTCTTTTGTTTTGAAGAATGGATTTAGTAGATGAAATCTATCATAAAATAAAAAAACTAATATTTAAAACAAAAACAAAGCAAAGCAAAACCCACCTTATTAACCAATAAAATGTATATGTTTTCCAGTTTAAAAAAAAAGAAAGAAGAAAGAATAAGAACATCGTGACAATTATTAATAGTCCCGTAGCTTCTGGGATATTATGTAACAAGGGAGTTCTGCTTCGTTTTGTTACATTCGTGACCTTTAACCCTTTCACCGCCAGCCATATTTCAGGCAAGAATTCCATTAAATTTACCTGGGTAGATAACACAATCCATCTGCAGTATTGGGTATTCTTCTGTGGCATATGTAAAATAAGGTCTATCCTTACTTCCCAAAACTAAGACAGTAGGGTCTTTGGATAATAGACCCCAATGTGATGCCTTTTAGTGACATAGGTGTTAAATCACTGTGGTGCTAAAATGCGACTTTGGCGGTGAAAGGGTTAAATTCAATGATCTTTGATCAACATGGATTATACTTACAGCCACCTTTGCCAAATCTACAGCCGGGTCAGATTTCTACAATGTGGATAGCTTCTGACTTATTCAACCCAACAAATTCATTTTGGCTTTGGGACTAAAATGTTCGGGGGCCATTTTGAGCGCGTTCATCACGATCGGAACACATGGGCACACCCGAGAATACGATACGTCTTTTGTCACAGACACAGACAAACCAAGAAGACAATGCAGTGGCGCTTTATTCAGATAAAATACTACTCCTATTCTTAAAAAAACCACCGGGGAGCTTGCTTGAAATCAAGTCATCTTTGTCTTTGAAGGCACGTTCTCCAACTATTCGGCAAAGACGTCGTTTAACACATTCATGACGAATTCCGAGTATACTCGGAACAGAAAAATGCCAGTCAGGGCCTAATTCCGAGATTCTCGGAAGAGCGATTTCTGACTGTAAAGCTTGTCTAAATCCATGTTATTTTCCATCCAAACCACACTTTTCGAGTTGCTTCTCTTCATCACTCTTCCAACTTTCGTTTCGCTTATGTTTGGCATTTCTGTTTCAATTTGTAATGTTGAAAATGTTCAAAACATCGGCCCTACACGAGCCTCAGGAAATGCTAAAAGTACTCAAGTTTACGTGGAAAATATATACAAAAATACTATTCATATTTAGATAAGGAATGTTTGGTTCATATGTTGCAGTCTGAAAACGTCTTGATCCTAAGAAATTTGGCCATGTATATTCTTTATGCACTCAAAACTAGATATGAACTTTTAAATGATAATTAAATGTATATTTTGTCATGGATTTCACTTACGAAATTAGTCGGTTTTATAGCGTGTTGCTGTCCTTTTGAAGTTATTTGTTCATGAATTCAAATTTTCTCCCTTGCAAGTGCTTGCTTTGTGTCTTTAGAAGCAAATTACTTCCCCTTTTGTTTCATGAACGTGTAGCCATTGTATACAGGCCGGTGGCCTTACAATTAAATTTTCAGAGTTAAAAAAAAAAGAAGAAAAAAAAAGAAATGCTCCAATATATTTTCATTAGCAGTGATAGTAACAAGGAGACCAATGATTCCGATTATAACGCAAGTAACCATGAAAGCGAAAAATAAACTTGGATCAACCAGTAATGTTGTCAAAACTGAATCATTGACTTTTGTTGCGCTTCTTATTTGTTATACTTATTTTCTAGGCAACCCCAGATATTGACTAAGGCAGTGAAGTCTTGAAGGGGTTAATTACAGGCGGCTTGTTCTGATAATCAAGAGTCATTCACTGGTGGTGTTCTATCTGGGGCCTATTGATTCCACTCATGTTGCTAACAACCCCGCCCACCACAGACAGTCGCTTCTGGGAAAAACTACTACCCCTGTCATGGAAACATCCAGATCCGATACTGCAATGGTACTTGTAGCACCAACAGCAGCAGCAGTGGTAGTAGCAGCAGTAGTAGTAGTAGTAGTAGTAGTAGCAGCAGCAGCAGCAGCAGCAGCAGCAGCAGCAGCAGTAGTAGTAGTAGTAGTAGTAGTAGTAGTAGTAGTAGCAGCAGCAGCAGCAGCAGCAGCAGTAGTAGTAGTAGTAGCAGCAGCAGTAGTAGTAGTAGTAGTAGTAGTAGCAGCAGCAGCAGCAGTAGTAGTAGTAGTAGTAGTAGTAGCAGCAGTAGTAGTAGGCCTAGTAGTAGTAGTAGTAGTAGTAGTAGTAGTAGTAGTAGTAGTAGTAGTAGTAGTAGTAGTAGTAGTAGTAGTAGTAGTAGTAGTAGTAGTAGTAGTAGTAGTAGTTAATGATTAAGATTAAGATAAAAATTATAGCCCCGTCGACAACAAAGGCCATGTCAGGGATGTCACCACGTTGAATCTTACCACGTATTAAGTAGTAGTAGTAGTAGTAGTAGTAGTAGTAGTAGTAGTAGTAGTAGTAGTAGTAGTAGTAGTAGTAGTAGTAGTAGTAGTAGTAGTAGTAGTAGTAGTAGTAGTAGTAGTGGTGGTGGTGGTGGTGGTGGTGGTGGTGGTGGTAGTAGTAGTAGTAGTAGTAGTAGTAGTAGTAGTAGTAGTAGTAGTAGTAGTAGTAGTAGTAGTAGTAGTAGTAGTAGTAGTAGTAGTAGTAGTAGTAGTAGGAGGAGGAGGAGGAGGAGGAGGAGGAGGAGGAGTACCAGCAATATTAGTACCAGGAGGAAAAGAAGCAACAGTAACAGAAGCAGTAAGAAGTACTGATATAAACAGTAGCACTAAGTACAGTATATTACAATATATTCTTATTGTTATTTTTATTATTATTGTTATTGTTATTATTGTTATTGTTGTTATCATTATTGTTACTACTATTATATTATAATAGATCTTCATTTTCTTGACGACGATGATGATAATGAATGCTCTTGTTGTTATTGCTGCCAGTTCATGATGTCGCTGTTGCTACCGTTACCGCTGATATTGTTTCTGATTACGTAAATTTAGAATTGTATGGCCTTTTTTTTAAGTCAATAAACAATACCACAAAAACGCAATAAAGCGAAAAGCGCTACAAACTGTGACATGAGCATGGCCCATCGAGAAAACCATAGTATCCGATTCATGTTATACGATATGAACTGCACGCCATTCAGGACATGTCGTTGTTGTTGTTGTTGTCATACCCTGGCTTAAAGACTTCAGAGATCATCCCAACAGCCGAAGCATTTGAACACTATGGTACACATGCGCCAGCTAGGGATAAGAACAGTACGTGTGTACGATCGTTTTTGATTACCCCGCCACATGGGCATGCCACATTCCGACTTCGCAGGAACACACGATAGTAGCCACGCACACTCACACTCATACTCAAACGCACACATGGGCATTCAGAGGATAATGAAAAGAGTACAAAATGAATTTCAGAGAACGGTGATCTAGTCTGAAGGAAAGACATAAGAAAGAATCCGTACCAGTGCATATTAGATTCACGAACCGCAAGTTCTGTACGGAAACCCCACTCACTTATATACAAAAATAAGCGGATTGGGTTGCGGAGAGTTTCCGCGTCCGCTTATTTCTTATATAAGCGAATGGGGGTTCATTTAAAGGGGCACCTTGACGGATGAGTGTTTGCAAGAAACACGTCGAGATCACCAGGAACACACCGTTTACAGAGATCGCAACACTCACTTTGCTCTGGTTTCCTAGAAACCAAGCCGTCAAATCGGCGATTCCTCCTTGGCGGTAGTGCTGAAAGTCAAATTATTTCAGTGGAATTCTTTCTTTTCTAATGGCCGCATGAGCTTAGACCAAATCGTTTGAACGGAATGTCCACAATACAAGCCTTTTTATTTATTTATTGTTTTTAATGTTATACAGTTTACCAAAAGGAGTTTC
>CM065686.1:41180007-41190007 GCA_017654935.2 Phymorhynchus buccinoides
CCATGGCCATAATGGGTTCCACCCCCATCACACACAAAGGCCACGTTCTCGTTTCGTCCTCTACGATTAGCCAGAAAGGAAAATATAGAATCAAAGAGATTATAGTTAATCAGTAGCACATAAATTCCAGAAAACCAGGGAACTATTTTGTTCTGAAAGACACCCCCACACTCTCCCAGCATAAAGGTGAGAAGACAGGGGAGATAGGAAGCAATGCAATTTATGTGAAAAAATGACACGGTAGACAAGTAAGCCCATATTTATTTTTGCTGTATTTTTCGGAAACTATTTCATAATAATTATTAATAATAATTATTACCACCACCACCCTCTCCCCCTTGTTGCTTTGCACTATTTTTGCTGCGTTATGAGGTAACATTATTCTGAAGAATATACGGACAGAAAAAGTAAGGATAGTTGCGTAATCGTTTATTTTATACACATGTATGAATTTATTGGTGTAAACTTTGGCTAGGAATACAAAAGTTGTTTGTTTGTATGGGAGTTTTTAGTCCGTCACCAAGACGGACTATTGCGATCGTCTGGTTTGTCTGTTATTTTTTTTTTTTCTTTTTTTCTTCTGTCTGTCCCAAGGATATCTCCCGAACCGCTGGACCGAATCGCGTCAAATTTTGTGTGAAGGTGTGCCTCCTTAATAGGAAGAGATCGGCGCAAACAATTTTGCCGTCGTGACCTTGACCTTAACGTACGACCTTGAAAACCGAAAATCTATTTTTAGCCATATCTCGGGCACCGATCAACATAGGATATTGAAACTTGGTATGAAGGTGGTTTGGCTTATGCCCGTTCTGATGAGGGCATACCGATCAAGGTCAAGGTCAAGGTCAAAAAGATCGCTGGAGCCTGAAAATCGGAGGGTCATTTGTTTCTCCTTCTGTCTGTCCCAAGGATATCTTTCGAACGGATTGACAGAATCACGTCAAATTGTGTGCTGGTGTGTCACCATGAGAGGAAGGCATCCGCGCAAACCATTTTGCCGTCGTGACCTTGACCTTGGCGTACGACCTTGAAAATCGAAAATCTTTAAGGGGCCATAACTCCCACACCGTTAGTGTTAGAGTCTTCAAATTTGGCATGAAGGTACTTTGGCTTATGCCCGTTCTGATGGTGGCATACCGATCAAGGTCAAGGTCACGGACCGGGCGATCAGTAGGCCTTGAAAGTGGTAGGGGTCTACACATTGGGTTTTAAGCCATATTGTCCACATTGGTACTTGACAGAAGCGCTTCAGATTGTGTGTGGTACTGTATACCCTAGAGAAGAAAACACCCGAGCATAAATTATCACCATGCTGACCTTGACCTTGAAGTGTGACCTTGAAAACCGACATTTCCTTCTTTGCGCTATATGTTTCTTCTTCAAGCTGTATCTCGTGAACTAGAAGACAGAATCCCTTCCAATTTTGTGTCAGGATGTGACACTCTACGGGGTGTCGCAAGTGCGTGGCATTGCTGGTGACGGACATGTCTGCCGCTCGGCGACGCCCTTGTTTTGTTTGCTTTTAACCGGAAAGAAAGCCACGAATTAAAAAAAAAGAGTATTATTAATGTTGTTACAATTTTAGACTAGAACGATTTCGTCGCTAGGTGGCCTAGAAAATGAGATGTTTCAAAAACAATTATTATTGTTTTCGGGAGTCGTGGTGGGGGTGCAGACATTTCTGATAAGTGGTGTTGGTAGTATGATGCTTAGTAAGTATTATGGTAAAAGATCGCCTCTGTCATCCTGAGCAATAAAAACATATAACCGTTTAAAGATACAAACCATCGAAAAATATCGAAAACAAGATCGACAGTTTGTATCTTTAAAAGGTTATATCTTTTTCACCATAATACGTCTTAAACACCACACTACCAATGCCACTTATCAGAAATGTCTGCCCATCCCTCCAAATGTTCGTTTGAAAAATCTCATTTTCTAGGCCACTTAGAGACGATTTTCTTCTAGTCTATTTTGTACCAATTTAGAAAAAGCCATGATACACAGGAAAAGGGTTGTTGTGTTATAATACAGAATCCAATAATATGTTCATGTAACTGGATTTATCGTTCTTGTCGTCATGGGCACGTGATGCATAGATACTCGTCGGAAAGGCTACATACACCTGGAACATGTTGTGCCTGGACTGCCCTTATTCCATATAAACCTACAGCAAACAAACAACTACACGACAAGTGCAAAGTGACATATAAATCTAGTCAAGCGCTGCATTTTATATGGACGATATATACTACTCAAAATTTGCTAAGGATATTATCTTAAGCATACAAAATTATCAAAGATAATGATAAAGACATTACTGTTTTTTCTTGTTCAGTTTAATTAACATGTCGTCTTCACATTTTGATAGAAAACAAGGTCTGAGAATGACTTTATTGACTTACCTCAGGGAACGTTTGTGATACCCCTTCAAAATGCATACAACAATCGAATGGAGCGAATGTTTCTTTTTCAGTTTTTTTGAGTTTTGTGTGGAAAGAAAAGTCATGGATAAGTATGTGCGAGACCACCTCACTGCAATTCCAGCTTGGAAACGTCATTTTGTGTTCTGGAGGAGCTTTTGAAGCTCCTGCTGATCCAAGGTGTTCCACTCCTCTACCAGGCACTGTTCTGGGTCATGTAGACTTATGAACGGCTTCTAACGGCTGCCTGGAGCATGTTTCAACATTGTTCTATCAGACTGAGGTCTCTGGATTGGGAAACCTACCTCATATGGACGATGATCTCCTGCTGCAGGTGCGTGTCAACAACCCATGCTCGATGAAAAGGTGTATTATCATCCATGAAGATGACGTCATCTCGGATCATGCCAGCAGAAGACTTGACGTCATCGATGACCTCATCCCTGTCAGGAACAACTATCAGAGATTCCTTTTGAAGAATTTGTGACACTATTTTCCCGACCATGCGGATACAGGCCCAAACCGCCAAAGACCCACCTCGAGATCTGTCATGCTCTCTGATTTACATTTTCTGGTAAAGCTCTCCTGAGAATCTCCACACCCTAGCAAGACCATCCATGAAATTAAGACAGATCCTGCACTCGTTGGTGAAGAGAATTCATGTCCAGCCTCATAACGTTCAGATGGTGTGGTTCTGGGCTCTCAAAAGACAGCACTGCTCATGAGCTGGAATGAGCAGGATGCTCAAACATGCCCAGGGGGAGTAAAGGCAGCATCATGGAGTCCATTCCTCAAAGCTTGGATGGAAATGTTCCGCACTGAGGCATTCAGCAAATCAAAATGCTACCAGGGAGCATGTGTGAAACGATTTTGGCAGGCCTGAAAAAAGCAGAAAACCCGTCCATTTTTATTGCAAGACTCCCAAATTCTGCTACCTTCACGACGTCTACCAGCACTACCAGCCTCATGGCAGTGAATCCAAGCTCTGGAAGCGACGCATTGCTATATTCCAAACATGAATGACACAACGAGTCTGTGAACAGCTGTTCTCCAGCATGCCAACACAGAAAGATAACTCTTTGCGTGTCAAATGACGTCATTATCTCACTTCAGCCATGAAACTTTGTTTCTTGTACCACGTTTACGATGTGAGCAAGAAATGTCCTTGTTTCTGACAATTTTATTCACTTTTATGTTTTCACACCATTTCAACGAATTGGCATGCGAAAATCACGTGATGCACGTGAACAGGAAGTTAAATAAAACAAATTTGAGTGAGATTGTGTTTTCAGATGATTGCTCTTTCCGGTGATATAATGTTTATTATATATGCTTACAATTACACCACATTTTAGCAGTCAAGGTTATAAAAGTATATCCTTAGCAAATGTCGACCAGTATATATATATTGCTAATTGTCCTCCGCCCTTCTAAGTTCGGCAAAGGAATATAAGTTTGTCAAGTTCTGTTTCTTTGTGCTTTTTGTCTGATCCAAGGATGCCTTGCGAACCGCTTGATAAAATCGGATACAAGTATGGAGGTGATGATTATGGTGGTGGTCGTGGTGGTGATGATGAGGATGATGATGTGAATGATGATGTGATGATGTGATGATGATGGTGGTGGTGATGACGACGACGACGACGATGCTGCTGCTGATGATAATGATGATGACGATGATGATGATGATGATGATGATGATGATGATGTGATGATGATGATGATGATGATGATGATGATGATGATGATGGTGGTGGTGGTGGTGATGACGACGACGACGACGACGATGCTGCTGCTGCTGCTGCTGCTGCTGCTGCTGATGATGATGATAATGATAATGATGATGACGATGCTGCTGCTGCTGCTGCTGCTGCTGCTGCTGCTGCTGCTGCTGCTGCTGCTGCTGCTGCTGCTGCTGCTGCTGCTGCTGCTGCTGCTGCTGCTGCTGCTGCTGATGATGATGATGATGATGATGATGATAATGATGATGATGATGATGACGATGATGACCACGCGCCACATGCCCATACAACTTTAATTCTGGTGGAAAACTACATCACTAAAAACGTTTGACATAAACTTTACAATTTTCAAATCCCTATCAGATTACAACAGAGTTTCTTTACAGCAGTTTGTAAACGTGTGCACGACAAACAGTATGCCCATGACTCAACATACATGTTAACCCTTTCACCGCCAGCCATATTTCAGCCAACATTTTCGATTAAATTTACCTGGGTAGAAACCAAAATCCATCTGCAGTATTGGGGATTCTTCTGTGACATAAATTATATAAACTAAGGTCTATCCTTACTTCCCGAAACTAAGACAAATGGGTCTTTGGATAATAGACCCCAATTTGATGCCTTTCACCGCCAGCCATTTGTCAGAAAAAAATTCCCATTAACCTTACCTGGGTAGAGAAGAAAATCTGTCTGTAATATTGGGGATTCCTCTGTGACATATTTAAAGCAAGGCCTATCCTTACCTCCCAAAGGTAAGAGAATAGGGTCTTTGGATAACAGACCCTGATTTGATGCCTTTTAGTGACATGGGTGTTAAATCATTGTGGTGCAAAAATGCGACGTTGGCGGTGAAAGGGTTAAATCATTGTGGTGCTAAAATGCGACTTTGGCGGTGAAAGGGTTAACATAAATTACAAACACATGCTTTATTGCTGCTTTAAAGCCAGACATCCAAAGCAGGATAAGTTAGAATCTGATACATTTGCGGTTATTCTTCATGTTCTTCATGTTTTTCACATAATTCTAATCAAATTCTCTCCCTCTTTTATTTAATTCCTTGATGATATTATATGCATTTTATTGTCTTAACTGTGGTGTTTCGATTGATGTAATCTGAATGGTTTTAGTATTGTTTATCGAGCCTGTGATCGCACAATTTAATTTCCACACAAGGATGAATAAAGTTGTATTGAATTGAATGGAATTATTCTTTTGAATCACGGTGTCTAATAGAAGCATGGACAATCCGGTATTTGGATACATTGTAGAACATTTGCCAAAGTAGAAACATAAATTTGAAATGCACAAATTTTTCGCAATTAAATATTATATTAGTACTATATCATTGAATACTATATTGTATGTTTTTGCTAAAAAAGAAAGAAATAGAGATGCTCAAACATGCCCAGTAAGATTTTAAAAACATCGATGGCTTGGAGTCAAAACGGACAATCTTTAGATAGCCCATTGACGTATTATTGAAATTATTGCAAAAATAAGAACTTGTATTAAAAAAAAAGACTCCAAATAATATAAAATGTGGATTAGGCTTTTTATATTGATGCAGGTTTTTTTATATAAAAGTTATTAGCTATAGCACTAATTTCAATAATATGTCAATGGGCAATCTAAAGATAGTCTTCTAGTCCGTTTCCTGTCCCCATACCTTTGCTCGCCCGCCATGTCGTAAAATTCATCTCATCCCATTTTTGCGACAATCGCAAAATGGAACCGAGTGTATGTACGGGCATGCGCAGAGCTACGTTGTTAAACGCATTTTGCATTCCTTCCTTCCTTCCTTCTTCTTGCCTTCAGAGGCTTGGAATCTGCTAACGAGTTTCTTCCTATGCCCAAACACGTCTGCTAGCAACTCGGGAGAAAAAAAAAAAAAAAAAAAAGAGGGGGAAAAAAATGACTCCGGACAGAGACGTTTCCCGTTTGGAATATCACTTAGACTTCTTGACTCTTCTCAAGTGCCTGCTTAGTTCAATGAGGGAAGGATCGATTGACTGCCATCTTCTTTTCTTCTCAACCACCTCTTTTTTCTTTGCGTTTATGATTATTTTTATTTTTCTCAGACTGATTTTTTTGGGGTAATAGTTTCTTCTCTTTGATTTTTTGCTGTATTGATCTGGAATGGCCGGGTTTTTTGTTTCCCTCATTCGTACGGCTGGATTTGTGTTTCTTTTTTGTCTTAGTATTGGTGGCAGACCAGAGCTGATCAGGGAACGCCGAGGTAATGGGGTAATAGAGAGAGAGAGAATGTGAATGCGAATGTGAATGCGAATGTTTTTTTCAGTTCAGGCCTAGGCCCCTCACTGAAGGGGGAGAGAGAGAGAGAGAGAGAGAGAGAGAGAGAGAGAGAGAGAGAGAGAGAGAGAGAGAGAGAGAGAGAGAGAGAGAGAGAGAGAGAGAGAGAGAGAGAGAAGAGAGATGAGAGAGAGAGAGAGAGAGAGAGAGGAGAGAGAGAGAGAGAGAGAGAGAGAGAGAGAGAGAGAGAGAGAGAGAGAGAGAGAGAGAGAGAGAGAGAGAGAGAGAGAGAGAGAGAGAGACTTGAGAACTTGAAAACTTGAACTTTAGTTTTCAAGGATAAAGATTTTAGGCAACGCCTAGTCTTCCAATCTGTCCTTGGTACATAATATACAAGAGAGAGAGAGAGAGAGAGAGAGAGAGAGAGAGAGAGAGAGAGAGAGAGAGAGAGAGAGAGAGAGAGAGAGAGAGAGAGAGAGAGAGAGAGAGAGGGAGGGAGGGAGAGATAGAGGGAGAGACTGAGAGAGAGAGAGAGAGAGAGAGAGAGAGAGAGAGAGAGAGAGAGAGAGAGGGAGGGAGAGATAGAGGAGAGAGAGAGAGAGAGAGAGAGAGAGAGAGAGAGAGAGAGAGAGAGAGAGAGAGAGAGAGAGAGAGAGGCAGGCCAGGGACGTAGGGGGTGAGGGGTGAGGGCAAGGCGTGAATGTATGTGGTAGGGAAGCTTTAAAATGTCAATGTAAAATAATGATGTGGAAGTATCTTTCAATGCGTTTAAAACTCTTTTTGCTAGTTCGACACAATCAATTATGTTTAACCCTTCCCGTACGCTGTGGGTGTGTTTGCACCTATACTTTCACTTTCCTGTTGTTTTTGTTCATTAATTGAAGTTTTAATTATGCTTTTCTTCTTTTCTTTCGAGGGCAAGATGTAAACAAGCCCATTGTGTGCTTATTCTTTTCCCTCAATAAGCAAATGTTTCAAATGTTTCAAATGTTCTTCGTCAAGCCTCTCATTCTCTCTGCTTCTCTCTCCTTTCCTCTCTCTCACTCATAAGCAAATGTTCTCTCTCCTCTCTGTCTCTCGTCTCTCCCTCTCCATCTCTCTCTCTCTCATGTTCTCTCAAATGTCTCTCTCTCTCTCTCTCTCTCTCTCTCTCTCTCTCTCTCTCTCTCTCTCTCTCTCTCTCTCTCTCTCTCTCTCTCTCCCTCTCTCTCTGTCTCTCTCTCTCTCTCTCTCTCTCTCTCTCTCTCTCTCTCTCTCTCTCTCTCTCTCTCTCTCTCAATCTGAACATCTCCCTCTCTCTCTATCTCTCTCGGTCCTCGTCGTCTCTTCCCAAGAGACTCTCGAATTCAGAGCTCTCTCTCTCTCATCTCGTCGTCTGGTTCTCTCGTCGAGCTCCTCTTCTCCCGTCTCTCTCTCTCTCTCTCTCTCTCTCTCTCTCTCTCTTCTCTCTCTCTCTCTCGTCTCTCTATTCTCTCTCTCTCTCTCTCTCTCCCCCCCCTCCATCTCCCTCTACCCCTCTCTCTCTCTCCTCTTGCACTCCCTCTCCCTCTCTCTCTCTCTCTCTCTCTCTCTCTTCTCCTCTCTCTCTCTCTCTTCATACTCTATCTCTCTCTCATCTCTCTCCATCTCTCTCTCTCTCTCTCTCAGTCTCTCTCTCTCTCTCTCTCTGTCCCCAACTTTCTATCGCCACTTCTGATACGGAAATGAATACTTAAAAAAGGATGTTTCCCATCAAAACAATCATTCTCTAAAAGAATTGACGTCTACAGTTAAGAAAATGAGTGTACATGGATCAATGCATTTTTATGTATTTTCTCATTGAAACAACAAATCGTGTTACAAATCAAACTGGTTTAGGTGTTATGAAAGCAATACCCGAAACGACTTGCACTTGCACATACTTTCCGCTGTTTATAATTGCCACTATCTATTAGTTGATGAAAGGGCAAAGCATTCCATCTGACGACACGACAAAGGCTTGGCCTCTATCCGGTCAAAGATCCGGTCTTTGACCCAATTATTAGGAAAGAAAGAAAGAAAGAAAGAAAGAAAGAAAGAAAGAAAGAAAGAAAGAAAGAAAGAAAGAAAGACAGAAAGACAGAAACAAACAAACAAAGTAGAAAGGGAAAGAGACACGCGCCACTCATGAGTTCAATGATATTTATTAAAGGGACACCCTGACGGATGAGTTTTTTGCAAGCAACACGTCGAGATCACCAGAAAGACAGCCGTTTCAAGGATCGGAACGCCCACTTTGCTCTGGTTTCCTAGAAATCAAACCGTCAAAAACGGCGATTCCCCCTTGACGGAGTTGCCGGAGAGATAAGCCATTTTCAACGGGGTGGGTGGAGGCCACTGAGAGTGTGGGTGAAGCTTTTTATTTTTTGTAGTGCAGTTTAAACAAATTGGAGCGATTTCCTTTGTTGTGAGCGAAACTCCTTTGTTGTGAGCGAAACTCCTTTTGGTAAACTGTATAAAAACTGTATAAAAAGGCATGTATTGTAGAAATTTCGTGCCAACGATTTGGTCTAACTCAGGGGGCCATTAATTTGACTTGAAAGAATGTGACTTCCAGCACCCCAGCCAAAGAGGAATAGCCGATTTGACGGTTTGATTTCTAGGAAACCAGAGCAAAGTGAGTGTTGCGATCTCTGTAAAGGGTGTTTTCCTGGTGATCTCGACGTGATTCTTGCACAGACGCATCCGTCAGAGTGCCCATTTAAGCACGAAGATATTGGCGAAGTTAAGATCAAATCAGAAAAAAAGCAAACGACAAAAGTCGACGATTAGAATTATACGTGTAATAGAGTTCTTTCGCAATGTCCAAGACAGTAGAACACTGATATCAGAACTAGATTAAACTGGTTCGCGTCATATTGTCAAAAGAATTAATAACACTCGTTGCGTCAGATCAGACATGTTTGGGGGAATCTATGGATTTGCAGCTAGCTCTGATGAATATTTCTAAATCCAGGATTAGTCTACTTTCTGTTTCATTCTTAAGTTTGGACATCAAAAAGTCAGATGCTACGAATAAAACTAACCACGGCCGTGACGTCAGTCTGGAACCAATTTTCAAGCGCAAAACGTCTCCATACAGAAAAGAAAATGCTAAAATCGTGTTTTCAAAAATAATAATTCGATGGCTTGGAGTCAAAACGGACTATCTTTAGATAGTCCATTGACGTATTATTGAACTTATTACGAAAACAAATAACTTGTATAAAACAAAAAAGACTTCAGAAATATAAAAAGCATAACGCCCTTGTAAGAAGTTCAATAATACGTCGATGGACTATCTAAATATAGTCCGTTTTTGACTACAAGCCATCGAAATAATGCAGTTATGTTTTGTTAGTCACCGAGCCGAAGGATCGGGGAACTATTTTTGTCTGGTCCGTCCGGCGTCCGTTCGGCGGCGTCCGTCCGGCGTGCCTCCGTCCGGCTATTCGTCCGTTTTTCTCAACAACTATTCAGTGTATCATCATCAAATTTGGTATACTAGTTTGCCAAGATGCAAGCTATCCACTGATGTATTTAGTTTTACATTAAGGTCAAGGTCGCGCCAGTTACGGGGTTCAA
>CM065686.1:41195007-41202507 GCA_017654935.2 Phymorhynchus buccinoides
ATATTCATCACTGTCTTGTCCTTAAACACAACAACCAACACAACAGCTACAGCAACAAGCATCATCAACAACAACACCAAAAGGTTTAATAATGTGCTTAGCAAGTACGCTTGCCACAGTATTTATAATAATAATAATAATAATAATAATAGTACATTTATATAGCGCTTTACCTCAGATGAGCCCAAAGCGCTTTACAATCACTTATTCATCAACAAACAACAAAAACAACATTCAAGAGTGACACCAACCAGCAACAGCGCATATACAAAGCAACTCTCTCTCTCTCTCTCTAACACACACACACACACCACACAAGACACACACACACACACACACACACACACACACACACACACACACACACACACACACACACACACACACACACACACACACACACACACACACACACACACACACACACACACACACACACACACACACACACACACACGTTTATAACTAAACGAATATTTATTTTAAAACAAATATGATACATGTATCACTAAGGGATAATGTGATGTTCTCGGATTATTGATCCAATGGCTCTATGGCCATAATTATCAATGCAGTAACTAAAACAATATTCATCATTAATGCAGACAAGTATTGGCCACTGCAACTAGCGTTATTAACGCCCTTGACGGCAAGAATTAAGCCCTTGTTGATCAGTATCCAAAAGGGCATTCACTCTCGCAAAAGGCAGCCATTAAGTGGCTTCAAATAGGGTTATTGGCGAGAGTTATTCCCTTGTTTGGTCAGTACTCAACCATCTTCTCCCACCCACCAAGCGCATTCACTCTTGCAAAAGGTGTTCTTTGCAGTGGCCAATATCTTATATCATAATATTTAGATCTTATATCATACTTAGTAACGGCGCGATGTTCTTAAATAATAGTTAACATTAATGTAGAAACTTAAAACATTGGGTTTTGTTCAACACAGACATTAAAATACTGTCTATAGCCAGTACAGCAATTCAAATAAGTATCATCGCAGAAGTTAAATGAATATTCACAATAGTTTAAATAATATTCGCTATCAACGTTGTAGCTCAAATGTATACTCTGATTGATTATCAATGCAATACATCAAACTACCATATGCCTGAACTGTTTAACACACACACACACACACACACACACACACACACACACACACACACACACACACACACACACACACACACACACACACACACACACACACACACACACACACACACACACTCCCCGACCGTTTGCATCCCAGAGTATCTCCTGAATCTCCTATGCGTGGATCGCATGCACACTCCCTCCCCCCCCCCCTCTCTCTCTCTCTCTCTCTCTCTCCCCTCCCACACTTTCATTCTCTCGTTCCGCCCATGTCCATTTATGCTCCCCACCCCTGTGATTGAGGAGGGATCATATTCATGTGCGCCCGTCTCTACGTGTCCAAACTCTATGCGTCACCCTCATATTGCCCCCCCCCCCCCCACCCCCACCCCCCATCTCTATGGTTTGCCCAGTTCGTGAAATAGCCAATTTATAATTTGCGGTTGAGAAAAGCAATATGAATGAAACGTAGTGTTCGTTCGTTCGCACACATAGATCAAGTCGTGGTGCAAATAAATGAGAAATCTCATCTGTAGATGAGTTAAAATTATGTTATTCAGACTTAATTTGATAAAACGTTTGATTCAGCATGTGGCTCAGGCATGCCCCAGCTTAGCATCTGGTCGAGTTGGGGGGCAGGATAGGGGTGCAAATACAATGTAGAAAAGTGTGATACTATTGAATCAATCTTAATCAATACCTGTGTGAATGGGGATACGAAAATGTGATATATACATTGTCCATTTCATAAATTGGGCAAACCATTTTGCCCATTTCATGAAATAGGCAAATTCACGGATTGGGCGTACCACCTATGTGCCTAGTCTCTATGTCCCCTCGAGGTTGGGACACGATTTGGGTTAAGCGTTAGGGTTAGGGATACGGTTTAGGATTAGGCTTATGGTTTTGGATTAGGGTTAGTGTTAATTTGTTTTGTCACTTACAGACGGGAACATTATGACGGGGACATAATTATATTAAGCAATAATGTAGATCAACACCCTCCCACTCCATGTTTCTGTTCTTTCTCTGTGGTGTTGTTTTTTTCTTCTTCAGTGTTGTCCTTTAGCTTTCTTACTGTAGGTTGAGCAGTTAAACCTCTATCGTTTTCTATCTTTAACGTCACTTTTCATCCATTTAAACAATCAACAATATGCATTTGAAAATACCACAATTCAGGGGGAGGTTTAACGGAACAGCGCACGGAATTTGCCATTCAGTATATAACTAGTAAGGACGAAGAGCGCTGATTTTTAACATGGAACACCTTTTTGATCCATGTGTTATTATTACAAAAGAACTGAAATCGTTAATCCAAAAACTAGAAACACATAATATAACGTTCTCTAAACTAATAATGCAAAAACATACAATAGAAGGGTGGGCCCCTTTGGTCTGGCTGGCCGAAGCCTTAGTCAAAACTTCTTTTGGTCAACACTTTTGATCAAGAAGAGAATAAAATAAAATGAGATTTAATTGTAAACATTTAAACAAATTATTTTAATGACGGGGATAGGGTCCCTCCGGACAGCGGGCCGCGCACCTACCCACATTCCATTCCCAAACCCAAAAATTAGTTTTCCCTTTTTAACTTTCGGCATGTACTAAACAGGGCCGGTAGGACTCTTTTGAGTCCGAGTAAATTTTACTCCCTTTCCCCCAGTAGATGGGTGCGCGGCGCGACCTCCGGGGGGGTGCTCTCGTAGTCGTGAACGTTAAATTACGGTCAGGGTCATCCCAATGGGTCCCCCCGCACTTAATGCTGGACCCATATAACGACGCCCTACCACTGTTTTGGCCGGGGAGGAGGGGTCCCTCTACCTCCCTCCCCCCGACCTAAACAAGTAGGAATCGTTAACTATCACCGTCAGGAAGCACTAGTTTTAAAATTGATTTAAAAAAATATCTTAATAACAAACTATGTTTTTAATAAAAATTTAACTTGGAAGAATTAGAAACATGGGGTCCACAGAGTAACTTTTTCTGCCAAGACTCGGCCAAAATTTGTTAGTGCCTTTTAGAGTCTGTGGTAGTAATAAATTTGTATATATTTTTCCTTGACTAATTTAGGGACCCCAGTTTCTTCATCTCTTAATATCTTCTTATTTTTATAAAAATAACTGATGTATTCTCTTTTAAACTTTGTATAAATGGTTTTCCACTTTCAGTGGTAATCTTTTAAAAACGAGAGTTTTCATAAAAATAAAGTTTAATAAAAACAAAACTATGTAAATATCTCTTTTTGACCTTCATTGGAATTTTAAATAAAAAATATTCTCATTAAAATACTTGTTCTTTTAACTCAAAGTGGTCCTGAAAATTTTAATCATTAGGCTCTCGCCAGGCGGGGTATAGCTGAAAACTTATTTTAATCAATCATTTTATCTAAAAACAGAGTTTTAACAAGACAGTAGTCTCGTACGAGCCATGGCTCATAAAAAGAAATACCTTGACCTTTATTCAAGACAAAAACATTTATAAATAGTGAAACAAATATCTAAAGTAAACTAAAACTTATTTCTTTCTTCCCCTCCCCCCTTCTTCCAAACATCTAAAAATAAATCGTAATGTCCCATATGGCTTCGGCCAAGAGGACGTAAAGAATAATTAAGAGCGCTGATAGTCACATGACAGTAACGTCACAAACGGGAAACTCCAAACTTGCTGTTCCGTCTTTTGGACTAGATGGTTAATAATTGAAATAATTATTAGTGACTAAAAAGTATGATTGAGAAGACATTAATAAGCTGAAGATTTTGCTGAAATACTGCTTCATGTTCGCTAAGAAAGGCGGACACTGAATAAACGGAAAGCACCGAGAAATGGAGGGTGGAGGGGGTGCGTGTGCGTTCATTTTCATGATTCCCCATATGGCACAGAGACGGGGACACAAAGAGACCGGCTCACAAAGAAACCGGGACATAACATAGGCACGGGGACATAATTATAGGGACAGAGACACGTAAGGACAACATTAGTGACGAATAGAGACGGGGACACAATAGAGACGGGGACACATAGAGACAGGGACACACGGAGACAGGGACACGTAGAGACGGGGACACGTGGTGACGGGGACACACAGAGACGGGGACACATGTAGACGGGGACACACGGAGAAGGGGAGACATAGAGACGGGGACACATAGAGAAGGGGGATACAGAGAGACAGGGACACACATAGAGACGGGGGACACACATAGAGACGGGGGACACATAGAGACGGGGACACATAGAGACGGGGGACACATAGAGACGGGGCTCATGACACATAGAGACGGGGACACATAGAGACGGGGACACATACACATAGAGACGGGGACACATAGAGACGGGGACACATAGAGACGGTGTGACACATAGAGACGGGGACACATAGACACGGGGACACATACACATAGAGACGGGGACACATACAGACGGGGACACATAGAGACGGGAACACATAGAGACGGGGTCACATAGAGACGGGGACACATACACATAGAGACGGGGACACATAGAGACGGGGACACATAGATACGGGGTCACATAGAGACGGGGACACATAGACACGGGGACACATAGAGACGGGGACACATAGAGACGGGGACACATTGAGACGGGGACACATAGAGACGGGGTCACATAGAGGACGGGGACACATAGAGACGGGAACACATAGAGACGGGGTCACATAGAGACGGGGACACATAGAGACGGGGTCACATAGAGACGGGGACACATAGACACGGGGACACATAGAGACGGGGACACATTGAGACGGGGACACATTGAGACGTGGAACACACAGAGACGGGGACACATAGAGACGGGGGACACATAGAGACGGGGTCACATAGAGACGGGGACACATAGAGACGGGGTCACATAGAGACGGGGTCACATAGAGACGGGGGACACATAGAGACGGGGGACACATAGACACGGGGACACATAGAGACGGGGACACATAGAGACGGGGACACACAGAGACGGGGACACATTCCAGGACTAGAGTTCCAATCATTGATTTGGGAACTAGCTGACCTCCCCTCTATCTAAACACAGTTCTTTCACATAGAGACGGGGACACATACACATAGAGACGGGGGACACATAGAGACGGGGACACAGAGAGACGGGGACACACAGAGACGGGGACACATAGAGACGGGGACACATACACATAGAGACGGGGGACACATAGAGACGGGGACACATAGAGACGGGGACACATAAAGACGGGGACACACAGAGACGGGGACACACGGAGACGGGGACACACTGAAACGGGGACATATGGAGACATGGGACACATAGAGACGGGGACACACATGGAGACAGGGACACATGGGAGACGGGGACACACATGGAGACGGGGACAGACAGAGACAGGGACACATGGACACGGGGACACATAGAGACGGGTGCACAATGCCACGAAGCCAATAAGGGTGGCCGTGATAATGGAGGCAGGGTGATGGTGGTGGGTGTTTTGATGGTAATGGAATGGATGGTGCGCGCCCTGTCATCCAAATAGAGCACATCCCAGCACCAGGAGGCAGTAGAAAATCTATTTCGCTTCATCCCCAGCCTGACGGAGCCAGGTTTCAGTCACACAGAAAATGTCAACACGGTTAGACAAAATGTATTCATTTACGGCAGAACGTTTTTCTTTTCGCCCATCGTGCTGTGTGTGTGTGTGAGTGTGTTTGCTGTCATTACACGATACCAGTTCCTAAAGGTCTCCTCTGTACACGTTCATAATATTCACAAAGTATTTTTATTTCTATGTCCTCCATGGCAACACAGTGTTAGTGATTGTTCATTATTTGTTATAACTGATTCATTAGTTCATCGGTTGATTTTTTTTGTATTGTTGTTCATATGCACGCCCACGCACATAGGTGCACGCGCGCTACATACACACACACACACACAGACACACACACACATGCACATGGGATACACACACAAGCACATACACACTCACTCACTCACTCACACACACACACACACACACACACACACACACACACACACACACACACACACACCACACACACACACACCTCCACACACACACACACACACACACACACACACACACGCGCGCTACACACACACACACACACACACACAAACACTCACACACACACACACACACACACACACACACACACACACACACACACACACACACACACACACACACACACACACACACACACACACACACACACACACACACACACACACACACACACACACACACACACAAACACACACACACACACACACACACACACACACACACAAACACACACACACACACACACACACACACACACACACACACACACACACACACACACACACACACACACAGACACACACACACACACACACACACACACACACACACACACACACACACACACACACACACACACACACACACACACACACACACACACACACACAACACACACACACACACGCGCGCGCGCGCGCGGCGCGCGCGCGCACAATTTCTTCCCTCATTTTAATTCATTGATTTGTTTGTTATTGTGGTCGTTGTTTTTTTAATTCTTATTATTTTTGTAACTATAATATCACCATTGTTGTGAACAGACTTTAAATCAAGCAATCAACACAGTGTTAGGCCACTCATAATATGACTTACAACTCACTGTGTGGCCATGGGGAAATAGTGATAATTTGAGAAGAATAATATTAGCGTGCAGCCTACAGAGACCTGAAACAAAGCGAAACCTAAACTTATAGAAACTCTTGACCAAAATTTAAAACCATAATATTTTATAGTCTAATGTGTGACACTCAAAACAAAACAAAACAAAACCAACGGTGTAGAAGATAATCATAGCCCCTTAAAGAGTGTAGGTTTCCAAGGTCATACGTCAAGTACAAGGTCACGACGGTAATGATTTATGCAAGAAAACCTTTAGTGAGACACCACCACACAAAACGTTAAGCGATTCTGTCTGGCGGTTCGGGAGATATCATCGGACAGACAAAAAAACACACACAAAAACAGACGCCGCTCACGGCAAAGGCCGTCTCCTTACGGTGACGACCAAGAACAAACAAACACAAAAAAACACCCACAAATCAAATCAAATCAAATCAACTTTATTTCAAAAACCCCTGGGGGCACAAGAAAATGAATACACGTACCATTCACACCTGCGGCATCAAACATTACAAACAACAGCCCAAAAGACCCCATAACAGTACACATCAACATAGTATTACATGGGCTCCAAACCAAAAAACCCACAACAAAACCCAACAAAAACACATTTTGTTTTATCAGTACTCATCACCATATAGACAGGCACATTATACCATCATGCACAGATACACCCACGGTCGTAACAAATACGAATACTGTTTTTGC
>CM065686.1:41212507-41215007 GCA_017654935.2 Phymorhynchus buccinoides
CGGTGAAGTGAAAATGTGCAAAGCTTTGGAAAGAAAGACAACTCCATAAAAGTTTGATTTTGAGGGGGACGGGGGGGGGGGTCAGTTCTATATTTAATGGTGATAAGCGTAGTTCCTTCTGTGAGTCCCAAATAAGATATAAAATATGATGAAAGAAAAGAAGAAGAAAATACCTTGGGGAATGTAGTCAAGTCAGTATATTTAGTCCATTAATTAATGCAGACTTTACGAATTGTAACTTGGGCAAGTCTAGCCTACCTTTAGTGTTAGTGAAGTGAGAAGAAGAAGAAGAAGAAGAAGAAGAAGAAGAAGAAGAAGAAGAAGGAAGAAGAAGAAGGAGAAGAAGAAGAAGAAGAAGAAGAAGAAGAAGAAAAGGAGAAGAAGAAGAAGAAGAAGAAGAAGAAGAAGAAGGAAGGAGAAGAAGAAGAAGGAGAAGAAGAAGAAGAAGAAGAAGAAGAAGAAGAAGAAAAGAAGAAGAAGAAAGAGGGGAAGAATACCTTGGGGAATGTAGTCAAGTCAGTATATTTAGTCCATTAATTAATGCAGACTTTACGAATTGTAACTTGGGCAAGTCTAGCCTACCTTTAGTGTTAGTGAAAGAAGGAGAAGAAGAAGAAGAAGAAGAAGAAGAAGAAGAAGAAGAAGAAGAAGAAGAAGAAGAAGAAGAAGAAGAAGAAGAAGAAGGACAGCAGCAACGACACCACAAACGGCATATCAAGTTGTCTCATAATTTTGTTTATTCGTTTGTTTTCTGGTGAGAGGCCTTGTAGTCATCATGAGGGGGCGTAAAAACAAATTGGAACGCGAATGTCTCTCTTGGCAGAGGTTGGGATAATATCAGTGCTCACTAAAAGTGTTCTTTGATTCCAAGCTTTCTACCTTGCGACTTGAAGTAAAGGCAAAGACATGTGTAAACTACTTTCTCTTTGAGACGACTCGGTCAAACTTGGCTTAACCCTTTCGCCGCCAGCCATTTTTCAGCAAACAAATACCATTAAACGTAACTGGGTATAGAAAAATAATTCTGCAGTATATTGGGAATTCCTCTGTGCCATGTATGACATTAGGTCTACCCTTACCTCCCAAAATTAAGAAAATAGGGTCTTCGGATAACAGACCCTGATTTGATGCTTTTTAGTGACATGGGTGTTAAACCATTGTGGTGCATAACTGCGACATTGGCGGTGAAAGGGTTAATGTGCTTGCCGATTTGTTTCCAATACGAACGAGTTAACGGAGGAAACAACCACAGTATGCTACTCAACACTTGCTTTGCATCACCTTTTGTTTTGAAAATTGTGGGGAAATACTGCTTGATTTGTGTATGTGGTTGATTGATACTGACACTGACTTCAGTAATCAATTTCTCTGTAGTGTTGAAAACGTGAGTAGTGTTCACTTTATGCACATTTTTGCGCGATTCCACGACGCTTACGTGGCCCAGCATGACCGTTATGGAGGAGGCTCATTTCTGGTCTGGGGTGGAATCAGTGTGCAGGGAAAGACCGATCTCCATGTGCTCTTGAACGGAACCATGACGGTAGCAAGATACCGGGATGAAATCCTTGATCCATACGTGAGATCCTACTCTGGAGATGTTGGCCCGGAGTTCATCCTCATGGATGATAACGCCCGTCCACACAGAGCACGCGCTGTGGACCAGTACCTGGACGACGAATGAATCGAGCGAATGGAAGGGCCAGCCAGGTCCCCTGCCTTACATCCCATTAACCATGCTTGGGACATGATTGGAAGAGCCGTTTGTGCACGTGTCAACCAGCCACAAACCCTGGTTCAGCTTGGGCAGACCCTTCAGGAGGAACGGGATGGGATCACCCAGCAGACTGTCCCAAACCTCATCTGCTCTATGAGCAGGCGTTGTCGGGCTGTCATTGAGGTGTGTGGAGTTCACACGCGTTACTAACAGTCAATTTTCAGTTGTTTCTCAATAATTTGACAAGTTCTTAATTCAATGAAGTTTTTGCCCCATATGCCGAAAACCCTGACATTTGAGGGTAGGCTTGATTTGTATCTTTCAAGCCTTTTAAATCTTCACAACTCTATTGTTATTGATTATGTTTTGTTGCCAGGTGACCGGACAATGAGATGGATACAATTTTATTTGAATAAAGTCAATGGGATATACGACAGCGTTTGTCCCAAAAAAAAGGGATGCAAAGCAAGTGTTGAATAGTATATTATAATGGTAGGGGAATGGTGGGACTTGGAAAAGAAAAGCTGTGGGACAGAAGGTGATGATGGAGGGTGCAGGGAAGCAGAAGGAAAGCTGTGGGACAGAAGGTGATGATGGAGGGTGCAGGGAAGTAGAAGGAAAGCTGTGGGACAGAAGGTGATGATGGAGGGTGCAGGGAAGTAGAAGGAAAGCTGTGGGACAGAAGGTGATGATGGAGGGTGCAGGGAAGTAGAAGGAAAGCTGTGGGACAGAAGGTGATGATGGAGGGTGCAGGGAAGTAGAAGGAAAGCTGTGGGACAGAAGGTG
>CM065686.1:41220007-41255007 GCA_017654935.2 Phymorhynchus buccinoides
ATATTACCCAGAAGGAAGGAATTGCTTAAAAAGCAAAAACATTAAATTATGCAATTATGCATCCTAAATTGGCATAGACTTACTCTTACACATTCTAAATAGACCTCAGCATTTTCTTCCTTTCGTTAAATGCATGGAAAACATACCAAGACAGGTTATGTCTGTAAGTACTATTGCTTGCAACAAGTACTTGACATAAAGTTAAACGGCAGCCATTTTTAGTCCGTCACCAAGACGGACTATTGCGATGGGCTGGTTTGTATTTTTTTTCTCTCTTTTTTCCCCCCTGTCTGTCCCAAGGATATCTCCCGAACCGCTTGACCGAATCGCGTCAAATTTTGTGTGAAGGTGTGCCTCCTTAGTAGGAAGAGATCGGCGCAAACCATTTTGCCGTCGTGACCTTGACCTTGACGTACGACCTTGAAAACCGAAAATCTATTTTTAGCCATATCTCGGGCACCGATCAACATAGGATGTTGAAACTTGGTATGAAGGTGGTTTGGCTTATGCCCGTTCTGATGATGGCATACTGATCAAGGTCAAGGTCAAGGTCAAAAAGATCGCTGGAGCCTGAAAATCGGAGGGTCATTTTTTTCTCCTTCTGTCTGTCCCAAGGATATCTTTCGAACGGGTTGACAGAATCACGTCAAATTGTGTGTGCTGGTGTGTCACCATGAGAGGAAGGCATCCGCGCAAACCATATTGCCGTCGTGACCTTGACCTTGGCGTACGACCTTGAAACCCGAAAATCTTTCAGGGGCCATAACTCCCACACCGTTAGTGTTAGAGTCTTCACATTTGGCATGAAGGTACTTTGGCTTATGCCCGTTCTGATGGTGGCATACCGATCAAGGTCAATGTCACGGTCCGGGCGATCCGTAGGCCTTGAAAGTGATAGGGGTCTACACATTGGGTTTTAAGCCATATTTTCCACACTCTACGGGGTGTCGCAAGTGCGTGGCATTGCTGGTGACGGACATGTCTGCCGCTCGGCGACGCCCTTGTTCAAAAATGTAATTCTTAGAGTGATATACATTGGACAGTCTAGTAAGGAATGTTCATCTTCCACTCTGGACTTACACAATGGACACATTTTATCTCTAACGTTTTCACTATACTGATGGACGTTATTGTTAATTGGTAAAACATTAAATCGTGTCTGGGATATGGCGACCCGAAAACAATACTCCATTGAACAAACATACGTTTCTTTTTCAAAGATGGTTTTAAAAGATCTATAGTTGTCGTACCTGTTTCGGTCCCTGATAGACCCAGACCATTCCTGGTTGTAAATGTCAACTAATCTTTGTCTGAACAAACGTAGAAAAGCTTTCACGTCTCGAACGCCTTGCTGGAGCCAGACAATATTAAACCCAGTTTCACAGAGAATTTGCCTTATTTGTGATACCCAACAATTTTTTCCAGATTCATCTAAATAAAGCAACATTAAATAAGCATGATAGGGTAATCTGTGAGAATGCATCTGTAGTAGTTTGAACCAGTACCGTACAGAATTTGTATAAGAGTTAACATAAACTATGATAAAGTGGATAACGTCCTAGATCACCATAAACCATATTATTTGGTGTTTTTTGGGGTACACCTAACAATCTCTTGCAGGCCATTAAATTAACCTTTTTGTATGTGATCTAATTTATTGAGACATCTCGGATGAATACAACAAAATGGGTTGAAGTTTTATATCAAAAATCTTGAAATAAGCTTCTTATATCCATTTATTTATATCGTTGAAAAGCTCGATTTAGTTCTATGACTGCTTTCTTACCTTTAATTACAAAATGTTCTGTACCAAATGTTGTGCTGAGTTTTGTTGTGAAACAAAAGCCCAGATAGCAATATTTGTTAACAACTTCTATTTTGTTACCATTATAAAACCATTCCTCTCGTTTTCCCAAAAAGCCACCCTTCCTGAAAACCATAACCTTTGTTTTGTCAATGCTTACTGTCAACTGCAAGTTTTCACAGCAAGTCTTTAATACGTTTAATTGGTTTTGCAATCCCCAAGGAGATGTAGAAATAAGTACATCATCATCAGCAAACAATAAAATAAAAATCTCCCTAAGATCTGGCAGCATTTGAAAACCATGCCTTCCCTTTTGCATCATATGATCTGACAACTGATTAATAAACATTGAAAACAAGGTAGGGCTCAACACGCACCCCTGTCTTACCCCTATTGGACATTCAAAAATCTGATAAACCAAAGTTTGCACGAACACATGAAAATAAGGATTCATACATAGCTGACAATGAAGCAAGAAACTTACCTTTTACACCATTGGTTTTAATGCTGTCAAGTACTATATCGTGTCTGACTGAAGAGAGAGAGAGAGAGAGAGAGAGAGAGAGAGAGAGAGAGAGAGAGAGAGAGAGAGAGAGGACGGAGAGAGAGAGAGAGAGAGAGAGAGAGAGAGAGAGAGAGATGGACGAGAGGAGAGAGAGAGAGGAGAGACAGATGAGAGAGAGAGAGAGAGAGAGAGAGAGAGAGAGAGAGAGAGAGAGAGAGAGACAGACAGACAGACAGACAGACAGACAGACATATACCAAAAAACAGACAAAGGTGAACTGAAACAGAAAGGATAATAATTATATTATGTCAATGTTTTAAGATTGAGATCAAAATTATAGCCCCGTCGACAAATATAAGGCCATGTCAGGATGTCAACCAGTCGCTAAACAATATCAACAACAAAAAATCAACAGTCTAGTTTTCTACGGACTGTATTAACCCACCTGCTACTCACTGGAATCTTCACGGCTTAGAAATAAAATAATAAAGGAAAATAGAAAAAGAGGAAGAAAATAAAAACGGATCATAAAGTCAAATATGAAATACTCGTTAACCTGAAATGTCCTGAGTCCGAAACACATGGGGAATATGTTAAGACTAATACCTGTCAAGTACTAGGTCTATGCAAAACAACAACAATAATAACAACGACGAGCAAGTAGACAGATAAACACATAAACAAACGAAACAAAACACCCTCAACGTTCTTGTCAGCGTCTACATAAACCTTTGTCTTATACTGACTGGATTAGCTTCTGAAGAAACAATTATTTTTGCTAATTATTGCGAGCAGACAGTCTGATCTTCTGAGACTCTTGAATTTAAAAACAAAACAATCTAAGAATCAAGCACGAGCCAGGCTTCCTCCCTTCCTACCTACCTCCTCTCCTCTCTGTCTCTCTCCCTGCTTTTATCTGTCCGTCTGAATGTCTCTCTCTCTCTCTCCCCCCTCTCTCTCTCTCTCTCTCTCTCTCTCTCTCTCTCTCTCTCTCTCTCTCTCTCTCTCTCTCTCTCTCTCTCTCTCTCTCTCTCTCTCTCTCTGTGGTGGCTTCCATGTCTCGTCAATATTGTGCATTGTTTTGAATCTTGATTCGTGGGGGTTTTCCGTTGTGAACTGTATTGTTATGGGCCAGAGGCCTAACAATGAAACATGTTTTTGACTTTGCGACGCTCTCTCTTTCTTTTCTCTTCCCTCTCTCTATCGTCTCCTCTTCGAGTCTCTCTCTCTCCCCTCTCTCTCTCCCTCTCTCTCTCTCTCTCGCTCCTCTCTCTCTCTCTCTCTCTCTCTCTCGTCAGTCTCTCTCCTCTCTCTCCTCTCGCTCTCTCTCTCTCTCTCTCTCTCTCTCTCTGTGGCTTTAAAAAACAACAACCAAGAAGAAGTGTTTTTTTGTGCACCCCAATTAGGAACGCCAAGGCAGCACAGATAGACGAGAGAGGTTTTTAAACCAATCGATTTGCCCTTTTAGCTCTTAGCTTTTAGAAAGAAAATGGGTAAGGGGGGGGGGGGGGGAGGAGGAGGGAAGGGGCTTGTCTTTTCCTTTGTTAAAAAAACCATAACCGGCTATCAGAAAAAGCAAAGAATAACGACCAGCATGATTCATTTAAAGATGGAAGTGGAGGGTGGGCAAGGGATTGAAGAAAAGGTGTGAATGGAGGTCTTTTTTGCCCCCACATATTTGAAAACAAATTCTCTAAAGGAAGCGCTAATGGCAGCGAGAGGTGAAAGGTCATCTCAGGTCATGTCCTCTTCATTGTGACGTCAACTACATTCAATGGCGCACGCGCAGGTGCTCACAAAGCCTGAAGGTGTAAACGTAAAACAAGCGCGAAATCGCAATAGTTTGTGGCACGCGGTCTATTTTTACCACTCCAATCATGAGTTACCTCCCCTGGCTTTTCAATAATTTTAATCTGTAAACCAGAATGTTATCTCTGCACCATTTCGTAACTTTTTATATCTTTTGGAAAACATTTAAAACTATGTATCCTACTTATACTCATCAAAAGAAGCACCGCATACTCGTCGTGTCTGTTGTAGTGTCTGTATTACATATGTTTATTATTTTGTACGCTTTTAAAATACATCATTTTAAAGAGCGGCCAGAAGTGTAGCCTCGATTTGAAGTGCGACAATTTTGTCAAAATGTGCGACAATTTTGGAACGACAGACCGACCGACAGACCGACCGACAGACCGACAAAGTGAGTTATAGGTTTGTGGCTTGAGCCACAAACAAAAAAAGGTGTGAACGTACACTGTCCTGCGCTGATATACCCAAACAAAAATCATATACACTACTCACAAAACGTTACGGATCACTATGAGAAAACAGGTGCGCAATAAACTCCGTTCGCTCCTGTTATTTTTTTCTCAGTCAAGCCAAATTGTTATGAATTCTTGTTCAGCTGTAAGTGGGCGATGTTGTGTTAGTGGAAACATTGCACGTGATTCTCTATTACTGAGCTTGGCAGCAAAAGAAAAAGCGGAAACTTGCGAAAAAGGACCTTGTTTTGGATCGTTCTGCATGAACACATTGCACAAGCCAGATGGAAAAACCATTATGCACGTGCAAGCACTGCTGTTTATGTGTGAGATGCTGTCTCTTGCTTGGCTTTATAAGAAGACATACAACCAGTATTAGGCCTGATTTGACAATGCCTCCACGACGAAAATTGAGCGAGTTGGATAGGGGACGAGCTGTTGCATGGTTCCAAGATGGTGTTCCCAAGCGAGAAGTGGCCAGGCGACTTCAGGTGTCCATCTCGGTCATTGTCAGACTGATTCAACGCTTCACAGCCACTGGGAGGGTCCATGAAAGACGCAGATCTGGTCGACCGAAGAAGACAACTCCACGTGAAGATCGTCTCATTGAACGACAAGCCCTGCAGACAAGAACAGCCTCTTCCAGCATCATTCGAAGGCAGCTGAGGGTGGCTACTAACATCAACATCAGCCAGCAGACCATACGGAACCGCCTTCATGGGTTTAACCTCCGTTCTCGTCGCCCAGCTGTACGGCCACGCTTAACTCCAGCCCATAGGGCAGCACGCCGCGCCTTCTGCAGACGTCACGTGAGGTGGACACGTCAGCAATGGTCCCAGGTCCTGTTCAGTGATGAATCACGCTTCACCCTGAACCACAACGACGGCCGACTGAGGGTCTGGAGGCGCCCAGGGGAACGCTTTATTGACGCCACTGTCCAAGAAAAGGTGGCCTTTGGTGGAGGTTCTGTAATGGTCTGGGGGGCCTTCAGCCTTCACCACAGAACACCCTTGTATCATGTACAGGGTAACCTGACTGGCTCTCCGATACCGGGGGGGGGGGGGGGATGAGATCCTTCGACCGCTGGCTGTGCCTACACTGCAGCAGATGGGACCGCCGGCTGTCTACCAGGATGACAACGCTCGCCCCCACAGGGCAAGGGTGGTCAACGACTTCCTGCAGCAGTCTGGAGTCAACAGAATGGAGTGGCCAGCATGCAGTCCCGACCTCAACCCGATTGAGAACCTCTGGGATGAGCTGGATCGCAAAGTGAGGAGCAACCACCCCCCTCCCAGGGTATGCCCAGCACCTCTACCAGATGCTGCAGGCTGAGTGGCAGGCGCTTCCACAGAGGATTCTTCACCACCCTGGTCAACTCCATGAGGACTCGCTGCGTCGAGTGCCAGAACAGCCATGGCGGATACACGCATTACTGAACTTTTGGGAGCATCAGAATGCCCTGTCTTGTGATTTCAATGACTTTGGGAAATCAAAGGAAGAAAGAAAGAAAGAAAAGAAGGAAAGAAACCGGAGGGAAGACTAAACGAAATGTAGAACACTGTCAAAGAAAATGTATATGATAATAACTGTAGAGTGGCACAGTGGCAGCGCGTTCACCTCGACGTGTCAAGTAGCCTAAACCCGAGTTCGAACCTGGGTACAGGGGATTTTTCCTCTCACTTTACACTAGGCCTTAACGGTCTGAACGGGGAGTCTTTCGGACGAGACGATAAACCGAGGTCCCGTGTGCCCATGCACTTAGCACACGTTAAACCCAGTGGCAACGAAAAAGTTGTCATTTGGTCAAACTTTAACCCCCACCCACCCCCACTCTTCCTTCCTCATCAATCACACAAAAATCGCATGCCAAAATTAAAAAAATGAGTTGCGCGCCTCTGGCTGCGACGCGCTCTCCAGGTGGGAGCAACCCGAATTTCACAGAGACGCCTCTGTGACTATAAACGCCCTACCTAATACCCTACTACCTAATACCTCATTAATCTGACAGCGATGACATTACCTACAATTCTGCCTGTGCACATCTATCACCGTTGCTAATATTAATACCGTTACTCGTTACATACTGCTTTGACGACTGTGATCTTTGTTATTGGCATTACCGTTTTTGAAGTTCGGATTATTCTTTGCTAGCATGCGTGCGTTTACGCTTGATTAAAATGCATTCTTGTTCCGATTGTTTGTCTGATTGCTTAGTTACTCGATATCCCTTTTTTTTCTTTTTCTTTTTTTTTTTTTTTTTTTTTTTTTTTTTTTTGGGGGGGGGTCAGTTCTTCTCTTTTCGTGTGTGCGCGTTTGGTTCTTTTCGTATTTTATTGTGTTGCAAAAAAAGGTTAAATAAAAATATATTTGAAAACGACAGCGCCGGTGTTCGTTAGTGATAATTCTGGATGTACTGTACAATGAATGTGTGTCGAACGTACTTGTGCTAGTTTTTATGTGGGTAATCGTAATAAGTCTGGACAAACTGTAAGAACACATTCACACGTAGGCTACATTGACAAGCACTTTTATACTGACATGCACATCATTCACTTACACATACACACGTTCAGACACACGTTCAGACACACACACACACACACACACACACACACACGCACACACGCACACGCACACACACACACACACACACACGCCACACGCACACACACACACACACACAAGCCCGACAGAGCGCTCACACATACTTATTCACTCACACGGTCATATATTGAAGATAAACATGCCCCCCCCCCCCCTCCACCCTACACACACACACGGACAATTCCTACACCGAATATGTATACACCTTTATCGTGTTGTGTTGTCGCCGTGGAAACGTGCTTTAAATCCATATTAACACCTCGTGTATTGTTGTTAGTCCCCGAGCCGAAGGTTCGGGGAACTATTGTTTCTGTCTGGTCCGTCCGTCGTGTCCGTCCGTCCGTCCGTTCGTCCGGCTATTCGTCCGTTTTTCTCAACAAAACTATTCAGTCTATCGTCATCAAATTTGGTATACTAGTTTGCCAAGATGCAAGCTATCCACTGATGTATTTAGTTTTACATTAAGGTCAAGGTCGCGCCAGTTACGGGGTTCAAACCCCAAAACACATAATCGCTAATATCTCGCGATGTTTTGCATGTATTTCAATGCAGTTTTTTTTCACAACATTTCTTGATGAATGGTCTATAACACAGTTGTCATGAATTTTTCTGTGCGCTCGTGTGCGCATGATCGCGCGCGCTCAAATCACGGGTCCGAACCCCAAGGCTATGACTTGAAAATTTCACAAAGCATTGTTGGAAACTTCATGGTTTGAAACTCTATCTGTTGACTCATGATTTGATGTAAATATTACAAGTGAACCCGTAAGCCTAGACTCCACCAACACGGCTGGAAACACCCAGAGACAGAGACAGAGAGAGAAAGAGAGCGTGAGGGAGAGAGACAGAGACACAGAGAGAGAGAGAGCGGTGAGAGAGAGAGAGAGAGAGAGAGAGGGGGAGAGAGAGAGAGAGAGGGGAGAGAGAGAGAGAGGGGGGGTAGCAAACAGTTTCGCTGTAGCACTGTGGCTCACACTTGACTACTGAGTTCCTGCGCGCATGTGCTAGCCTGCTGGCATCTTGCTTGCCTCAGTGACTGCCTGGATGGGGGAAGGAGATGCATTAGGGGAGGAGGTGAGTGGGTTTCATGATAGTGCATAGGTGGAAACTAAATGATCCCAATTGAACGGCCGTGCCTAGGCCCTTTGTGTCACAGGCCCGATATGTCCCACTTATTTCCGGCCGTCCATCCGTCCGTGCGTGCGTCCTGTTTTCAGTTCTCAATGGTCTCCCCGCTGTGTGTACGGCCGACACATTCCGATTTCGGAGTAGCTCGGGGATGCTGCGAGGGGACTTTGCAGACGCTCGGAATTGCACTTGTTGTTGTTTTGGCTGTCCCATGTTCTGGGCTGTACAGTGGCATTGCTCCCACGCCGCTCATTCCAAATCCCAACTCGCAGCCACATCCCCGGTTTGTCACGTCGCAGAATCCGAGATCAGCAGCCCAAGGGGAACGAATCTATAGGAGGCAACCAACGGAGGAGACACTGCACTGCTGCTGAGTCACTTCGGTGGAGTTCAGTGGAACCTGTTCTTAGGTAGCATACGCAGGACACCACCTACTAAGCCTCCTGCTGCCGACAATAATGTCTTAGTCGCGGAGCCAGCGTGAGTGAGGTCCTCCTCCGAAGGCGCCACCACGATCGTCCACCGACAGCTCCCCGGAGCATGCTGATCCCCATGACTTTGACCCGAACGCACCAATGCGTAGACTGGATTGGAAATCGCAAATAAGGTCACTACGAGAGCAGGACATGCAAACCCACATAACTTGAGACATTTTTTATTTTATGGAAATGAGGCCGATGACTATGATGATGATGATGATGATATGGAGTTCCGTATCGGTCTGAGACCACGTGACAGGGCTGTATTCCACGCTTCCTTTCACAATGATATCCCGGCGTCAACCAGGCCTGATAACTACAGACACCTGCAGTGTTGGTCATGAAATTAGAGCAACACTCTCAGAATCGCATCCGTTAAGCTAATGAAACCCGACTGCGTGATTTCAGTCTTCCCACTGAGCCACTCACTCTGGGTAGAGAAGAGTCGATACAGGACCGAAACAAACTCTCGCCTCTGATGGGATCCGAACCCGTGACCTCCCAGCCAGTAGTCCGCGATGCTAACCACTACACCACGGCGGCTGGTACTTTTGCTTTTTGGCTCACGCGTGTTAACTAAGTGAGTCTATATTCTCATCAAGTTCGGTTGTGTGTATGTATGTATGTATGTATGTATGTATGTATGTATGTATGTATGTATGTATGTATGTATGTATGTATGTAGTCTGTGATCACTGAAAACTTTAACAACACGTGCACTTACACCAAGTGCATGTGAACCAAGGAAGGAAGGGAAAGACGCTGCGTTAGCATACAATGTTAAAGTGGCCTGTGGCACTTGAAGCCTCAATAGCTTAGTGGTTTAAGTTGTTGACCTCTAACGCGAAGGTCACAGGTTTCGCTTCCCAGCATGGGCACAATTTATTTTTCGTTTTTTTTGTTATTCTTCTTTTGTAATGCAAAGCGAGTGAGCCTTGAAGGCTTTGCCTTTCTTGCTTCACGTACATTGCCCCCCTTTTTATCACATTTCATTACGTCAGCTTTGTCCCACTTTGTAATGTAGGCGAGTCATCGCTACAAAATATCGTACCATCAGCTCGAAGAAAAAGATCATAATAAAAAGCCGGAGCCGACCGTCCATTTTACGTCGTGAAAGCAACGCGTTATTGGGCATTATCTGAGCGGGTTCCAGGGATGTTGAAGTCCATAACCCCACAATGAATGTCTAGATGGCAGCATCGCTCGACTTACAATGTGAGTTTTGTTGCCTGAAGAAAGGGTTTGGGTGTTGAGATGATTTTTATTATTATTTTCTTGAGAGAGGGAGAGCGAGAGATAGGACAAGAGTGTGAGAGAGAGGGGAGAGGGAGAGACAGAGACAGAGAGAGAGAGAGAGAGAGAGAGAGAGAGAGAGAGAGAGAGAGAGAGAGAGAGGTGGGTGAGGGGGGTAGAATGAATGAATGAATGAATGAATGAATGAGTGAATGATTTATTGCTTTAGAGTGACACTCTATCAGCAATCAAGCATTGCATACAGAGACAGAGGTGGGGAGAGAGAGACAGAGGTGGAGAGAGAGAGAGAGAGAGAGAGAGAGAGAGAGAGAGAGAGAGAGAGAGAGAGAGAGAGAGAGAGAGAGAGAGCGAGAGAGCGAGAGAGAGCACGCGTGCGCGTGTAAATATGTACTATGTGTGTGCTTGTGTATGTGCGCTCGCAAGCAAGCACGCGCCTGTGTGTGTCCCATTTATGAACTAACTCTCTCTCTCTCTCTCTCTCTCTCTCATCCCCCCCCCCCCCCCCCGTTCTGTGACATTCTGGGTAACCCGGATGAGAACGTCACGAAAGCTAGACGAACTTCCGGTAGCTGTCTGTGACAGCCTGTTCTTTGTAACTAGAAAGCGAAGAGTCAGCGGATTCATTTTTTGTTGTAATTTTTGTAATGTCCAATATGGCGCAGTGTTGCGTTTCTTCAGTTCCATATGAGTTTATTATGTTACTTTATTTATATTTTGTGTTTCTTTATCGTTTTTGTTTTCGAAGTTTTTTTTCCTTAATATTCATGCATTTTTTCCCCAGTTACACAATGTTATGCCTAATGGTGCAGGTCGTTAGTGATTTAAAACATCGTGTTCACATCTAATCCCCTTAAATGAGTGTTTATGCACTTAAAACTCTTCTTAGTGTTAATGTTTGTATGGATGAAATTCTGCTTAACGTCCTCCGGTCTGGAACAGACACACATGGGACATTAGTAGAGATAAAGATGGTGGGAACGGTCCTGGAGGCAATGCCCGGAGGCAGTGCAACACCAAGAAAGTCCCGAATTTTTAGCCAAACAGATGTGAATAAATTACTTGTAACAAGTGTTAATGTTTGTATTTTGTTTACGCTCATTATATATTACTACATAAACCCGTGCTCCGCACGGCAGCATGAAGCATCTGCGTTCATAATTGAAAAGAACTGTCCGAGCGATCGAAGAAGAAGAAGAAGAAGAAAAAGAAGAACTGGTTAGATGTACATTATTGAATACAGCAAAACCCGTGCTCCGCTCGGGATGTCATGACAGCAATTGTAAGCTCCGCACAGACTTGGGTTTTGTCACTTTGAGAAAGGTAGGGTCCTAAATGTTGTGAAAAGTGGGAGGAGCATTTATTTTACTTTATAGTATGTTAGACACACACACACACACACCACACACACACACACACACGCACTGTAGTAGACAGCACACATTTCATCATTGCTTGCTCGGTTTTCTGTCAATTCATGAGCACAGATGCGTTATCTCCGTTATGCACCTTTCAAAACAAATATGGTTAGGTAGAAGGTAGAGGAACTATTTGTACAAAAGCCCTACTCGTCTCCCTCTTCTCCTTCCTAGCTTCGCTTGGGGTTTCCCCTATCCTGATTTCCCCCCCTCCCCGTGTTGTCCCCCCTCCCCCGTCCCCCCCCCTAGCTTTCCCCCTCCCTGGGCTGCGCCACCCCCCCCCCCTTCCGCCCACCAAAAATAAATAATGAAGAAAAGAGACAAAAAAAATATGTGTTGGTGCCCCCTCCCTTCCGCCCACTCCCCTCTCCTTTAAAAAAAATGATGAAAAGACCCCCCCCCCCCCCCCCCCAAAACAAAAAAAAAAAAAAACAAATTGTGGCGAGGAGCAGACTCGAACCCGCGACCTACGGATTTGCGACGCTGCGTTCTACCTATCGAGCTATTAAGGCTTCGTCGAAAGTCGGAAGAAGAAGAAGGAAGAAGGGAAAGCAGTCAGTTGGACCAGATGACAGCTTCAAAATAATGCCAATTGACACGCGAGAAACATTTTCCCTTCAAAATCAACTTTCAAAAGCAACATTTTAAATCCGACCTAGCAGAATAAATAGACGAAGCGCGTATCTTCACCCGCATCGCGAGCGAAAGTCCGACATTTACGCGGTACTCGAGTTTTTAGGGTCCCTCCTCGGATCCTTAGCGCAATGTATTATAGATACCTTCTTTAATGAACCGTGCGACGTGAATGCCTGTAAATATATATGATTAGTAGTAGTAGCATAAAAGGCCACATCAAACGACTATGTATATGTATAATATAACAAAAGCGCTTGTTTTAATTGAGTCTTCATTTTGCTCCCAGAATATTCGCAGTTGGAGGGTGGTATGCATAACGTATTTTTACTCCACCACAGCGATAGTTCAGTTTGCGATTGACGCTGGATGGTGGGCTTTGTTGTCATAAATACACACCGATGCTGATTGCTATTCAACATTTAATGTGGCGTTTGGATACTGAAATCGAAAAAAAAAACCAGTGACATTAGTTTTTGATTTTGCACGTTTAGTGTGAAGAGACATAGTAGAGAAAGCGCAGTTAACTTGAACGTTTACCTATGCTTTAGTTGGTAGGTGAAAATAAATCTCTCTCACACACACAAAGGTGTTTGCCAACAAATAAATAATCAAATGCATGTGAAATGTTTCTTTGGTAGTTTCTTTTCGTTCTTGAAGACGGAGAGCAAAACTTAATAGGAATTGTTCGGAAATAATTAAGGGGAGTAATTGCATGGTGTGTGGGAGTGATCTTACCTAATTCAATCGGTCAAACAGGGGACGTCACTCTGTCATCAGCTCTCGTAGCCTATCGACTCGTGTGTTTGAGCAGACACACAGCACTTAGAACACCGTGCGTCATTCTAAAATATTATGTCATGTATACGGCACATTTTGCAAGTTTTATCAGTTTGTGGCCACTGGCCACCCCTAATTTTTCTAAAATAATGTTTGCAAGTCGCTGACTCGCATCCTGCGGTTTCAAGCTTTGACGCCATTGTTGCATTGTTGCTATGGTGTTTGACCGAGTAATGGAGGTAAACAACTCTAATTTTCACGAAGTGCTCTCCCCTAGTTTTTTTTTTAATAAGGGTACACGTTGCGTCAAAAGCGAAGATCTCTTTGAACTGTGCTACCTTCTGACATAAACCCTTATTCCGAATCCTGAATCCTGAATCAGAATCTGACACACTGCCCACTAGAGGTAATCAAAGACGCCCAGAGCCTGTGCAAGAGTATACTACACTGATTACCATCCCACAGAGGTGTAGAGTGGCACAGAGGTAACGCGTTCGCCTTGTGTCAAGTAAACCCGAGTTCGAACCTGGGTACAGGGGATTTTTCCTCTCACTTTGCACTAGGCCTTACCGTCTGAACGTGGAGTCTTTCGGATGCGACGATAAACCGAGGTCCCGTTATCACATGCACTTAGCACACGTTAATCCCAGTGGCAACGAAAAAGTTTTCATTTAGTCAAAATGTACCCCCCCCCCCCCCCTTTACTTCCTCATCAGTCACACATAAATCGCATGCAAAAAAATAAATTGGGTGGCGCGCCTCTGGCTGCGACGCGCTCTCCAGGTGGGAGCAACCCGAATTTCACAGAGACGCCTCTTTGACTTTAAAGTACCAAATACTACGATTTCACCTATGCGCGCTTATTAGCACGAAAACCATACATTCACGTGCGCTCTTTTTGGCATGAACACGCGCTCCTATTAGCATGTAAACTGCGCTCTTTTAGGCGCGCGCTTATTAGCGGTGCACTCTTTTCGACTGCTCCGTTCCAGGGGGTTCACGTACACCGCTACAGCACGTTGTGAAGAACCACTTTTACGTCTAAGGGCTGGCTACAGTGGGAGTGTCATTGCTGACTACGCGGGTGGTTAATAAAGGCAATTCTGGCATAACAAATATATTATTTGTTTTGCACTATAAATTGTTTAATATCTGAGTATGCATGAGTATTCATGAGTGCATTACAAGGCTTGAAGTCGTCAAACCATTCAGTGAAAATTGATCAAAGTTAGGTGCATATTTCAGTTGGTCAGTGATACATTTATCAATATTGATTTTTTCTCACCTAATCTCTCTCTCTCTCTCTCTCTCTCTCTCTCTCTCTCTCTCTCTCTCTCTCCTCTCTCACTTCGTCTCTCTCTCTCTCTCTCTCTCTCTCTCTCTCTCTCTCTCTCTCTCTCTCTCTCACAGTCTCTCTCTCTCTAATCTCTCTCTGGTCTCACCATATCTAATCTCTTTGAGTCAAACCATATTAGTAGTTTGAGCAAACGTGTCTCACAAAAAGTCTTCCTCCTCTCTAAAATTAAAAACTTCCTTAATCTCGATGCCCGTAAGCACTTCTTTTATGCATGTATTCAATCACACATAGATTACGCCTCTACGCTCTTCGATTCAAGTAGTGCCAACACATTAAAGCCATTAATCAATGTTCATAAGCGAGCCCTTAAAGCAGTCCTCCTAAAATCGTCTTCTCTAACTTTTCAAGATTACATCGCAATAAAAATGTTACCTCTTACAGACAAACTTCAATACAACAAAGCTGTCATGATGTTTAGAATAATCAATGGTTTTGCACCTCCAACATTAATTAAAAAGTTTCCAATCAACCAATCTAGATATACTAACAATATTGTTATTCCAAAACCTAGAACTGATCTTTTCAAAACAAGCTTAACATACTCAGGTGGTACTCTTTGGAATTCCTTAACAACTAATCTTAAGCAGAAAAGCAGCATTACTTCCTTCAAAAACGCGTATCAAAATATTCTATTTCAGAGATTAAAAGAAAACATGTGAATGATGATATTTATGATTGCTGATTTTGTTATAAAATGTGATAACATATATGTGTTTGATACTATTGTATGATATAACTTGATTTGTTTAATACTATCTTACTATTACTGATAATGATGAGGAGTGTTATCCTTTGCTGTTTTTATGTTTGCATGATGTGACTTTTTTTTTTCCTTTTTTTTTTCCCTGTACTTTAAATTCCAAAATTTCCCCATCCTTATACCCCTCTGTGCCTCTTCCCCCCATCCTCCCTCCCTTTTATTCTCATTTCTGCATGTACATATATTATTTAGCTTTCTTGTTTGATTTATTTCATTTTTCCCCAGGGCTGGGTGGAAAAAAAGCATGTAACTTGCTTATCTCATGTTTCCCTGGTTAAATAAAATTTCGTTTTCGTTTTCTCTCTCATCTTTACTCTCTCTCTCTCTCCTCTCTCTCTCTCTTCTTCCTCTTCTACCCACCGCTCTCTCCTCTCTCTCTCGCTCTCTCTCTCTCTCTCTCTCTCTCTCTCTCTCTCTCTCTCTCCTCTCTCTCCTCTCTCTCTCTCTTCCTCTCTCTCTCTCTCCTCTCTCCTCTCCTCTCTCTCTCTTCTCCTCTCTCTCTCTCTCTCTCTCTCCTCTCCTCTCTCTCTCCTCTCTCATCTCTCTCTCCTCTCTCTCTCTCTCTCTCTCTCCTCATTCTCTCTCTCTCTCTCTCTCCTCTCTCCTCCCTCCCTCCCTCCCTCCCTCCCTCCCTCCCTCTCTCTCTCCTCCACCTCTCTCTCACCTCCTCTCCCTCCCTCCCTCCCTCCCTCCCCCCTCCCTCCCTCCCTCCCTCTCTCTCTCTCTCTCTCTCCCCTCATCTCTCTCTCTCTCTCTCTCTCTCTCTCTCTCTCTCTCTCTCTCTCTCTCTACTCTCTCGTCTCTCTCTCTCTCTCTCTCTCTCTCTCTCCTCAAACAACACACTTTTGTATTTATGAAAAAATACTAAGACGCACATTTTCAAGAGCATTGTAGCGTTGTTGTGTAAAACAAAAATGTCTGGGTTTCACTTTTGACCTGTGACCGTGTCACTTTTCCAAAAGCTCCTTAGTTTGAGGGTTGCCTCCAGGGTTGTCTTTAAAGCGACAAAATTCTATTCTCGCTCATTATAACTCCAATGCCTTTTTTCTTAAACGTTTGTTTGTTTGTTTGTTGTTGGGTTGTTTTCTTCTCCCCCCCCCCCCCCCTCCTTCTTATGATTCTTTTTTTTCTGTGTCTGTATTATTTATTTATGGCTCATCTGTCTGTCTTTATCAAGTTAAAGAAAAAAAGGAATGGATATATGCTAAATGTAAAATGCATGTATACGTTTGCTTATGTTGGATTCATTCATTCATTAAAAAAAAGTTCTATTCTCGTTAGGAGGACTTTGCATGGTGTATTTTGCATACAAACATGATTATGCTTTTGTAGACAGTGGTCTGGTATGCAGACTACATACATGTCCTGCCCTATGCTGCTACGGGTGCATCAGGATAGCGTGAATGCTGCATAGCAAGAATTCCAGCACCACATCAAAGCCAATACAACCATCACATAGTACCTTTTAGGAGAGTACTTTCCAACTCTGTTTAACTTGATAAATCACCACAGAAGCCAGAATATTATTCAAATTATGTTGTTACCCAGCCAGAGGCCGGGATTTTGTGATCGGTTTGTGTGTGTGCGTGTGCGTGTGCGTGTGCGTGCGTGTGTGTGTGTGTGTGTGTGTGTGTGTGTGTGTGTGTGTGTGTGTGTGTCTGTCAGTAGTTCACGAGATACAGCTGAACTTTTATACAAACTTTCTTGCACCATGGTACACCACCACACAAAATTTGAGGCGATTCTGGTCTCTAGTTCACGAAATAAAGCTGGGGGGAAATTACATAGCCCAAAGAAGGAAATTTCGGTTTTCACGGTCAAACTTCAAGGTCAAGATCAGCACGGTGTTGATTAACGAAAGGAAACTTCCTTTTCAATATGTCTACCCCTCTGCCAATTTCAATCAAAGTCCAAACAGAAGTTTGTAAGATAATCGATACACAGACACACACACACACACACACACACACACACACACACACACACAACACACACACACACAATCACACACACACACACACACACACACACACACACACACACACAAACCGATCACAAAATCCCGGCCTCTGGCCGGGTAGCAACATAATTTGAATAATGACAAGGAAAACATTGAACAAGAAAGAGATAGAGACACACAGAGAGACAGAGAGACACACAGAGCGAGAGAGAGAGAGAGAGAGAGAGAGAGAGAGAGAGAGAGAGAGAGAGAGAGAGAGAGAGAGAGAGAGAGAGAGAGAGAGAGAGGAGAGAGAGAGAGAGAAGAGAGAGAAGAGAGAGAGAGAGAGAGAGAGAGAGAGAGAGAGAGAGAGAGAGAGAGAGACCGACACGACTTTTAATGAAGTAGGCCAACATCCCCTATCATAAGAGAGAGAGAGAGAGAGAGAGAAGAGAGAGAGAGATAGAGAGAGAGAGAGAGAGAGAGAGAGAGAGAGAGAGAGAGAGAGAGAGAGAGAGAGAGAGGAGACAGAGAGAGAGAGAGACAGAGAGAGAGAGAGAGAGAGAAGAGAGAGAGAGAGAGAGAGAGAGAGGAGAGAGATGAGAGAGAGAGAGAGAGAGAGAGAGAGAGAGAGAGAGAGAGAGAGAGAGAGAGAGAGGTGGAGGGGGGAAGAGACGTGCAAACAGAGACAGATAAGAAAGACAATGAGATCAGTGAGTGATCAGATGATGAGTATTGACCTCACCTTGATGCCTGCCTCTAATACATTTCCTGTACAATGTACAGTGCCTGCGTTGTCATCTCAATAACGTGGCCGTCATGGCGATTTGCGACACCACATTGCGACATACGACTAGGTATCAGCTTATAGCACTGTATCATAAATCGTCATCTCTTATATAAACTTACACGAAGGATTGTCATTAAGTTTTTCGCTGGCAATCTTCGATGAAAATGTATATCGTACATTGATGATAAATCCACTGCGGGGGAAACATGTTCACCAGCCTATTTTCAATCAAGTAATTCAATTATCGTCAGTCTACCATGTAATGTCGTCATTAATGACATAGACAAGAGACGAGCATCTCTCTGTTGTTTGTGTGTTTCTTTTGTTGGGCTTTATTTGAGATATAGCTTCGTTGTCAGTAACATCGTTATTAATATGTTGGTGCACATGGATGTTGTACACGTACACCCGTTTCGTGGGCGAACATGGCTTTACAAACTGAAATCTCCCTGTCTATGTCAGTATTTCTGCGTCTGCCTCTCTGTATCTCTGTCTGTCTGTCTCTCTCTCTCTCTCTCTCTCTCTCTCTCTCTCTCTCTCTCTCTCTCTCTCTCTCTCTCTCTCTCTCTCTCTCTCTCTCTCTCTCTCTCTCTCTCTCTCTCTCTCTCTCTCTCTCTCTCTCCCCCAGGACAGATTGTAAGAAGGGGCATCGCCTAAAATCTTTATCCTTGACAAATGTTCCAGTGTCCAGTGTCCTCTCTCTCTCACTCTCTCTCTCTCTCTCTCTCTCTCTCTCTCTCTCTCTCTCTCTCTCTCTCTCTCTCTCTCTCTCTCTCTCTCTCTCTCTCTCTCTCTCTCTCTCTCTCTTATATATAAACGTTATTCTGGCTTATTGTAAGCGCCTCACTCCCCATCCTCCCATATGATACGGGCAGAAAGGCCTATTCATTAACATTTTCGACTTCGACTTCGACTTCTCTCTCTCTCTCAAGTCAAGTCAAGTCAACTTTATTCCAAAAACCCATGGGGGCACAAGAAATTGAATATAAAACCCATTCATATTTGCGGCATTAAACATTACAAATAATAGTTCTTACACAGTTGCTGGAATTTCACATGTGAATCAATTTTACAAAACAAACAAACAAACAACGCTAATTAGCTTATCTCCATTAACAAATATTGACATATGAAACAAGACAAGAAACAATTAGGACATAAACTCAGACATGGAGATGCCATTCGTGTACCAAGAGGTGTGAATAATAATAGAAAAAAATAACAGAGTGGGGTTCGTGATATCAACTAAGATTCAGAACTCTCTTTAAAATAGCCTTTATGAAACAAGCTAAACGACTGAGAGTTCTTTTATTTTTTGACTGAAATAAGGAATTAAACTTTATTACGTTTGGGTTTTTTAAACAATAATTTGGCAAATAACGTTTTCTAGCATCCTGGAACGTTTGACATTCAAAAACATAATGAAATTCATCTCCTAGAGCTTGGTGGTCGCACTTAGAACAAAATATTTCACTATGTGGGATATTTTGGATTCTCCCCGTTTGGATGGGTAATCTATGATTTAATGTTCTGAATTTTACAAAGACCAATAATAAGTTTTCGGGTAAAATTTTAAAGTACTCTTCAGAAGAAAACATATCTTTATACAATTTATAGTTACTGAACATTTGTTTTTCTTCCAGCTGCGAGAACCACTGTTGGATAAATCGATATTTTAGGGTGAGAAAAACTTTAGCTTTAAACCAGTTTTGTGAAATATTGGTGTGTGGTTGCTGTAGCCACAAACCACTCAATCCAAGGTTATCTAATAAAGATTTTACAGATAAAATGAAAGGTGACGCATGTTTGTGTGTGTGTGTGTGTGTGTGTGTGTGTGTGTGTGTGTGTGTGTGTGTGTGTGTGTGTGTGTGTGTGTGTGTGTGTGTGTGTGTGTGTGTGTGTGTGTGTCTGTATCTCTCTGTCTCTGTCTGTCTGTCTGTCTGTCTGTCTGTCTGTCTGTCTGTCTGTCTGTCTCTGTCTCTCTCTCTCTCTCTCTCTCTCTCTCTCTCTCTCTCTCTCTCTCTCTCTCTCTCTCTCTCTCTCTCTCTCTCTCTCTCTCTCTCTCTCTCTCCGTGAAAATACAGAATTGAATCCCGCCCAAAAAAATACTGGAAAAAAATACACATGCAAAATTCACTCCCTTCCCCATAGCTGAACAGTGTCCACCTTGCCATGCAAATTACACCCCCACCCCCACCCCCACACCCATCCCTATCCCTCCTCCTCGCCAACTCTGAACCCCCACTAAACCCACTAACTACTATTACATCCAGCATACATACATACATACCTCCAAGGTTTCGTTCTATTCTGTTCTGACCCAAAACCCCAATCTGGCCCCCCCCCCCCCCCCACTCATTTCACGGTCCAGCAACTACCCTTCACCCCACCCGCCCTCCCCCTCACACACAATACACCGCTAACCACGCTCCAGTGGAGACACTTTAGAGCCCATTCACCAACACCCTCTCTCCAGCAACGCGGGTGGCTGATTGGTAAAAGGGGGAGAAAGAGAGGACAAGAGAACAAGAAAACTGGGGTGGTCACCCACACGATAATAACAAAATCCTCTACCAAAAAAAACACCTCAAACTATTGCAGGTAGGAGACCCCTAACGTTTGACATGAAAAGATGGGCCATAAAGTACCCACACCCTTTTACAATAAAAGAACGTCCTTACTATTGTAGTTAGTACCAAGCGGTGCAGCCATTAAACATGAAAGCCCCGTTTTAACAAATGATGACAGTTAGGTCCTGTGGTCATGAGTGCCTCATTTAAACAGTCGACGACACCGGGTAGTACAGTATGTAAACTAGGCTAAGCAGCCGATCGCTTTTGTGAGCTTATTGTAATTGACATACTACATACTACTACCAGTGTTGACTGCCTAAGACGCACTCGTGACCACAGGGCCTGTTGACTTCTTACTACCAATGTTTATGGCCAGGCTTTGTCGCTGTGTCCAGATAATACAGCTAACGGAACGTCATGTTGGGATATATTATGGGGGAGAGAGAGAGAGAGAGAGAGAGAGAGAGAGAGAGAGAGAGGGGGGGGGGGGGAGGAGGGACGGGGATATTGTAAAAATGATGTAAAATGGGTGGGCGGGACTGCCACAAGCTCAGTCACGTTGCGGTCCATACCCCTACAACAAACAGCAGGACTGGTGCCCTGCGGTTCTGTCGTTTAGCACCAAGGTGTGAACTGCTATACCTTAATTCCTACAGCAGAGGTGCAAACTCCCCAAGATGAGAGATTTTCATACTGAGCTTTATTTCTAGCAGGGCCGGACCAAGTCTTTCGTAAGGGGAGGAAGGAAGGGGGACATAGTTTCCGGGTTAAGGGGTAGTGCCCATTTGGGAATGTTTGCAAATTAGTGATTATAAAAATACAGAAATTGAGTCATCTTCTTACTTTTCACTCTTGTATAAGGTACATGCTTGGGGCAGAGGGGTGGGAGGGAGGGGGTCCGGAAACCAGGACCCCCCACCCCCGCCCTGTCTAGGATGGAAATATGTGCCTTTCCTCTAGGAGTTAACACGGTGCTGTGACTCTGTGTTCTAAATCCTACTTCACAGGCGTACATTCCCCAACATGAGAGATTTGAAAACCTTCTAAACAGTCCTGTCGCAGCGAGACGTCTATTTTCATTGAGAATTTCTTCGGTTGAAACGCAGGGCCGGACTAAGGCATTCGTAAGGGGGGTGGGGGATGGGGGTCCCGCCGAGGGTCCAGGGAGCTGCATTGGTTCCAGGTTGAGGTGCAGTGGTTTTAGGGGGGCAGGGGGCAAAGCCCCCAGAAATGTTTGCATTTTAGTAATTATTGAGGCAACAATCGAGTCATTTTCTTACTTTTGTTTCTTGTGTAAGGGACATGCTTGGGGCAGGGTGGGGTGTGTGCCCGGAAACCAGTAATCCACCCCTAGATCCTTGAAGTATCTTGCAATATATGCTTTTCGTGAACTTGAAGTTAACATCGTGCTGTATCTTTGTGCTAAAAGGCATAAAAGCAAGTAACAGATCCTTTTTCAAACTATGCAATAAAAGGGCCCAAGTTCTAAGTGGTCCAGTTTGACACAAAACGTTGAGGCCACCAATTTGGTACCAAAACAAAACTGTCCAATGCTCCATAGATTGTATTCTAAATAACTTCCGAGTTTGTAATAATATCGTTGAGACGCCAATGCATCAACACTCCAAAATTAATGTAATTTGGAAGCTTAGAATTTGTACAGGAATTTTTTAAGATGTTAACCGCGTTTTTCTCGAAACAGGCCTTTTTGAGTTAGTCCGTTTTGACTTCAAACCATCGAAATGAACATTAGCGAATCAATCAATCATCATCTGAAGTCGGCAATGTTCAACAGTTTCTCTACGTTGGGCCGTATGTTTGCAGAGAAAGTGGTAGATTGTTATATTTTGTTTGAGTGAACAATGAACAATATTAATATGGTGTTTAATTGTTTTCTTTTGTTTTTTGTTGTTTAGTTTTCAAAATTGCAGGAGAGTTCTAATCCAGTTTGACCAGGATGTTTACCCAGAATACTTACTTTCCATGGATCCCAAACTTCGAATAAAGTTATCTTAATTAATATACAAGAAACACTGCCCGTTCTTTACTGATATACATTAACAATGTTCAGAATTATTTTTTTTAAAACACGTTCACAAACGTTCTCTCGTAGAGCCTTTTTCAAATCCCTGCATACATTATTATGGAGAAACTAGAACATTCACAAACAAGCATAATGTTTTATGCAACAACGCAGACACAGAATGCATGGGTGTTTGCATACATTACACGTTATGGGGAAACTAGAACATTCACAAACAAGCATAATGTTGTATGCAACAACGCAGACACAGAATGCATGGGTGTTTGCATACATTGCACGTTATGGTGAAACTAGAACATTCACAAACAAGCATAATGTTGTATGCAACAACGCAGACACAGAATGCATGGGTGTTTGCATACATTGCACGTTATGGTGAAACTAGAACATTCACAAACAAGCATAATGTTGTATGCAACAACGCAGACACAGAATGCATGGGTGTGTGCATGGGTGTGTGCATACGCGCGTGCGTACGAGCACACGACGTAATGAGTGTACACAATCAAGGACATAATGGGATTGTGGGAATGGTGGTAACCGGACAAGAGAAGGAAAACAGAACATGTGGAAAAGATAGGAAGGTTGAGAGAAGGAAAGAGAGAGAGAGAGAGAGAGAGAGAGAGAGAGAGAGAGAGAGAGAGAGAGAGAGAGAGAGAGAGAGAGAGAGAGAGAGAGAGAGAGAGAGAGAGAGAGAGAGAGAGAGAGAGAGAGAGAGAGAGAGAGAGAGAGAGAGAGAGAGAGAGAGAGAGAGAGAGAGAGAGAGAGAGACTGAATAGATAATCAAGCGTGACGCCGTCAACTACACGCAGACAGCAAAGAGAACAACAAAATGGGCAGTAAACTGATATCTTAGCACAGCAGTGATACTCCCCCCGAACCATCATGGCCACGGTAATGAGAAAACGGCCAAATAATACAGGAGCTCTCTTTCCTCTGCTAAAAACCCTACAGGGAAGAAGATGACGAGGACGATAAAAGCATTTTATCTACGTCTATCTTCCACCTCGCTCCGCTGTATGCTGCAGACGTACGTACCAGGGACTTCAGGAGGGTGGACTTTGAAACGGAGGAAGCGTGGCCACCATTGGAGAAGGATTAATGCGATAGTCATGTCGCTAGGTGGCGCAACCAACAGAGAGGCGTAGACGACACTGTCACCAAATCAATGGGATGTTTAGGTGGAGTTATTGCCCTTTAGTCCTTGACACCAGGTGAAGTTCCATTTATTAAGATGCCCTTTCTTAAGCAACGTACAAATCACTCTCTCGCTCGTGCCCGGCAAAACAGATTTTATTTTGCCTCCTATATGACGAATGAAAGTAACATAAGCCAGTACAGTGATCTCCAGTTGGGAGGCCAGAAGCGCCCATTCGATCCCAGCCTGCCCTCTTGCATTCGTCCAGAAAACCCTTTGAAGGAAAACTAGGTCTTTAGCACGCAAGAGTTTCTTTCCAGTAGGGGAGACTGTCTTTGTTACGGTTTCAAAACCGGACTAACGTGAAATGTACACATCGTCCTAACGTGGAATGTACGTTTCGTCCTAACGTCCCCCCCCCCCCCCCCCCCCCCTCCCCCCCCCCCCCCCCCCCCCCCCCCCCCCCCCCCCCCCCCCTGGAATGTACGGTTGGGCCTAACGTGGGGTGATTCCTGTCCGTCCTAATGTGGAATGTACGCTTCGTCCTAACGTGGAATGTACTGTTGGGCCTAACGTGGGAGATCTCCCATCCGCCCTGACGTGGAATGCACATTTCATACATGCAGGGTTAAAAAATACATGATTATAAAAACTCTACACATGAAGAATCTACTTTGGTTCAAAACTGCACACACGCACAAACACACATGCGCGTGCACATACACACACACACACACACACACACACACACACACACACACACACACACACACACACACACACACACACACACACACACACACACACATGCGTATGCATAAGTGGAGTTTTCCACGTTAGGTCCAAGGGGACATTCCACGTTAGGACGAAATGCACATTCCACGTTAGGCCGAACAGGAATTTTCCACGTTAGGCCCAATAGGACACTCCACGTTAGGACGAAAGGTACATTCCACGTTAGGCCTAAGGGGAGTTTTGCCACGTTAGGCCCAATGGGACATTCCACGTTAGGACGAAATGTACATGACGCCATTTTTCTTCCCACCATAGGCCGATTTTGCACTTTTCCCACGTTAGGACGAACTGTATTTTCAACGTTATTCCAGGGACACGTTTGAAGATCTTGTTCTTGACATACTGAAAGTTAACATTGCCATCGAGTTCTGGGGTTGGGGCAATGTTCGCATGTGCATGAAAGAATAGACAGATTGTCATATTACTGGCAAGGCCGGACCTAAGTTTTTAAGGGGTGGGGGCTAATTCATCGAAGGTGCGAAGCACCAAGACCCCTAGGGGGGTCCGGGTGGCATGCTCCCCCGGAACATTTTTAAATCCGAGAAGCAAAATAGTGCAATCTGGTGCAATCTGGGCATGAAATAAAGGACTAAATGCCATTACTGTTCATACACCTATTGAAACATGTTTTGAACCATTAAGTACCTATCAACTGGTGGTGCTGATGAGTGCTAGGTATAGCCCGCGAGGAAATTTATCTGCCGCTCGGCGACATTTTGTTTTAATTGAGAGAAAAAAGGGAGGGGGCTGCAGCCCCCTAAGCAACCTCACCACCACCCACCCACCCACCTAGGTCCGGCCCTGACTGTTGGAGGCTCCTAATTTGCTACTGTATAGTTTTCTTGATTGTTACTCCCTGATTTCGTGTTTTCTAACAATGTTCTGTGCATGGGCCTTTTCCCTCGAAACATCAGTAGAATGCATCTTGAAGATACATTCGTTTACCAACGTTGTGTGTGTATGTTTGATCTCCCAGCATTTAGCACAGCAGGTCCGATCGTCGTACAACTGCCTAAGACGTTGATAACGCAAGTAGAAACAAGGGCGTCGCCGAGCGGCAGACATGTCCGTCACCAGCAATGCCACGCACTTGCGACACCCCGTAGAGTGTCACATCCTGACACAAAATTGGAAGGGATTCTGTCTTCTAGTTCACGAGATACAGCTTGAAGAAGAAACATATAGCGCAAAGAAGGAAATTTCGGTTTTCAAGGTCACACTTCAAGGTCAAGGTCAGCATGGTGATAATTTATGCTCGGATGTTTTCTTCTCTAGGGTATACAGTACCACACACAATCTGAAGCGCTTCTGTCAAGTACCAATGTGGAAAATATGGCTTAAAACCCAATGTGTAGACCCCTACCACATTCAAGGCCTACTGATCGCCCGGACCGTGACGTTGACCTTGATCGGTATACCACTATCAGAACGGGCATAAGCCAAAGTACCTTCATGCCAAATTTGAAGACTCTAACACTAACGGTGTGGGAGTTATGGCCCCTGAAAGATTTTCGGTTTTCAAGGTCGTACGCCAAGGTCAAGGTCACGACGGCAAAATGGTTTGCGCGGATGCCTTCCTCTCATGGTGACACACCAGCACACACAATATGACGTGATTCGGTCAACCCGTTCGAAAGATATCCTTGGGACAGACAGAAGGAGAAAAAAATGACCCTCCGATTTTCAGGCTCAACGATCGTTTTGACCTTGACCTTGACCTTGATCGGTATGCCATCATCAGAACGGGCATAAGCCAAACCACCTTCATACCAAGTTTCAACATTCTATGTTGATCGGTGCCCGAGATATGGCTAAAAATAGATTTTCGGTTTTCAAGGTCGTACGTCAAGGTCAAGGTCTCGACGGCAAAATGGTTTGCGCCGATCTCTTCCTATTAAGGAGGCACACCTTCACACAAAATGTGACGCGATTCGGTCAAGCGGTTCGGGAGATATCCTTGGGACAGACAGAAAAACAAAACAAAAAACAAACAAACAAACAAACAAACAAACAAACAAACAAAAAAACCAGCCCATCGCAATAGTCTGTCTTGGGACTAAAAATCGACTGACAACGGATATGTAGTGATAATAATTATGTTCCCAGACTCAGTATGGTCAGACTACGCCAATAGTGGCAAGAAGCAATACAACACATTAAAGCATACTCAACTCAAACCTACTTAAAGACCCACCAGGTCACGTGTCAAAATCACGGGTTTCACGGGTTTTCCCTCTTTATAGCTGGTAAGAAATCCTTTGTTTTGACCAGGTTTGACTCCCATACAAATGCCCCCCAATTGAAAAAGAAACATCATTTTAAAGAGCAGCCTCAATTTGAATTTGGGGGTATTACCAAAAAAAAAACAAAAAACAAGGGACTTAATCGAAGTGGGTCAGTGTGTCTTTAAAGGTGGACCCTGACGGATGAGGTTTTGCAAGGAACACGTCGAGATCACCAGAAAGACAGCCTTTTCAAGGATCGGAAAACTCACTTTGCTCTGGTTTCCTAGAAATCAAACCGTCAATACGGCGATTCCTCCTTGGCGGAGATGCCGGAGAGAGTAGCCATTTTGGATGGTGTGTGTGAAGGTCACTCATTGTGGTTGAAGCGTTTTCTTATTTTTGTAGTGCAGTAAAAAAAAAAAGGATATATTTCATTTGTTGTGAGCAAAATTCCTTTAGATAATCTGCATAAAATATTTAAAAAAAGAAACAAAAAGGCTTGTATTGCAAAATATTCGTGCAAACTATTTGGTCTAAACGCAGGCGGCCATTAGAAAAGAGACGACACACGCCTTCTTTTTGGGTGAAAGAATTTGACTTCCAGCACCTCCACCAAGGAGGAATCGCCGATTTGACGGTTTGATTTCTAGGAAACCAGAGCAAAGTGAGTGTTGCCATCTCTGTAAAGGGTCTTTTCCTGGTGATCTGGACGTGTTTCTTACAAAAACTCATCCGTCAGGGTGGCCCTTTAAAACCGTACTGTGGAACAATGACGATATAGAGCAGGTATCCGACGTCACCACTCTGGTGTATGCTGTGGACATGTAGCTGTGGAAGTAACAGGTTCAGGAAGCTGGGGGGGGGGGGGGGGGGGTGGCGTGGGAGGGGGATAGATAAGGAAATTGGGGAGTTGGAAGTTGTGTGCATGAGGGGGGGGGGGGGGGGGGGGGGGGCATAAAAATAGGAGAAAAAGGGAGGTGGCAGGCATGGCCCATAGAACTGGATTAATGCGATAGTCCTGTTTCTAGGTGCCGCGTCAGACAGACATAGACATTGCCACGAAATCAAATCGATCCCGGCCTCACCCCCCACCCCCACACCCCCTCCTACGCCCCAAACCACGTGACGACAAAAAACTAGGTTTTCAGCACGCAAGAGTTTCCACAAGGGGAGACCATCTACATTGTCGATTCCACTGAATTTCGGCATGGTCGATTCAAAACCGACTTTGCGTGGTAGTTCCTGTCACTGAGTGATCTCAAATTAAAGACCCGCCAGGTCACGTGTCAAAATCACGGGTTTCACGCGTTTTTCCTCTGATAGCCCGTTAAGAAATCTTGTTTTGACCAGGTTTGACTCCCATACAAATGTCCCCAAATGGAAAACGAAACATTATTTTAAAGAGCAGCCTCAATTTGAAGTTGGGGACATTTGTATGTGGGTCACAGCTACCCAGAAAAAAACAACCAAGGGACTTAATCGTGGTGCGTCAGTGTGTCTTTTTTTAAACAAATGAGGGAAGGGAAAGGAAGTTTGTGTGCAGGGATGGATGTACGAGCCAGGGGATGCGGATGAAGGAATTAAGGTGTTAGGAGTCAGGAGTAGAGGAGGTAGCCTTATGTATTGGAGTGTCGTTCTATGATACTAACTGGTGGGGTTGTTGCCAGGTTTTTTTTGTATTACGTCTGCTGTAGAATTGCATGGAAAGAGTTTTAATGTTTTTTAAGTTTCGTCGTTATCTTCAAGCCTGTTTTGAGTATGGCTCGTCTGTTAATTAAGAACAAATGCATGAAAAATCCCTTTAAAAAAAAAAAAATATCGTGAACACACTTATGCAATTCATACATATAAATTTAATGATTTTGTTTGTCTCAAGAAATAAGAAACGTTTCATTAAACTTAAGTACTTCGTTACAGCTATAAACAGTTCTTTTCGATGATTTGTATGGATAAAATGTCACATTTCTTGTTCTTTTTATTACAGTACAGGTATATTTGTCGATGGTGTTACATATTATCTACTTGTTGATATTGTTGGTCGTTTCTGATAGTAATTAGTATAGACATCACTCTGTTTTGGTGCTTGATTGCTTAACTATGTGTGTGCTTTGTTTTATATTTATGTGCCCCAAGTGGGTATGAAATAAACCATTTGCCTTGCCTTGCAAACTGTTGGGAACTAAACAAAAATCTAAATATTTTTTTTTTTTTTAAATCATTAAAAAAGAACAAAAGAAAATGAAAAGGAAGGCGGGGACAGTGGAGGGTTAAAAAAACAAAACAAAACAACAACAACTGTTGGGAACAAGTTTTTATAAACAAAAATTTGTTCGGTCAAAATGTATCATCCAAACAATATTTGAGCAAATTGTGGAGGTGTCGTTTTTCTCCTGTCATTCAAATAAGCGAACTGTTGTCAGTTCTTTTGCATGTATGTTTATTTACTGCAGGATTGCTATAAAGTTATGAATAGATTTTGACGAGTCGCAATGGAAGGCTTTATGAATATCTTCAATTATAGAAGAGACTTTAATCAAAGAGACTAAAACAAAACTCGTTGTAACATGCCTGCACCATCACACAGGCGAGATTGTCCCTTAAAGACACACTGACCCACCACGATTAAGTCCCTTGGTGTGTTTTTTCTGGGTAGCTGTGTGACCCACTTACAAATGCCCCCAACTTCAAATTGAGGATGGTCTTTAAAATGTTTCGTTTTCAATTTAGGGGCATTTGCATGGGAGTGGGACCTGATCAAAACAAGATTTCCTACCAGCTAAAAGAGGGAAAACACGTGAAACCCGTGATTTTGACACGTGATCTGGTGGGTCGTTTAGCCAAAGCTTTGAAGAAATGAACTCTCGTGCACACGAACATAATATTAGGGTGCGTAATCGGGGGGGGGGGGGGGCATAAAATGACGATGCAATTAAGCTTTCGCTGGAGACGTTTTCAGCATGTCTGCCTGTCTGTCTAGTCCGTTTAACCCTTTCACCGCCAGCCATTTTTCAGCCAAAAAATACCATTAAACTTAACTGGGTAGAGAAAATAGAATATGTGCAATATTGCGAATTCCTCTGTGACATGCATAACATTAGGCCTATCCTTACATCCCAAAATTAAGAAAATAGGGTCTTTGGATAACAAGTTCTGATTTGATGCCTTTTAGTGACATGTATGTTAAACCATTGTGGTGCTAAAATGCGACATTGGCGGTGAAAGGGTTAATATATAATGATGAAGATGATGGCCTAATGATGACAGCTGTCTGTCACGTCCTCTGTCTGACGGCCACGTGACCAGCTGACAGCTCACATTGTGATAAGTGGTATGATTGGGCTGTTGATGACAGTATTGAGTAGTGGGGTGGGGTGGGTGGTGGGTGGGGGGGTGGGGGCTCTGATGTTTTAAAGAGAAGGGGGAGGGGAGAAAACACACAGACGCACGCATACAGTAAAACTGATAGAGAGACAGACACACACACACACGCGCGCGCGCGCGCGCACATACACACACACACACACACACACACACACACACACACACACACACACACACAATACCTCCCCCCACACACACACATACCCACACTCGCACGCACACACATGCGTGCGCGCGTGTGTGTACATATGTAGGCCTATGCGTAATATGAAACACAATGCGTACGCTTGCATAATTATCGAAATATCTCTTTTACAAACAAAATCGGTGTCGTTGCCAAGGCCAATGCTAAAAATGTCAGGAAGTCCATTTCGTGTAATTAGGTAAAAGCATTAGACGTTGAAACCATCGCGTAAGGTTACGGTTTTTAATCGGGGACACACTCATCCCTGTTATCCCTTGACTGTTATTGCCTCCACAAGCGCTTATTTAATTTTAGACAACAATGTTATCGGAACAACAACAGCAAGAACATTAATTTATTTCCCTTGGTTTGTAAGTAGGTTCTTTCGCTTATCTTGTATTTTAACACCCCAACCTCCCCCCTCCTCCTTCAAATTTTCGCGCAGCAAATGTTCACTTTCTTCTTCTTCTTCGATCGCTCAGACAGTTTCCTGTCAATCATGAGCGCAGATGCGTCATGCTGACGTTATGCGCCTAACTAAGAAATAGTTAGGTCCAGCAAGTCCGACGACCTTGGCTGGAGGAAATCTTTTTGAAAGTGTTTCATGAAGGAAAAAAAAGGCAGGAGAATGGACCTGGTAAGGCAGAAAGATAGTAGATGACAGTAAGGACAGGGAAAAGGCAGAGCCAAAGAGAGTGACAGATTAGAGGAAGTTACAAGCACAGAACTTCCAGAAGGTGGGAGAACTATTTATACAAAAGACCCCCGGTAGCACTACTGGGGGTGGGGTGGGGGTGGGGGGTGTTCACTTAGAAGCAACATTCTGCCATTCTAGGGAAAGGGATAGGGCTAGGATCAGCCTAGAAATAGTTTCATAAGAATGAAAGAAGCAGACTTTCAGAATTAAGGGTCTTAAATATGAGGGTGGTGAATAAAGTACAAGATTGCCCTTCTCTCGTCCTTTTGCTTAAGCCTATTATTACCACCTTCTTTTTTTCTATATCATATTCATTCTCTCTCTCTCTCTGTGATTCTCTTTTTTTTGCTCCACCTGTGCTGTAATGAAATAGCGGTGCAATTAGCTTTCACTGCGGGAGATGCTTTCAGCTAGTTTCATTTTGCTGAAGCTGGCTAACCTGTTTATAACGATGAAAGACGAGGAGAGGTGCCAGGTATTGCCATTGTCTGGTGATGGCCACGTGAACGGTTCCAACGCGATGATGAGTGAATCGTTGCCCACAGTCTGAGGAGTTGCAGATTACCTGACCTGGGTTGAGTGAATTGCGAAGAAAAAGAAACGGTGGGTCGGAAGGAGGAAAGTGAAGAATAGTTGGAGGAGAAGGAGGAGGAGGAGGAGGAGGAGGAGGAGGAGGAGGAGGAGGAGGAGACAAACAGTTGAGAGAGAGAGAGAGAGAGAGAGAGAGAGAGAGAGAGAGAGAGAGAGAGAGAGAGAGAGAACACTGAATTGAACGTTTTTAATGAATAGGCCATTGGCCCATGTCACTGGGGATGGCTATAACAAAATTGGGCTAATTATCAGAGAGAGAGAGAGAGAGAGAGAGAGAGAGAGAGAGAGAGAGAGAGAGAGAGAGAGAGAGAGAGAGAGAGAGAGAGAGAGAGAGAGAGAGAGAGAGAGAAAGAGCGCGCGCGCGAGACAGAGAGTAGGCCTACGTGTTGCGTGTTAGAGAGGGAGAGACAGAGAGTAGGCCTACGTGTTGCGTGTTAGAGAGGGAGAGACAGAGAGGGACAGAAAGAAAAAGGGGAGATAAGAAGAGGGGAGGGTACGAAAGAAGTCAAATCTCATACAATATGATTGTGTTCTTGTTTGCAACATCAATCAATAGTTGTTAATTTAAGTTGTATGCACACACATCTACATGAAAAAACCCCACAAACACACACATGCCTTAACTCACATAGGTGAAGACGGGGTAAAAAGCCCATGGGCGGGTAAGAAGCCCATGCCAATTATCTCATGAAATAAAGCAAATTTCAGTCCAATTTGCCCATGAGACGAATGCTAATCGTTAACACTTGTCTCATGGGGAAAATGTGAATGAAATTGGCTTTATTTCATGAGATAATTGGCAAGTGCTTCTTACCCGCCCATGGGCTTTTTACCCCGTCTTCACCTACATAATGCATTACCTGTACACAAAATGAAACCTGACTGAACACAAACGAACAAACACATGTTGACTTATAAACATGTTTCAAACCTAAGTAACTGAAAGGCAATAACACACGCACTTGGTACAATTAAATTAATGCGTATGCTCGCTATGCTAATTTAAAAACCCTCACCATACTCATTACGTAAAAATGGCAAAGCTCCAACATAAACTCCAAGAATAATTAATTTATAATAAACTACTACCCCGAATTCGGAGTGTGTGGCTGCCCACGTGGCGGGGTAATAAAAAAACCCGGTATCGCACACGCAATGTTCTCATCCCTAGCTGATGCATTTGCACCGTAGTGTTCGAGTGCTTTGGCTGTTCGGATTATCCCTGGAGTCTATTAGCCAGGATACAACCATATAATACTACAGGTAGTAGTAGTAGTAGTAGTAGTAGTAGTAGTAGTAGTAGTAGTAGTAGTAGTAGTAGTAGTAGTAGTAGTAGTAGTAGCAGCATCAGCATCAGCAGCAGCAGCAGCAGCAGCAGCAGTAGTAGTAGTAGTAGCAGCAGCAGCAGCAGCAGTAGTAGTAGCAGCAGTAGCAGCAGCAGCAGTAGCAGCAGTAGCAGCAGCAGTAGTAGTAGCAGCAGCAGCAGCAGCAGTAGTAGTAGTAGTAGTAGTAGTAGTAGTAGCAACAGTAGCAGCAGTAGCAGCAGCAGTAGCAGCAGTAGCAGTAGCAGCAGCAGCAGTAGTAGTAGCAGCAGCAGCAGCAGCAGCAGTAGTAGTAGTAGTAGTAGTAGTAGTAGTAGTAGTAGTAGTAGTAGTAGTAGTAGCAACAGTAGCAGCAGTAGCAGCAGCAGTAGCAGCAGTAGCAGTAGCAGCAGCAGCAGTAGTAGTAGTAGTAGTAGTAGTAGTAGTAGTAGTAGTAGTAGTAGTAGTAGTAGTAGTAGTAGTAGTAGTAGTAGTAGTAGTAGTAGTAGTAGTAGTAGTAGTAGTAGTCTTCTTCTTCGATCGCTCAGACAGTTTCCTATCAATTATGAGCGCAGATGCGTCATGCTGCCGTTATGCGCCTAAGTAAGAAATAGTTAGGCCCAGCATGTCCGACTTCGCGCTGGAGGAAATCTTTTGTTTTAAGCGTTTCTTGAGAAAAAGGCAGGAGAATGGATCGGAAAGGCAGAAAGATAGTAGATGACAGCAAGCAAGGGGAAAAGGCAGAGTCAAAGAGAGTGACAGATTAGAGGAAGTTACAAGCACAGAACTTTCAGAAGGTGGGGGAACTATTTATACAAAAGACCCCCCGGTATTGCCACGGGGGGAGTAGTAGTAGTAGTAATAATAATAATAATAATAATAATAATAATAATAATAATAATAATAATAATAATAATAATAATAATGAACGAAGCATTTTCCATTCCATGATCTTTTTGTATCTTTCACAGGCCACGTTTTGTGATGTTGCCATTTTATTGACCCACTGCTCGGAAGAATATCATTTTAAGTACATTCACTTACAAGGCTTTCAATATTGCGACCGTTGTAGGCCTATTCAGTTTCACTGTGGTGGCCCCGTTTCTTATGTTTCGTTAATCTGGGGGGGTCGGAAAATGCAACTAATGTTCAATATTTAATATTGTGTAGAGTGGCACAGTGGTAGCGCGTTCGCCTCGTGTCAAGTAAACCCGAGTTCGAACCTGGGTACAGGGGTTTTTTTTCCCTCTCATTTTGCACTAGGCCTTACGGTCTGAACGTGGAGTCTTTCGGATGAGACGATAAACCGGGGTCCCATGTGCCCATGCACTTAGCATACGTTGTTAAGCCCAGTGGCAACGACAAAGTTGTTGTTTGGTCAAAATGTACCCTACCCCTTTCCTTCCTCATCAGTCATACAAACATAGCATTAAACAAGGGATCGCCGAGCGGCAGATATGTCCTTTGCCGGTTACGCCCTGTACATGCCCCGCTCTGTACCTCCCTTCCCCCTTCACATCTTAGGTCCCCGTCCTCCTTGTGACCTTTGGGTGATGCACCTACACACCCTTGACTGGGTGCAAATCGTTTTCCGGGATGCACACCCTTAATTGGTGGGGTGCACACCCTTAACACTGAGATATGTCTGCCACTCGGCGACATTTAGGCACCACGTGGCACATTTTTTTTTACGTTAAGTATTAGACCCCCTCCTTTACCGAGATGTACACCCTTAATTAGTGGCATGTACACCCTTAATGGGGTGTACACCCTAAACTCGGAGACATGTCTGCCACTCGGCGAAATTGAAGTCCCACGTTGCATAATTTGTATTCTATACAGTATTTCACGAGATATAGGAGGGTGAAGAAAAACGGAAACATGTCTGCCGCTCGGCGACATTCTCAGGATAATTTATGTACGAATGTGTTATACTCTTAGTGTCACATCCGGACACAAAATTGGAAGGGATTCTGTCTTCTAGTTCACGAGATACAGTTTGAACAAGAAATATATAGCGCAAAGAAGGAAATTTCGGTTTTCAAGGTCACACTTCAAGGTCAAGGTCAGCATGGCGATAATTTATGCTCGGATGGTTTCTACTCTAGGTCATACAGTACCACACACAGTCTGAAGCGCTTCTGTCAAGTACAAATGTGGAAAATATGGCTTAAAACCCAATTTGTAGACCCCTACCACTTTCAAGGCGTACCGATCTCCCGGACCTTGACCTTGACCTTGATCGGTATGCCATCAGCAGAACGGGCATAAGCCCAAGTACCTACATGCCACATTTGAAGACTCTAAGACCAACGGCGTGGGAGTTATGGCCCCTTAAAGATTTTCGGTTTTCAAGGTC
>CM065686.1:41265007-41267507 GCA_017654935.2 Phymorhynchus buccinoides
GAAAATATGCAAATACTCTCTACAGTTTGTAAATTCATTCAGCTATCAAAGAGGTTTGATATTGATTAATTGCTTCCCTGTGATTAACTTACAGTTCTTTTGACTCATCTGTGTTTATGTGGATATGTGACCACGGCTGAAATGTTTATCTGAGGCGTGGTTACCGCTACACCTATCTATATTGTTAAAAACTCGGGACTTTACTGGTGTTGCACTGCCTCCGGGCATTGCACCCAGTATCGTTCCCAACATCTTTGTATTTACAAATGTCCCATATGTGTCTATGACCGGGAGGACGTAAAACACCATTTTCACTCTGAAATGTTTGGAAAATATGCTTTAAATTATCAGTTGTCTTGATGCTGAGTCGTAATCGGTTTTGTACTTTTTGGAATTGATTGTGCCCCCCCCCCCCCCCCCTTCAAATTCAAATTCTATGTTACAGTTTTGTGAGACTTATTTATTATATTGTTGTTACTGTTGTTGTTTGTTCGTGTTGTGTGTATCCAATCACATGTTCTGTTCTCTTAATGTTCCCTTTTTGTTTGCTATTTCATTGTTCTGCTCTGTTCCAGTGTCTTATTACTTTTGACAGCCAATATTGTGTCACATACCTGTGTTTGAGCGCCTTGTATACTGATGGAAAAAAGTTAGGGACCAGTCACACACACATGCACAACTTTCCAACCACGAATGGCAATGCAATTGTTTTGGGCAAGCATTTAATTCATTATCTCGTCAATCAGAGTATAAGCTTTAAGCTTGTTGTGCTCATGTGCATTTGTTTATGTTGCTGCTATATTAATGTTCAATAAAACTCGTTGAAACCAAAACGTGTTCAACTGTTTCATGACTGTTTTGTGATATTTGGACGTTGCACATTTTGATGTCTGTGGCAGTCAAGTCACACTTCAAAATCGATTTTATTCTTCGATTTTATATTAAAGGAAGAACATAATTTTATTATCAAATGAAAACAACAACATCAACAACATCAACAACAAGCTTGAAGACTCTAAGACCAACGGTATAATTATGGAAGTTATATCCCCTTAAAGATGTTCGGTTTTCTAGGTCCTGCGCCAAGGTCAAGGTCATGACCGCGAAACGGTATGCGCGGATGCCTTCCTCTCCTGGTGACACACCACCATATAAAATGTGAAGCGATTATGTCCAGCGGTTCGGGAGATATTCTTGGGACAGACAGGAAAAACCACCAACCAACAAACAAACATACACAAACGAATTCATACTCCTTAGTGATCGTAGATCGGCAAAGAACAACAACAACTATAATGTCGATATTAAACCCATGGTGATCCTGCCTACATTCAATATTATAATACATCTCTATTTATAAGCTCAGAAACATCTTATTTCCATGTGTTGAAGTATACGCATAATTGCACTAATTACACTAGTCTTCAACATGAATTTATCTTGAACGAATGGATTGGGCTAACAATACTATACTTCTCTCTGTGGTTCTCCGTGTTCTGTCTTTCTCATGCCCACAGTTCGAGGGGTAATTGCCTACACGTGTTGTCACAAAAGGAAAAAAGAAGAAGGGTGATAACACGCTTAGGCAATTACCCCCCTCCAATTTTAACCCTTTCACCGCCAATGTCGCATTTTTGCACCAAAATCATTAAAACCCTTGAAATCAGGGCCTGTTATTCAATGACATTGTGCTCCTAAAATTGGGCAGTGAGGATTGACCCCATTCTAAATGTGTTACAGAGAAATCCAACAATATTGCAAACAAAATCTTTTTTTGTATCCAAATAAGTTTTAATGGACAATTTTGGCTCAAAGATGGCTGGCGGTGAAAGGGTTAACAACCCTCTATCCTACTCTACCCTTCATCCTGTTCCTTCTTTGTTGTGTCTTCTTTGTTATCACCATCCCTCACAATCCTGTACAGGGGACGTCATCATAAACTAGTCAGACTCGAACATTGCAATTACGCTTTCCAGTCGCCGGAGACGGGTCTCAACACTTGCATTTGGTGGTAAAGCTCCTCATTACCCGGCCAGAGGCCGAGGTATTGCGATTGGTTTGTGTATGTGTCTGTGTGTCTGTCTGTGTATCGATTATCTTAAAAACTACTGTTTGGATTTTGATTAAAATTGGCAGAGGGGTAGACAGCTTGAAAGGGAAGCTTCCTTTCGTTAACCAACACCGTGCTGACCTTGACCTTGAAGTTTGACCTTGAAAACCGAAATATCCTTCTTTGGGCTATGTAATTTTCCCCCAGCTTTATTTCGTGAACTAGGGAACAGAATCGCTTCAAATTTTGTGTGGCGGTGTACCATGGTGCAATGAAGTTTGTATAAAAGCTCAGCTGTATCTCGTGAACTACTGAACAGAATCGCTTCAAATGTTGGGCTATGTATTTTATGCGTTCTGTAAGGGTGGAAAGTGGTGTGTTTATTGGGGGGGGGGGGGGGGGGGGGGGGGGTTATGTGGATATGTGCCCCTAGGTTTTTTTGAAAATAAA
>CM065686.1:41277507-41297507 GCA_017654935.2 Phymorhynchus buccinoides
TGTATGGTGAGGATGCGTGGGCCAGTTTGTTAGAAATGTCTGTACGAATGGTGAGTGAAAAGCGCATTGAGTTGCTTTGCAAGATTATGCGCTACATAAGCATTATTAATTATTATTATTTTAGTTTTTTTTAATACTGACATCTTTGTGCAATGTTTTATTATAGTATGCTTTATATTGCTCTTTTTATGCTTTTGTGATCATGTGCGTGCAATAACTTAAATGTCCTAATGTTTTATAATAATGTTTTTTATTACCGTGGTTGAGTAATGCATTACAATGTGCTTTCTATTGCTTTGTTTATGCTCTTCTGATGTGATCCTGGTTGTGCAATGCTTTATGATATGCTTTGTATTGCTCTTGTTTATGCTCTTCTGATGTGATCCTGGTTGTGCAATGCTTTATGATATGCTTTGTTTATGCTCTTCTGATGTGATCCTGGTTGTGCAATGCTTTATGATATGCTTTGTTTATGCTCTTCTGATGTGATCCTGGTTGTGCAATGCTTTATGATATGCTTTGTATTGCTCTTCTGATGTGATCCTGGTTGTGCAATGCTTTATGATATGCTTTGTTTATGCTCTTCTGATGTGATCCTGGTTGTGCAATGCTTTATGATATGCTTTGTATTGCTCTTCTGATGTGATCCTGGTTGTGCAATGCTTTATTATATGCTTTTTATTGCTCTTGTGTGTGCTTTTGTGGTCCTGTTTATTATGCAAGTCTGGTAGTTGTTATTGGTTGCTTATGCTTTGTTGGTCGCGTCTTAATATTCACTTTATTATCTTTTTGTGTGATCTTGGTATTTCATCTAATTAATTTCATCCTGGTATTTGAATTAATAGCATAATTATGTTTGAATGGTGCCGAACTTGTATGAATCGGATTGGTTTTTATGCTTAATATTTTATTGTCCTGTTGTGTTTGTTGATGTGTATTGCACCTGCAACAACATTTCTCCTACGGGTGATGATAAAGTATTCTTGACTTGACTTGACTTGACTTGACTTGACTTGACTTGACTTGACTTGACTTGGGGATTGGTGTCGTAAATAGCACTGAGATGAGTTTTGCGCCCCTTTAATGTTATTATTGCTTCTTGTATTATCATGAAATGCATTACCAAGGGTTAGAAATGAAGGCGGACGTGGTGGTGGTTTGCATGATGAGTGAGCGAGATAGCGGAGAGCGGATGAATGACTGGGTGTGGTGTGAGAGTTGCATATTGGTTATAATGTAAATTTATGTTTCATATTTTTATTTAATTTTTGGGGGGGATATATTTAATATTATTTTACATGGTGGGAGACAAGTTTCCATGTGCGTTGTACAACGCCAATGGACAATAAAGAAACTTTTGACTTATGACAAGGTAAACATTTCTTTTGATTAATGTACGTAGTCTAGTATAAAGGAAAATGTTTTTTAGTAAACCAGTAAAAAAAAAAGTGGGGTGGGGTGGGGTTAAGGTGGTGATGGTGGTGTACATGCTTAGGTTAATGTCAAAGGTTAAAGGTTAATGGTGACTAAGTCTGAGATTATGTTCAATCGTTGACGTTATCAATTAACCAAGGATTCAATGCTACTACTACTACTACTACTACTACTACTACTACTACTACTACTACTACTACTACTACTACTACTACTACTACTACTACTACTACTACTACTACTACTACTACTACTACTACTACTACTACTACTACTACTACTTTGCAGGGAGCTCAAAGCGCTTTACATGGACATTAAAACACAAATACGTTGACATGATACACATAGTATTAAGACTCAGTACAATCAAATCAAATGTGCAGAAAATAACAACATTTAAACAAAGCATTGTTCACAAGCACAACATTTGAAACAATACTATTACAATGTTATAAGAAAAGAAACAAAATCGCTATGGAAATCAAAGTACATCTTTATTTGTTCTTTTTCTTAGTTTCTTTCTTATTCCCCTTTATGATTAATACTAACATCAACTTCCTTTATGGTTATATTGTATTTATTTATTTGGACCTACATGTATTTGATCAGTCACACTTTTAGATAAAACTTATATTGATCTAACCAGATACTAAACATGCATAGAATACGACCAGTATTGTACAACAGCAGCAAACAATCAAACATGAAATATTAACAATTAGAAGGTAAGGACTTAATTACTTCTTCTTTAAAGATACACTGACGCCGCTGGATTAAGTCCCTTGGTTTTTTTCTGGGTAGCTGTGACCCACATACACATGTCCCCAACTTTCAAATTGAGGCTGCTCTTTAAAATGATGTTTCGCTTTGAATTTGGGGGCATTTGTATGGGAGTGAGATCTGGTCAAAACAAGATTTTATTCCAGCTATAAGAGGGACAACACGTGAAACCCGTGATTTTGACACGTGATCTGGTGGGTCTTTAAGTCGAGTGCCCACAATCCACACTCTGATTCATTGGCACTGTGCCGGTTGAGGTTCGAGGTTAAACAAACACAAACATGCTTTTATGACCCAGCCAGTTAGGTGTCCCCATGGATCCTCAAAATGATGCCGCGTCAGATAGGAGCAGTTTATACAAAGAAGGCGAGTTAGTCGACTCTCGAATGTCTTCTTCTTCTTCTTCTTCGATCGCTCAGACAGTGTCCTGTCTATTATGAGCGCAGATGCGTCATGCTGCCGTTATGCGCCTTAGTAAGAAATAATTAGGCCCAGCATGTCCGACTTCGGCTGAAGGAAATATTAAAAAAAAAACTTTTTTTTGTTAAAAGGCAGGAGAATGGACCGGAAAGGCAGAAAGATAGTAGATGACAGCAAGCAAAGGAAAAAAAAAGCAAAGTCAAAGAGAGTGACAGATTAGATGAATTTACAAGCACAGAACTTCCAGAAGGCGGGGGAACTATTTATACAACAGACCCCCCGGTATCCCCACGTGGGTGGGGTGGGAGGGGGGGGGGGACTCTCAAATGGAATACGTCGAGAGATGGAACAGTCACAGCCACCTCAGTCATCTTATATGTCAATATAGAAGTGGGGGAAATAACACGAAATAAAGCCCACTATTTGGATCGTGTAGTTCATACTGTAATTACTACACACATAGAGTGTGTAGAGCAAACAGTAAGAATAGCGAAATAACTCTGCCTGAGGCTGGATTCGCAGCTTAAAAGAACATGGTTCGTGGGTTTGTTTTGATAATCTTTCTTCTGTAATTGTTTTTCGTCTTGTTTGTTTTGTTTTGGTTCCTCGTGTTAATTTGCTTTTCCATAATTCAATTGTTCACCCTTCATGGTTTACGTTGATGAACATAAATTGCTACTGCTGTCCGATTTATGAATTCCCCATTACACGAAAGTAGTGGGGGTGAAGGTAATGGACATGGTTTTTTTTTCTGGGGGGTTTCTGCTTCAATGAACGTCTTTTCATACACACGTGTTAGATTGGTTATATGGTTGTTGGATATTATCACACATTTAAGACACAGCTGTCAAAACTGATCAACAAAGCAATAATACAGAGCAGCGCGCGTGCGTGCGTGTGTGTGTGTGTGTGTGTGTGTGTGTGTGTGTGTGTGTGTGTGTGTGTGTGTGTGTGTGTGTGTGTGTGCGTGCGTGCGTGCGTGCGTGCGTGTGCGTGCGTGTGCGTGTGCGTGTGCGTGTGCGTGTGCGTGTGCGTGTGCGTGCGTGTGTGCGTGTGCGCGTGTGCGTGCGTACATGCGTGTGTGTGTGTGTGTGTGTGTGTGTGTGTGTGTGTGTGTGTGTGTGTGTGTGTGTGTGTGTGTGTGTGTGTGTGTGTGTGTGTGTGTGTGTGTATGTTTTTCTGTGTGTGTTATTGTTTGTTTTATATTCTCCTGTTTCTTGAGAAAAAGCTTAAACAACATTAACAACGTTTTTTGTTTTGTTTTTTCTTTCAATGTTGTTCGTCTTTCGGGGGAGCAGTCTCTTTCTATGCACAGTTTGTTTGTTGTCTTCTTCTTTCATCGTTCATAACGTTGCTCTTTTCATTACGCATCGAGGCCTGCAACCCCGCAGGGGCAGTAACTAATTAACCCTTTAACTCATTTTAGCCGCGACACGCGCGGACAAATTATGCGCCATGCCGTTCGGACAAAATGCAGTTAAAAACACACGCCGTTAGTTGTTTCCGTTAAACAACAGTCTTGGAAGAATCAGCGCGCGAACATAATAGAAGCACAATCATGGGTGCGTGCGTGCATGCGCGTTAGCCGACGTGATCGAAAAGCGAATTTTAACACGTTCGGCTTATTTACCATATTTTACGGACTACAAGGCGCACCCGATTGTAAGCCGCACCCCGAAACATTTATACAAATTTCAGACTTTGTTATTATAGGTTCTTACTACATTATCAGTCATTAAAAAGGCGCAGGGGTCTCAGTCTAGGAGGGAAAAAAAAGTATCGCCTTATAGTCCGTAAAATAACAAATTACTTTCGCTTAAAAAGCTGAAATGATTAGGAAAAGTTGTCAACAATTATGAGAGAACAAAAGAAACCAAGCAAATGAAGACAGAGAAAACATCAACGGGCTTTTGAAAAAAAATCAAAAAATCAGATGTTAAAAAAAAAAATAAAAAATTATATTAAAAATGGAGACAATGAACGAAAAGGAAGATGTCAAATAATGAAGAAGAAGAAGAAGAAGAAAAGAAGAAGAAAGGTAGGCTGTAGATGGAAGAGGGGAGAATAGGTTTACTGGGTGAAGAAAAAAATACAGTAATAAGTCACAGTTGAGTCACAATCAATAACAACCTTTATATTATAGCCACGTCTTTTCAACTTTTATTCCAACTGGGAAAACAAATCTGACCAAAGACCCTATTGTCTTAATTTTGGGAAGTAAGGATAGACCGTATTTTAGGTATGTCACTGAAGAATCCCCAATACTGCAGATGGATGTTATTCTCTACCCAGGTAAATTTAATGGAAAAATTTGGCTGAAATGTGGCTGGCGGTGAAAGGGTTAATGCTCTCGCCAACATGGAAAACCTCGTATTGAAATGAATATCTTATAGGCATAATAGCCGTCTTCGCGAACGTACGGTCTAATAAAGAACAACAAATTGCTATCTTCTCACGCCCACCCGACCCTTACTCTCGACGAGTTGAATTACCCTCTGAAATATTAGTTCACTTCCTTCTCCCCCCCTCCTCTCAGAGTCTTTATGTTTTGAAGGGTATTTTGAAAATGGTGTTATATTACGACATACCTGAAGAGAAGATGCCTTGTTTGTAGTCCCTCATTTACGTAGCGGTAGGATCAAAACAACAACCCTTGCTTCCAAATTGTAACTGTTTGGTGAGCTTGCTTCTCAACATTCGGAGGAGTTGCTGCCGTTAATATTCCAATTTAACTGGAGTTTTGAGTTGTAATCCCTCATTTACGTAGCGGTAGGATCAAAACAACAACCCTTGCTTCCAAATTGTAACTGTTTGGTGAGCTTGCTTCTCAACATTCGGAGGAGTTGCTGCCGTTAATATTCCAATTTAACTGGAGTTTTGAGTTGTAATCCCTCATTTACGTAGCGGTAGGATCAAAACAACAACCCTTGCTTCCAAATTGTAACTGTTTGGTGAGCTTGCTTCTCAACATTCGGAGGAGTTGCTGCCGTTAATATTCCAATTTAACTGGAGTTTTGAGTTGTAATCCCTCATTTACGTAGCGGTAGGATCAAAACAACAACCCTTGCTTCCAAATTGTAACTGTTTGGTGAGCTTGCTTCTCAACATTCGGAGGAGTTGCTGCCGTTAATATTCCAATTTAACTGGAGTTTTGAGTTGTAATCCCTCATTTACGTAGCGGTAGGATCAAAACAACAACCCTTGCTTCCAAATTGTAACTGTTTGGTGAGCTTGCTTCTCAACATTCGGAGGAGTTGCTGCCGTTAATATTCCAATTTAACTGGAGTTTTGAGTTGTAATCCCTCATTTACGTAGCGGTAGGATCAAAACAACAACCCTTGCTTCCAAATTGTAACTGTTTGGTGAGCTTGCTTCTCAACATTCGGAGGAGTTGCTGCCGTTAATATTCCAATTTAACTGGAGTTTTGAGTTGTAATCCCTCATTTACGTAGCGGTAGGATCAAAACAACAACCCTTGCTTCCAAATTGTAACTGTTTGGTGAGCTTGCTTCTCAACATTCGGAGGAGTTGCTGCCGTTAATATTCCAATTTAACTGGAGTTTTGAGTTGTAATCCCTCATTTACGTAGCGGTAGGATCAAAACAACAACCCTTGCTTCCAAATTGTAACTGTTTGGTGAGCTTGCTTCTCAACATTCGGAGGAGTTGCTGCCGTTAATATTCCAATTTAACTGGAGTTTTGAGTTGTAATCCCTCATTTACGTAGCGGTAGGATCAAAACAACAACCCTTGCTTCCAAATTGTAACTGTTTGGTGAGCTTGCTTCTCAACATTCGGAGGAGTTGCTGCCGTTAATATTCCAATTTAACTGGAGTTTTGAGTTGTAATCCCTCATTTACGTAGCGGTAGGATCAAAACAACAACCCTTGCTTCCAAATTGTAACTGTTTGGTGAGCTTGCTTCTCAACATTCGGAGGAGTTGCTGCCGTTAATATTCCAATTTAACTGGAGTTTTGAGTTGTAATCCCTCATTTACGTAGCGGTAGGATCAAAACAACAACCCTTGCTTCCAAATTGTAACTGTTTGGTGAGCTTGCTTCTCAACATTCGGAGGAGTTGCTGCCGTTAATATTCCAATTTAACTGGAGTTTTGAGTTGTAATCCCTCATTTACGTAGCGGTAGGATCAAAACAACAACCCTTGCTTCCAAATTGTAACTGTTTTGTGAGCTTGCTTCTCAACATTCGGAGGAGTTGCTGCCGTTAATATTCCAATTTAACTGGAGTTTTGAGTTGTAATCCCTCATTTACGTAGCGGTAGGATCAAAACAACAACCCTTGCTTCCAAATTGTAACTGTTTGGTGAGCTTGCTTCTCAACATTCGGAGGAGTTGCTGCCGTTAATATTCCAATTTAACTGGAGTTTTGAGTTGTAATCCCTCATTTACGTAGCGGTAGGATCAAAACAACAACCCTTGCTTCCAAATTGTAACTGTTTGGTGAGCTTGCTTCTCAACATTCGGAGGAGTTGCTGCCGTTAATATTCCAATTTAACTGGAGTTTTGAGTTGTAATCCCTCATTTACGTAGCGGTAGGATCAAAACAACAACCCTTGCTTCCAAATTGTAACTGTTTGGTGAGCTTGCTTCTCAACATTCGGAGGAGTTGCTGCCGTTAATATTCCAATTTAACTGGAGTTTTGAGTTGTAATCCCTCATTTACGTAGCGGTAGGATCAAAACAACAACCCTTGCTTCCAAATTGTAACTGTTTGGTGAGCTTGCTTCTCAACATTCGGAGGAGTTGCTGCCGTTAATATTCCAATTTAACTGGAGTTTTGAGTTGTAATCCCTCATTTACGTAGCGGTAGGATCAAAACAACAACCCTTGCTTCCAAATTGTAACTGTTTGGTGAGCTTGCTTCTCAACATTCGGAGGAGTTGCTGCCGTTAATATTCCAATTTAACTGGAGTTTTGAGTTGTAATCCCTCATTTACGTAGCGGTAGGATCAAAACAACAACCCTTGCTTCCAAATTGTAACTGTTTGGTGAGCTTGCTTCTCAACATTCGGAGGAGTTGCTGCCGTTAATATTCCAATTTAACTGGAGTTTTGAGTTGTAATCCCTCATTTACGTAGCGGTAGGATCAAAACAACAACCCTTGCTTCCAAATTGTAACTGTTTGGTGAGCTTGCTTCTCAACATTCGGAGGAGTTGCTGCCGTTAATATTCCAATTTAACTGGAGTTTTGAGTTGTAATCCCTCATTTACGTAGCGGTAGGATCAAAACAACAACCCTTGCTTCCAAATTGTAACTGTTTGGTGAGCTTGCTTCTCAACATTCGGAGGAGTTGCTGCCGTTAATATTCCAATTTAACTGGAGTTTTGAGTTGTAATCCCTCATTTACGTAGCGGTAGGATCAAAACAACAACCCTTGCTTCCAAATTGTAACTGTTTGGTGAGCTTGCTTCTCAACATTCGGAGGAGTTGCTGCCGTTAATATTCCAATTTAACTGGAGTTTTGAGTTGTAATCCCTCATTTACGTAGCGGTAGGATCAAAACAACAACCCTTGCTTCCAAATTGTAACTGTTTGGTGAGCTTGCTTCTCAACATTCGGAGGAGTTGCTGCCGTTAATATTCCAATTTAACTGGAGTTTTGAGTTGTAATCCCTCATTTACGTAGCGGTAGGATCAAAACAACAACCCTTGCTTCCAAATTGTAACTGTTTGGTGAGCTTGCTTCTCAACATTCGGAGGAGTTGCTGCCGTTAATATTCCAATTTAACTGGAGTTTTGAGTTGTAATCCCTCATTTACGTAGCGGTAGGATCAAAACAACAACCCTTGCTTCCAAATTGTAACTGTTTGGTGAGCTTGCTTCTCAACATTCGGAGGAGTTGCTGCCGTTAATATTCCAATTTAACTGGAGTTTTGAGTTGTAATCCCTCATTTACGTAGCGGTAGGATCAAAACAACAACCCTTGCTTCCAAATTGTAACTGTTTGGTGAGCTTGCTTCTCAACATTCGGAGGAGTTGCTGCCGTTAATATTCCAATTTAACTGGAGTTTTGAGTTGTAATCCCTCATTTACGTAGCGGTAGGATCAAAACAACAACCCTTGCTTCCAAATTGTAACTGTTTGGTGAGCTTGCTTCTCAACATTCGGAGGAGTTGCTGCCGTTAATATTCCAATTTAACTGGAGTTTTGAGTTGTAATCCCTCATTTACGTAGCGGTAGGATCAAAACAACAACCCTTGCTTCCAAATTGTAACTGTTTGGTGAGCTTGCTTCTCAACATTCGGAGGAGTTGCTGCCGTTAATATTCCAATTTAACTGGAGTTTTGAGTTGTAATCCCTCATTTACGTAGCGGTAGGATCAAAACAACAACCCTTGCTTCCAAATTGTAACTGTTTGGTGAGCTTGCTTCTCAACATTCGGAGGAGTTGCTGCTGTTAATATTCCAATTTAACTGGAGTTTTGAGTTGTAATCCCTCATTTACGTAGCGGTAGGATCAAAACAACAACCCTTGCTTCCAAATTGTAACTGTTTGGTGAGCTTGCTTCTCAACATTCGGAGGAGTTGCTGCCGTTAATATTCCAATTTAACTGGAGTTTTGAGTTGTAATCCCTCATTTACGTAGCGGTAGGATCAAAACAACAACCCTTGCTTCCAAATTGTAACTGTTTGGTGAGCTTGCTTCTCAACATTCGGAGGAGTTGCTGCCGTTAATATTCCAATTTAACTGGAGTTTTGAGTTGTAATCCCTCATTTACGTAGCGGTAGGATCAAAACAACAACCCTTGCTTCCAAATTGTAACTGTTTTGTGAGCTTGCTTCTCAACATTCGGAGGAGTTGCTGCCGTTAATATTCCAATTTAACTGGAGTTTTGAGTTGTAATCCCTCATTTACGTAGCGGTAGGATCAAAACAACAACCCTTGCTTCCAAATTGTAACTGTTTGGTGAGCTTGCTTCTCAACATTCGGAGGAGTTGCTGCCGTTAATATTCCAATTTAACTGGAGTTTTGAGTTGTAATCCCTCATTTACGTAGCGGTAGGATCAAAACAACAACCCTTGCTTCCAAATTGTAACTGTTTTGTGAGCTTGCTTCTCAACATTCGGAGGAGTTGCTGCCGTTAATATTCCAATTTAACTGGAGTTTTGAGTTGTAATCCCTCATTTACGTAGCGGTAGGATCAAAACAACAACCCTTGCTTCCAAATTGTAACTGTTTTGTGAGCTTGCTTCTCAACATTCGGAGGAGTTGCTGCCGTTAATATTCCAATTTAACTGGAGTTTTGAGTTGTAATCCCTCATTTACGTAGCGGTAGGATCAAAACAACAACCCTTGCTTCCAAATTGTAACTGTTTGGTGAGCTTGCTTCTCAACATTCGGAGGAGTTGCTGCCGTTAATATTCCAATTTAACTGGAGTTTTGAGTTGTAATCCCTCATTTACGTAGCGGTAGGATCAAAACAACAACCCTTGCTTCCAAATTGTAACTGTTTTGTGAGCTTGCTTCTCAACATTCGGAGGAGTTGCTGCCGTTAATATTCCAATTTAACTGGAGTTTTGAGTTGTAATCCCTCATTTACGTAGCGGTAGGATCAAAACAACAACCCTTGCTTCCAAATTGTAACTGTTTGGTGAGCTTGCTTCTCAACATTCGGAGGAGTTGCTGCCGTTAATATTCCAATTTAACTGGAGTTTTGAGTTGTAATCCCTCATTTACGTAGCGGTAGGATCAAAACAACAACCCTTGCTTCCAAATTGTAACTGTTTTGTGAGCTTGCTTCTCAACATTCGGAGGAGTTGCTGCCGTTAATATTCCAATTTAACTGGAGTTTTGAGTTGTAATCCCTCATTTACGTAGCGGTAGGATCAAAACAACAACCCTTGCTTCCAAATTGTAACTGTTTGGTGAGCTTGCTTCTCAACATTCGGAGGAGTTGCTGCCGTTAATATTCCAATTTAACTGGAGTTTTGAGTTGTAATCCCTCATTTACGTAGCGGTAGGATCAAAACAACAACCCTTGCTTCCAAATTGTAACTGTTTTGTGAGCTTGCTTCTCAACATTCGGAGGAGTTGCTGCCGTTAATATTCCAATTTAACTGGAGTTTTGAGTTGTAATCCCTCATTTACGTAGCGGTAGGATCAAAACAACAACCCTTGCTTCCAAATTGTAACTGTTTGGTGAGCTTGCTTCTCAACATTCGGAGGAGTTGCTGCCGTTAATATTCCAATTTAACTGGAGTTTTGAGTTGTAATCCCTCATTTACGTAGCGGTAGGATCAAAACAACAACCCTTGCTTCCAAATTGTAACTGTTTGGTGAGCTTGCTTCTCAACATTCGGAGGAGTTGCTGCCGTTAATATTCCAATTTAACTGGAGTTTTGAGTTGTAATCCCTCATTTACGTAGCGGTAGGATCAAAACAACAACCCTTGCTTCCAAATTGTAACTGTTTGGTGAGCTTGCTTCTCAACATTCGGAGGAGTTGCTGCCGTTAATATTCCAATTTAACTGGAGTTTTGAGTTGTAATCCCTCATTTACGTAGCGGTAGGATCAAAACAACAACCCTTGCTTCCAAATTGTAACTGTTTGGTGAGCTTGCTTCTCAACATTCGGAGGAGTTGCTGCCGTTAATATTCCAATTTAACTGGAGTTTTGAGTTGTAATCCCTCATTTACGTAGCGGTAGGATCAAAACAACAACCCTTGCTTCCAAATTGTAACTGTTTGGTGAGCTTGCTTCTCAACATTCGGAGGAGTTGCTGCCGTTAATATTCCAATTTAACTGGAGTTTTGAGTTGTAATCCCTCATTTACGTAGCGGTAGGATCAAAACAACAACCCTTGCTTCCAAATTGTAACTGTTTGGTGAGCTTGCTTCTCAACATTCGGAGGAGTTGCTGCCGTTAATATTCCAATTTAACTGGAGTTTTGAGTTGTAATCCCTCATTTACGTAGCGGTAGGATCAAAACAACAACCCTTGCTTCCAAATTGTAACTGTTTGGTGAGCTTGCTTCTCAACATTCGGAGGAGTTGCTGCCGTTAATATTCCAATTTAACTGGAGTTTTGAGTTGTAATCCCTCATTTACGTAGCGGTAGGATCAAAACAACAACCCTTGCTTCCAAATTGTAACTGTTTGGTGAGCTTGCTTCTCAACATTCGGAGGAGTTGCTGCCGTTAATATTCCAATTTAACTGGAGTTTTGAGTTGTAATCCCTCATTTACGTAGCGGTAGGATCAAAACAACAACCCTTGCTTCCAAATTGTAACTGTTTGGTGAGCTTGCTTCTCAACATTCGGAGGAGTTGCTGCCGTTAATATTCCAATTTAACTGGAGTTTTGAGTTGTAATCCCTCATTTACGTAGCGGTAGGATCAAAACAACAACCCTTGCTTCCAAATTGTAACTGTTTGGTGAGCTTGCTTCTCAACATTCGGAGGAGTTGCTGCCGTTAATATTCCAATTTAACTGGAGTTTTGAGTTGTAATCCCTCATTTACGTAGCGGTAGGATCAAAACAACAACCCTTGCTTCCAAATTGTAACTGTTTGGTGAGCTTGCTTCTCAACATTCGGAGGAGTTGCTGCCGTTAATATTCCAATTTAACTGGAGTTTTGAGTTGTAATCCCTCATTTACGTAGCGGTAGGATCAAAACAACAACCCTTGCTTCCAAATTGTAACTGTTTGGTGAGCTTGCTTCTCAACATTCGGAGGAGTTGCTGCCGTTAATATTCCAATTTAACTGGAGTTTTGAGTTGTAATCCCTCATTTACGTAGCGGTAGGATCAAAACAACAACCCTTGCTTCCAAATTGTAACTGTTTGGTGAGCTTGCTTCTCAACATTCGGAGGAGTTGCTGCCGTTAATATTCCAATTTAACTGGAGTTTTGAGTTGTAATCCCTCATTTACGTAGCGGTAGGATCAAAACAACAACCCTTGCTTCCAAATTGTAACTGTTTGGTGAGCTTGCTTCTCAACATTCGGAGGAGTTGCTGCCGTTAATATTCCAATTTAACTGGAGTTTTGAGTTGTAATCCCTCATTTACGTAGCGGTAGGATCAAAACAACAACCCTTGCTTCCAAATTGTAACTGTTTGGTGAGCTTGCTTCTCAACATTCGGAGGAGTTGCTGCCGTTAATATTCCAATTTAACTGGAGTTTTGAGTTGTAATCCCTCATTTACGTAGCGGTAGGATCAAAACAACAACCCTTGCTTCCAAATTGTAACTGTTTGGTGAGCTTGCTTCTCAACATTCGGAGGAGTTGCTGCCGTTAATATTCCAATTTAACTGGAGTTTTGAGTTGTAATCCCTCATTTACGTAGCGGTAGGATCAAAACAACAACCCTTGCTTCCAAATTGTAACTGTTTGGTGAGCTTGCTTCTCAACATTCGGAGGAGTTGCTGCCGTTAATATTCCAATTTAACTGGAGTTTTGAGTTGTAATCCCTCATTTACGTAGCGGTAGGATCAAAACAACAACCCTTGCTTCCAAATTGTAACTGTTTGGTGAGCTTGCTTCTCAACATTCGGAGGAGTTGCTGCCGTTAATATTCCAATTTAACTGGAGTTTTGAGTTGTAATCCCTCATTTACGTAGCGGTAGGATCAAAACAACAACCCTTGCTTCCAAATTGTAACTGTTTGGTGAGCTTGCTTCTCAACATTCGGAGGAGTTGCTGCCGTTAATATTCCAATTTAACTGGAGTTTTGAGTTGTAATCCCTCATTTACGTAGCGGTAGGATCAAAACAACAACCCTTGCTTCCAAATTGTAACTGTTTGGTGAGCTTGCTTCTCAACATTCGGAGGAGTTGCTGCCGTTAATATTCCAATTTAACTGGAGTTTTGAGTTGTAATCCCTCATTTACGTAGCGGTAGGATCAAAACAACAACCCTTGCTTCCAAATTGTAACTGTTTGGTGAGCTTGCTTCTCAACATTCGGAGGAGTTGCTGCCGTTAATATTCCAATTTAACTGGAGTTTTGAGTTGTAATCCCTCATTTACGTAGCGGTAGGATCAAAACAACAACCCTTGCTTCCAAATTGTAACTGTTTTGTGAGCTTGCTTCTCAACATTCGGAGGAGTTGCTGCCGTTAATATTCCAATTTAACTGGAGTTTTGAGTTGTAATCCCTCATTTACGTAGCGGTAGGATCAAAACAACAACCCTTGCTTCCAAATTGTAACTGTTTGGTGAGCTTGCTTCTCAACATTCGGAGGAGTTGCTGCCGTTAATATTCCAATTTAACTGGAGTTTTGAGTTGTAATCCCTCATTTACGTAGCGGTAGGATCAAAACAACAACCCTTGCTTCCAAATTGTAACTGTTTGGTGAGCTTGCTTCTCAACATTCGGAGGAGTTGCTGCCGTTAATATTCCAATTTAACTGGAGTTTTGAGTTGTAATCCCTCATTTACGTAGCGGTAGGATCAAAACAACAACCCTTGCTTCCAAATTGTAACTGTTTGGTGAGCTTGCTTCTCAACATTCGGAGGAGTTGCTGCCGTTAATATTCCAATTTAACTGGAGTTTTGAGTTGTAATCCCTCATTTACGTAGCGGTAGGATCAAAACAACAACCCTTGCTTCCAAATTGTAACTGTTTTGTGAGCTTGCTTCTCAACATTCGGAGGAGTTGCTGCCGTTAATATTCCAATTTAACTGGAGTTTTGAGTTGTAATCCCTCATTTACGTAGCGGTAGGATCAAAACAACAACCCTTGCTTCCAAATTGTAACTGTTTGGTGAGCTTGCTTCTCAACATTCGGAGGAGTTGCTGCCGTTAATATTCCAATTTAACTGGAGTTTTGAGTTGTAATCCCTCATTTACGTAGCGGTAGGATCAAAACAACAACCCTTGCTTCCAAATTGTAACTGTTTGGTGAGCTTGCTTCTCAACATTCGGAGGAGTTGCTGCCGTTAATATTCCAATTTAACTGGAGTTTTGAGTTGTAATCCCTCATTTACGTAGCGGTAGGATCAAAACAACAACCCTTGCTTCCAAATTGTAACTGTTTGGTGAGCTTGCTTCTCAACATTCGGAGGAGTTGCTGCCGTTAATATTCCAATTTAACTGGAGTTTTGAGTTGTAATCCCTCATTTACGTAGCGGTAGGATCAAAACAACAACCCTTGCTTCCAAATTGTAACTGTTTGGTGAGCTTGCTTCTCAACATTCGGAGGAGTTGCTGCCGTTAATATTCCAATTTAACTGGAGTTTTGAGTTGTAATCCCTCATTTACGTAGCGGTAGGATCAAAACAACAACCCTTGCTTCCAAATTGTAACTGTTTTGTGAGCTTGCTTCTCAACATTCGGAGGAGTTGCTGCTGTTAATATTCCAATTTAACTGGAGTTTTGAGTTGTAATCCCTCATTTACGTAGCGGTAGGATCAAAACAACAACCCTTGCTTCCAAATTGTAACTGTTTTGTGAGCTTGCTTCTCAACATTCGGAGGAGTTGCTGCCGTTAATATTCCAATTTAACTGGAGTTTTGAGTTGTAATCCCTCATTTACGTAGCGGTAGGATCAAAACAACAACCCTTGCTTCCAAATTGTAACTGTTTGGTGAGCTTGCTTCTCAACATTCGGAGGAGTTGCTGCCGTTAATATTCCAATTTAACTGGAGTTTTGAGTTGTAATCCCTCATTTACGTAGCGGTAGGATCAAAACAACAACCCTTGCTTCCAAATTGTAACTGTTTGGTGAGCTTGCTTCTCAACATTCGGAGGAGTTGCTGCCGTTAATATTCCAATTTAACTGGAGTTTTGAGTTGTAATCCCTCATTTACGTAGCGGTAGGATCAAAACAACAACCCTTGCTTCCAAATTGTAACTGTTTGGTGAGCTTGCTTCTCAACATTCGGAGGAGTTGCTGCCGTTAATATTCCAATTTAACTGGAGTTTTGAGTTGTAATCCCTCATTTACGTAGCGGTAGGATCAAAACAACAACCCTTGCTTCCAAATTGTAACTGTTTTGTGAGCTTGCTTCTCAACATTCGGAGGAGTTGCTGCCGTTAATATTCCAATTTAACTGGAGTTTTGAGTTGTAATCCCTCATTTACGTAGCGGTAGGATCAAAACAACAACCCTTGCTTCCAAATTGTAACTGTTTTGTGAGCTTGCTTCTCAACATTCGGAGGAGTTGCTGCCGTTAATATTCCAATTTAACTGGAGTTTTGAGTTGTAATCCCTCATTTACGTAGCGGTAGGATCAAAACAACAACCCTTGCTTCCAAATTGTAACTGTTTGGTGAGCTTGCTTCTCAACATTCGGAGGAGTTGCTGCCGTTAATATTCCAATTTAACTGGAGTTTTGAGTTGTAATCCCTCATTTACGTAGCGGTAGGATCAAAACAACAACCCTTGCTTCCAAATTGTAACTGTTTGGTGAGCTTGCTTCTCAACATTCGGAGGAGTTGCTGCCGTTAATATTCCAATTTAACTGGAGTTTTGAGTTGTAATCCCTCATTTACGTAGCGGTAGGATCAAAACAACAACCCTTGCTTCCAAATTGTAACTGTTTTGGTGAGCTTGCTTCTCAACATTCGGAGGAGTTGCTGCCGTTAATATTCCAATTTAACTGGAGTTTTGAGTTGTAATCCCTCATTTACGTAGCGGTAGGATCAAAACAACAACCCTTGCTTCCAAATTGTAACTGTTTTGTGAGCTTGCTTCTCAACATTCGGAGGAGTTTCTGCCGTTAATATTCCAATTTAACTGGAGTTTTGAGTTGTAATCCCTCATTTACGTAGCGGTAGGATCAAAACAACAACCCTTGCTTCCAAATTGTAACTGTTTGGTGAGCTTGCTTCTCAACATTCGGAGGAGTTGCTGCCGTTAATATTCCAATTTAACTGGAGTTTTGAGTTGTAATCCCTCATTTACGTAGCGGTAGGATCAAAACAACAACCCTTGCTTCCAAATTGTAACTGTTTGGTGAGCTTGCTTCTCAACATTCGGAGGAGTTGCTGCCGTTAATATTCCAAATTAACTGAGCCTGGCTAACCTGACTCTCGTTTGTCACTGATGTCTGTGTGTTTAAGGATTACTACTTTCCTCGTATGTCTTTCCTATAAACAAAACATCTTTTTTTTTCTGCTCTTCTTTTTATACGGCTAACACGCATTTGCATAAACACAAGGACACACACACACATGGGGACATGCATGCATGCATGCATACATACATATATGCATACATACATGCATACATACATACATGCATGCATACATACATACATACATACATACATACATACATACATACATACACACACACATACATACACACATACACACACATACATACATACATACATACATACACATACATACACACATACATACATATATACATACATATACACACACATACATACATACATGCATGCATGCATGCATGCATACATACATACATACATACATACATACATACACACATGCATACATACATACATACATACATACATACATACATACATACATGCAGGCAGAGGATACGGAGACGGAGATAGAGACACAAAGGTAGAGAGAAAAAGAGAAAGGCAAAAGCTAGAAACACGGAAGAGAGAAACAGAGGGGGGAAGAGGGAGAAAGAGAGAGCGAGACAGAGATTAGAGAGAGAGAGAGAGAGAGAGAGAGAGAGAGAGAGAGAGAGAGAGAGAGAGAGAGAGAGAGAGAGAGAGAGAGAGAGAGAGAGAGAGAGAGAGAGAGAGAGAGAGAGAGAGAGAGAGAGAGAGATAGAGAGAAGGCAGTAAAGACAGAAAGAAAGAACGAGGGAAAGACTGTTAAAGAGAGAAGGAGAGAAGGAGGGAGAGAGAGACAGAGACAGAGACAGACAGAGCCAAAGGCAGAGATACACAGTGAGACAGAGACAGAGACGGGAAGTAAATTGAGAGGAAGAGAAAACAAAATTACGAATATGTATCTTTGCACGAGCCCTATGGATTTAATAATTCATTTCCATTATATGCTTATCTACAATCTAAGAATTTTCAAAACTTATATCCATGAACATATTCAGACATAGGCAGACAAGACAAGAACATTGGTACTTTGAAACCTTTGGCCGCCAGCTTTTTTTTCTCTCAACCAAACATGTCCATTAAACTTACCTGGGTAAACAAACAAAACATTGTCTGCAATATTGGAGATTCCTCTGTGACGTGTATGAAGTAAGGCCTATCCTTACCTCCCAAAACTAAGAAAATAGGGTCTTTGAATAACAGACCCTGATTTGATGCCTTTAAAACCCTTTTCATCGCCACTGTCGCCTCTTGGCACCACCCTGATTTAACACCCATGTCACCAAAAGGCAGGCCATGAGGGTCTGGTATCCAGTGACCTTATGTTCTTACTTTTGGGAGGTAAGGATAGGCTCTGTTGTATGCATGTCAGAAAGGAATCCCCAATATTGCAGACGAAATCTTTTCTCTACCCGGGTAAGTTTAATGGTACATTTTGGCTGAGGAATGGCTAGCGTTGAAAGGGGTTTAAATGAGATGCGTGTTAAATCATTGTCGTGCATAAATGCAGCATTGGCGGGGAAAGGGTTAAAGGTTGATATGTCAGAGGTGGTGGACGGAAGGTTGTGGGTGAGGGTGATGAGGGGTGGGGGTGGAGGGGGGGGGGGGGCATTGTGGGAGGAGGGGAAGGGGTATTATCACCCCTTTCGTCGCTTCCTGCAATCCATTTTCTCCAGATTTCTCATGTCAGGGATCACACTGAAGAAGTGAGGAACGACTGCAATTTCCTTCCTCCTCTGGTACTCCCACTTCTATAAGAGCAAGGGTACGTTGGAATGGGAATGAGGGCCTCTCTCTCTCTCTCTCTCTCTCTCTCTCTCTCTCTCTCTCTCTCTCTCTCTCTCTCTCTCTCTCTCTCTCTCTCTCTCTCTCTCTCTCTCTCTCTCTCTCTCTCTCTCTCTCTCTCTCTCTGCTCTCTCTCTCTCTCTCTCTCTCTCTCTCTCTCTCTCTCTCTCTCTCTCTCTCTCTCTCTCTCTCTCTCTCTCTCTCTCTCTCTCTCTCTCTCTCTCTCTCTCTCTCTCTCTCTCTCTCTCTCTCTCTCTCTCTCTCTCTCTCTCTCTCTCTCTCTCTCTCTCTCTCTCTCTCTCTCGCTCATCTCTCTCTCTCTGTGTCTCTGTCTCTGTCTCTCTCTCTCTCTCTCTCTCTCTCTCTCTCTCTCTCTCTCTCTCTCTCTCTCTCTCTCTCTCTCCTCTCTCTCTCTCTCTCTCTCTCTCTCTCTCTCTCTCTCTCTCTCTCTCTCTCTCTCTCTCTCTCTCTCTCTCTCGCCCCCTCCTCTCTCTCTCTCTCTCTCTCTCTTTTTTTTTTGATATTGCTAATTAACTTCAGATGTTTGTATATTGCTGGATTTCATGTGAAATGTAGCTGTTGTTTTCAAAATATAGCTTTAGAAGCATGAAATGCATTGGTAGTCCCCCCCCCTCCATCACCCCCCCCCCCCCCCCCCACTCTCTCTCTCTGTGTTCGATTGATTCAAAAATAATGTATTCCAACTCGTATTGCCTAAAATACTGAACCAATCTTAAACGACACCGGGCAGAATGGTTCCTTAAGCACTCTGGATGTGGCGCGTGGTGACTGTGTCATATTCACCACAACCAGATTTGGATATTACAGAGACACTTACCGTTTCAAAGATAATGGTTTGGTTTGGTGAACAAGTGTCATCAAGGACATATTTGTTGTGGGGGGGGGGGGGTTGGGGTGGGGGGGGGGGGGGGGGGGGTTGGGGGTAAAATATCATAAACTAATCGGTATTGTACACAAGAAAATAAAGAACACAAATGCTCCTATTCTACTTTTGCAGCGAATTTTCAAGTATCTTACACACTTTTCGTCAGGCCCTATTGTGACACAAAAATCAACTGCCATACCGATACGAACATTTTTCGAATACAAAAAACACACAAAACAACATCAACACAATAACCCAAGAGTAGAAAACGTATCTTCCTTGGCTTTCGTCAGAAACTGAGAATATAGTTTATAGGGCTCTACCATCTTGCTTCTTTTATTCTCCTTCTTCTTTCTTTAGTGTAGATCTCTGATCTGGGGTTGTGGAATATTAGAGTCCTTAATTGCCCAGATTTTCAAACTTTTGTCAGCCCGCTAGGAACTGGGTGGTGGAAATAACAGTTAAGCTTCAAAGTCACCCTGGAGCAAGAGCTTAGTAGTTGCAGTAACACATCAAGACTAAGACCTGTACTTTCCTCTGGTTCCCCTTAAGGGATGACTAGCCTACACCAGGTATTGTATACAAGAACAGTAGAAACATTATCTTCCTGGGCTTTCGTCAGGAACTGGGAATATAGTTTATAGGGTTCTACCATCTTGCTTGTTCTTCTTCTTTCTTCTTCTTTCTTCTTCTTC
>CM065686.1:41302507-41305007 GCA_017654935.2 Phymorhynchus buccinoides
GGAAGCGAATCGGTTCAGACACGCACGCGCTATACGCCGCTTTACCTTTGCACAAATAACTCCGCCGTTTCTTAACCGATTCGCTTCCACTTTGCTGTCAGGCTTGCTATGGCAGGGGTGAAGTCCGACAACAAATTTGAAGAGAATCGAGAGAGCGCGTCACTCTCAGAGCAGCGCCAACTGGAAACGGGGCCTTATAACTCCACCGTTTCTTAACCGAATCGCTTCAAATTTGCTGTACTCAGTGTCACCAGTACTTGGCGTTACCGTTGCTAGGCGTTACCGTTACTAGGGAGAGCGCGTCACTCTCAGAGCAGCGCCAACGGGAAACGGGGCCTTATAACTCCGCCGTTTCTTCACCGAATCGCTGTATTTGCTGTACTCAGCATTACCAGTACTTGGCGTTACCGTTACTAGGCGTTACCGTTACAAGGCGCTACCGGTACTCGGCGTTGCGCTAGTATTATTAATACAACAAAAAGAAAGAAATAACACCACGTGACAAGTCCGAAAAAGTATAAATCATACTCTCATTCCTTTTTCTTGGCCTACGTGTTGAACAACTTCTCTTTTCCAACAACCTTCCATACACACACTTGCTCACACGTACGCACGCCCACAACGCACACACGCAAGAAAACACACACACACACACACACACACACACACACACACACACACACACACACACACACACACACACACACACACACACACACACACACACACACCACACGCACACGCACACGCACACGCACACGCACACGCACACACACACACACACGGTCGGATATGTTACCTAAATATACAAACTACATAAGAGAAAGATAACTCTTATGGAGAGAGAGAGAGAGAGAGAGAGAGAGAGAGAGAGAGAGAGAGAGAGAGAGAGAGAGAGGAGAGAGAGAGAGAGAGAGAGAGAGAGAGAGAGAGAGAGAGAGAGAGAGAGAGAGAGAGAGAGAGAGAGAGAGAGAGAGAGGGTAACTAGGATGTGTGTGCATGGATGTGTCAGGGCTACGAAAAGAAACAGAGTGACAAAGAGAGAGAAAAACAGGAAACGACGAAGAGAGAGAAGGAGAGACAGAGATACATAGAGATATAATAATAACAATAATAATTATAATAATAATAATAACAATAATAATAATAATAATAAAAATATTGTGAATTTATATAGCGCTCTTTCTCACATGAGCTCAGTGCGCTTTACATCGATAACAAGAACATTTAGAGGCAAACAAATAAATGAATCAGTAGGAACAAAAATTAAACACGATGCTTGCACGCAACGTTCAACGTTCGCACGCATGCATGCACGCTGCGCAGGCACAAACACACACACACACACACACACACACACACACACACACACACACACATGAACGCACGCACACGCATACATACACACACGCACATACATACTCACAAAGAACAGAAAGAAAGAAAGAAAGATCTATGCATGTACACACAAACACACAGACAGACAGCAACACGCGGTGGAACATACCCACAGACGCACCGATATAAGGCGCGGAAGCAGGACGGAAATGCAGGCAGACACGACGGAGACAGATGGGGAGGCCATGAAAAGAGGGGGGTGGGGGGTGGGGGGTGGGGGGGGACAAAAGCCCCATGAATTCTGGACCGCCCAGCCATCGACCCATCCCATAATACTGTCTTCATCTCATCCCCGTTCCAATCTCTCTCTGTCTGTGTCTGTGTCTGTGTGTCTGTCTCTGTGTGTGTTTGTGTCTCTCTCTCTGTTTTGCTTATGGACACACACACACACACACACACACACACACACACACACACACACACACACACACACACACACACACACACACACACACACACACACACACACACACATACACACACACACACACACACACATACACACACACATACACACACGCACGCACACACACTATCTCTCACACGCGCGCGCGCGCAATCTAGCAAGCACGCATGCACGCAAGCATGCACACGCGCACACACACGCGCGCGCGCGCACACGCACGCACACGCACACACACACACACACACACACACACACACACACACGCACACATTCTCCTTTCCTTTCCATGTCCCCTATCTCTTTGTCTCAATCTCTCCTCTCTCTGTGTCTGTCTGTCTGTCTGTCTGTCTCTCTGTCTGTCTGTCTGTCTCTCTCTCTCTCTCTCTCTCTCTCTCTCTCTCTCTCTCTCTCTCTCTCTCTCTCTCTCTGTCTCTCTCTCTCTCTCTGTCTCTCCTCTCTCCCTGTTTATCTCTCATTATCACTGCCAATTTGTACATCCCTGCTATTCATTTCATTTGGGCACATCACGATTCGCCGAATTACTTTTTTTTTCCCCGTTGTGATGCGGAAATGCTAGAGTTTTAGTTGGGTCTTCCCGTCTTGGAGTTACAACTTGCTCCTGTGTATCGTGTGACCCCCAAAACGGCCATGAATGGTGGTGACAAGGTTTGTGTTTGACTTTCGCAATTATAATGC
>CM065686.1:41312507-41317507 GCA_017654935.2 Phymorhynchus buccinoides
TGGCGGTCTGAGTTTCAAGACATAACATTATTGTCCGTCACCATAGGTGATCGGACTTTGCGATGGGCTGGTTTGTATTTTTTTTTGTCCGTCACCATAGGTGATCGGACTATTGCGATGGGCTGGTTTGTATTTTTGTTTTTTTGCTTCTTCTTTTTTGGGGGGGGGGGGTTCTTTTTTTTTTGTCTGTCTGTCCCAAGGATATCTCCCGAACCGCTTGACCGAATCGCGTCAAATTGTGCGTGCTGGTGTGTCACCATGAGAGGAAGGCATCCGCGCAAACCATTTTGCCGTCGTGACCTTGACCTTGGCGTACGACCTTGAAAACCGAAAATCTTTAAGGGGCCATAACTCCCACACCGTTGGTGTTAGAGTCTTCAAATTTGGCATGAAGGTACTTTGGCTTATGCCCGTTCTGATGGTGGCATACCGATCAAGGTCAAGGTCACGGTCCAGGAGATCGGTAGGCCTTGTTCTCCTTCTGTCTGTCCCAAGGATATCTTTCGAATGGGTTGGCAGAATCGCTTCAAATGTTGTGTGAAGGTGTGCCACCTTAATAGAAAGAGATCCGCGCAAACCCTTTTGTCGTCGTGACCTTGACCTTGACGTATGACCTTGAAAACCGAAAATCTATTTTTAGCCATATCTCGGGCACCGATCGACATAGGATGTTGAAACTTGGTATGAAGGTGGTTTGGCTTATGCCCGTTCTGATGATGGCATACCAATCAAGGTCAAGGTCAAGGTCAAAAAGATCGCTGGAGCCTGAAAATCGGAGGGTCATTTTTTTCTCCTTCTGTCTGTCCCAAGGATATCTTTCGAATGGGTTGACAGAATCGCTTCTAATTTTGTGTGGTGTTGTGTCACCATGAGAGGAACGCATCCTCGCAAACATTTTCGCCGCCGTGACCTTGACCTTGGCGTACCGCCTTGAACACCAAAAATCTTTAAGGGGCCATAACTCCCACACCGTTGGTCTTAGAGTCTTCACATTTGGCATGGAAGTACTTTGGCTTATGCCCGTTCTGATGATGGCATACTGATCAAGGTCAAGGTCACGGTCCGGGAGATCGGTAGGCCTTGACAGAATAGCTTAAAATGTTGTGTGGAGATAAAGAGAGAGAGAGAGAGAGAGAGAGAGAGAGAGAGAGAGAGAGAGAGAGAGAGAGAGAGAGAGAGAGAGAGAGAGAGAGAGAGAGAGAGAGAGAGTTGCGTTGCCTTGGCCTACTCAAAACAAATTATGCTACGGGGTGTCCCAAGTGCGTGGCATTGCTGGTGACGGACATGTCTGCCGCCCGGCGACGCCCTTGTTTTTTTTTTTCCCTTTCTGTCTGTCCCACGGATATCTCCCGAACCGCTTGACCGAATCGCGTCAAATGTTGTGTGCTGGTGTGTCACCATGAGAGGAAGGCATCCGCGCAACACTTTTTGCCGTCTTGACCTTGACCTTGGCGTACGGCCTTGAAAATCGAAACTCTTTAAGGGGCCATTACTCCCACACCGTTGGTGTTAGAGTCTTCAAATTTGGCATGTAGGTACTTTGGCTTATGCCCGTTCTGATGGTGGCATACCGATCAAGGTCAAGGTCACGGTCCGGGAGATCGGTAGGCCTTGAAAGTGGTAGGGGTCTACAAATTGGGTTTTAAGCCATATTTTCCAGATTTGTACTTGACAGAAGCGATTCAGATTGTGTGTGGTACTGTATACCCTAGAGAAGAACACATCCGAGCATACATTATCACCATGCTGATCTTGACCTTGAAGTGTGACCTTGAAAACTGAAATTTCCTTCTTTGCGCTATATGTTTCTTCTTCAAGCTGTATCTCGTGAACATACAACATGTAGAATAATCATGTTGGTGCCTAAATTATGCTACGGGGTGTCGCAAGTGCGTAGCATTGCTGGTGACGGACATGTCTGCCGCTCGGCGACGCCCTTGTTTTATATTGGTCTTGGGGGATTCTGCTTGTATCCATTAGATCATGTCCTAGTTGCATGCATACGGTTTGAATTGAATGCACGACGCACAGACAGACAGATAGACAAGCACATTTATGTCCGAAAGCACTTTTTTGGTCTAAATATTATGTCCGAAGCAAGACAAAGAAAGAGAGAGAGAGAGAGAGAGAGAGAGAGAGAGAGAGAGAGAGAGAGAGAGAGAGAGAGAGAGAGAGAGAGAGAGAGAGAGAGAGAGAGAGAGAGAGAGAGAGAGAGAGAGAGAGAGAGAGAGAGACAGACAGACAGACAGACAGACAGACAGAGAGACAGACAGACAGACAGACAGACATGCCAACATACAGAGCTAGAGCTAGATAAACAAACAGATAATGTCCAAAGTTAGAGGTGAAATAAATCTCCTTATAATGCCCATAGATGCTACTGTAGAAGAGAGGCTATATAGCATTAGTTGCGCAATCAAACCAAGCCAGGCACATAGTATAAGAAGTATTACAAACTTCCAGACCATAACAATAACACCAACTTCACACTGCAACAAAAAATAACGAAGGCGAAAATGCGCCAAAGTACTGCCATCATTATCAGAATTTTTAAAACAAAAATCAGGAAACGAAGGGGTAGGGGGGACGGGGGGGGGGGGGGGGGGGGGGGGTGGAGGGGGGGGGGGGGGGGGTGGGGGGGGGGGGGGGGGGGGGGGGGGGGGGGGGGTGGGGGGAGGGGGGGGGGGGGGGGGGGAGGGGGGAACCAAGAGAGAAATAAAAAAAACGAGGGAGGGAAGGGAGACAAGCATTATACAGAAAATAAAAGGGACAGAGAAAGTCTCGACTTTGTTAGGGAATAAAAGTGGTAGTCAAACCATAACACTCACGCTTCATCCGTGCGTTGTTTCCACTCCCATTCGTTCTAGAAGATGGTCATTTTTGTGCGTTTTTAAGTCGTTTGGAGGAAACTGTGTGGAGTAGAGGATGGATAAAAAGGTAGAGAGCAGAGAGAGAGAGAGAGGGGGGGGGGGAGGAGGGGGTAAGCAAGGCGGGGGTAGGGGTGGGGGTGGGACGGGTATTGGTAGTTAAAGGGCAAATGACGTGTCTTAAAAGGCGTGTACCCTGTATTAGAAGGGGGTCATTATTTTCTGCTGTGCTTTTCCGACGGTATTACTCACGTCGGGTCAAAATGGGTCATTAGTGAAAGGCGGCTATGTGACGGAAGGATAGCGTCACGGCCAGTTTTCAACGTGGGCCCACGAGCCTTTAAAGATACACTGACGCGCCACGATTACGTCCCTTGGTTGTTGTTTTTCTGGGTAGCTGTGACCCGCTTACAAATCCCCCCAAACTTCAAATTGAGGCTGCTCTTTAAAAACGATGTTTCGGTTTGAATTTGGGGGGCATTTGTATGGGAGTGAGACCTGGTCAAAACAATATTTATTTCCAGCTATAAGAGGGAAAACACGTGGAACCCGTGATTTTGACACGTGATCTGGTGGGTCTTTGAAGCAGTGTTTTTTGCACGTATAATAATTTAAAAAAAGTTATAGGTTACTTGCATTGCCTATCATTTTTAAGTGCCTTGATTTTATATGCTTATTTGTTTCTTTGTCTGTTCTTGTTCATCTTTGTTTGTGTCTTGGTGTGTGTGTGGGGTGGGGGAGGTGGGGGGTGGGGGGTGGGGGTGGAGTGCGCGCTTGTGTGTGTGTGTGTGTGTGTGTGTGTGTGTGTGTGTGTGTGTGTGTGTGTGTGTGTGTGTGTGTGTGTTGTTGTTCTTCAGTTTAACGTCCTTCCACTAAAAGTGATTCAGACAATATATTGTAGTTTGATGTTGGTGTGGTGAGTGTGAGTGGGTGTGTCTGTAAATGTGTGTAAGCATTAGAGTAAGTGATAGGATAGTGATGCAGACCTAATCATACCCCCCCCCCCCCCCCCCCCCCCAAAGAAAAAAAGAAAAAACAAATTACATTTAAAGAATATAACCGATAAATGAACAATGTTAAGGATACATACTAAGTGAACTACTTAATAAACATTTACAAACTGAATCAAGAACAGAATAATTGTTTAGAATACTGGGTAGAGACAATGGCGTCGATCCATCAATAAAACCATCAATACCCGAATTCTTGAAAAGTTATCTTGCTAATGGACAATGAATCAGTAAATGACTGACACTCAAGGATTCACCACACATGCATTTAACATTAATACAGTATTTTGTTTTAAATGAATTCAAACGTAGTCTATGGATTAGACTTTCAATCTCCCTGGACGAGAAAGTAACACGTTTGTGTAATATTATCTCATTGTCTCTAACATTAGATTGAATACAGTTATTATAATATTGAACGTCTGAGTTCATCAATTCAGTTTTGACATTTTCATGAGAAGTTTTGTTTATAATTGAGAAACATTCTGTCAGATCTAAAGGAACATTAATTGATACTGCGTCGTCACTATTTTGAGCTGCATTTTTTGCAGCTTGGTCTACCCGTTCATTTCCTGATATTCCGCAATGAGAAGGCACCCAACAAAAAGTAATGGTGATGCCTTTCAAGGAAAGAATGTGTATTATATGTTTAATTTCAATTATCATGTCAAGTCGGATACATGAATTGGGAGACATAATAGCATACATTGCTGCTTTAGAATCAACACATATTAAGATGTGTCTGTTATTTATAGGAAAACTTAAAAGGAAATCCAAGGACATAAGTATAGCAAATAATTCAGCGCTATATATAGACAAATTTTTACCAAGATAGAACAACTTTTCTACTTTTAGGCTAGGAATAATGAAAGCTGCTCCCGAGTTATTATCTTCTAAAACTGAACCATCTGTGAATATTTTTAAATATTGATTGTACGTATTTTCTAAGTGCGTGTACACAGACGTTCTCAAAATATTGGGAGAACCCTTTTTAGATAAATGAGAGTAATCAATATCAAAGACAGCTTTTGATTGCTCCCATTTTGGAATGGGAGAAAATGTGGGTTTTTTAGTGATGTTACTTTTATTTAGTTTTGTATCGCTTAGAAGATCGGAGGAAAAC
>CM065686.1:41327507-41330007 GCA_017654935.2 Phymorhynchus buccinoides
TTTGTAGCATCGAAAATTGAAATAGAAGTACCACACATAATTGAAACGAAACCTGGAAGAGTGATGAAGAGAAGTAAATAAAAAAAATCATAAAAAAATCGTGGTTCGGTTTGAAATAAAAACATGGATTTAGACACGTTTTACACTCAGAAATCTCGGAACTCGAGAATACTCGGAACTAGGCCATGACTGGCGTTCTCCTGTTCCGAGTATACTCTGAATTCTTCCGCAATGAGTTTTAAGGAGGTTAGTCTAGATGGTTGTGAATGAAATCTGATGCTTTACGTCCTCTCGACCTGGGAAGACACATTATGGGACATGAATGGATGGTTGTCACAGAAAGCGATCTGATTTAAAGGCACGACCGGACTATGAAAGAGGGGAGGCGCGGGTTTAATTTACATCTGTATCGCTAAAATACTTTCCTGGAGTTGCACTGCCTCCGGGCATTGCCTCCAGGATCGTTCCCACCATCTTTATATCTACTAATGTCCCATATGTGTCTGTTTCAGACCGGAGGACGTTAAACGGATTTTCAAACAGCGCGCGCCGCATTTGAATCACAGCTGGCGAGAGAGAGACGGTTCTCCCTTCTTTGTTCCCTGGTGTGCGAGCCACCGCGAGGCAGAGCTCTTATGGCGAGAACGACCTGATCCCTGGGATCGGTTGTTTTCCCTTTAACAGCCAAACTCCTTTCTGTGCGTTTGTCTGCACTTTCCCTCGTCTTCACAATGTAAGGACACCAGCAGGCCCACTGCACAACAACAGTCATTATCTATTGAGCCATTGGCAAATAGGTAGGGGAAGACGGGGTAAAAAGCGCATGGGCGGGTAAGAAGCCCACCCCAATTATCTCATGAAATAAAGCGAATTTCAGTCTCATTTTGCCCATGAGACGAGCGTTAATGTCTAGCATTCGTCTCATGGGCAAATGTGACTGAAATTTTCTTTATTTCATGAGATAATTGGGGTGGGCTTCTTACCCGCCCATGCGCTTTTTACCCCGTCTTCCCCTAGTAATTAATTTTGTGGGCACATGCAAAACATATGGTAGGTTGGTAGGTAGCCTCCCCCACCCCTCTTCACCCCCCAACAAAAACAACACAACAACAACAACAACAAAAACCCACAACAACAAAAACAAAAGTGGCGCTGCAGTTGCGGTGACGTTCCCTCCAGGTAGTAGGAAGCATCCCGAATGTCACAGAGATTAACTATGTGACTAGAATATACCATAATAGTGTTCATATTGGACTGTCAGAAATAGAATAGAGTTGATATTGGACTGTCTACTTTAATCGAGAGAAATATGTTTCGTGAAAACCACCTTTCCAAAACAAAAACACCAACAGAAAAACCCGCAACGTTTTAAGGATCACATGTATAAGTCTAACACCAAATGCTAAGGTCCATATTACCGATGACACGTTTTATATTATCTCAGAAATTTTTAGCCTACTTTTTCCTGTTTCCTATTTCTTTTTCTTATGTAATTCTGAGTAAGATATCTGAATGCAGGAGAAGTGTGAGCAATCTATGTGTGTCAATCATTCTTTGGTCTGTTTACAGTGAACGTCAGTAGAGTCACTGATGCTCAGATTTGTTGAAGATAAGAAACGTAACAACAGGGGAAATATGGTGTGTGTGTGTGTGTGTGTGTGTGTGTGTGTGTGTGTGTGTGTGTGTGTGTGTGTGTGTGTGTGTGTGTGTGTGTGTGTGTGTGTGTGTGTGTGTGTGTCTGTGTGTGTTTGTGTATCTTTGTGTGTCTGTGTGTGTGTCTGTCTGTCTGTATGCCTGTGTCTGTCTGTCTGTCTGTCTGTATGCCTGTGTCAGTCTTTGTCTGTCTGTATGCCTGTGTCAGTCTGTGTGTCTGTCTGTGAACGTGTGGGCGCACACATGTGTATGTGTGTGCGCATGCATGTATGTGTGTGAATGTGCATGTTTATGTGTGTATGTGTGTGTTTATGCATGCCTGTTTGTATATTATGTGTGGGCGCGCACGCGCGTGCGAATGTGTGTGCATGAGAGAGAACAACTGAACACAATTGAACACAGTTTTAATGTTTCAGGCCCCCGACCTATAACATAGGAGGTGCAGTGCACACAAAGTATAGACAACAAAGAAAAGAACATGAACACGCTACATTAACCCTTTCACCGCCAATGTCGCATTTTGTGCACCACAATGATTTAACAACCATGTCATAAAAGCTCTTGAAATCAAGGTCTGTTATTCAATGATATCGTGTTCCTAAATTTGGGCAGTAAGGATTGACCCCATTCTAAATGTGTCACGGAGAAATCCAACAATATTGCAGACGAAATATTTTCTGTAGCCACGTAGGTTTAATGGAAATGTTTGGTTCAACAAACGGCTGGCGGTGAAAGGGTTAAAGTTAAGAACATTTCAATATAAACAACGTCATCATTATTGTAGTTTGTATTATCTTTTATGAGCTAGGTCTTAATGAGCTCTTCTCTTTTCTGCAAAGCATAATAA
>CM065686.1:41335007-41342507 GCA_017654935.2 Phymorhynchus buccinoides
GGTGCTCTCTGCGTAACTACTGAGTCCATGATTGTGTTTGATCAAGGGAAGTCAATGCATTTCCGAAATATTACCAGTACCAACGTGGGAGTTCGGGGTTTTGTTCATCATAACTACGTCAGCTGGGATCGGAACAGGCTCCACGGAACTCCACCGAAGTGACTCAGCACTAGTCAGTGTCTCCTCTGGTGGTGGTCTTGTGACGACCTACCATAGATTCGCTCCCCTTGGACTGCTGGTTTCCGGGTTCTGCTACCTTACAAGCCGGGGTGTGGCTGTGAATGGTCAACCTAGCTCGCCAATTAGACCGCCAGGTGGCAAGCAACTCAATAGGGGCTTATCTCGTGGTATCTCTCTCTCTCTCTGTCTCTTCTCTCCCAACTATCCTCAACTAATATAGAGATAATTAGCCCCACTCGAGCGCTATGCCACCTGGTGGTCAAAACAGCCAGCTAAGCCGCTCATTGGGGCTCGGAATAAAAGGTGTGAAAGCAAAGCAACTGTACGATCGGGAAAAAAAAACCCCACCCCAAAACGAAAAAAACACACCCCGCTAAGCTAATCTTTTGTCGTCTCTGCCAACAGATTCCTGTCCTCATGACTACTCCCACGTGGCTGACCCCAGCTGCGACACGTCGACCTTGAGCTGCCAGGACAACCACGACTGTGAGCACGGGTTCCAGTGCTGCTTCGGCCCCAACAACGCCTGCTCCGCCACCTGCTACCACCCCGACCATGGTCACCAGCCCGGCAACAACCACGGCCACCATGGTTAACTCAACTTAAAACCCCAAAGATATACAGGAGGGAAAAAACATCCATAATTTTAAACCTATTGTTGACTTAAAGCTCAAGAATACAGGCAGAAAAAAGTCCAAAAGAAAGGCGAAATGGAGACGAAATAAATGTCCATTCAAATATTACATTATTTTTGTCTTGTAGAGTGGGAGAGGTAGCTAAAATGTTTTAGAATGTAAGGCAAAATGAAGACACAATGAATTAAATGTCCGCTGTTATTTTCTAAAAAAAATGTAATATAAATGTAAAACAAATGATAATAAATTCAATGAAAATATCCTTCAGTTTTAGTGTGTGTGTGTGTGTGTGTGTGTGTGTGTGTGTGTGTGTGTGTGTGTGTGTGTGTGTGTGTGTGTGTGTGTGTGTGTGTGTGTGTGTGTGTGTGTGTGTGTGTGTGTGTGTGTGTGTGTGTGTGTGTGTGTGTGTGTGTGTGTGTGTGTGTGTGTGTGTGTGTGTGTGTGTGTGTGTGTGTGTGTGTGTGTGTGTGTGTGTGTGTGTGTGTGTGTGTGTGCGTGTGTGTGTGTGTGTGTGTGTGTGTGTGTGCGTGCGTGTGCGTGCGTGTGTGAATGTGCGAGTGTACGTGCGTGCATGCGTGTGTGTGTGTGTGTATGCGCGTGCGCGCGTGCGTGCGTGCGGGCGTGCGTGTGTGTGTGCGTGTGTGTGTGTGTGTGTGTGTGTGTGTGTGTGTGTGTGTGTGCGTGTGTGTGTGTGTGTGTGTGTGTGTGCGTGCGTGCGTGCGTGCGCGCGTGCGTGCGCGCGCGCGTGTGTGTGTGTGTGTGTGTGTGTGTGTGTGTGTGTGTGTGTGTGTGTGTGTGTGTGTGTGCGTGCGTGCGTGTGTGCGTGTGCGTGTGATGCACCAACCAGGCTAAACATGATTTATTTCTTCATTTATTTATTTCATTATCAGCGTGTGTGCAATTACACCTATAATTGTCGAGCCAATTACGCCCTTTTGCATAACTAGTTCCCCCACCTTCTGGAAGTTCTGCGCTTGTAACTTCCTCAAATCTGTCACTCTCTTTGACTCTGCCTTTTCCCTTTGTTTACTGTCATCTACTATCTTTCTGCCTTACCGGTCCATTCTCCTGCCTTTTTTCAAGAAACACTTTCAAAAGATTTCCTCCAGCCGAAGTCGGACTTGCTGGGCCTAGCTATTTCTTAGTTAGACGCAAAACGGCAGCATGACGCATCTGCGCTCATAATTGACAGGAAACTGTCTGAGCGATCGAACAAGAAGAATACTATTTTTTTAAAATAAAAAACAGGAAATAACCTTAAAAACGGAACACAATCTTCATTTCTAATGCATTCGTTTTAACCTTCTTCGAACAATGAATGATCTACCATTCTAGGATATAGAAGAAAATGAATATCATTGAGCGAAAGTCGGTAATGGTGGAAATACGGCTTGTTATTTTCCCACTCTTTTCTCCATGGCATTACAGTTGTATGCAAGCAATGTACATCCAGCGTAATTACCAGCCGCGAACGAAGAGAGCGAAGCTGGTAATGTTTTCGGTGGATTATGTTCCTGACGAAATTTGAACAAAGGGTGAATACTCTCTTTCTAATTAACTCCCCTCCACCAAAGTTGATTACGATGCCAATCACCCAGCAGTGCGTGGGTCAGAACCAAAGTGAGACAAACAAAGCATCATTCTCAAAAAAAGAATGTGCCAAGTTCGCCTTTATGACCCTCCACCCACACCGTGCACATCAACAATGGTGGAGAGGACAGCATGCAAACAAATCAACATCTATCCAAGAGTGGAGTTAATTAGAAAGAGAGTATTCACCCTTTGTTCAATTTCGTTATCTCCTCTCTTGGCCTCGCTATTTCATTCTCTGTTCCTGACTATCTATCTATCTATCTATCTATCTATCTATCTATCTATCTATCTATCTATCTATCTATCTATCTATCTATCTATCTATCTATCTATCTATGTGAACACAGTAACGTTTGAACGAATGGACCTAGGGCGCTTACAGTTTGCATGTGAATAGGTACTAAAGATATAGAGTACAACAATGAAGATCATAGGTCAAAGGTCAAGGTCACTGACGCCGAAAATGCTGCCGAGCACCCTGCAAGATAACGGAGGACGCTCAAAATTTGCATGCGGACAGATACTAAATATATCGAGGCCAAGTTCAGAAACGAAGGCCATAGGCGCCGAAAATGCTGCCGAGCACCTGGCACAATAACGATTGAACGGAGGGACCTAGAACGCTCAAATTGTGCATGCGGATAGATACCAAGAATATATCGGCCACATTCAGAAATGAAGGTCATAGGTCAAAGATCAAGGTCAATGGATCGAAAAATGCTGCCGCGCGGCTGGTGCTCTAGCGTCTCACCGCTCGAGTTTTATCACTGTATTGCTATTGGGGGAAAGGGTTAAAAATAATAACGTGTTTTTAGAAGAAATAGTGTGTTCATGCAAAAGTACAGATCAGACCTGGTATTGCAGGATCTGTTCCGAGCATTGAATAGTGGTTGTTTGATGGTTCATCCCATATGTGCTGTTTTGCAGCCGAGTGGACGTAACACCTAACTTTCATTCATTCATAACGTGTTTCCCCCCGTGGGGATACCGGGGGATCTTTCGTACAAATAGTTCCTTCTGGAAGTTCTGTGCTAGTAACTTCCTCTAATCCATCACTCTCTTTGACTCTGCCTTTTCTCTTTGCTTACTGTCATCTGCTATCTTTCTATCTCACCGGTCCATTCTCCTGCCTTTTTTTCTATACATTCTTACAAAGATAACTTCAGCCGAAGTCGGACATGCTGGGTCTAACTATTTCTTAGTTAGGCGCATAACGGCAGCATGACGCGCTTACGCTCATATGACAGGAAACTGTCTGAGCGAACGAAGAAGAAGAAGAAAAAGAATAACGTGTTTTTCGACCGAAACAGTTTGTCTACGATCAGATTCCCGTCATAGTCATCAACACCAACTCTCTAAAATTCCCTCTGTCTCTGTCTCTCTCTCTGTCTCTGTCCCTGTCACAGTCTCTCTCTCTCTCTCTCTCTCTCTCTCTCTCTCTCTCTCTCTCTCTCTCTCTCTCTCTCTCTCTCTCTCTCTCTCTCTCTCTCTTTAACTCTCTGCGTGTCTTTCTCTGTCTTTGTCTGTCTGTGTGTCTGTATATCTGTCTGCCCGTCTGTCTGTCCGTCTATTTCTATGTCTGACTGTGTGTCTCTGTTTCTGTCTCTCCCTCTGTCTGTTTCTTTCTCTCTCTCTCCTCTCTCTCTCTCTCTCTCTCTCTCTCTCTCTCTCTCTCTCTCTCTCTCTCTCTCTCTCTCTCTCTCTCTCTCTGTCTCTCTGTCTCTCTCTCTGTCTCTCTCTCTCTCTCTTTCTGTCTATCTCTCTCTGTCTCTCTGTGTGTCTCTCTGTCTCTGTCTGTCTGTCTCTCTCTCTCTCTCTCTCTCTCTCTCTCTCTCTCTCTCTCTCTCTCTCTCTCTCTCTCTTGTCACGTGGTGTTATTCCTTTCTTGTTGTTGTATTAATAATGTGATGATTTGTTTTGTTTTCTATATGTTATCTGTCATGAAGTAGATACATACTTTGCCAACCCTCCTTGTCATCAGACCTTGTTTGGTAATGCCACTACAAATGTCGAACTCTCTCTCTCTCTCTCTCTCTCTCTCTCTCTCTCTCTCTCTCTCTCTCTCTCTCTCTCTCTCTCTCTCTCTCTCTCTCTCTCTCTCTCTCTCTCTCTCTCTCTCTCTCTCTCTCTCTCTCTCTCTCTCTCTCTCTCTCTCTCTCTCTCTCTCTCTCTCTCCCTCTCTCTCTCTCTCTCTCTCTCTCTCTCTCTCTCTCTCTCTCTCTCTCTCTCTCTCTCTCTCTCTCTCTCTCTCTCTCTCTCTCTCTCTCTCTCTCTCCCTGTCTCAGTCTCAGTCTCTGTCTCTCTTTGACTTTGCTTCTTTCTTTCTTTCGTTCTGTCTGTCTGTCCGTTTCTGTCTGTCTGTCTGTCTCTCTGTCTGTCTGTCTCTGTCTGTCTGTCTCTGTCTCTGTCTCTGTCTCTGTCTCTGTCTCTGTCTCTCTCTCTCTCTCTCTCTCTCTCTCTCTCTCTCTCTCTCTCTCTCTCTCTCTCTCTCTCTCTCTCGCTCTCTCTCTCTGTCTCAGTCTCAGTCTCAGTCTCTGTCTCTCTTTGACTTTGCTTGTTTCTTTCTTTCTGTCTGTTTGCTGTCTGTCTCTGTCTGTATGTCTCTCTCTCTCTCTCTCTCTCTCTCTCTCTCTCTCTCTCTCTCTCTCTCTCTCTCTCTCTCTCTCTCTCTCTCTCTCTCTCTCTCTCTCTCTCTCTCTCTCTCTCATCCAGTTCGGGTAGCATAGAGAATGCAAAAGGACAAGGTAAAGCGGGGAGGGGTAAGGTAGCTACAATAATAATTCCAGCAGTCCCGCTAATGGTGTCATAATAAATCAATCAACCTGAAGGCGGACCTGCCACGACCACCCCCCCCCCCCACCCCCCCCGCACCCCTATCCATCCTCCACCACCACCCTTCCTTGTAAACACACACACACACACACACACACACACACACACACACACACACACACACACACACACACACACACACACACACACACACACACACACACACTACCCCACCACTTGACTGTTGATACGACAGTTGATGTTGTGGTGGTGTCTTTCTGTCATCTGATGTCCGTGGAAGTGTGACTGTGTGAGAGTGCGTGCATATGTGTGCGTGCGTGCGAACGTACGTGCGCGCGCGCGCGCGCGCGCGTGTGTGTGTGTGTGTGCGCGTGCGCGTATGTGTGTGTGTGTTATTTATTTATTAAGAAATATTTTATAGCGCTTAATTATTGAGATGTGTGTGTGTGTGTGTGTGTTGTGTGTGTGTGTGTGTGTGTGTGTGTGTGTGTGTGTGTGTGTGTGTGTGTGTGTGTGTGTGTGTGTGTGTGTGTGTGTGTGTGTGTGTGTGTGTGTGTGTGTGTGTGTGTGTGTGTGTGTGTGCGTGCGTGTGCGTGCGTGCGTGCGTGTGCGTGTGCGTGTGTATGTATGTGTGCTGTGCGTACGTGTGTGTATCTATGTGTGTGTGTGTGTGTGTGTGTGTGTGTGTGTGTGTGTGTGTGTGTGTGTGTGTGTGTGTGTGTGTGTGTGTGTGTGTGTGTGTGTGTGTGTGTGTGTGTGTGTGTGTGTGTACGTGTGTGTGTGCGCTTTTGTGTTGTGTGTGTGTGTGTGTGTGTGTGTGTGTGTGTGTGTTCGTGTTTATGTGTGTGTGTGTGTGTGTGTGTGTGTGTGTGTGTGTGTGTGTGTGTGTGTGTGTGTGTGTGTGTGTGTGTGTGTGTGTGTGTGTGTGTGTGTGTGTGTGTGTGTGTGTGTGTGTGTGTGTGTGTGTGTGTGTGTGTGTGTGTGTGTGTGTGTGTGTGTGTGGGTGGGTGTGGGTGTGGGTGTGTGTGGGTGTGTGTGGGTGTGTGTGCGTGTGTGTGTGTGTGCGTGTGTGTGTGTGTGTGTGTGCGTGCGTTGCTTGATCATGACCTCCAAATAGCAGTGGAGGCGACGGCTACTCCTGAAAACTGGACTGAAGTTTGTAGCCGACAAACCATGCTGATGATGATCATTAATTCTACCCCCACTCACTCGGTTAAGATTAAGAGGACTTTCGGACAGTCAATAGTCAATAGAAATGGTCGGTCTCCAGATAGACAGACTAATTCACCAGGCCATTGCACACAGAGTCAGTGCAACTTGAAGGCTATGAGCCAAAGCCATTTTCAAAAGATAGGGCTGTAGATTATAAGCATTCAATCCCGTGACTGTGTTAAATTAACCAGTGTTCATGCAGCTCTCTCTCTCTCTCTCTCTCTCTCTCTCTCTCTCTCTCTCTCTCTCTCTCTCTCTCTCTCTCTCTCTCTCTCTCTCTCTCTCTCTCTCTCTCTCTCTCTCTCTCTCTCTGTGGTTGGCTTAACGTCTAATTAGGCGTAGCCTCTTATTGACAGTATGCAGCTCTCACTCTCGTTTGCCTTTTGAGGGTCAGCCACACTTCCACTAAAATCGCACGACTGTACGACACGATCTGATCACGTGGTCTCCATGAACAAAATGTAATTGGCGCATCGAGATCACGACGTGATCGAATCGTATCGTACAGTCGTGCGATTTCAGCTGACGTGTGGCTGGCCCTTATGTTAAGGCTAATGTTAAGTACTGATAAGGGCCATTTTAACCCTTTCACCGCCAAAGTCGCATTTTAGCACCACAGTGATTCAACGCCTATATCACTAAAAGGCATCAAATCGGGGTATATTATCCAAAGACCCTATTGTTTTAGTTTCGGGAAGTAAGGATAGACCTTATTTTACATAGGCTATGTCACAAAGGAATCCCCAATACAGCAGACGGAGTTTGTTTGGCTGGAATATGGCTGGTGGTGAAAGGGTTAAGTTTGGAAAAGCGAAACCATGTAAAACTGGGCGATTTTGATATAGCTTCAAATTTATGAAAGGTACTTCTCTTTAATATTTATGTAAACGGCTTTTTTCATGCTCCTTTCGTCCGTTTCCGAGACATACAATACTTTTGTGAAAATCTGTTTAACGTCCTCCGGTCTGGAACGGACACATATGGGACATTAGTTGATATAAAGGTGGTGGGAACGATCCTGGAGGCAATGCCCGGAGGCAGTGCAACACCAGTAAAGTCCCGAATTTTTAGCAATACAGATATGTAT
>CM065686.1:41375007-41385007 GCA_017654935.2 Phymorhynchus buccinoides
CCGCATTTTCGTTTTCCATTTCGGTGTCAGTCCTCGTCAAAAATGCAAGATCAGCCTAACAACTTCTTTGAATGGAATGGAGAGAGAAAAAAAACTGCTGCATGACTTAATAATCATCTTCGCTTTGAGCTAGCTTGGGTCTAAACCTGGATCGTCATCCTCATTATCATTTGAAGTTGACGCTGCGTTTGGTGCTCTCTGGTAGACTGACATTGATCACTCTTAGATGTATCAAAGCCCGCAGATAATGATCATTATTTCTGCGTACTTGTTAGATGATCGATGCCTGTAGGACTCGGGGTGAGGGGTCGAAGGTGGTGTGTGTGGTGGGGGGGGGGGGGGGGGGGGGGGGGGGGGTGGGGGGAGGGGGGGTGAGGCTTGCAGACTGGTAAAAAAAAGTTTAAGGGCAAAAGAGAGATGAGAAAATGGGGAAATAGCCCACAAAGTCAGACAGAGATGGAATCTCCATGCTGAAGGTGTGGTAGGTTGGGAGCTGATTTATGTGGACAGGGTGAGTTGAGGACGTGGATCATTCTAAGGGGCTTGTTCTACACACACACACACACACACACACACACACACACACACACACACACACACACACACACACACACACACACACACACACACACACACACACACACACACACACACACACACACACACACACACACACACACCGTCACACACCGTCACACACAGGCCACGTTCTCGTTAAAGACCCACCAGATCACGTGTCAAAATCACGGGTTTCACGTGTTTTCCCTCTTATAGCTGGAAAGAAATCTTGTTTTGACCAGGTCTCACTAACATACAAATGCCCCCCAAATTCAAAGCGATATATCATTTTAAAGAGCAGCCTCACTTTGAGCATGGGGACATTTCTATGTGGGTGACAGCTACCCAGAAATAAACCATGGGACTTAATCGTGGCGCGTCTGTGTATCTTTATAGACCCAGTGACGCACCACGATTAAGTCCCTTGGGGGGTTTTTCTGGGTAGCTGTGACCCACATACACATGTCCCCAACTTCACATTGAGGCTGCTCTTTTTAAAAAAATGTTTCGGTTTGAATTTGGGGGCATTTGTATGGGAGTCAGACCTGGTCAAAACATTATAGGGAAAACGCGTGAAACCCGTGATTTTGACACGTGATCTGGTGGGTCTTTAAGAACGTAGTGGCAGCGCAGTACACGCGCGAAGAGCGTGGCTCGATCCACCATTTTTGTTTTGTTTTTCGAAGTGAGGTCGCGGTTGCCCTTGCAGTCACACTTTGAGGAGAATGGGGAGAATGTTCGCGACCTCGGCGCGGCGCGTACTGAGGACGTAGTGGAGTCTTCGCAGGGCTCCTCCCAGGGACCCCCATTTGGAGGTATATGAAGCGCTAAAATTCTACAGGACCCTCTAAAAGAATGTGCAGGGGGGTCCCAGGGATGCACTAGAAAGATTCTTTTTAGCATTCGCTATGCCACTGGGACCCTCTATCCCGCCTCTAGGACCCTTTATGCTGTAAGTGAAGGAGTCCCTGGGACCCCTTGTTTTGCTGGACGATTGGGAGCCCTGTTTCGTCATGTGTGAGGGGGGCCTTAGTGGTCATTGTTGTGTGTATGCTTCTTGCGCCAATCTTGCATCTCTTGCATTGGCCAGACAGTTTATTCTTCATGGTGATCGCGAATGTGGTATACGACCCCCCCCCCCCCCCCCCCCACACACACCCCTCCCCCACCTATGAACCTCCTTGGGGGGGATTCAAAAGCAAAGATGCAGACGAAGATGGATAAATACGAAAAGGGGATGGAAGAGAAGAAAGACGAGCTAGAGGGGATAGAATAGGAGGAGGAGGAGGTGAAAGAAGAAGAAGAAGAAAGAAGAAGAAGAAAGAAGAAGAAGAAGAAGAAGAAGAAGAAGAAGAAAGAAGAAGAAGAAGAAGAAGAAGAAGAAGAAGAAGAAATAAGTCGTGTCCAATAGGCTTAATTGCGCATTAAGCTTAATGGACAATAGTTTTGTCCATTAGGCTTAATGAGCATGATAAATAGTGAACTTTTCTCTTTAAGCTTAATGCGCAAGGACCTCGGTGCGCATTAAAACCTAAGAGAGAGAGAGAGAGAGAGAGAGAGAGAGAGAGAGAGAGAGAGAGAGAGAGAGAGAGAGAGAGAGAGAGAGAGAGAGGAGAGAGACAGACAGACAGACAGACAGACAGAGACAGAGATACAGAGGGACAGTCACAGAGAGAAAGAGAGAGAACACTCGAACACTCGAACACTCGAACTTTACTGTCATTAGCTAACAAGCTCTAGTGACAGTGTGGGGGGGGGGGGGGGGGGGTCAACAACTTAATTTCTTCACAATATCATGAAACATGAAATAAAACCAAACAAAACGCAAACATAACAATACATTAATCATTTGGAAAATCAAGAATTGATTGTGTGTGAGACTGTGTGAGAGAGAGAGAGAGAGAGAGAGAGAGAGAGAGAGAGAGAGAGAGAGAGAGAGAGAGAGAGAGAGAGAGAGAGAGAGAGAGAGAGAGAGAGAGAGAGAGAGAGAGAGAGAGAGAGAGAGAGAGAGACAGAAACAGAGACAGAGACACAGAGAGAGAGAGCGAGAGCGAGAGAGAGAGAGAGAGAGAGAGAGAGAGAGAGAGAGAGAGAGAGAGAGAGAGAGAGAGAGAGAGAGAGAGAGAGACAGAGAGAGACAGAGACAGAGAGAGACAGACACAGAGACAGAGACAGAGAGAGACAGACAGAGACAGAGAGGGCAGAAAAGACAACTTGTGTGAGATGAAGACAGTGACGGAGAAAGAAAGAACGAACGAAAGTGTATCTATACAGGGCAATGAGGGGAGAGAAAATGAACGAGCGGGAGACAGACAGACAAAGATACATGCAGAGAAAGAGAGAGAGAGAGAAGTATGACACATGCATAGGAGAAAGATAGAGAGAACAGATAATGTGAAGTGGAGACAGTGATGGAGTGAGTGAGTGAATGAGTGAGTGGGAGAGAGAGACAGACAGACATACAGACAGACAGACAGAGGCTGGATTTACTCTGACCTGCAGTCACGATCGGGCTGGCTTTGAAGGTCAGTACAGATCAACTTGTCCTCTTGCGCAGAAACGTTGTGCTAGGATGGGCTTCACCACAACACCTTTGTTCATCTCGCAGTTTTCTCAGCAGGCAGTTCTCACAAAGGGAGAGGTGGAGGAGTGTAGTGACTAATATTAGGATTAATATCAGGGACCGGGTTGTCGGCCTGGATAGCTCAGTTGGTAGAGCGCCCGTCTGGTGTTCGGGAGGTCGCTGATTCGATTCTCGGTCCGGCTAACGCTTTTTCCCCACAACAATTATATCAGGAGCTTGATCCGATCTCTATAGTGACATCGACATACGTTTGAGATAAGTTTTCTTTTCACCACCATGTCCACATGCAATGTGTGTTTCTTGTATTGCATACAAAACAGGTCTCCAATGGATACGTAGAACTGAAGCTGGTCTTTGTTTCCTGGCCTTACCAGCTTCTTCGCATCTCCCAGTTCCACAACGTCGTACCGTTTATAAATGTCGTATTTATCAGGTAGGTTGTTGGGTTTTTTACAGCAGAATGCAGAATCTTGCTGATAAAGGCGTTACATTTTTCTTCTTCTGTGAGCCATGTTTTTTGTCATTCGTTGACTGCATACGATACAGCTCTTGCTCAAAGGTGTGATTTTCTTTTCGTAGTTGTCCATTTCCGAACTTTCTACTCATATCTGTGGGAGTGGTTATGTATGCAATCTGTGATATCAGCAGTTCTCTGAATGAGAAATAAAAACCAGTTGATCAAAGCTCAGTCATCGTGCTGAGATAAATTCACGAAAACAGACCCCCCGAAAAGGTGATAAACGGTCAGCATCACGATTCTAGTCTGAGTCTTTGCTCACCCCGTGCTCCTTAGGGTTAATGCGCAGACCATCACCGTTGCGCATTAATCTTAATGTGCACACAAGTTGCTCATTAGGCTTACTGAGCAGGTAATCGCGGTACACAAATAAGCTTATTTCGCATGTTTTCTGCTCATTAAGCTTAATGTGTAATTAAGTCTATTGGACACGACATAAACAATATCAAGAATATCAAGAGAAAGAACTGCTAAATTCAATAAGAAGAAAAAAAGAAAGAGAAGGGGATGATGATGATGATGATGATGATGATGATGATATTTGTGGTGTGTTTTTACTCGAAAAATAATATTTTGTCTACTGACCGCTCACACGTACACGCAGTAAGCTCCATTACAATGGTCGACTTATGGCGATTATTTGACAGCCAGGGGGCATAACGCTCGAGTGGGGCTTATCACGCTATATTCTTAGTTGGGCGTAGTGAGAGAGAGAGAGAGAGGGTTGGAGGCTGGGTGGACTCCTCCTTATCTCTCTCTCTCTCTCTCTCTCTCTCTCTCTCTCTCTCTCTCTCTCTCTCCTCTCTCTCTCTCTCTCTCTCTCTCTCTCTCTCTCTCTCTCTCTCTCTCTCTCTCTCTCTCTCTCTCCCCAACTAAGAATACAGAGAGGATTAGCCCCACTCGAGCGATATGCCAACTGGCGGGCAAAAAAGCCCGCTAAGTCGCTCATTTACCAAAAGGAATCTGAACTCTCTCTTAATTTGTTTTTTCGTAACTCACATGAATGAACAGCTGACCCAGGCAATAACGTAGTTCAAGTTATCAAATCGAATGGTCAACCTAGCTCGCCAATTTGACCGCCAGGTGGCAACCAACTCAATAGGGGCTTATCTCGTGATATCCTTAGTTGGGGGTAGAGAAAGAGAGAGGGAGGGAGGGACTCCTATCCTCCCTCCCTCTCTCTCTCTCTCTCTCTCTCTCTCTCTCTCTCTCTCTCTCTCTCTCTCTCTCTCTCTCTCTCTCTCTCTCTCTCTCTCTCTCTCTCTCTCTCTCTCTCTCTCTCTCTCTCTCTCTCTCTCTCTCTCTCTCTCTCTCTCTCTCTCTCTCTCTCTCTCTTTATCCCCAACTCAGAATATAGAGAGCATTAGCCCCACTCGAGCGTTATGCCACCTGACGGTCAAAACAGCCGGCTAAGCCGCTCATTAAGGATAAGCAATACGATTGTGAACATTTGTGATGCTTTTAGGGTGCTACATACAGATGATTGCAAAACTTCCCCCCTAACACTCCTGTTTGGAAGGCTTATCTGTACCACATCTGCAAATTGAAATTTAATTTACTTACTGCTCAGCTTATGAAACTCTCCCACATTATCTCTCTTCTTCTCTCTTCTTCTCTCTGTACCTATCAAAGCTCTCGTACTCTCCGCTCTTCTTCACAGAAACTCCTGAAAATCCCCAAGCGGTCTTTGAGATACGTTGGTGAGAGAGCCTTCCGTTTCAGAGCACCTGCCATCTGGAACTCCCTCCCTCCACGAAGACCTCCGAAATATGCCTACTCTTTCTTCTTAACCCTTTCACCGCCAAAGTCGCATTTTAGCACCACAGTGATTTAACACCTATGTCACTAAAAGGCATCAAATTGGGGTCTAGTATCCAAAGACCGTATTGGCTTAGTCTGGGGAAGTAAGGATAGACCTTATTTTATATCTGTCACAGAAGAATCCCCAATACTGCAGATGGGTTTTGATCTCTACCCAGGTAAATTTAATGGACAATTTTGGCTGAAATATGGCTGGCGGTGAAAGGGTTAAATCTCAACTCAAGACCTTCCTCTTCTATAAAAAGCATATTCTCTTCTGCATATCTCTTGCTCTGTCAGTAATTCCCCTCCACCCCACCACAACTATGGTTGTGTACGGTGTTCTTGTGATTTTGAAGTCTGTGAGCGTGCGTGTGTGTCTGTGTGCGCGCACGCACTTGTGTGTGTGTGCATACATGTTATGTATGTATTGTTTATTTATCTATTTATTCACATTTTGGTGCTTTTATAAAATAGTGTACTGTTGGGTGAATGGTGGGTGCAAGCGCACTGAGTTGCGTAGCAAGAAATGCGCTTTACAAATGTATTATAATTATTATATTATATTGATTTCCCTTGCAATGTTGTTTCTTTTCTTATAATATTGTAATATTGTTTCAAATGTTGTGGTTATGAACAGACTTTGTTTAGTTATTCTATGTATATTTGATTTGATTGTAGTGAGTCTTATGAGTATAATGTTAACTTATTTGTATTTTGTTGTCCATGCAAAGCGCTTTGAGCTCCCTGCAAAGGGAGTAAAGCGCTATGTAAATGCTCAGTATATTTATTATTATTATTTGATTATTTTTAATGTCTTATCATAGCCTTAACACTAAAATGTGCCTTTCAAACATTAAAGGTCTCATTTTCATAGAGAAAAAAAATCGGTGTTTAAGTATGTACTGTAGGGCCTGATATTCCTGATGATCGTGTCTGAAGATGCCTAGTGATTGCTGTGATTGATGTGGGCGATTCGGTGGTACGTCTGGGAGCGTTGGTGGTGTGAGTTTTTAATGAATAAAATATAGGAAATTGTTGAAGACTGAAAAGTCTTCTAGAGGCATCAGATAAACATGGATGTTTTAATGCTTGAACTCGGGTTTTTTATGTTTTCTGTTAGCAAAGAATGTTGACTGGGTACATATAGTATGTAAAAAGTAATGTTGAGTAGTCTTTTGTGTGTATGTTTGTGAGTGTATGTGTGTGTGTGTGTGTGTGTGTGTGTGTGTGTGTGTGTGTGTGTGTGTGTGTGTGTGTGTGTGTGTGTGTGTGTGTGTGTGTGTGTGTGTGTGTGTGTGTGTGTGTGTGTGTGTGTGAGCATGTGTATGTATGTGTGTGTGTGCGCGTATGTGTGTGTGTGTGTGTGTGTGTGTGTGTGTGTGTGTGTGTGTGTGTGTATGTGTGTGTGTGTGTGTGTGTGTGTGTGTGTGTGTGTGTTTGTCTCCAATTGATTCTTTTGGAAACAAGGGTCAGTTGGTTACACCCAATTTATGATTGCGTACTCACTGTCCCCAACCTCTCTCATCTCAAAACATTTTTTCTTTCTTTCTTTTTTCTCTTTTCTTTTTCCTCCTGATTTGTGCTCTTTGTTTTCAACTTGGTTGTATCATTTACGCATTGGACTGTAGAGGGGAGGTATTGTTTTTTTAAATTTTGATCTTGTTGTTTTTTTGCTCTTTTTGTTGCCTGCTTTTTGCTCCTTTTGCTATATTTGCTGTTTGCTGTTTTCTTGTATGTCTGTGTTGATAAAGGCGCATTCGCCGAATTATCCAGTAGTTTTGTTTTGTCTCTTGCGAATAAAATAACGTCACTTTGTACTAAATAATGCAATGACTATTCACTGCTGTTAAACCGCTCTCAAACGCACATGCACAAACGTGCATACACATATAATACACATTTGCTATCGTCTCTTGCCAGTAACCATGGCAATGTAGATCTATGGAAGGGATCACATCAACAACAAGTAGAACCTCTCTGCCCTAACCCTAAACGACCCATTTCACGTGCGTTATTTTGCACGCTGCAGTTAACATTGATGAAAGCGCGCGGTTCTCAAAGGAGGCACCCAAGCACGCGCAACACGTTACGGGTGGTGATTGGTTGTCAAAAGAACCAATAGATTGGTTGATGGATGTGAAGTTGATACGCTGGCCACTATAGGAACGTGATGGATGATCTGAGATAGGGGTGCATTGGAACAGTACTGGATTACAGGATACCGTTGTAGTAATTACCCTTTGATTCCTTACCAGTCCGTAATAGCCTGTGAGAAACATTCGTATTGGATAGGTCTGTGATGCTTACATGTAACTTTAAATACAGCTATCTGTCAGACTTATGGAATGGGGAATGTAACGTATGATGATTTGTGAATGAGAATGCACAGCAAATAACTATTGTTTCACATTGAAATGTTGCGGAACTTGGTTTGAACGACTTTGTTTTCTTTTAAGATTTGTGCCATTACTATTTTTCTTTTGATTAAAAAAATGGTTTGACTTGATTTGTTTTTTGTTTTGTTTTGTTTTCACTGTTCTCTCTCTTTACTTCTACACAAAACACATGATTCACTGTTCTCTCTCTTTACTTCTACACACAACACATGGTACACTGTTCTCTCTCTTTACTTCTACACAAAACACGTGGTACGCTGTTCTCTCTCTTTACTTCTACACACAACACATGGTACACTGTTCTCTCTCTTTACTTCTACACAAAACACATGGTACGCTGTTCTCTCTCTTTACTTCTACACAAACCACATGGTACACTGTTCTCTCTCTTTACTTATACACACAGCACATGGTACACCGTTCTCTCTCTTTACTTCCACACAAAACGCATGAAATTGATTTGTTGCCAAATGATTATCATCTCATGAGGTCAGAGTCACTGTACATTGGATAATATATTAATTCTCTTCCGATATGCTTTGTAATTAACGTGCATAACTATATGAACTTACACAATATTCTGGGTCCAATTAACCACGGGCATCCTTATGTGTCAATCGTTATAAACTATGGAGTCTTAATAGAGAGCTATGGGTTATGCTAGTGGCCACTGCAAAGAACACCTTTTGCAAGAGTCAATACCCTTGGTGTTTGGGGTAAGATGGTTGAGTACTGACCAAACAAGGCCATAACTCTTGCCAATAACCCTATTTGAGACCACTTAATGGCTGCCTGTTCCAAGAGTGAGTGCCCGTTTGGATACTGATCAACAAGGGCTTAACTCTTGCCATCAAGGACGTTAATAACCCTAGTGGCAGTGGCCAATATGCCAAATATCCTAGAAATAAAAACGCAAGCTCGCACAATGAACCCAACCTTGATCTCACAAACATGTTATTAGTTATTGTGTTGACTCTTTCAAAACATTATGAATAGATAGCTAAATGGGCGGGCGGGAGGTTGTATAAATAACATTATCCCTCTTTGCTCACGGCCCCAACGATCCGGTTTACGTGCTTTATTTTGCACAAAGCCTCACACAGCAGTGGATTCAAACGGCCCCTTTATTTAGGAAGCATCCAAGCACGCGCAACACGTTACGTTCGCTGATTGGTTGTCTAAAGGGTCCACGGTTTAGGTTGATGGATGTGAAATTGAGAAGCTGGTCACCGTAGCAGTGTGATGGATGATTTGAGATAGTGATGCACAGGAACCAGTGTTGGATTATTAACACTAACATTTCGGTGATTGCCCTTTGATTTCTGACTTGGCTAGTAGCGTTGGCGAGTGAAAAGAGACAACCGATAGATCAATGGCGAAGCAATTTAACTAAGCAAACATGCACCCAGTAAAACTGAAATGTAGAATATGAAAGTGACCCAAACGTGTGTGTGTGTGTGTGTGTGCGTGCATGCGTGTGGTGTGTGTGTATGTGTGTGTGTGTGTGTGTGTGTGTGTATGTGTGTGTGTGTGTGTGTGTGTGTGTGTGCGTGCGTGCGCGCGTGCATGCGTGCGCACGTACGTGCGTGCGTGTGTGTGTATATGTGTGATATGTGTGATATGTGTGTGTGTGTGTGTGTGTGTGTGTGTGTGTGTGTGTGTGTGCGTGTGCGTGCGTGTGCGTGCGTGTGAGTGTGCGTGTGCGTGTGCGTGTGCGTGCGTGTGCGTGCGTGTGTGTGTGCGTGTACATGTGGGTGTGCAGTAAATAAACTAAATTCACCATTTTTTTAAAAATAACGCGCATAAATATGTCCTTGAAAACTATACATTCCGCTCTATTCATGGTGTTACAATTATTAGTGTTGTTACTGTTGATGCTAATGCTGCTAATTTTGGGGCTTTAGTTGCATATAGTCACGTAGCACATATTTACCCGCTATTGCTCCTGATGCTGCTGCTGCTGCTGCTGCTGCTGAACGACGAGATTAGTATTTCCTTCTCTTATAATTTCGTCTTGGACATTTGCGCACGGACATTAGACATTAGTGAAAAAACTTCAAATCTGTCATACACGTGTACGCTACACGTTCGCCTCGTGTCAAGCAAACCCGAGTTCGAACCTGGGTACAGGGGAGTCTTTCG
>CM065686.1:41405007-41407507 GCA_017654935.2 Phymorhynchus buccinoides
GGAAAAAAAGCACAAAAAAAAAAAAAAAAAACATACACGAACGAATTTGGACTCCTTTGCGATCGTAGATCGGCAAAGGACAACAACACGGAGAAAGAAAAGGAACACTACACCCCGCGATGAGAATGGCTGCGACAGTTGAAGATCAGGACCATAACACACACGGAGCTCTAAAAAAAAAAAAAATATTATTTTTAAGAAAAAATATCAACATTAAAAGGCAAACTATACGTAAGACACAGTCATTCTGGCCACATCATTTTCTGACCCGATATCCTGAAAAAGTTGACAATACGAACTTAATACCTTGACTGCTATAATATAATGCACCACGTACTGGCTTGATGATGTCATTGATGACATCATGAAATGAAGGGGAATAACTTTGGGATATAGGTTTTTTGCTTTTAAACAGCCAGAAAGGTTAAATCCCCTGACCCATGTTGCCAAGATTGACTCGACTAGTTCTCTTTTACATTTGACATTTTTTTCTTTAGTTTTCTTTGGTAGTCAAGGTGTTAAGAGAATAAATACAAATAAACATAAAAAAATTAAATAACCGAGTCAATGCGAATGGCTTGGGCAGCCAAAAATGAGGAAGCAATATGAATACAGAGTTATTTTTCAATAATCCTTAACACATAATAAACAAAAAAATTAGAATTCGAATGACCCATTCAGTAACAAAAAACACAACATTTACAATAATTTAACAGTGTCGATAAAATTAGAACTGATCAAGCCAACGCTATTATATACCCCTTGACTGCCACCAACGTATCACGTACTGACTTCATCAGCTGCACTGGCTCCCTCTGGACGCTAGAGTAGAGTACAAAGTGGCCACTCTTGCCTATCGCTACTTCGAAGGCTCTCTTCCAGACTACCTTTCCTCTCTTCTCTCTGCCTACACACCAGAACGCAACCTCAGATCAAGTAGCCTCAAACTTCTTTGCACACCTGTCACCAAATACAAAACAGTTGGAAACAGAGCTTTCCGTTTCCAAGCACCACACATCTGGAACAACCTCCCTTCCTCTCTCCGCAGCTCTCCATCTTTGTCTTCTTTCAAAACTGGCCTGAAAACTGTTCTCTTCAAAAAATACCTCTGTTGATCTCCTGTGTCTTCTCCCCTTCAGTTCACCCTCTGTGAGTTTTTGCTGAGTTGGACTATGTGTGAGTGCAGTGCGATAATGGGCTAATTGGGTTTTTTCATGGATTTGTGTATGGTTGTGTTTCCACTTTTGTATAATTATGTTGTTTTTCTTCATGGTTATTGTATGTATGTTTTTTGTAAAGCGCTGTGAGTCCTGCTGCGCCAGGAGAACGGCGCTATATAAGAGTTATTATTATTATTATTATTATTATTATTATTATTATTATCAGATGATGAAGAGGAACAACTCTGGTATGTCGGTTTTTTGCTCTAACATAGTCAAGAGAGTTATATCCCCAGACCCCCCCCCCCCCCCCCCCCCCCCCACCGATTGGCTCTATCACTTGTCTTTTTCATAGCATGATTAATATTGTACAATGATTTTTTTGTCTTTAATTTTCTCTGGCCAGTCAAGGGGTTAACAAAAATATACAAGCCGACTTGACGTTGAGTTAATGACTAAAAGATGCTAAATCAATACTACGTTGACTGCTGACACTGACATCATAAATACCAATCTCTTTGGGGAGAGGGTGGGGTGGGTGTGGGGAGTGGGGTGGAAGAGTAAATGAATGTTCCGAGTTTTTAAAACCTCTCTCTCCTTTCTCCTTTCTCCCCTTTCTTGTCATTTCCCGTCTTCGTTCCATCCCAATTTCCCAAATGGCCATCATTCCAAAAAGAGCTTTTACTTGGGCTGTATTGAATGAAGAATACGAAAAGAGAAGAATCTGAATTTGAACAAAAGAAAAGGACAGCTACAGAAAATTAATAAAGAGAAAGAAAAAGAAAATAACAGAAGAGACCGAAAGAAAGAAAGAAAGAAAAAAAAAGAATACTAGAAAGAAGAGACAAAAAGCACATACAAAATTGCCACAGAAAAAAAAATTAGAAGACAAAAAAAGGACAGAGAGAAGGAAATAAAAGAAGAAAGAAGGAAAGAAAGAAACCCTTCAAAAAGGAAAGATCAAAAAAAAAAAAAAAAAAAAAATAATGTACAATTTTAGCACACAATAATAGATAATGTTCGGATTAAGTTCAATCCCCTGTCTCCCCCTCCCTCCTTCCCTCCTCTCCTACTTTGAAGGGTGAATGCTTTGCTGACGTTGCCTTCCTAAACACCCCCCCCCCCACCACCACCACCACCACCACCACCACCAATCTTACCACCCCGCTAATATAACCATTTAAACATACTTCCGAAGGAAGGAAGGAAAAAATGATGTTTTTACGTCCTCTCGGTCTGGAACAGACACATATTAGGGACATTTGTAAATACAAATATGGTGGGGACGATACTGGAGGCAATGCCCGGAGGCAGTGCAACTCCAGTAAAGTCCCGATTTT
>CM065686.1:41415007-41417507 GCA_017654935.2 Phymorhynchus buccinoides
TGATCACTTGATCATTAACTTTGTATAGTTGTTTATGTAGGCCTATGCCTCTAAAGAATTTTAATAATAAAGCTCTTCTGAGCACAAAATATGGATTTTAAAACAAAAGCTCAGTTGAGCGTAAAGCACGAATTTTAACTGTAGCCCTGGGTTTTTTTAATTAGACTTCCTCCAATCTGCCAGACTTAAAGCAAACGGCCAAATATCTTTTACAAATAAAATATTTTATCACAAACATAAATTTAAAAAAACAAAAACTAAAAAAACTCTAGACTTGTGCGCAATTAAAAACTTCTAAAAAATTATCTCAAAAAAAATAATACAAAAAACTATAACTTTAAAATTATCTATTTTCATTCAAAAATCCACTTTTTTCAGGATCCTTATAATTTCAAATGCCCCAAATGGTCTTTTGACCCAGAAGGCGTAAAATCTCTACTTTTCTCTCTCTCTCTCTCAAGCAAAAGGGAAAAGGCAGAGTAAAAGAGAGTGGCAGATTAGGGAAAGTTAAAAGCACAGAACAATGTACAATAAAGGAGTTAGTGTTCAGTGTTAAGTGTTCTCTCTCTCTCTCTCTCTCTCTCTCTCTCTCTCTCTCTCTCTCTCTCTCTCTCTCTCTCTCTCTCTCTCTCTCTCTCTCTCTCTCTCTCTCCCTTCTGTTTTTGATATGATTTATTGTTCTGCTTAACGAAACACGGTTACCATCCCCCCTTGTCAATAGACCCCTCCCTGTGGTAATGACAATAAACCAGTGTCAGTGTCAGTGTCAGTGTCGCTCTCTCTCTCTCTCTCTCTCTCTCTCTCTCTCTCTCTCTCTCTCTCTCTCTCTCTCTCTCTCTCTCTCTCTCTCTCTCTCTCTCTCTCTCTCTCTCTCTCTCTCTCTCTCTCTCTCTCTCTCTCTCTCTCTCTCTCTCTCTCTCTCTCTCTCTCTCTCTCTCTCTCTCTCTCTCTCTCTCTCTCTCTCTCTCTCTCTCTCTCTCTCTCTCTCTCTCTTTCTCTCTCTCTCTCTCTATCTATCTATATATCTCCCACCCCCTTTCTCTCTCTCTCTTAAGGACCTGATGAAAAGATGCATTGTTATGCTTATTCAGTTCATCCTCATGATAACTCATTTGAAGCTTCATTCTTCTCTCTCTCTCTCTCTCTCTCTCTCTCTCTCTCTCTCTCTCTCTCTCTCTCTCTCTCTCTCTCTCTCTCTCTCTCTCTCTCTCTCTCTCTCTCTCTCAAGGTTCATTATCATTATCATTATCATCTATCTCTCTCTCTCTCTCTCTCTCTCTCTCTCTCTCTCTCTCTCTCTCTCTCTCTCTCTCTCTCTCTCTATCATGGGCTTTGTGGCCTGGTGCATTAAACATCCGAATCTCTCTCTCTCTCTCTCTCTCTCTCTCTCTCTCTCTCTCTCTCTCTCTCTCTCTCTCTCTCTCTCTCTCTCTCTCTCTCTCTCTCTCTCTCTCTTTAATTTTTATTATTAATTTTTTTTTTTTCTGGCCTAGATCAAATAAACCATTTTCAATTTCAATTTCAATCTCTCTCTCTCTCTCTCTCTCTCTCTCTCTCTCTCTCTCTCTCTCTCTCTCTCTCTCTCTCTCTCTCTCTCTCTCTCTCTCTCTCTCTCTCTCTCTCTCTTTCCCTCTCCCTCTTCCCTCCCAAGCGAACATTGTGTGTGTGGGGGGGGGGGGGGGGGGGGGGGAAAGAAAAGACTCCTGGCTCTCCCAGCAATCACATCATTGGAAAAGGCTTGGAGAACAGCAGCATTGATCTCAGCTTTTCTAGCATCCCTTCTGATACCCAACTCCTTTCCTTTTTTCCTTGTAGATTCCATCCTCATCCATCCTCCCCCGGCCCCCACCCCCCACCCCCACCCCCTCTGTTCCATCCCTCTCGTCCCCCCCTCCTTCCTCCCCTTTTGTTCACCTCCCGTACATTCCATAACCCTGTTTGGCAATGTTGTGGTTCAGACACCCTTCTCGTGTTTACTTCTTCTTCTTCTTCTTCTTCTTCTTCTTCTTCTTTGATAGCTCAGACAGTTTCCTGCCAATTATGAGCGCAGATGCGTCATGCTGCCGTTATGCGCCTAACTAAAACATATCTAGGCCCAGCAAGTCCGACTTCAGCTGGAGGAAATGTTTTTGAAAGTGTTTCATGACAAAAACAAAAAGGCAAGGTCGGTAAGTCAGAAAGATAGTAGATGACAGTAAGCAAAGGGAACAGGCAGAGTCAAAGAGAGTGACAGAATAGAGGAAGTTACAAGCACAGAACGTTCAGAAGGTGGGTGGAGATGTGCCACCCCCCTGCAGTTCTCGGTTAATTGTATTTTTCCGTGTTTGCCTTTCTTACCATACATACATCTGTATTTTATGAACATTTTGAGCTAATTACCTTTTTGGAATACTAACCCTAACCCTAACCCCTACCAACCACTAAGTACTGCAGTATATCGCGATTTGTCACAGTTGTGGTTCGTTGCGTTTTTCCGTCTTATAGGGTGGGGGGTATGGTT
>CM065686.1:41422507-41425007 GCA_017654935.2 Phymorhynchus buccinoides
ACACAGATGGACACCGAGCATTAGAGAATAGGGGAATATAACGATACTAGCCCCTACCAAAGGAACAAGGCGGTGTGCTACCTTTCACACGATTGTCCAACATGCTGGGTCCTCGGTAGAACACAGATGGACACCGAGCATTAGAGAACAGGGGAATATAACGATAGTAGCCCCTGCCAAAGGAACAAGGCGGTGTGCTACCTGTCACACGATTGTCCAACATGCTGGGTCCTCGGTAGAACACAGATGGACACCGAGCATTAGAGAACAGGGGAATATAACGATAGTAGCCCCTGCCAAAGGAACAAGGCGGTGTGCTACCTGTCACACGATTGTCAAAACATGCTGGGTCCTCGGTAGAACACAGATGGACACCGAGCATTAGAGAACAGGGGAATATAACGATACTAGCCCCTACCAAAGGAACAAGGGAATAGACCCAGCCACACTCATCGCTTCAACGCACAGAAGGCACTGAGCACTGACCCCAGCCTCATCCATCATCGATCGAGCAAACACCGAGCCCCCCCATGGACCCTGGGAAAGTGATGGGAAGAAGCAAGGGATGGGAATGAAGAGGCAGAGAAGAGGAGGGAGGTCAATGGAGGAGAATGTATGTGGGAGACAAGAATAAATTGAAAGAGAGGGGAGCGGAGTCACGGAGAGAGAGAGAGAGAGAGAGAGAGAGAGAGAGAGAGAGAGAGAGAGAGAGAGAGAGAGAGAGAGAGAGAGAGAGAGAGAGAGAGAGAGAGAGAGAGAGAGAGAGAGAGAGAGAGAGAGAGAGAGAGAAATGGAAGTAGAGGGAAATATTTCCAAGAAAAAAAATGGGGAAATAATATGGACAATATTAACAAAAAGAGGGTTGAGACAGAAAGGCGGATGTCAGAAGGGGACGGTGGGGGTGACATGGCATTGTGGTGATGAGACAATTTATTTATTTATGTATTCATTCGTCCATTCATGCATTCATTTATATACTTATTTATGCAACTGTTTACTTTATTTAGGTATATGTTTGTTTATTTCTGTATTTATTTATTTTCTTCCGAAGTCGGAGTGCGGCTGCCCATGTGGCGGGGTAGCTAAAAAAAAAAACGGTCTCGCACGTAATATTCTCATCCTTGGCTGGTGCATTTGCAGCATATTGGTCAAGTGCTTCGGCTGTTGGGATGATCCCTGGAGTCTTTAAGCCAAGGTACGACAACAACAAACATGTATTTATTTATTTGTACTTGGCTGTAGCTCTCAAACTAGGAGACATGTTCTCTATAGCTGTTAGTGCTGCAAACTTGGACATTAGCTGGTCTTTGTAGATCATCCGCAACGCCAAATGGCCTACAGCCCTCATCCTCATGGCCGACGGAGTGGAGACGTACCGTGTTCAAGGCTGTACCTGCGATTCTCCAATTTCCATTCGTCATGTCCTTCTGGACTGCTGGGATTTATACGACATTCGAAGGAAACACTAGACTGCGGAGTCAATGAAGGTTTTGTTCCCTGACGTTCCGCCTGACACGATCTTTAATTACTTGAAAGACATTAATATTTTTCACTGGATGTAAACTACTGTGATGTTTTTAATTCTAGACGTGTCATGTTTTTACTTGCTAAGTTTGTGATTGATTAATGATTTTTTTTTAACAAAGTGTTTTAACCCCCAAAAATTTGATTTTGTTTTTACCTTGTGTTTTTATCCCTTTTTAATACGTGATAAGGTTTAACGTGGTGACAGCCCTGACATGGCCTTAGTTGTCAAGGGAGCTATAATCTTAATCTTAATCTTAACTGTACCTGCACGCCAGTCAGTCGTTTCCCACCATGGTTGCCGGAGAGCATAGTAGATGCTATTCCAACGGGCTGGGCTACAATGTGTTGACTGTGGAGATGCCTTGGCATGGGTACATCCCCACTCTCTCGGCCAAAGGGATTTGAGGGCATCTGGTGTTGGGGAAGGTCCCCCAAAAGGCCAACCCATCCCTTTGGTTGCAGCACCAGAACCAGCACAAAGGCCCCTCGTTGGTGAGTCATAGTCTTTCACAAGTGATTACAACCCTGTCATCGCCACTGTCGCCTCTTGGCACCACAATGATTTAACACCCATGTCACTAAAAGGCATCAAATGAGGGTCTGGTATCCAGTGACTTTATGTTCTTAATTTTGGGAGGTAAGGACATGCCCTGTGTTACGCACGTCACAGAGGAATCCCCGATATCGCAGACGAAATCTTTTCTCTACCCGGGTAAGTTTAATGGTAACTTTGGGCTGAGGAATGGCTAGCATTGAGAGGATTTTTAACTGTACCGTAACTTTCCATTCCTGCAGAAAATAATCTATTATAGAGATACTAAATCCAGTCCGGCTATCCACAATAGCAGGCATCTGTTTTGCTATCTGATGACATTGTCGGACACGTCTGAATAGCCTCCACACACCCGCTAAAGACTAATTCACAGAAGAAGAAGAAGAAAGATACTACGCGAGAGAAGGAACACACAGAGGA
>CM065686.1:41450372-41462872 GCA_017654935.2 Phymorhynchus buccinoides
ACACGCACACGCACACACACGCACGCACACACACACACACACACACACACACACACACACACACACACACACACATCGCGCCGCGCGCTGCTCACCGCACGCTGCCATTCTCTGGAAAGGGATAGAGTTAGGATCAGCCTAGGACTATTTTCGTAAAACTGAAAGAATCAGACTTTGAGATTGAGAATCGTAAACATGAAGGTGAGGGGGGGGGGGGGGGTATCTAAAGTAGCACTTTGCCGGTTTGTCTTTCTCTGTCCCTGTCTCTATGTCTCTTTGACTCTCTGTCTGTCTGTCTGTCTGTCTGTCTGTCTGTCTGTCTGTCTATTTGTGATCCAGCACCACGAAATGGATATTAAGTTGGAAACATCAGGCTCTTCTTCTTAATCTTCCTCTTCGATCACTCAGACAGTTTCCTGTCAATTATGAGCGCAGATGCGTCATGCTGCCATTATGCGCCCAACTAACGAAATAGTTAGGCCCAGCAAGTCCGACTTCGGCTGAAGGAAATCTTTTTGAAAGTTTCTTGAAAAAAAGGCAGGAGAATGGACCGGTTAGGCAGAAAAATGGTAGATGACAGAAAGCAAAGGGAAAAAGCAGTCAAAGAGAGTGATAGATTAAAGGAAGTTACAAGCACAGAACTTCCAGAAGGTGGGGGAACTATTTATACAAATGACCCCCCCCGGTATCCCCACGGGGTGAAACGTCAGGCAATTCTCTATCTAATGATATAAAAACCATTCTTGTATCCTTTTTTTTCGTTCCAGAGTTATGAGCATTTAGAGTTGGTAAAGTGACTGTCAGCCATTATTTTTGAGAAATCACAGTCTAAAGTGTCGCTTGTCCTAAGAAAATGCATCAACCTACTAACTGTCCTTCTCTGTCTTGCTCTCTCTCTCACACAAACTTTCAAAGCATTGCTTTCAATATTCAAAGACCATATTCAAGATGATCATTTATGGATATAAAAGATACAATGTTAGAGAGCACGAAAATGCCCATAACTCAAAATTGATTTTTGTTGTTTTTATGAGATTTTTTTAACTTTCCAAGCCTGTTGTTACAAACAGCGACTTAATATAATGTCCCTTTCGTGGTGCTGGGTCACATTTGTCTGTCTCTCTGCCTGTGTCTGTGTCTGTGTCTGTGTCTGTCTCTGTCTCTGCCTCTCTCTCTCTCTCTCTCTCTCTCTCTCTCTCTCTCTCTCTCTCTCTCTCTCTCTCTCTCTCTCTCTCTGTTATAGCTCTGTATGTATAATAGTATGCCTTGCCATGTTTGTCTTTTGTGTTAAGTATATATGTATCAAGGACAGATTGGAAGAATAGGCTTTGCCTAAAGTCTATATATCCTTGGAAAATAAAGTTTTAAGTTTTCAAGTTTTCAAGTCTTTTCTCTCTCTCTCTCTCTCTCTCTCTCTCTCTCTCTCTCTCTCTCTCTCTCTCTCCATTCTTTTATTTTCTCTTCCCTCTCAGAAAATAACCACCCCATGTCCCTTTCGCCCCTAATTAAACAATAAATAAATCAGTCCCAATCCAGTCTGCTTCCGCTGAAATTATATTTGAGCAAATTGTCGTAATTTCTCAAAGAGGAGTAAAAAGGAATGGGAAATTTATAAAAATTAAAAAAACGCAAAAGGAGAAGGGTATTTAAACGCGTAGTTAATACAACGCAAACAATAATAATTGATTTTATTTGTGTTTGGGGGGGGGGGGGTCTCTCTTTAGTTTTGTCTTGCAATCTGGTTTATCAGTCCACATCTGTGTGACAACAACACAGTGGAGGATGGAATTGTCTTATTTCACATGTCTACCTCTGCACGCGCATTCATAAAAGGAAACCATTTTTAAAATCTGTATAAATACTGCACATCTCTGTGTGTTGATTATTTATACTTTTTTATTTTTATTATTTTTATTATTTGTTTTTGGGGTGGTGGTGGTGTTTATTTCATTTCAGAAGTCGTCTTTTCCCCCCCTTTTTTTTGTAACCTCTGAACGTTCTTTCTCTTTCGTTTTTGTATCTCTACCTTCTCTCTCTCTCTCTCTCTCTCTCTCTCTCTCTCTCTCTCTCTCTCTCTCTCTCTCTCTCTCTATCTCTCTCTCTCTCTCTCTCTCTCTCTCTCTCTCTCTCTCTCTCTCTCTCTCTCTCTCTCTCTCTCTCTCTCTCTCTCTCTCTCTCTCTCTCTCTCTCTCTCTCTCTCTCACATATGGTAGAAGCATGTGTAGAAGCATGTGATATGTTTGCTTTGATATAATATGATCGGATGGTCGAGATAGACAATATTTTGCTTTTGTTTATTTCTTTTTACATAGAATAATTTAACTCGCATATGGTTGTGATATGCTTGATTGATATAATATTATCATAGGATAGTCGAGATAGACATTCATTTGTTTTCTTTTTATTTTATTTTTATCTCCTTAATTGATATTTTGTTCTATGCGCACCCCCATGTAGGCCCTAATCTAAGCTATGTAAGCCAATGACATTCAAAACAGTTCAGTGTTCAGTGTTCTCTCTCTCTCTCTCCCTCTCGCTCAGTCTGTCCATCTCTCTCTCTCTCTCTCTCTCTCTCTCTCTCTCTCTCTCTCTCTCTCTCTCTCTCTCTCTCTCTCAGTCTCTCCTCTCTCTCTCTCTCTCTCTCTCTCTCTCTCTCTCTCTCTCTCTCTCTCTCTCTCTCTCTCTCTCTCTCTCTCTCTCTCTCACTGTCTCTCCCCACCCCCCCCCCACCCCTCATAATAATTCCCTCTTCTCGCGTATGCCCTGCATGCTAAATAATGGTAGTACAAATTCCTCTGACGGGAGAAAGGAGGGGGGGGGGGGGGGGGGATTTGACAAGTGAATAATCGAATGTCCACTTCCATCCTGTTTCTGGGGCATCAAAGTCAAGAAAAGACCCCCGCAAACCACGTCATTATCTAAAGCCCTGGCTGATATTATTACAGAATAATGGATTTAGACAGTCGCGTACGCGAGTAGGGTATAAGTTGGGGCTGGGGAGGTGCGGGAAAAGGGGGTAATGACGGGGACGGGGGAGGGGAAGACAGAAAATAATCTACCCCGTACATTACCCCCCCCCCCCCCTCCCCTCCTCCTCCTCCTCCTCCTCCTCAAATGTTCGCATTTACAATTTTTACTGAGAGGCCTACATTCTGCTATTCTTGCGAAAAAAGGGATATGGTTAGAATCAGCCTAGGATTATTTTCACACAACTTAAAAGAAGACTTTTGGGATTGAGGGTCGTAAACATAAAAGTGGTGACTAAAAGTACGAGATTTCCCATCTTCGTCTGTCTGTGTTAATGTGCGGCGTTTTGATGTTTGTTTTTTGGGGGTTTTGAGTTCAATTATAAAGGACAAGATTGCAAGAGAGAAACAAAGTATCGTGAAGCTTGACATTAACAATACGTAGAATACACAGTATCTGCTTTAGGCCGTGTACACATATATGCGGAGATTCCGTGCGGAAACCGTAAATAAGTAAAACAATAAGGCCGTGTACACATATATGCGGAGATTCCGTGCGGAAACCGTAAATAAGTAAAACAATAAGGCCGTGTACACATATATGCGGACATTCCGTGCGGAAACCGTAAATAAGTAAAACATTAAGGCCGTGTACACATATATGCGGAGATTCCGTGCGGAAACCGTAAATAAGTAAAACAATAAGGCGGTGTACACACATAAGCGGATATTCCATGCGGAAACCCGTGCGCAATAATCCATAAATACGGGAAGCAAAGAAGGGAACAGATTTGCGCACGTGTCCGAATTTCCCCTATAACTATGCGTAAACTTGTATCCTTCTTTAGTCCAGTGGCGGTACCATAGTACCAATTAATGTGGCGGTACCATAGCCGATGAGGTGTATCCGAGGCGTGGTTACCGCTACACATATCTATATTGATAAAAACTCGGGACTTTACTGGTGTTGCGCTGCCTCCGGGCATTGCAGCCAGTATTGTTCCCACCATCTTTGTATTTACAAATGTCCCATATGTGGCTATGACCAAGAGGACGTAAAACACCATTTTTCATTCCTTCCTTCTTTAGTCCACTTATTTAGGGCTTTCCGTACGGAACTTACGCGTCTAATATGAACCCGGCCATAAGGAAGATGATTTGCGCACGTGTCCGCACGGAACTTACGCGTCTAATGTGTACACGGCCTTCGTGTTGACTTTGATGAGTCACGTGAGTGGACTGAAATTGTTCTTAACTTTGTTGGTTGCGTGCTAGTTTGTTGTACGTGTCTGATATACTCATAAACTAAACAGAATGGGGCTAAGGAATCGATTGTTGTCTTTGATAAGTCTAGTAACGCGTTTTGTTTGATGATAAGGGAGGAGAGAGAGAGAGAGAGAGAGAGAGAGAGAGAGAGAGAGAGAGAGAGAGAGAGAGAGAGAGAGAGAGAGAGAGAGAGAGAGACGAGAGAGAGAGAGAGAGAGAGAGAGAGAGAGAGAGAGAGAGAGAGAGAGAGAGAGAACACTGAACACTGAAAAACGTTATTTAATTTAAAAGAGAGAGAGAGAGAGATGATGATTATGATAATTATTTTTATCAACGGTGAAAGTATTGACATAGAGTAGCCATTTGTCATACTTGCCGTTATCACAAACAAACAAATAGATCATACAAAATGAAAGTGAACTAAAACTAATAAAATATGATCTTAAAACACTCCATCAATTGGGACATTAGTAAATACAAAGATGGTGGGAACGATCCCGGAGGCAATGCCCCTCCAGGAAAGTCCCGATTTTTTAACGATACAGATGTATGAACGACTGCGCCCCGTCATGAATGAATGAAAATCTGTTTAACGTCCTCCGGTCTGAAACAGACATAATATGGGACATTAATATATATAAAGATGGTGGGAACGATCCTGGAGGCAATGCCCGGAGGCAGTGCAACTCCAGGAAAGTCCCGAATTTTTAACGATACAGATGTATAACGCGATAATGCTTCCAGTCCGTCATGTAGTCATCAATTGTTCAAATGGTTGAAACTGTTGATGAGAAAACTAGACATACTGGAAGTTTTGCATAAAAATGTGATTTATTTCAGAGGACAGAGCTAACATATCTTATAAAAGTTGCAGAAAATACGATTCGAATAGCTTTTCCAGTTTTGATGTTTTATAGTCAACTGAAGTTAAATTTCTGAGATACATCAATTGCCGGAAACCAGGCGCAACAGGAATTGTTCGGAAATAATTAAGGGGAGTAATTTAATGATGTGTGTGAGTGATCTTGCCTAATTCAATCGGTCAAACAGGGGAAGTTACTCTACCATCAGGGTGATCCCCAGGTCTCGCCTCGTCGTGTTTGAGCAGACATACAGCACTTAGAACACTGTGCGTCGTTCTAAAATGGATGTCATTTATATTTTTGCGTCGTATTTTGCAAGTTTTATCAGTTTGTGGCCACTGGTCACCCCTCATCTAGATGTGCCACCCCCCCCCCCCCCCCCCCCCCCCTACCTATCTCGGTTAATTGTATTTTTCCGTTATTGCCTTTCTTACCATACATAAAGCTGTATTTTAGGAACATTTTTAGCTAATAACCTTTTTGGAATACTAACCCTAACCCTAACCCTAGCCCTAACCCTAACCCTACCCCCCACCGTATAAGACGGAAAAACACAACGAACCACAACTGTGACAAATCGCGGTGTACTGCAGTACATAGTGGGGGGTAGGGTTAGGTTTAGGGGTAGGGTTAGGGTTAGGGTTAGTATTCCAAAAAGGTAATTAGCTAAAAATGTTCCTAAAATACAGCTTTATGTATGGTAAGAAAGGCAAAAACGGAAAAATACAATTAACCGAGAAATGCATGGGGGGTGTCACATCTTTACCTTTACCACTCTAATTTTCACGAAATGCTCTCCCCTAGATTTTTCCTACTATTGATGCACATACCCGGATAGGCGTAATTAAAACATTTTGAAGGAAGCGCAATTGAGTGGTAACTGTTCTACTCCCATACCATCACCATCACCACCAACCAACGTGCAACCCTCCTTTCTTCTGATGAAAATGATGTCTTACGTCCTCTCGGTCATAGACACATATGGGACATTTGTAAATACAAAGATGGTGGGAACAATACTGGCTGCAATGCCCGGAGGCAGTGCAACACCAGTAAAGTCCCGAGTTTTTTAACAATATAGATAGGTGTAGCGGTAACCACGCCTCGGCTAAACCTCATCGGCTATGGTACCGCCACATTGTAAATCCTCCTTTCTTCTTCTTCTTCTTCTTCTTCTTCTTCTTCTTCTTCTTCTTCTTCTTCTTCTTCTTCTTCTTCTCCTCCTCCTTTTCCTCCGTCTGTTAAGTCCTTTCGAGATATTTGTCCTCCCGCGGATACCAAGACCAACAATTACTAAGCCTAGGGTCTCCCATAACTATATATATTATTCTTGATCAGCACGTCACAACCTATTCAGATCTTGAATTTTTGAACCGCCAGTGCAAACCTCCGCAAAGGAAGACTCACAAACCCGACATTTCCTTCCTTCATGTCTGAGCCGTATCTCCATGAACCAGTGGGGTAGAATGGCTTCGACGTTTGTATGGTAATGTAACATTGCGAGTTAATGAAATAAGTACTTGCAATAAATACACACACAAACAAAAGCAGAAACGTGGTCATTGTATACTAATGTACACATAAGGACAAAACGTCCCCGAGAGGACTTAACATCCGTCTGTCGTGGTATTCAAGAACAAAACGGTCCCCACAGGCTTGCCGCGAGGAGGTTTGTGGAACCCTTAAGGTAATGGAACTGATCACGACTGGACTGAAATGAAACGCCCCTCTTTTAAAAATCACCCCCGGCATTTTCGTTTTCATTTTGCATGTTTTCGTTTTCAAAGGAGAAGAAAGTTGTTGTGTGTGTTTTTTGTTGTTGTTGTAGTTTTTTGTTTTGTTGGTTTCTTTTTTTTGTGTGTGTGTGTGTGTGTGTGTGTGTGTGTGTGTGTGTGTGTGTGTGTGTGTGTGTGTGTGTGTTGTGTGTGTATGTGTGTGCATGTTGGTGGGAGAGTGTGTGTGCGCTTAAAAAACGTTCTGCATAGCACTCTTGCGAAATGAAAACGGAAGTAACAGACGAGTTCTGTGCCCGTTAGGACACTTAGTTCCGGTTAGAAAATGCTGTAAACACGGCATGGCTGCTCCGTAATTGTAATGGAGGGGTGTTTAATTGCTCAGTTATCAGTTTGGAGATTTAATCATATTAAGTCCTGGGCCTGTATTCACGTTGAGATAGCATGAGACTTAGCATGATGCTAACTTAGAAGCTCTTCCAATGTCCTATAGGATTTAATAGGACTTTTGGAAGAGCTTCTAAGTTAGCATCATGCTAAGTCTCATGCTATCTCAACGTGAATACAGGCCCTGGTTCATTTCTTAAAGTGTTTACATTCGTTGACAATAAACAGTTATGTTCTTATTTGTTTACTTGATACGACCACATTAATACCATAAGACTTGAAGACAAGAACAAAATATAGTTGTTGTTGAAGGTAGGTAACTTCCGTTTTTTAATTCTTTTTTTGAACCGGAAGTACCCCAAACCGACTTCAAAACGAGACAGTAGAGAAAGATAACCCCAAAAGACCGAATTATGAGACAGTGCTATACTACTTCTTCTTCTTCTTGTTCTTCTTGTTCCTGTTCTTCTTCTTCTTCTTCTTCTTCTTCTTCTTTTTGAAAGCCACCTCAGCCGATTAGAACGTTCATGTTTAGTCCTAATTTAATGAAACATAGGTCAGTGGTAATTCATTTTGGTATGAATATGGAATATAACGTTCTTCATATTAATATGTTTACCACAAAGATTTTCCTAAATGGAGCATAGCTTATTTGTGCGTTAGGCATATTTCATATGTCCTTATTAATGTCTTTTAAAATTCGTTTGCAAACACTTTGGTGCCTTCCGGGTTTTTTTAACCAACTTAAACGTTATTTTTCAATGTCATTCAGTATATTTCAGCCAATTGTGTAGCCTATTTTCCGCACGATCTTTTCCCACTTTTTTGTGGCCTGCGTAATGTGTCCTTTCTATGAAAGATTTGTAGGCCATGTCTATAGATTCATTCCAATATGAAATTTGTGAAATATTTTAGTCTGTTTGTCTTAGCTATTTGTAGAATTCTACAATTTATGTATCTATTTTGTATTTATTTAGTTAATTGGCTTATTTGTTTCTTATTTATTTCACAAACATGATCTGTGTGTGGTTTTTCAAGGGGGGGGGGGGGGGGGAGAGAGAGAGAGAGTATCTAGTCCATTCGATGAAAGCTTTGTATGCCTATTGTTTCATTTCAGTATGAAATTTCTGAAATATGTTTAGTCTTAGCTATTTGTGGAATTTTACAATTAAAAGTGGGGTTTTTAGTTAGTTAGCTTATTTGCTTCATTGTGCCTTACTTTTTTCACAACATCAATATGATCTATGTGTGTTTTTTCAGAAGAAAAAAAGAGTATCTATTCATGTAAATACATAAAAGATTTGGAGTGGGGGGATGGTTGGGGTGGTGGTGTTAACCCTTTCACCGCCAATGTCGCATTTTTGCACCACAATGATTTAACACCCATGTCATTAAAGCCCTTGAAACCAGGGTCTGCTATTCAAGGACACTGTGTTCCTAAATTTGGGCAGCGAGTATTGACCCTATTCTAAATGTGTTACAGAGAAATCCCACAATATTGCAGACAAAATCTTTTTTGCATCCAAGTAAGTTTAATGGAAATGTTTGGCTCAAAGATTTATGGCGGTGAAAGGGTTAAAGGGAGGTGGGTGTTGGTGTGTTGTGTTATGATTATATGCAATGCATTCTCTAATATGTATTCATTTTCATAGAGATGTATGGTGAGGATACGTGAACCAGTCTGTTAGAAATGTTTGTACGAATGGTGAGTGAAAAGCGCATTGAGTTGCTTAGCAAGAGTATGCGCTATATAAGCATTATTAATTATTAATATTTATTTTATTCATTTACTTTTTGTCCATAGTTAAAATTACAACGGGCCAGTTGTGGTGGTGGTGGTGGGGGGGGGGGGGGGGGGGGTTCAGTCTAAAGAAACTAACTGCGTCACTTGACAAAAACGTCTCAGTTGATGTCAGTGATCAATACACGGGCACCCATGGCTCCTCACAAGGCGCCCCCGTTGAGCCTACCCCCCCCCCCCCCCCCCCCCCCCCCTCCATTGTGCAGGAAGGGGAGAACCAGGTGTCGTGAGAAATACGTCCTCCTGTGAAATAAAGACCCTTGCGCATGCGCACTAGAACCGTGACCTATTTCACGTTATTGCTATGAGAAATAAGTCTTTCATTTTAAAACAAATGTAAATATGTATAACCCAGAATAGTCTTGTGCGAGCCATGGCACTTATGAAATAACTTGACCTTTATTCAAGATAAACATTACAGAATTAATTACAAGGGGAATGTTTTTTAATAAATTAAAAATTAAAAACATTTATATTTTGAGAAAATCTTTCTTTCACCTTCCCCTCCCCCCTTTCCCCCCGAATCCAACAATAATAGCAATGTCCCATATGGCTTCGCCGAGAGGACGTCAAACATAAAACTTCCGGAATAAGTCAACTGTTTTGGGGGGAGTTGTTTTTTTAATATTAAGATTTGAGTGCTTAATCAACACGGAAAGAACCAAGAAATAGAGCAGGATGGTGTCAATCTACGTCTTTACCGAGAAATCGACGTACATACCCATGCCACTTAGCTTCGCATTTTCAAAATGGCGGACACAGTCAACAAACAACCACGCAGACTTCTTCTTCTTCTTCTGCGTTGACAAAAGGTACGTATGTGTCCGGTTTTCAGTTTTCACTGGTCTCCCCGTGCGTACAGCCGACACATTCCGATTTCAGAGGAGCTCAAGGGAGAAAGATAATTTGGAAGATTTTTTTGAAAAAAGGCAGGAGAATGGGGCCAATAAGTTAGAAAGACAGTAGATGACAGTAAGCAAAGGGAAAAGGCAGAGTCGAAGAGAGTAGCAGATTAGAGGAAGTTACAAGCACATAACTTCCAGAAGGTGGGGGAACGATTTGTACGTATCCCCACGGGGAGCCCCACGCAGACAAAAATAATTAATGATAATTTTCAGGAAAATATCACACTGACGTCTAAATATTGTGTGATGAATCCTTTGTTCTTCCTGCATGCCACAAGACGCCTCTGAATGTATTTAGGGGGCGAATCCTTCCCAAACAGCAAACAATTCGAAAGAGGAAAGGGACGTATTTCACTGGAGAGGTATTTCACACAGCACCGGACTTCCAGAATGGAAGAGAAAGAAAGATGGGGCGATCGGAACGTTGAGGGACGGGTAGGTGCTGTTTCGTTCTATCCCGTTTCGTCCTTAAAGACCCACCAGATCACGTGTCAAAATCACGGGTTTCACGTGTTTTCCCTCTTATAGCTGGTAAGAAATCTTGTTTTGACCAGGTTTGACTCCCATACAAATGCCCCCAAATTAAAACGAAACCCAAACATCAGTTTAAAGAGCAGCCTCAATTTGAAGTTGGGGGCATTTGTATGTGGGTCACAGTTACCCAGAAAAAAAACCAAGGGACTTAATCGTGGTGGGTCAGTGGGTCTTTAAAAAAAAAAAGGGGGACCACGTGAAATCTCCTTTAGATTGGGTTTGCTTGTCACCGCTCTGTGCGTAATAACGTTAAAAGATGGACGGTGATGTAATAATTATAAGAAATAGCTAATACCTTATGCTAAACGTTGGTCAAAGATGGCTAACTCTAAAGCTAATTCTTCACTTCCGGCAAGTAGGGAGAGCTTGCTTTGAAAGGGAGGTTATTCTGGCCACTCCTGTGAAGGTTTAGGTCTATTTTACCTCCACTCACTCTAGGCCTATGTTTGTGCGCAAAACATTGGTTGTGTCACACTACAATGATGCCACCTAACGCTACAAAACATTGAGAAACAACACCTCCACAAACTGGAAGTAAATTGGTCAAAAGCATCTAGTTGATGTTGACGATTGAAGAATGAATACTTCTCTTGATCAACATCCTTTATTTTGGCTGCCATCTTGGCTCTTGTTCACGCGAATTTAAAAAAGCAAAAAACAGTTGTGTTGTCAAGCGGTTGTTCTGGCATGCTACCCACATAGCTTGAGAATGCTAGCAAAGTATTCGGCACAAATTGATAAGCATTTCACAGATTGCTATCGATTGAGCGTTTTGATTTCCAGCAACAAAGATTAAAGGTCTCCATGCAGATCAACGTGACAGCAAGAGCAGTGCGGTCTGGCATTGCGTTGCCTGCCCAGTGCTGTTTTAGTCATTCTTTCATGTACAAATGCTTCATAATGTTGTTACATTTGACATTATGCATGAGTCTATGTCTGTCAGTGCACATGCACATATGTGTTTGTGGGAGAGAGAGAGAGAGAGAGAGAGAGAGAGAGAGAGAGAGAGAGAGAGAGAGAGAGAGAGAGAGAGAGAGAGAGAGAGAGAGAGAGAGAGAGAGAGAGAGAGAGAGAGAGAGAGTTTGTACAATTAATTGGATGCACAATGCCACCATTTTCCTGTTGGTAACAGAGAAAGGACACAACGCCCTTTTTTTCCTTAATTAAGGTCACCTTATTAAAAAAAGACGAAATGGAAAAGGGCATAATGATAAAAGACGAGATGAGAAAGGGCAAAATGATAAAAGACGAAATGGGAAATGGGAAAGAACAAAGTGATAAAAGACGAAACGGGAAAGGGCAAAATGATAAAAGACGAAACGGGAAAGGGCAAAATGATAAAAGACGAAATGGGAAAGGGCAAAATTATAAAAAGACGAGATGGGAAAGGGCAAAATGATAAAAGACGAGACGGGAAAGGGCAAAGTGATAAAAGACGAGACGGGAAAGGGCAGAATTATAAAAGACGAGACGGGAAAGGGCAAAATTATAAAAGACGAGATAGGAAAGGGCAAATAAAAGACGAAATAGGAAAGGGCAAAATTATAAAAGACGAAATAGGAAAGGGCAAAATTATAAAAGACGAAATAGGAAAGGGCAAAATTATAAAAGACGAGATAGGAAAGGGCCAAATTATAAAAGACGAAATAGGAAAGGGCAAATAAAAGACGAAATAGGAAAGGGCAAAATTATAAAAGACGAGATAGGAAAGGGCAAAATTATAAAAGACGAAATAGGAAAGAGCAAAATTATAAAAGACGAACTAGGAAAGGGCAAAATTATAAAAGACGAGATGGGAAAGGGCAAAATTATAAAAGACGAAATAGGAAAGGGCAAAATGATAAAAGACGAGACGGGAAAGGGCAAAATTATAAAAGACGAGATAGGAAAGGGCAAAATTATAAAAGACGAGACGGGAAAGGGCAAAATTATAAAAGACGAAATAGGAAAGGGCAAAATGATAAAAGACGAGACGGGAAAGGGCAAAATGATAAAAGACGAAACGGGAAAGGGCAAAATTATAAAAGACGAAATAGGAAAGGGCA
>CM065686.1:41472872-41492872 GCA_017654935.2 Phymorhynchus buccinoides
AATCAAGCCGTCAAAACGGAGATTCCTCCTTGGCGGAGATGCCGGAGAAAGAAGCCATTTTGGATGGGGTGGGTGGAGGCCAATCCCATTGTGGTTGAAGCTTTTTCTTTGTTGTTGTGCATTAAAAAAAAGGGGGGAAAAGAAGAAGCTATTTCCTTTGTTGTGAGCGAAATTCCTTTAATTTGTTCATCGCCACTGTCGCCTCTTGGCACCACAATGATTGAACACCCATGTCACTGAAAGGCATCAAATGAGGGTCTGGTATCCAGTTACCTTATTTTCTTAATTTTGGGAGGTAAGGATAGGCGCTATGTTATGCATGTCACTGAGGAATCCCCGATATTGCAGACAAAATATTTTCTCTACGCGGGTAAGTTTAATGGTTGAATAAACTATAACATTTGAAACAATAAAAATAAAAAGGCTTGTATTAACATTTGAAACAATAAAAATAAAAAGGCTTGTATTGCGAAAATGTCGTGCAAACAATTTTGGTCTAAACTCAGACGGCCATTACAAAAGAGACGGTACACATCTTCTCTTTCAGTGAAATAATTTGACTTCCAGCACCTCCGCCAAGTAGGAATCGCCGATTCGACGGTTTGATTTCTAGGAAACCAGAGCAAAGTGAGGGTTGCTATCTCTGTCACGGTAAAGGGTGTTTTCATGGTGATCTCGACGTGTTTCTTGCAAAAACCTTAATCCGTCAGGGTCCACCTTTAAAATCAATGATAGCTTCACCCCTAACAGGGATTAAACCTTCTCAAGTGGATGTCACTCTCTTTGGAGGGTTTCTATTGAACAAACGTGCATCTGGATTAGACAACCTGAAAAGCTTTTTATGCGCTTGAATTAACCATTAAGTAAGCCTATTCTTCGCACATCTGCATGGATCTACTGTGCACACATAATATTGTGCAGTGCTTGGATTAAAACGGGACGTGCTCCCTCGTCTATGTGATTATATCAGAAGTCTGTCATCAATAGAGCTTAACTTTTGTGAGTCACCAACTCTTTTGTCATCAGGCTAGATATTAAAGACCCCCCACGTCACGTGTCACATTCCCTCTTATGCTTGGAAGATTTCTTAAGATTTCTTACCAGCTATAAGAGGGAAAACACGTGAAAACCATTATTTTGACACATGACGTGGTGGGTCTTTAATGATGAGACAGATCGATGGAAGAAAAGAACAACTAACCAAAGGAGGAAAGGGTATAAACAAAATTGAACACAGTGGCTACGGGTACGGCGTTCTTGGAACACTCAGACCATGTTCCGGGATAGTAACTCTACCTGGTTGAATTTTTCGTCACCAAAATGCATTTTCTTATTGCGTATATTTAGCGCATCTTGGTAAGGAATAGGGTTAGGGATAGGGTTAAGAACATGTCAGAGTTAATGTTATAGTAGTCTTTGAAGACATTTGCGCACAATTCATGCGTCCCGTGATTGAGCGCCGTGCCCGTAGCCTGGATAATGTGAGATACGGGCCCGTACCCCGAGCCTGTGCCTTTTTTTTAAAAGTCAATTAAAAAAAAAAACATCTCTGAAAGTCTCCTCACACACTGCGAACAGAGTTGGACGGAAATGGTCGTGAGCTCTTTACGACTGAAGTTGGACTGTGTGAGGACAACGTCGTGAAAATTCCAGTCGTGGGAATTTTCCTACGACCGTCGTAGGCAACTGGCTCCTACAGCATTTCTATACGACAGTCGTAGGGAATCAGCCAATGAGAAACGTCTCCACACTGACCCATTTCAAGCAGACAATGGAAGCAAATTTGAATCGAGAAGGTGTCGGTGATTTTCTGGGCCTATTATAGAACAACAAAGAAACGCACACAGCTGTCTATGACGTTATTTTAATTTCAATAGAACTTGCAATGGAATTTTACATTCGAAAGAGACCAAAGATGTCGGCTTTTTACGTAAACATGCTCGTTTTTCACTACGAAGAAGCCACTCTGATCCCGTGATGAAAATCAGCTAGGCCTATTTCGAAATGGTGTGTTGTTGTAGGCTTGAAAGAGAACCCCAGACACTTTAAATTGTCTGTTCTTCTGACTGTATGAACGGTCCGCATGATCAGTATGGTTATAATAGTAGGGCCTAGTCAAGTAAACTACTGATCTACCAAGGTATACATTGATTCGGTAATTGAAAATCGCAAGTTGCCGGTGCTTTTGATGTAGGCCTAGCCCTTTAGGCCTAGAGATATGAATAATATGCACACATAATCCCATCATATGATTGTTCTTTTAAATCAACTCAAAACACAAAATCAGCATTCAAGCTTCTAGATCTAAGTGGCGACTGTAATTTTTTATAACTACAGTACTAGAGCCTTGGCCAACACGAGGGTAGTGCTTGTTGCATCATAATGTTACAAGTGACATAATAATACAGAGTAGGGGTGGTGGTAGATTTAGGTGCCACCAGGTTGCAACTGGCATTTGTTTCACTTTTCCTCCCTTCTCCTCTCTCTCTCTCTCTCTCTCTCTCTCTCTCTCTCTCTCTCTCTCTCTCTCTCTCTCTCTCTCTCTCTCTCTCTCTCTCTCTCTCTCTCTCTCTCTCTCTCTCTCTCACACACACACACACACACAATTCAATTTCAATTTCAATTTAGGCCTAATAATAATCCTTTGACCCCTCTTGGGGGGCATGGAGGATCAACAGAATATAAAACATATAGGCCACAAGCAAAAAAATACGCACATTCATCAAACAAAACTATACAGAAGCAAACAACTTTCCTGATCTTATACATTTAGCTATTTTCATTTGGAATTTTGGCTTCGACCATGAATTGACAAAAGTAAAAACATGATTTCTTAGAGAGAGAGAGAGCAGAAGAGGCAACTACATGTACTGAGCTGGATAGTTGGGCTGGGGTTTTCTTCGTCGTCGTCGTCTTCTTCTTCTTCTTCTTCTTCTTCTTCTTCTTCTTCTTCTTCTTCTTCTTCTTCTTTGTATTATTATTTTTAAAAATACATTGTAGATAATTATGCAGGATTGCTCCGCGCGTAAGATTGCATTTCTACTCGATCTTGGCCATGAGATTATAAGGGCTACTGGTCCGGATGGTCCCAATAAGGCCAACTTATAGGCCTATCCAAGGAGACAGTTTTTAATTCTTAACACCATGTGGCGGTACCACAGCCGATGAGGTTTAGCCGAGGCGTGGTTACCGCTACACCTATCTATATTGTTAAAAACTCGGGACTTTACTGGTGTTGCACTGCCTCCGGGCATTGCAGCCAGTATTGTTCCCACCATCTTTGTATTTACAAATGTCCCATATGTGTCTATGACCGAGAGGACGTAAAACATCATTTTCATCATCCAAGGCGACAGCACTACAAGTCAGCGTGAACACACACACACACACACACACACACACGCACACACACTCCCCACCCCCACACCCTCCACCCCCAACTGTCTAAGGCACAGCAATTATTTGGCAATGTAGGTTTTTAAACCCTTTTGCCACACACAAATTATTTTAAGAAAAATGTGTGGTCTCATTCACAAAAGAATGAGTAAACTGTATAATGTTTCCCTTTCTTTCTTTGTTTTTATTTTATTTTTTGTTTAATGTTTGTTGTAGAAAATCTATTATCAGGCAGCCATGAAGCGGTACAAAATGTAATAGACTTTGGCCTCAATGTTTGTGCGATGGCCCAATGCAAGGGAAAGAACTGTGTCTAATGGACTGTATGTACATTATTTTTACCAGGTGGTGTCCCTTTAACAACCGTTTGAGCGCGAGTGGTGTGGGTGGGTCCTAGGTTCTTCTTCTTCTGTGGTGGTGGCCAGCTTCTTTTTATGGAAGTAAACGCACACACTTTAGGTGGTAACCAAAGAAAAAGAAGCAGAAGAGAGAGAGAAGAAAAGTGGGGGGGGGGGGGCTGCAAGGGAGGTTAGTGTCAACTGGGAGTTAGAGTAATCACCCTTCCTTGGCCTCCCCTTGATCTTCGTCGTCTGCCAGAAAAACTTCGTTATTCCACACAGTGAAAACTTTACAAGTAAATGCAGCCATTACAATAAATGTCAACGGCTAACACTGAACCTAATCATTGACTGTCATTTTGTTGTAAAATTGTTCTCATTTCTTTCCTGTTCAGTTGCTGAGAATAAGTTCAGATTGATTATGATTAGCATTCGGCTTGGCTTACTTACTAAGCATACAATTACAGACACTATGTAGCCATTGTCAAACATTGGCATTTTGTGAGTCCCCAAGTGATGTGGGATTGGGTGCTTTTTTTCTTGCTGTTTCTGTGTCTTTAGTCTGCTATGTTTTGTTGTTGTTGTTTACAAGATCCGGTGTCGGCAAAATGTTTTAGCAAGAGTAAAATATTTGTGTTTTATAATTAAAGTGTCTATGTAATGTATCATTGTCAGTTATCGATCAAAGACATACACATATTTTTTTGGGGGGGTCCTTTTTTTCCCCATTTATCGTGTTTGATTTATGCTTTTTTGTTCAAATTGTTTGAATAAGTGCATGTCTCATCATTTGTTTCCAGGGTTGTGGAATCGCAGCAAAAGAGAATGATGTCGTGTCCTGGACTCGGGACCTGCCCCAGAAGACTCCACTGTCTGCTCCAAAGCCTTGCCCACCACTACCGCAACTACCATCACCACCAACTGCACATCAAACAGCCCAAACTTTCAGTTTCACAGGCACACAGACAGCGTGTGGCTTACCATCACAGAGCATTCCATTTTCAATCCAGCACCATGATAGACAACAATACTGAATGTATCCACCACAGAATGCATCGACCAAAACACAAACGCTATCTTCGTCGTGAGCAAGGAATGTCCATCCACCAAAGCTGCCTTCCCCATCTGAGGAAGTCCTACTCTCAGCCGGTTACTGAAGAGGAGGTGACTTTCGACAACATCTTCAGCGAGGTGAATCGACGGAGGGTGGCTCTCCTTCTTGACACGGTGAAGCCGGCGAGGACGATGGAGATGATGGGGATGAAGACAGAGGGGGTGAAGGTGTCGGCGGTGCTGGTGCCGCTGTGTGTGGTGAACGGTGAACCTTCGGTGCTCTTCACGCTGAGATCGTCATCACTGAGGAGTCATCGGGGAGAAGTCAGGTATAACAAGGTGTCATCCGTGTGTCAAAAGATGTGTGTTGTTGTATGTGTACATAGATCTTCAAATTCAGTAATTTTGATGTTCAATGCATGTCAATAATACTGTGGAACCTCCCTTATAAGACTTCCCATTATAAGACTCCCTCCCACAAAAGATCTACTTTTCTAAGACATTGCCCTTCTTTATAAGTGTTAAGATTACCTCCCTTGTAAGACCCCTCCCTTATAATACCTCATTTTGGATGATTTGTGAAGGTCTTATAAGGGAGGTTCCACTGTATAAGGCACACACACAAATAGTTGTGGTTACGGTATCCCGACCTACCCTATTTTTTTCGGCAGACCCTATGATTTTTTTTTGGTCTCATCCAAAAAACAAAACAAAAAAGAGAGAGAGAGAGAGAGGCAAGTTCAATCAGGGAATGCCCATCAGGGGACATAACTCAGACTCTAACGCGTTGAACGTCCACATGTCGTTGCAAAATGGCGTCATTTGCTATTTCAATGGAGCCATGCGCTCATATTTCCAAAAAAAATATGAGGGTGATTAGCACCTTCAAAGCATCTTACACACTCGTGGATGTTTTCCGGGACATCCATCCGGATGTAGGAAAAAAACACATTATCACTTGCAGAACTAGACTTTTCAACACCACTCGGCGATCTCAAAGAGCTGGGAGTGAAGAGCCTACAGTTCCGTTGACCTTAAAAAAAATATTATTAAAAAAAAAAATGTTAGGGCCTACCCTATTGACTATTGTTATGGCCATGTTACCTTAACCACAACTTCTTTTGTTGTTGCCTAAAAGGTGTCATCCGTATGTCAGTAATTTTGATAAACATCAATATGTATGTCAATAATAGGACTTGCTTTAATTTTTGAAGCAGTAATTTTGGCATTATCTTGAATCACAATTTCACATCACCCATGCATGACTACTTATATGATGTATGTGTTGTAATCATTTTTTATGTGCTTGTTTGTTTAAATTATGTGGCTTCCGTCCGGGCAGAAGTCGACAATAATCAAATTTTGTTAGATCCGAACATTGTTATAAATGTGTACCATGCCTTGCTACTAGGATGAATTTTACTTTCCATTTCGCAATGTTTGGCATGATTCCTTGACATTCCTTATGGTGGCCGGCCATTGACATCTAAAATTAGTGTGAGGCATGTTCTAATTTCTATGTGAATACAAAATACAGTTTTACTTTTGCTACTTTTAGTTTTCTGGCTAATAACAAAATTTTAAGAAACTTGTCTTAATAAAACATACATTATATTTTCCATACTTGGAAAACTATCTATTTCGTGATAAATTGCACAGTAAATTTCAAAACAATCAAATTTAAATTAATTTTGAAATTATTCTTCTTCTTCGTTCGCTCAGTTTCCTGTCATATGAGCGTAGATGCGTCATGCTGCCGTTATGCGCCTAACTAAAAAATAGTTAGGCCCAGCATGTCCGACTTCGCTGAAAAAAATCTTTGTAAGAATTATAAAAAAATTTAAAGGGCAGGAGAATGGACCAGTCAGATAGAAAGATAGATGACAGTAAGCAAAGGGAAAAGGCAGAGTCAAAGAGAGTGATGGATTAGAGGAAGTTACAAGCACAGAACTTCCAGAAGGTGGGGGAACTATTTGTGCGAAAGCCCCCCCGGTATCCCCACATGTGGAATATTGAAATGAAACCTACTGCCTTCTAAATTTAGTAAAAACTGTTATTCTTGATTGTTTAATTTTTCGTGTGCAGTTATCCAGGGGGCAATCAGGATGACAGTGACCCTGATTATGTGCACACAGACTGAGGGAAACCTTTGAAGAGATTGGGCTGAACCCCCGCTACTTTGATGTGTGGGGAAGTCTGACTCCTACTCCCAGCAGCTGAATTTGTGTGTACAGATTAGGTGCTTAAACCCTATACAGACCTGCCTACCCATACGATTTTTCCGTATTTTGTACACGATTTTAGCCCCGTAAAAATACGGTAAAGAAAAAAACTGTTATTCTTGATTGTTCTAAGATCGGTCAAAATCGTGTTCAGTTTTCGCATGGCGGTTTAATGTTCAGGATGACAGTTTTGTCTCCTTCAAATTACGGTGCACACGGAATTTGAGGGAGTACCTAAAAAAGAAATTGGGGGTAGGCAGGATTACACTGATTACCCCCGCTACTTTGATGTGTGGGGATTGTCACACACACTCCACACACCCAGCAGCATGGGTATGTACCAGGGCTCCCAGTGTACAGATTTGGGTGTCTATAGAACTAAAATTCTAAAGACTCTAAACGAATGTGCCTACCCATGCACTAGAAAATTTTTTTAGCAATTGGAGTGTACTAATTATTATTTTGTGACTTTTCAGCATGACTGTAGACTATCAATATATCTGTTCTTACTAAGCTGACACAGTGCCAGTAAAAAATATTTGAACTTAAGGTCGATTCTGAACGTGATGCAGGGTCTACTAAACAAGCTGTACAATCTTCTCTCTTTTCTTCTGTACAATTTCGCATGTTGGTTTGTTGTTCTGTAATGTGTCCATTTCCTTGGGTCTCCTGTCTTAAATCTGGTATTAAAATTGACTTAAAATGAAAAAAAGAAAAAAAAGAATTTGCATATTTGCTGTGGATTACCTAAAAGTGCACAATTGGGGGTCGTTGCCCCATCCTGACCACCCTGCCCCTATGCCCCGCCGGGGTCTAAACGGCCCCTGGACCCCTGCCCCATTTGCGTTTTATGAAAATTGTCAGGTTTTATCCTTGCAAATCATGAGTACGCATCCGTACGCAAAATGCACACACACCACTCACACAACACGCAGCTGAGTACTATATGGTGAATCAGACTTTTACTGTACTGCTGTCCCTACTGTTATAGTGGTTCTGCTACACCTCACATTCCATTTCACCTACAGAAAACACACACTCTCATCATTTTTAAGCAATTGGCTAACATTTGCCATTGCATAATACCTTTAAAACTTGCCCAGTGAATTACACAAAGTATAGCTATAATGTTAAAAGTGTCTTTTATTTGGGGTGTTGTTACATGGTGTGTGTGTGTGTGTTTGAGGAGAGCCGTGATCGCCGAAATATGCGTTGTTGCTGGTTGGTGTCATTCTTGAATGCTGTTTTTGTTGCTATTTGTTGATGTCTTGATTTAAATTGCTTTGGGCTCATCTTAGCGCTTAGATGTACTATTATTATCATTTTGTTCTTTGACGCAAAATAAAAAATAAAAAGAACAGGACCGGAATAACCTTCTTTTTTTAATTTTGCTTGATAAGTACATGTATAAGTTATTTTGTTTTTAAAAAAAAAAAGTAAGAAGGAAAATTATGCCTGTTTGATTTGTCACTGCGTGTGTTTGTGAGTGAGTGCGTGTGCTAGTGCATGTTGACATATGTTCATGGTTGTTTTATTATTTAAACCCCTTCAGTGCCGCCTACTACTTGCGCATGCGTGCCGGCTTGCCGCGCGATTTTTGAACACGGCAATATCGCACTTAGCGGCGACGTATATATATACGTCGGTGGCAAGTACTGTCGCTAGAGGACGTATATATACGTCACGGGCAGCACAGGGTAACCTTGACTGCAGAGAAACGCATATATACTGCTTCCAACTCATGCCATGAAAAAGACCTTTTGATAGAGCCAATCTGGCAAAATGGACTGGGGATATTGTTTTTTGAAAAATGTTACAGCAAAAGCCATAATAAAAACGGGGAAAATCTTCATCTGATGTAATCAGTGTGTACCGGTCAGCGAAAACCCGATTGTGGCAGTCAAGGGGTTTCATTGTTTGTGTCACTCATATAAAATGTACTGTTAAGAAAGCTGTTTTCTGTTGTTTGTTTTTTTCCCCCTAGAGGTCATCCATAGCTTATCCGGTGTTGGCCCGCTACACTAAAGACCTGGACCTGAGCTCACTGGACATCAACAGAGATGAGGTATTTTATATATATTGGTATTTTCACCTTGGCTGAATGTGTCAGACCGATTGACATAAGCTAGAACACCAAGGCTTAAGAAATGCTGTTTTCTGCATTGTTATGCGGGGATTTTTTTTCCCAAGCTCCTAGCAAACACATCCATAGCAAATCGGAGTGTTGGCCCGTGGTGGGGTAATCAAAAACAGTCACACACACACACATGGATGCTACTCTTTCATTTTTTACACAGATTTCAGTATTTTTATATTGACCAGGTGAACTTCAGGTTTTTTTTAATTCATCAGGCCGAAAATTGACCACAAGCGATTTGGGGCGTTAGAACACTATCTTGGAAGGCAATGTAACATTTTACAAGGCTTATGTTGACTCAAATGTCTCTGTCTATCATTTTATGCTGGTTATCTCTCTCTTTAACTTGCCCCCCTGAATCGTCCGACGGGGCTCTGCCCCTGTACCCTGCCGGAGCCATGGGTCCCTGGACCCCTGCTTTCAGTTTTTTTCATTTGGGGGAGTTGCACCCGTGCACACACGTAATGATGTTCTCACTCCTAGCTGGTGCATCTGTATCATAGTGTTCGATTGCTTCGGCTGTTGGGATGATCCCTGGAGTCTTTAAACCAAGGAATGACGACAACAACAACAACAAACATATTGGTAATTGTATTATTTTTCTATTCACAGAGAATTGTCTCTGAATTCGGGCTGCTCCCATATGGAGAGGGCGTCACTGCTAGTGCAGTGTCACACATTTCTTTTTTAAGGGGGAGGGGTGATTGATGAGGTGGGAGGGGGAAACATAGCTACCAATTTGATTCATACCAAGTAGCGGGATTTCTTCCTGCTCTTACTGACTTTTAACTGCCGAGGATTTTTTGCGTGCTTAAAGAGCATGGGTTAGACTTGCTTTAAATCCCTGCATGAAGGACTGGACATTCAGTTCAATTTTCTAGCTGAACTGGTAAGCAAGAGCGAGGCCGGTATTCCAACCATAGTTTGTATGTATTCCAACCGTAGTTTGTATTATTATTATTATCATTACTATCAGTGATCTGACCGATGCACTCTCTGACTTGCTCAGATGTTGGTTTGGTAACATGGTTGTATTAAAAAATTAAAAAAAGGCAAAAAGATATGCCAAAATATGTTTTCACTGCTGACTTGACTGTTTTCTTGTTTGTTGCATGGGTGGTACTCTTTCAGTTTTACGCTGATTTCAGTATTTTTAATTTTAACAGAAACTGAACTTCAGAATTTTTTTTAATTCATAAACACTTTTTTTTTTAAATTGACCACAAGCGATTTGGGGCGATTTTGAACTTGGTTGTTCTATCTTGGAAGTTTACAAAGGCAATGTAATAATTTTACAAGGCTTATCAGACTCAAACTGTCTGTCAACGATGACATGGACCTTGGATCCCTGCCTTTCAATTTTTTTCATTTGATGGAGTTTCAGAGCAATACAGCTTTTGCCAAAACAAATTTTTTTTTATTATTACAAAAAGCTGTTTCGTCAAATCCATTATCTTGTCTTTCAACGTCCATTTCAAAACAACAACAAAATCGGTGCAGTGTGTAAAATCTTGCGCTTGGCTGAATTGAGAAATGATGCCATAGAAATGTTTCTTCTTCTTCTTCTTGCTTTTACTGTATTAGGATCCCTGTTGGTGGGAATTCTAGGGTTATTGTACAATTTTTATTTTTATTTTTGTTTATTCTTTATTTCTCTGTTCATGCACGTGTGTGTGTGTGTTCGTGCGTATGTAGGCATAAGTGTGTATGTATGTGTGTGTTTGTGTCTTTGTGTATGTATGTACGCACGTACGTACGTATGTATGTATGTATGTATGTGTGCATGCGCATGTAAATGATATGCTGTGTTCGTCAGTGTGTGTGCTTGTGTGCGTGCGAGCATGGGTATTGATGTGATTTGGTTAAATGTATTTTTTGGTAAAGCGCCATGAGCAGATAGCCTGGAATGTGCGCTGTATAAGCTTTCTTTATTATGATTATTATTATTATTTTTATTGTTCTTCTTGTACTTGGGTTACTGTTTGTTTTCTTCTTCTCATTGTAAAGATATGTTGTTATGTGTGTGTGTGTGTGTGTGTGTGTGTGTGACATAGGTGGAAGAAGTGTTCACCTGCAGCATCCGGGAGCTGTGCGGGGAAGGGGAAAGGGACAAGGACGGAGGTGGCAAGGTAAAGGTGGGAAGCACGCAGTTCCGCTCAGGGCCTGGCTACACCCTGCCTGTCTACAGGGGCACGCCGCACAGGATCTGGGGGCTGTCAGCCATCTTTCTCCACCAGGTGTTGACTCTGTTGGCTCCACGCCTCTACACCTTCAAACTCAGGCACATAGCGTGACCACGACTTGTTTGGTGTAGCATTTTGGCAGGTGTAGACGTTTAACCTAATGCAAAGGGGCATTTGATTGTTTTATTCAAACTCAGGCATATAGCGTGACCACGACTTGTTTGGTGTAGCATTTTGGTGGGTGTAGACGTTTAACCTAATGCAAAGGGGCATTTGACTGTTTTATTCAAACTCGGGCATATAGCGTGACCACGACTGTAGGATGTAGACGTTTGACCTTCTAATGCAAAGGGCATTTGACTCTTTTATGCATATCACTCTCTCTAAGGTGCTTTCATATGGGTTCTATGGCAGATTGGATGTTCATAGGTTGCCTCTTCCAGCGTTGAAATGTTGTTGGAAGTGGCGATGATAAATGCGTGAGCATAGAAAGATCATCGCCATGTCCTCCTAATGAAAGAGGCAGCTTAGCAACAGTCTCAAGTTCATAATATGTGTGTGGGTTCCAGCCATTGCCCATCATCTTACACTGGGTGTTGACTGATACTGTGATAGCTCTGTGAAGCACTGCACCTTCAAGCTCAGGCATATTGCATGGCAATAGATTGCCACCATATTAATTATTTAGCTTGCACATAATGAGATGTATCCGCCATCAACTGTCACTAGTGATGACTGTGATTGCTTCATGACTCCACGCTTACAAATTCGGGCACAAACTCAGGGTTCATAGCATGACCCAACTGCCGTTTTATTGCTTTAGATATAGAGGATGCTGTTTTCCCACCAAAGCAGCTCATTCTTCTATGCAAGGGAAACAATTCTTGAAGAGTAGGTCCTTAGAGATAGGGAGAGTTAGTTCTCCTGAATATTGCAGCTGTGTCATGTGTATGCTATACACACACAGAAAAGCTTTTATTTGCATTATTCCTAAGAAGGCTTCCCATGCAAGGGAAACAATTACTGTACGAGTTGGTCCATAGAGATGGGATGAGTTGCCTTCCCTGAATAATGCGGCTGCAAACTTCTTTGTGATTTTTAAAAAATCCTTATGGTTCAAATAACTGTACAGACTTGATTCCAAGAGTGTAACACTGGCTGGGAGTCAGACAATGACAAAACATAATATTAAATTATATCTTGCCATTTATTTCCTTTCTATGCTACACAGTTGTCTACTTTTCCTATGTTCATAATATATTTTGTAGAAAATATTGGTGGTGCCTTAAAAAAATTAAAAAATTAAAATTTCAAAGCTTATGCATCGAACGATCCATAATGCAGCTCGTTGTTTATCAAGAAGATTATTGCTTTACTCTTGTGCCAGGTGAAGGTTGATTGTTGTCTGTTTTTAACTAATGGTATTGTTTATGAATTGTAATAAACTGTGATAACTGCTGGAATTTATTATAATGGCAATGACCACACACATACAAAATAAACTATGCAAAGCAAAGAGAATTGCAGAATTTGTCAAGTTCTGAATCATTATTGTGAGTTTATAATTTTGGATCTGTCTGTGTGTGTGCATGAAGTGTGTGTGTCGATGTTGTGAGAAGATATTTGGATGTTTTATTTGATGATAATTATTTTAAAGTATATGTGACCTAGCACCACGAAAGGGACATTAAGTGTCAAAATGACCATTCTGAGAAAATGGCACAGTTGAAAACTTCAGGCAATTCCCTTTCTAATGACATAAAAACCATTCTTGTATCCTTTTTGTTGCAGAGTTATGAGCATTTAAAGTTGGTAAGGTGACTGTCGACAATTTTAAGAAATCAGTCTAAAGTCTATCCTGTCCTAAGAAAATACATCAACCTACTAAATTTTAAAGCACTTTTTGTAATATTTACAGACCATATTAAAGGTTATCCTTTATGAAAGATAAGATGTTAGAGAGCACAAAAATACCCATAATTCAAAATTGATAAAAATGATTTTTGATTTTGCAAAAAGCCTGTTGTGAGAAACTAGCCCAGCGACTTAATGTCCCTTTCGTGGTGCTGGGTCACATTATTTTTTTCCTCCTCTACAACGGGAGTCTCTGGTCTCTTTCTTTTTTTTTGTTGTTGTTGTTGACCTGTCCATGCAATATTTTGTGAAAGCTTGATCCTCTTCCAAGTTTTTTAGTGATGAAATATGACCTGAAGCCTATGTGTCCCACCAGGTAACTATTACCTTTGTTGTGACAAGAAGAATTTAAGCAATTTCACTCGAAGCAAAAATGTTGGGCAAAGTCGAACTTTACTTTTATACAACTCCTTCACGTTTTCATCCGTCAATCTCAACGTCTGCTTCTTTCAGTTTTATTGAAATAATCCTAGGCTGGTCGTTTTCATCCGTCAATCTCAACGTCTGCTTCTTTCAGTTTTATTGAAATAATCCTAGGCTGGTCGTTTTCATCCGTCAATCTCAACGTCTGCTTCTTTCAGTTTTATTGAAATAATCCTAGGCTGATCGTACCCCTATCCCTTTCCTAAGAAAATGGCAGAATATTGCTTCATAGTAAAAATAATAATTAATGCGAATATTATTCAGGAGGGGAGGGGGGTGCATAATGTACAATATAGCCAAATTTTGGCTTACTTCGAAGCTTTCAGGGGTGTCTTGCTCCGTTTGTCAGCGATGTCTGCTGTGTGGCTACTGGCGGATCAGTACATGCAACTGGGAGTACGCATATTACGTTATTGACGAAGTCCTTTGATATTGATTATGTCCATTTCTTTTGTTGTCCATATCTTTCATATTTTTGCAGTCACACTCACAGTCCCGAAATGCAGTAAGTCGATTTATTAGTTTAATGTGGTATATAGGATGCAAGTTTTCTGATGACCTTGAAAACCTTAACCTTCACGCTGTTTTTTTTGGCTCACTCGTGTTAACCACGTGAATCTCTGTTCTCATTGTTCGGTTGTGTGTATGTGTGTGTGTGTTGCGTCCGTGGTACAAACTTTAACGCTGATTTTTTCTCGGGAATTACAAGCTGCACATTGTTCAAACTTTGCTTACGCATAGATGTTTAAATGCAAGCTTTCAAGAAAGATGATTTTCATATTAATATTAACCAATGACCTTGACCTTTAACGTGTAATTTTTGTCTTGGCCATATCTTTCACAGTTTTGCAGTTATAGTCCCTAAATTAGTCTAATGTGATATAGTGTCTAGGGTGAGTTTTACTCTCTTGACCATAACTTTCACCTTGAATATCATCAATTATTTGTATGGGCCATATCTTTTATATCCTGGCAGATACAGTCCCCAAATTTGGCAAGCAGGTAGACTAGCTTAAGAGCACATGAAATACGAAGTGATGCGGACCTCGGTGACCATGATCACCTTGACCTTTCACCTTGATTTTTGTCTATCACAATATCACATGAACCTGTACACGGATCCACTTAAAATGTTGTAGGGTGATATATCACATTAAGCTGACGAGTCCAGCAAAATGTTGGTACGGAATTTATTTGAAAAGTAAACGAATTGGCATTTAGATCTTTGACATTTAGATCTATCTCCAAAAAATTGACCACAAGCAATTTGGGGCATTTTGAACTTGGTTGTTCTATGTTGGAATTTCACAAAGGCAATGTAATAATTTTACAAGGCTTATCGCACTCAAATTGTCTCTATCATTTTGACTGTCTGTCTCGTTATCTCTCTCTCTTAAGTTGCCCCCTTGAATCGTCCCTTGAATCGTCCGACGGGACTCTGCTCCTGTACCCTGCCGGGGCCATGGGTCCCTGGACCCCTGCCCTTCAGGTTTTTTTTCATTTTGGGGAGTTGCACCCATGTACCTGTCATTACACGGTTTGCTGTGGAATTATGCTATTGTCACATTATCCTGGTCTGTTTTATTTTGGAGAATTATTTTTCAGGCCCCCAGAATATCATTGCAATGTTATGATGGTAGGCTTGGTAAGAAATATTGCGGAAAACCAACCAGGGATTATTATCCATTGCACAGATGTGTGGAAAGTGCGAGAGAACCCAAAGCCTCCGTTTTTGTTGTCTCCTCCGAAAGACCCTAGCCTTCAGACCATAAAGGGCCTAGCCACACTGCATACGATTTGACCCCAATACGATACGATTGTGACGATGTCTGCGAGTCATGATTCACGCGAAATATTTCTTCTAAAAAATAACTGCTTTTTTTGTGTTCACAGTTCTGATATTACTTACAAACATTTGTTACAACTTTCTAACTAACTCAAAAGCTAGGAATAATGATTTGAAATTACTAACCCAATACAGCAGAACTAACATTAGAAAGAATTTCTTTAGTAACCAGTCACTAAATACTGGAATTCTCTTCCAGCACGTATCAAATTGGCACCTAACATTAATCAGTTTAAAAACCTCATCCATAAAGACCCCAAGATTCAACAATTGAAATGTGTATATGATTAACACATCTAAAGGCGTCCTAGTCATGCCGATCATAAAAAAGAATACAAATAGGGATGGAAATTCAGCTTAACGTCGCGTATCGGCTTTCACCATGTACGACAGGCTGAACATACCAACCAGTGTATAAACAAAAATTTATGTTCCTGAATCACTGTCTTAGTCAAAAGGCCGAGAAGCGATCATAATTAATATTGAACATAACTGAAGAATACAAATAATCAGACAGGACACATTAAGAGGCCGCGAGGCCTAGTTGTCCTCATTATCTGACCAGACGATGCTCATGTAGACCCAAATACAAGAATCAAATAATATGTCCGATACCAAAATAAGATATTTTATCAGATTCGTGTACGGGAGACTATACAAATATAGTGAACATAACTAGTAGGATTTCACGAGATTCATTTACACAGTAGAATTTTATGTCAATCATGCTTCACAAATGTCAAAATCGGATCGCATTGAATCGAATCGTATGCAGTGTGGCTGGCCCTTAAAGACCCCCCCACGTCGCGTGTCACATTCCCTCTCATGCTTGGAAGATTTCTTAAGATTCCCTTCCCGCTATAAGAGGGAAAACGGGTGAAAGTCATGATTTTATTATTCTGATCGCTTCTCGGCCTTTTGGCTAAGACAGTGATTCAGGAACGTAAAATTTTTGTTTATACCCTGGTTGGTTTGTTCAGCCCGTCGTACATGGCGAAAGCCGATACGCGACGTTAAACTGAACTTCCATCCAAGTCATGATTTCGACACGTGACGTGGTGGGTCTTTGAGGTCTGGTGGAGGGCGAGCAGAAACACTGCAGCTGCCTAGAAACGAACCCAGGATCCGTTGCTTACGGGGCGAATGCGTTGCTTCTGAGCCAATTGTGCATAATCGTATTGTGAGAAGAAGAGGAAGGAAGGATTTGACACAAAGACTATAAGTACTGGTGGTTCAGGAATACCGTCCGTTAGGTGTAGAGTGGCACAGTGGTAGCGCGTTCGCTTCGTGTCAAGTAAACCCGAGTTCGAACCTGGGTACAGGGGATTTCCCTAGGCCTTACGGTCTGAACGTGGAGTCTTTCGGATGAGACGATAAACCGAGGTCCTGTGTGCCCATGCACTTAGCATACGTTAAACCCTGTGGCAACGAAAAACTTGTCATTTGGTCAAAATTTACACACCCACCCCTTTCCTTCCTCATCAGTCACACAAAAATCGCATGCAAATTTTTTTTAAACAATTGGGCGGCGCGCTTCTGGCTGCGACGCGCTCTCCAGGTGGGAGCAACCCGAATTTCACAGAGACCCCTCTGTGACTATAAATTACCTAATATCTAATACCTAATACCATAAGGGTCTCTGACCGATTGGACGCTAATCTCATCACAAAAGAAAGAAAAGGGCGCGTGTAAAATCATCCGCTATGTTATGGTATACTTCTTCTTCTTTGATCGCTCAGACAGTTTCCTGTCAATTATGAGTGCAGATGCGTCATGCTGCCGTTATGGGCCTAACTAAGAAATAATTAGGCCCAGCAAGTCCGACTTCAGCTGGAGGAAATCTTTTTGAAAGTGTTTCGTGAAAAAAGGCAGGAGAATTAATGGACCGGTAAGGCAGAAATATAGTAGATGACAGTAAGCAAAGGGAAAAGGCAGAGTCAAAGAGACTGACAGATTAGAGGAAGTTACAAGCACAGAACTTACAGAAGGTGGGGGAACTATTTATACAAAAGACTCCCCGGTATCTCCACGGGGGTGGGGGGGGGGGGGGGGGGGGGGGGGGGGGGGGGGGGGGGGGGGTTATGTTATGGTATACAAACAAGATAACTTGCTGCCAGTGAGTTTCTCCTAGAGTGACCCTACCACATGTGGCCAGGCTGCGTGGGCATTGTGGGACCCTCGGAGGACCTTAGCTTGCATCGCATGCTGGTGCTGAGACTGCAGTTATTATTGTGGGGGAGGGAGGAAGAGGAGGCAAGGGGGAAGGTGTGGAGTGAGAATAAGGGAGAGGATAGACTTTGTAAGCGTGTTGTACGTGTCTGTCGTTTCAGACTATAACTGCCAGACAACAGACGGAGCAGCTGCTATTCTGGTGGTCTGGGCTGAAATTTGCTTATACAGCAAAACTCGGTTATAAGAAAATCGAAGGGAGATTTTTTTATAATTATTATATCCGAGCTTTCTTATATCTGTAGTGGAGGGGATAAATCGGGTTTAACGTCCTCTCAGCCTAGAGCAGCACATATTATGTGGGACAAAGTTTATTAGTGGAGATAACTCGCCCAGTGTGTATCCCCACTTTTCACAGCCTCTGGGCTTTGAGGACACCTGGCGGTGAGGAATCGGTAAAAGATAAGAAAAGACTTCGATTAACTTCACCTAAGCATGGATGCTATGTTTAAATGTAGTGTCCATGACCTAAGTGATTCATTCTGCAGAAGTGCATTGCCTCGTCTCCTCGGGTGGGTTGTCTCTGAGGACGTTGACACTGATTGCTCTGTCCCTATGGATTGCTGAAGTCAGAGATGGGACTATTGATGGCTGGACCTGTTGGTGGGTTTGTCTCTGAGGACGTTGACACTGATTGCTCTGTCCCTATGGATTGCTGAAGTCAGAGATGGGACTATTAATGGCTGGACCTGCTGGGATGATGTTTCGCGTTGGATTTTAGAATAAGCTTCGTGAGAACAGTATCACTGGATTGCAGATATAATGTAGATGGGACCGAAGAATACCCCCCCCCCCCTCTCTCTCTCTCTCTCTCTCTCTCTCTCTCTCTCTCTCTCTCTCTCTCTCTCTCTCCCCCCCCTCTCTCTCTCTCTCTCCTCCCTCCCCCCTCTCTCTCTCTCTCTCTCACTCTCTCCCCCCTCTCTCTCTCGTGAAAGAAACGAGACAATCTGCAACTGTCACTTAATTGAGGAGACATGCTCTTTTATTTTGAGAATGGTGCAATGATTGAAGGAGTCCAGACAGTTTCATGTTAAGTCATGTACATAAATGTATTAGAGAAGTACACATTATTGCATTTTGGTAGTTCGTAGCAAGAGGCCGTTTTAAGCCAAAATTGTGTTGTTTTTTCTCTTGCTGTTGAAGCAACATATATTTTGTTCAAAGTGTTTAAAATAAATACCCGGCCACTGTTCTTTCATAAATGAAAAAAAAGGGATAATTTACTTATGATTTATTGAAGCCAGTGGTACAGTAACAGTGTTTCTCGAAAGTGAAACAAACAGCAGCTATACGCCATAGATTTTCAACGTTTTGTTTTGTTTTTGGCCTCATGTTAGGAGCTAATTACTGTCTGGTCGTTATTTTATCCGTGTTTATTTTTGTCTCTAAATCTAATAACATTTAAAAGCGGATCATTTGCCTTGAACGCCGTAAGCCAACCACAACTTCCTTTTTTGCAGAAAATTGTTTGGAATGTTCATTTTTAAACATGATATCTCCATCATTGTTTTCAAGAATCTAGGTGTATATACAATCAAAAATGAAAGTTTGAAAAGAACAACTTGTATGTTGCCTTCGTGCTTTTGGATGCAGACTCTAAAGGCGACAATTTAAAAAGGTCATTGATTGTTTCATTACTGTGACAATTTCTTATATTTTGAGCTAGATTTTATACCTCGACTACGCTTCTTGCCTCAAACTACACTTCTGATTCCTTGTCAACTTAAAACAAATATTAAAAAAAGCATCAATATTCAAAAGGCATTTTTATTTTAATCTTTTATTTTTTGGGCTATGATCGATCATCACCGGAATTTGTTTTCATTCAGTATAATCATCAGTTTAGTTCTTAGCGTTGTTCCTTAACTGATAATATTATCAGCATAAATGACTCTGTTGCCATGGAGAAAGAGTGAAAAATGTCGACCAAAATAATCAAAGTGTTGATTGTGCGTCAAGAAGAACACCATTAGCAATTGACAAACAATGATCAAACAACTCTTAAATTTTAATACTTTACTAAGATAGTGTTTAGTAGAAGTAACATACTATTACTCGAAGAAGAAGAATCTTAACCAACCATAGTAATTATTATAATGCTAAGATCACAGTGCGAGGAAAATGGTGTGTGGTCAGAAGAACGAACGTGACTTCACAACCAGCTGGGTGATGGATTGGGGTGGTGGGCCTATTGGTATTGTTCGTTCTGTCGTTCCTCGTCCAGTCCTGTTCCATCTTGTAACGTGGGTGGTGGAAAAC
>CM065686.1:41495372-41507872 GCA_017654935.2 Phymorhynchus buccinoides
ATCTCTCTCTCATTCTCTATCTCTCATTCTCTCTCTCACTCTCTCTGTCTCTCACTCTTTATCTTTGTGAACGTTGCAAATGTATGTATTTGTAGTAACCTCATCCCCCACCCCCATCCAACCCCAACGTATCTTCCTATGTCTCTGTGCTTTGTCATCATCATATAGTAATAAGCCAACTGTCCGTCCGTGTGTGTGTGTGTGTGTGTGTGTGAAACACAAAACGGGCCTTATAACTCCGCCGTTTTTCGACCGAATCGCTTCAAATTTGCTGTGAGCCCTAACGGGGCGATGGCAACGGCAACCGAGGCGGCCGTGTCATTTGCGCGGTTTCGCAAATGCGCGAAACGCGCATCCGCCGGCCTCTCGGCGCCCGTATCTCCGGCGTTTCTGGGCCGATTGCCTTCGAATTTGGCAGGAAGATGACCGGGGCCGGGGACTATCCGTGTGCCAAACCGGAAGCGAATCGGTTCAGAAATGCGCGCGCTAGACGCCGCTTCACCTTTTCACGAATAACTCCGTCGTTTCTTAACCGAATCGCCTCAAATTTGCTGTCAGGCTTGCTATGACATGGGCAAAGCATGGCAGGAAATTTGAACAGCATCCGTTCATAAATGTGTGCGATATGCACCAATTTGGGATAGGGGGGGGGGGGGGGGGGCAGTGGAGATTACAAGGGGATGACACTACACATATCTGTATTATTAAAAAATCGGGACTTTACTGGTTTAGCACTGCCTCCGGGCATTGCCTCCAGTATTGTTCAATACTGCCATGGGGTTAAAACTGCCACGGGAATTAACTGCCACGGGGCGATTGCTAGTCACCATATATTTTTTTGTTATCTTTACCCCCCCACCTTTTCCCCACTTGATACGGGCAGAAAGGCCTAATCGATCAAAGTTTTTGGATTGGATTGGATCTGTCTCTCACTCTATCTCTCACACACACAATCTCTCACACACACAATCTCTCTATGTCTCTCATTCTCTCTCGCAATAGTTTAGTAAATGTTTGTAGAGTAGCAAGGACAAGATTGAAAAAAGGTTCATTTTGCCTAATATTTTATCCTTGGAAAATACAGTTTCATTTCGTTTCATTTCATTTCTCTTTCTCTCTCTCTACGTCTCTCTCTCACTCACTCACTCTCTCTCTCTCTCTCTCTCTCTCTCTCTCTCTCTCTCTCTCTCTCTCTCTCTCTCTCTCTCTCTCTCTCTCTCTCTCTCTCTCTCTCTCTCTCTCTCTCTCTCTCTCTCTCTCTCTCTCTCTCTCTCTCTCTCTCTCTCCTCTCTCTCTCTCTCCTTCTCTCTCTCTCTCTCTCTCTCTCTCTCTCTCTCTCTCTCTAGCAGATAAAAACCATTGCCCCCTTTCCAGGTGCTAGCCTTGGGACTGGCGGTACCCTAATTCCGAAAACCAGGAACTGAAGACTTTTGTCCGCCGGCTTGCTGTTCTGCTGTTCTGCCGCTGTTCTCATTTCCAGACGTTGGAGGAAGAATCGGCCCGCATAAACAACCGTCTGGAGTCCTTCCATGCTTCGTTCGCAAAAAAAACACTTTCGGCATCCCCCATCCAAACATCTTTGCTTTGATTACGGCATTGGGGAAAAAGAAGCAGAAAGAGACGAGAGATCGCTGTTCACCGCCTCAACCTCGGCCATCCATTTCCACCGAAGAAACGAGGCCACAAGAGAAAAAGAAATGAGACTGACAAGAATAGAAACGCAGCTACAAAATGGCCAGAGAGGCATCCTGAACTATACATGGATGCCGTGGGAATTAGTGTCAAACTGCATTAGACTCTTTACAATGACATGCCGAAGACTAACTTTCATAAGTCATAAATAATATTCTGCTTGTGTCTGGACAATTGTGTCCTTTTAATAATTTTTTGTAATTATTATTTTATTGTCCTTTGCCGATCTACGATTGCAAAGGAGTATGTTTTCGTTCGTGTATGTTTCTTTTTGTTGTTGTTTGTTTGGTTGGGTTTTTTTTCTTCTGTCTGTCCCAAGGATATCTCCCGAACCGCTTGACCGAATCGCTTCAAATTGTGTGTGGTGGTGTGTCACCATGAGAGGAAGGCATCTGCGCATCAGTTATCGCCGTCGTGACCTTGACCTTGTTTTGTAATAAATTCATCGAAATGACTTTACTGTTTATTATTATTTCTTACACTAAACGTAATGTAGTCCGAGCGGTACAGATACAATGTTAGTCCACACGGGATTAGTCCCAGTGGTATGTGGTATGTCCGCCATGACTGTCAGCGGTGTGATCAAAAGAGTAGTCCGGGCGGGATTAGTCCCAACGGACCCTCCCCAGTATTGAAGCCAGTTTTCTATCGTAATGAGGCACTTGATTTAATTATAGGCATACATAATCTCGCTCCAACCTCCTCCCCCTCTATAATACTTACTTTCTCTCTCTCTCTCTCTCTCTCTCTCTCTCTCTCTCTCTCTCTCTCTCTCTCTCTCTCTCTCTCTCTCTCTCTCTCTCTCTCTCTCTCATACACATACACACAGAAAGAGATAGAGATAGAGACATAAGCTTACACACACACGCATGCACACGCAAAGAGAGAGAGGGGGAGAGAGAGAGGGAGAGAGAGAGAGAGAGTTTCTGTATCTGGATGTGATAAATTTCAACATGTGGATTAGTTGCACATATATATAGAAAGAAAACATCAAACATCGTTTCAGGGGTAACGTTTTCAGCATTTTCTCTAAATTAAGAACTTTTGAGGGAGAAAAAAAACCCATTCATATACGTTCATGGTGGGTGTTTCTTTAGTTTAGATACTTAGGGATTTAAAAATAAACCAACAGAGCGATGGCTTGGAGTCAACACGGACTAACTCTAAAAGGCTTGTTTCGAGGAAAACGCTGTTACAGTTTTGAAAAATTCCTGTAAAAAAAATCTAAGCTTCCAAATTACATGAATTTTGGAGTGGTGGTGTATTGGGGTCTCAAAGATATCATTGCAAATTCGGGAGTTATTTAGAATGCAAACAATGGAGTATTTGACATTTTTGTTAGATAGTCCGTTTTGATACCAAATTGGTGGCCTCGACATTTTGGGTCAAACTGGACCAACTAAAACTTGGGCCCTTTTGACTCAATTTGTTTTGGTATTGCAAGGTCTATAATTTGGGGTAAAAACGGGATAACTTTCAGATAAATGGGTTTGATTCAAAACATTTTGTTTGAGTATATAGATATAAAATACGGTCAAAAGAGAACATGACTGTGACCACTAATATTTCCCTTACTATTTTCAATCTGTTTCACACACATAGGGAGTCAGTAAGAAGCAAGGCACATGTCTCAACTAAAATAAACCAACAGACTCTGAGGTGAAACTTAGTTTTTGTAAAAGTAAATAGTGGGGATCAAGACACAATAAGAGAGTAGAAAATAAACTAAGCCGAGCTTCAGATTGTTTTCAAACATATGACCCATGATTACAAACAACAAAATGATGACGGGTCGATTTCCAAAATAATGGGCCAGTAATGAGTCACTGTAGTGCCAAACTTACATTTCTGTGCAGAGTTCTAGGGTCATATGACCCCTGGCTGCACAAAAATAGGGGCCAACATGGGTAATTGACCCAAGCCCCTAACAATTTGAAGCTCTGACTAAGCGAGAGCTGCATGGACATCAGAAAATCTCCAGCTCATACACGTTTTTCAACCCTGTACGTATGCAAACGATGCCCCAATTATCAACACTCCAATCAATCAAAAGCACTTTCGTCGAAATTCAATTAAAAGCACTACTTTCGAAGTTAAAAACAATGCCATTTACATCTGAATAACATGAACAGTGATGCATAAAAGGAAACTTTACCAAATTCTTTATGTGAATATATTTTATAATATATAGACCAACTACTGTATAAGAAGAAAAATGTTTGACATATATTACTGTAGGCCTATTAATCACTGCAAAGAACACCTTTTGCAAGAGTGAATGCTCTTGGTAGGTGGGGGAAGATGGTTGAGTACTGACCAAACAAGGGCATAACTCTCGCCAATAACCCTATTTGAGGCCGCCCCTTAATGGCTGCCTTTTGCAAGAGTTAATGCCCTTTTGGATACTGATCAACAAGGGCTTAACTCTTGCCGTCAAGGGCGTTAATAACCTTACTTGCAGTGGCCAATACCAACTGCCCACAAAAGATCACGAAGTTATTCGCGAGCACATTTGCAGACAAAAACAGAAACCTGAATATAAACCAACGCAATTGTCGGAGGGAAATACATTTGTTTGATTCGTATGCGGCAATCATTGCAAACACTTGGGTGCTTTGAATATGAATAGAAGGTGACGAAGTAGGCCCTATTATACAGTAACAAGGTAAACAATAAATAATAAGGGACAGAAACTCGCGATTGTATAGATATACACATCACTTCCTTAATAGATAATCTGTTTCATAGTATATCTTGTTAAAAAAAATCCTTTCAACGCCAGCCATTTTTCAGCCAAAATTTATCCATGAAACTTACCTGGATACAGAAAAGATTTCGTCTGCAATATTGTGGATTCCTCTGTGACATGCATAAACCAGGGCTTATCCTTCCCTCCCAAAATTAAGAACATTAAGGTAATTGGGTAACAGACCCTCATGTGATGCCTTTTAGTGACATGGGTATCAAATCATTGTGGTGCCAAGAGGCGACAGTGGCGATGAAAGAATTTTAACCCTTTAACTGCCAGACACATTTCAGCCAAAATATTCCATTAAATTTCCATTAAAATCCATCTGCAGTATTGGGCATTCTTCTGTAATATATATATAAAATAAGGTCTATCCTTACTTCCCAAAACTAAGACCATTATGGTCTTTGCATAATAGACCCCAATGTGATGTTTTTTAGTGACATGGGTATCAAATAATTGTGGTCCCAAGAGGCGACAGTGGCAATGAAAGAATTTTAACCCTTTAACTGCCAGACACATTTCAGCCAAAATATTCCATTAAATTTCCATTAAAATCCATCTGCAGTATTGGGCATTCTTCTGTAATATATATATACACTACTCACAAAAAGTTAAGGATCACTATGAGAAAACAGGTGCGCAATAAACTCCGTTCGCTCCTGTTATTTTTTTCCCAGTCAAGCCAAATTGTTATGAGTTCTTGTTCAGCTGTAAGTGGGCGATGTTGTGTTAGTGGAAACATTGCACGTGATTCTCTATTACTGAGCTTGGCAGCAAAAGAAAAAGCGGAAACTTGCGAAAAAGGACCTTGTTTTGGATCGTTCTGCATGAACACATTGCACAAGCCAGATGGAAAAACCATTATGCACGTGCAAGCACTGCTGTTTATGTGTGAGATGCTGTCTCTTGCTTGGCTTTATAAGAAGACATACCACCAGTATTAGGCCTGATTTGACAATGCCTCCACGACGAAAATTGAGCGAGTTGGATAGGGGACGAGCTGTTGCATGGTTCCAAGATGGTGTTCCCAAGCGAGAAGTGGCCAGGCGACTTCAGGTGTCCATCTCGGTCATTGTCAGACTGATTCAACGCTTCACAGCCACTGGGAGGGTCCATGAAAGACGCAGATCTGGTCGACCGAAGAAGACAACTCCACGTGAAGATCGTCTCATTGAACGACAAGCCCTGCAGACAAGAACAGCCTCTTCCAGCATCATTCGAAGGCAGCTGAGGGTGGCTACTAACATCAACATCAGCCAGCAGACCATACGGAACCGCCTTCATGGGTTTAACCTCCGTTCTCGTCGCCCAGCTGTACGGCCACGCTTAACTCCAGCCCATAGGGCAGCACGCCGCGCCTTCTGCAGACGTCACGTGAGGTGGACACGTCAGCAATGGTCCCAGGTCCTGTTCAGTGATGAATCACGCTTCACCCTGAACCACAACGACGGCCGACTGAGGGTCTGGAGGCGCCCAGGGGAACGCTTTATTGACGCCACTGTCCAAGAAAAGGTGGCCTTTGGTGGAGGTTCTGTAATGGTCTGGGGGGCCTTCAGCCTTCACCACAGAACACCCTTGTATCATGTACAGGGTAACCTGACTGGCCTCCGATACCGGGATGAGATCCTTCGACCGCTGGCTGTGCCTACACTGCAGCAGATGGGACCGCCGGCTGTCTACCAGGATGACAACGCTCGCCCCCACAGGGCAAGGGTGGTCAACGACTTCCTGCAGCAGTCTGGAGTCAACAGAATGGAGTGGCCAGCATGCAGTCCCGATCTCAACCCGATTGAGAACCTCTGGGATGAGCTGGATCGCAAAGTGAGGAGCAACCACCCCCCTCCCAGGGATGCCCAGCACCTCTACCAGATGCTGCAGGCTGAGTGGCAGGCGCTTCCACAGAGGATCTTCACCACCCTGGTCAACTCCATGAGGACTCGCTGCGTCGAGTGCCAGAACAGCCATGGCGGATACACGCATTACTGAACTTTTGGGAGCATCAGAATGCCCTGTCTTGTGATTTCAATGACTTTGGGAAATCAAATTTCGATACGTACCCACTTTGATCAAATGTACAGACCAAACGATTGCTCGAAATTGAAGGCAATTGTGTATCGTTATCACTAAAGCATTGAATTAAATGTTGGCCAAAATTCAACGCATTGGCTTTCTTATTTGGAAAGTTATGAATTAGTTTGCAAGTGATCCTTAACTTTTTGTGGATAGCTTATATATATATATATATATATATATATATATATAACGTATTTGAACTAAAAATGCAAAGTCGGAATAACAACTCCAAACTAGATTAGTCTTGTTTATTTATAAAATATTGTCCAAATTTTCGTCTACATCCGTAGACTTTTTCTAGGACAAAAAAAAAATCAACTGTCATTTTCACGAATTAAGTGCTCTCCCCTAGTTGTTGTTGTCAAATATATATATATATATAATAAAGTATATCCTTACTTCCCAAAACTAAGACCATTATGGTCTTTGCATAATAGACCCGAATTTGATGGTTTTTATAGTGACATGGCTATCAAATCATTGTGGTCCCAAGAGGCGACAGTGGCAATGAAATAATTTTAACCCTTTAACTGCCAGACACATTTCAGCCAAAATATTCCATTAAATTTCCATTAAAATCCATCTGCAGTATTGGGCATTCTTCTGTAATATATATATATATATATATATATATTATATATATATAAAATAAGGTCTATCCTTACTTCCCAAAACTAAGATCATTATGGTCTTTGCATAATAGACCCGAATTTGATGGTTTTTTAGTGACATGGCTATCAAATCATTGTGGTGCCAAGAGGCGACAGTGGCGATGAAAGGGTTTTAATAGGCCAACTGAGATCGCTGCCCCATACCAAAGAGTGGTAAAGGTAACAAAGAGTATCTAATTACAGTTGATTTTCGACCACTAATAGGCCCTATCTATACTCACATTAAGCTCCTCTGAAGAGGAAGAAGAAGAGGAGGAGGAGGACGGGGAGGAGGAGCACAAGGGAACACACATGGAGTAAAAGACCCCATCGGGCTTCTGATCAATGATTTCCTGCCAGCCCAGACAGCAGGAGTCGAACTGACAGAGGTCCTGGGTCGTCGTGGTGCCGCCCTCCTCGGGGACCCATTCCGTCTTCATCCCGGTCCGGCAGCAGTCGGCGCCATCTTTGTTTAGCTCACTTCCGTCTTCCCCCCCGCCGCTGCGCCCCATGCGCGGGAAGGCTAAGTAGCCCCGTCTGCCCATTCTGGGGAAGGCAAGGTAACCCTGTGGAACAGACAGTTTGTACAGACGTTAGGCTAATAGACGATTTTCGGGAGAGAAAAAAACAACAACTAGGGGAGAGCACTTAATTCGTGAAAATTACAGTTGATTTCCTCGACTTACTCCGTCAAAACCATAGCAACCATGGCGGCATGGTGTCGAACTGAGCTTGAAACCGCAGGATGCGACTTGCAAACATTTTGTTTTTTAAATAGAAAATTGAGGGGTGGTCAGTACTCATAAAACTCATAGAATTTGCAAAATGTTAGGTAAAAATATAAATGACATCAATTTTAGAATGACGCACGGTGTTCTAAGTGTTATATGTCTGCTCAAACATACGAGGCGAGAGCTGGGGATATATCCTGACGGTATAGTAACTTCCCCCGTTTGACCGATTGAATTAGGCAAGATCACTCCCACACACCATGAAATTACTCCCCTTAATTATTTCCGAACAGTTCCTATTGGTCGAATGACTGATTGATTGACGAGTTGGCTCGGCTGATTGGCTTGACAGTCATCGATCGAGTGATTGATCGATCAGTTAATTGATTGGTTAACTTCGGATTGATGCATGGATTGATTGATATGATGTCATTGTTTGGATGGTTGCTAAGTGCTACATAATAGGTTTAACCCTTTCACCGCCAGCCATATTTCAGCAAAACAATTCCATTAAATTTACCTTGGTAGAGAACAAAATGAATTTGCAGTATTGGGGATTCTTCTGTGACATATGCAATATAAGGTCTATCCTTACCTCCCAAAATTAAGAAAATAGGATCTTCGGATAACAGGCCCAGATTTGAAGCCTTTCAGTGACATGGGTGTGTAACCATTGTGGTGCATAAATGCGACATTGGCGGTGAAAGGGTTAAAGTCAGTTCAAGTCTATTTTTAAGCCTGCTGAAGTTAAACCACCGCGATAGAACGGAAGGCAACAATGCAAATGGGATTTTCTCCGTTATTTAAAAAACACAGTTATCGTTAAGGAGGTATTACGGATTTTAAACTCCATGAAGAGGGTTCCTTCATGTTGAAATTCAAGTTCAAGTATACTTTAATATCTCCAAAAGATAAATTCAGGTTAGGTGCAAACAACATGACAGAGATCCAACGTAACTGAAAGAACACTGATCAAACGAGTGAAACATTAATCAAACGAGTGAAACATTAATCAAACGAGTGAAACATTAATCAAACGAGTGAAACATTAATCAAACGAGTGAAACAAAATTATACCAACCGAATAATTATCATTAAATTCATTACATCAACTTAGAAATGTGCACATTTAAAACACAGAGAGCGAGAGAGAGAGAGAGAGAGAGAGAGAGAGAGAGAGAGAGAGAGAGAGAGAGAGAGAGAGAGAGAGAGAGAGAGAGAGAGAGAGAGAGAGAGAGAGAGAGAGAGACTGACTGACCGACACAGAGAGAGAGAGAGAGAGAGAGAGAGAGAGAGAGAGAGAGAGAGAGAGAGAGAGAGAGAGAGAGAGAGAGAGAGAGAGAGAGAAAGAGAGCATCAATAACCATTATTAACTTATAGCAGTCAATCAAATAACAAAATTTGGAATACATCTCAACATCAACAATCAATACACATGATAATAGTATCTCCACACATTACAATTACTGCAGTCAGATAGCTGTTAATATTCAATCAGAACAAGATAGAATACGGACTGAGAGAGAGAGAGAGAGAGAGAGAGAGAGAGAGAGAGAGAGAGAGAGAGAGAGAGAGAGAGAGAGAGAGAGAGAGAGAGAGAGAGAGAGAGAGAGAGAGAGAGAGAGAGAGAGAGAGAGAGAGAGAGAGAGAGAGAGAGAGAGAGAGAGAGAGAGAAAGAGAGAGAGAGAGAGAGAGAGAGAGAGAGAGAGAGAGAGAGAGAGAGAGAGAGAGAGATCAACGATCAACGAAAATTTAATAATCAAGGCCATCTGCCCATGTCATATAGGGAAAAGGGGGAGGGGAATACATCTTTTTTTTAAAGAGAGAAAGAAAGAAGCAATAAAAAGCATACATATAAGTTATCAAACGGTTATCAAATCAAAATAATTATTACCAAAGAGAGAGAGAGAGAGAGAGAGAGAGAGAGAGAGAGAGAGAGAGAGAGAGAGAGAGAGAGAGAGAGAGAGAGAGAGAGAGAGAGAGAGAGAGAGAGAGAGAGAGAGTAAAATGAATCATAAATTTAAGAGATGGATTCCTTTTAGTTGTCCTCTTTACTTTGACAGTTTGTCCGTCTGTCAGTTATCAAAATTATTCAAAATTCTATGGTAGACATAGGTCTACGGTGAGTGTTTTGATTATTGTTTGGGGGCTTACATTATATAATTGTTTTCTATGAAAGTTTACAGGATTTATCAAATGTCAAAGGAACGAACGAAATTTGTTCAATGAGGCCCAAGCTCCATTTTAAAGGAATGAACATAACAAAATGTAACATGAACAAACAATTAATGTAGTGCTATCTACCAACCATTATATCAGTTAAACTGCAGAATAATGTAAGCTTATAAGAAAGTGTCTAAAAAGGGTAGGGGAGACTTATTGTTATAGTACCTGTCATACAATTCGTACCACCTGGCTTCCTAGCAAACGGTAGAAGATTGAGGGTTAATAATTGTGTGTGAAGTTTGGACAATGAGTGGGACATATTTTATCACAACCAAAATGCAACAAAGCGGAAAAACGTTTGTAAAGCAAACGAAAAATCATTTTGGCAGCATCTGATGTTAGTTTGTATAATGCTTTTTTTTAATTTGATAGTCAATGCACCAGTACAAAAATTAAATCTCTAAATGCCACTTTGCAAATCTTTAAAGTGTTAGGGTCAATGTTGTCCATTTTGTGAATTAAAATATTCAAAGCAACAATAACTGAGCCATAGTTATGCAATTCGTACCTCTGTCATGTAATTCATACCTCCTACGTCTTTTCAATGGCGCAGCGTCAAACATGCATTCAAAAGCATGTTTTAAGAAATTTAAGTTTTAAGACATTTAAGTGACTTAAAACTTTCGATAAAAAAATGACAAAATTTATTTTGACCAAAAAAAAGTATTCTTATATTACAATTAATCCAAAAGTATAAACCTTATCTTATAATTATACAGTATACAGTTATAGCCCTCTACCAGCAGTATCCATGTTGAACATTTTACAGCTTTCGGATTATCTGCCCTTGAGATAGAGATCTCTATCGTTAATTAAGAGGTACCATAATGTCTCCTAAATGAAGCAGAAATCATAATCGCTCTAGGAAACAAAACATTCTTCACGAAACATTTTGTAACTTACTTTTTTGATTTCAAGAGTTATAGGCCCATTTCTAATAATACCCAAAGACGGTTCCATTACCTTTGGGCTGTAACGTGGTTTATCGTTTGGGCCCAAGATTTTGCTTTTACTTTTTGTTCGCAGGGTGCGATGATAACATTAAAACAATGAAAACAGATTTGGTCAAATTATGTTAAAGAGTATAAGGCTTCATTAATTAAATGTGTTAGGCTAGAAATCACTCGTTGAAACTTTTGAGTAGTCGGAGTGATTATTCAGATGATTGTGTGGAATTCTTTCTTTCTTTCTTCCTTTCCTTATTTATTATGTAACCCTACATCTTCACGAAATGTATACGAGACTAGCTTTAATGAAGCATATACATTCGAATGGACTCAAGATCACTTAACAAACTTTGGTAGCAATGTCTTACAACTGGACTGTCTCCCAGACGGAGGATTGCACTGTAGGCCTATCACTACTTTCTACTTAGGCCTATCGGCCCTTTTCTCCAATGGCTTTTATCGCTGGTTAACGTTAGCCTGTGGAAAGGGCCAATAGTAAATGAGAGCTGTGCTATAAATGATATTCTATAGTATTGGAATATCATGCTACAGCTTAGTCTTTCGTGGAAAGACTATGACTCTCGAACGAGGGGGGCCCTTGCACCGGCTCTGGTGCTGCAGCCAAAGGGATTGGTTGGCCTTTTGGGGACCTTCCCCAACCGCCAACTCTCGTCCTCGAATCCCTTTGGCCGAGAGAGTGGGGATGTACCCTGGGCAAGGCATCTCCAATTATAAACTAATTATCGCCCAGCTCGTCAGAATAAGTATCTGCCACCCTCGAGCTATCTGGCAGTCATTGTCGGAAACTACAGACAGGCAACAACAACTTAGGCCTAATAGTGTGGGTTTTTGTTTGTGGCTCAAGCCACAAACCTATAACTCACTTGGTCGGTCGGTCGGTCGGTCGGTCGGTCTGTCTGTCTGTCTGTCGGTCGGTCCAAAATTGTCGCACATTTTGACAAAATGTCGCACTTCAAATCGAGGCTACACTTCAAATTGAGGCCGCTCTTTAACATGATGTATTTTAAAAGCGTACAAAATAATAAACATACGTAATACAGACACTACAACAGACACGACGAGTATGCGGTGCTTCTTTTGATGAGTATAAGTAGGATACATTGTTTTAAATGTTTTCCAAAAGATATAAAAAGTTACGAAATGATGCAGAGATAACAATCTGGTTTACAGATTAAAATTATTGAAAAGCCAGGGGAGGTGACTCATGGTTGGAGTGGTAAAAATAGACTGCGTGCCACAAACTATTGCGATTTCGCGCTTGTTTTTTAAAAATAGTATAATAATTAAAGCTACGTGATTAGTTGTTGAAAGCATTCACTATTTTTTTTTTTGTTGAACACATTTGTCGTTATAGCCCCACGGTTAATATTCGGAATGCACTGCCCTGTGTTTGAAGATAGGATTGCAT
>CM065686.1:41512872-41517633 GCA_017654935.2 Phymorhynchus buccinoides
CCCCATGGGGATTTTTGCAGACCATGATTTTCTAATAGCTTATGATATATATATTCCATTTTGACATGTCTGCAAGCTGAACTCCTCTGAGTTTGGGAAATATGGGGTAATATCCATCCCCACCCCCACCCCAAAATGGTATTTTAAAACGATCATAAATAGTACAATAACTTTCTGGGGACCAATATTTCTATATCAATGTTTGAAGACAAAAAATCCCCAGGGGGAGGGGGGAGGGGAGCCTAGGTTGGCCCACGGTCTCTATATATACTCAAGTGTGGCAACTACTGTCACTTTGCTAGGCGAATCGGTGCCATAAATAACTTTGAGAGAGAAAAAAGGGAGTTAATTACGAGAATTCCCTTCCCCTTATTCATTTCGTTAGGGATAGGGTTAGGGATAGGATCAGGGATTGGGGTAGGGTCTCAGATTAGGCTTAGGGTTAGGCTTAAGGTTAGGATTAGTTTTTTGTGCTAGGCTACATACATGCTGATAGATATATATTACGGGTATAATGTTGTTTTTGTATTTTGTTGGCTTACTCTGGCTTACTCTGGCTAAAAGACTCCAGGGATCATCCCAACAGCGAAAGCACTTGAACACTGTGGTACAAGCGCCTCAGCTACCTTTTTGTTTGTGGCTCAAGCCACAAACCTATAACTCACTTTGTCGGTCGGTCGGTCTGTCGGTCTGTCTGTCTGTCTGTCTGTCGGTCCAAAATTGTCGCACATTTTGACAAAATTGTCGCACTTCAAATCGAGGCTACACTTCAAAATAATTGAGGCCGCTCTTTAAAATGATGTATTTTAAAAGCGTACAAAATAATAAACATACGTAATACAGACACTACAACAGACACGACGAGTATGCGGTGCTTCTTTCGATGAGCATAAGTAGGATACATAGTTTTAAATGTTTTCCAAAAGATATAAAAAGTTACGAAATGGTGCAGAGATAACATTCTGGTTTACAGATTAAAATTATTGAAAAGCCAGGGGAGGTAACTCATGATTGGAGTGGTAAAAATAGACCGCGTGCCACAAACTATTGCGATTTCGCGCTTGTTTTTAAAATTACCCTGCCACTTGGGGGCAGCCACACTCCGTTTTCTGGGACTGGGTGGGTGGGTGGTTACTTGGATAATAAAAAAAAAGAGACGGGGACACATAGAGACAGAGACACATAGAGACGGGGACACATGGATACGGGGGGCATATAAAAACAAAATCGGGGACACATAGAGACGGAGACATAATTATAGAGACGGGGACACATTGAGACGAAGACATAGAGAGACGGGGACACATGGAGACGGGGGGCATATACAGACAAAATCGGGGACACATAGAGACGGAGACATAATTATAAGGCGGGGACACATTGAGACGGAGACATAGAGAGACGGGGACACAAGGAGACGGGGGGCATATCAAAACAAAATCGGGGACACAGAGACGGAGACATATAGAGACGGGGACACATGGAGACGGGGGCCATATCAAAACAAAATCGGGGACACATAGAGACTTATATCTCATATGACTTGGGTCAAGAAGACGTAAAACATAAACATAGAGACGGAGACATAATTATGGAGATGGGGACACATGGAGACGGGGGGCATATAAAAACAAAATCGGGGACACATAGAGACGGAGACATAGAGAGACGGGGGACATATAAAGACAAAATTGAGGACACATAGAGACGGAGACATAATTATAGAGACGGGGACGCATTGAGACGGAGACATAGACAGACGGGGACACATGGAGACGGGGGGCATATAAAAACAACATTGGGGACACATAGAGACTTATGTCTCATATGACTTCGGTCAAGAAGACGTAAAACATAAACATAATTATGGAGATGGGGACACATGGAGACGGGGGCCATATAAAGACAAAATTGGGGACACATAGAGACGGAGACACATGGAGACGGGGACACATGGAGACGGGGGCCATATAAAGACAAAATTGGGGACACATAGAGACGGAGACACATGGAGACGGGGACACATGGAGATGGGGGCCATATAAAGACAAAATTGGGGACACATAGAGACAGGGGACATATGGAGACAGGGGGGCATATATAGAGACGGGGACACATAGAGACGGGGGCACAATGGTACGTACTAACCGACTGAGGGACCAATATGGGCGGTCACGGCGATACATACTGCGCACTAAGATCGTGTGATTTATCTCGTGGGTGTGTCGCAAATGTACACTGATACCCTCGATCACGTAGCCTGCCTCCAACCTTGAAGCTCAGATCGTGTTTTGTCCATACGATGTGGATTTTTTTTTTTTTACTGTGTGTAAACACTTCACAGACTGGAGAGAGAGGGGGGGGGGGGGAGAGGGGAGAAGAGAGTGGAGAAAGAGAGAGAGAGGGGGGGTAGAGAGAGAGAGAGAGAGAGAGAGAGAGAGAGAGAGAGAGAGAGAGAGAGAGAGAGAGAGAGAGAGAGAGAGAGAGAGAGAGAGAGAGAGAGAGAGAGAGAGAGAGAGAGGGGATCGCATGATTTATTATGATCTTGAATCTTTTTTTTTACTGTGTAAACACTTCACAGACCGGAGAGAGAGGAGGGGTGAGAGCGAGCGAGAGAGAGAGAGAGAGAGAGAGAGAGAGAGAGAGAGAGAGAGAGAGAGAGAGAGAGAGAGAGAGAGAGAGAGAGAGAGAGAGAGAGAGAGAGCGCATATGATCTGGATTTTTGACATTGTAAGCACTTCATAGACTGAGAGAGAGAGAGAGAGAGAGGAGAGAGAGAGAGAGAGAGAGAGAGAGAGAGAGAGAGAGAGAGAGAGAGAGAGAGAGAGAGAGAGGGAGAGGGAGGGGAGAGAGGGAGAGAGAGAGAGAGAGAGAGAGAGAGAGAGAGAGAGAGAGAGAGAGAGAGAGAGAGAGAGAGAGAGAGAGAGAGAGAGAGAGATAGACTATATGATGGATAGAAAATACTTCAAACGCCCACAAGATGAGACGGGAACAGGACACTGTGGTCATGACTGACAATGCTGTTTTCCCAGGAACTCCGTGATGCTGATGTGTGCTAATTTACGGTCAAAACAATAACATTCTTGGTACATTTATTTTACTTGGCCTGATTTTGTCACTGACATTTTTCTTTTCTTTTTTTTCTTCGGAGACGGGCATTAATCACACTGACACTGTACGTCCATCTAAATCATTTTAACCCTTTCGCCGCCAGCTTGACCTGTCAGCCAAGTCTCTTGGGTAGAGAGAAAATGATATTTTTTGCAATATTGTGAATTCCTCCGTGACATTAATATACAACATTAGGCCTATCCTCACCTTCCAAAATTAAGAAAATAGGGTCTTTCGATAACAGGTCCTGATTTGATGCCTTTTTAGTGTCATTAACAACTCAAAACTGGCGTCATTACGCTGTCCGCTTAGTAAAACTAGATCTAATTTTACCGATTTGTAACTGATGATATATCGATGCATATTACACTGGTAGAAATAAAAACTTAACAGAAGAAACATTTTATCCTTTGTCTCTTTTCCTGTGTTGTTATTTTGTACCAGTACTAATAAGAAATGTTGAAAACGAACTGTTGAATTAACATACCCACTGTGCTGATCCTGACGTCGGAAGAAGTTCTTTAGACAACACTTACAACAGTGTGTGCAGGAAAACTAAACTCTAAATAGGTCGGAGTTTGGGGCGTTAAAAATAACTGCATGCAGGCGTTAGGGAAGGCTTAGTGTAGATCTAGTGATTTGCGCTAAATCTGATTCGCTAAATTCCAAGAGAAAGCTTTAAATAAAGTCTTTTAAATGGAGGTTTGTCCAGGTATTCTCACCAAACACGTGCATTCCATATTCATTCGAAAGATCAATATCTTTTCTGCAAAGTTCAGTTAAAATAAATGCCTAGATCAATAGTTACCAATTTAGAGTTTCTGTCAAAGAGACCAAGCATGTAGGGTTTTTCGACGTTCTAGCAGAATGACGCAGCACGACGTCATGGCGAGTTGAGTCAAGTAAACAAAGGCAGTCGTTTTACAAAACGAACTGGATAACTGCCCTTAGAGCATTGACAGTCAATTTAAAAAGAAAAGCTCTGTGGATAAAGTGGTGTCTGCTTCTTAGCTTAATCCAATATTTTTGGCATCGAAGTAAATGTTTATTGAAAAAAAACACTACTTTATTATGCTCAGTCTGGCCAGCTAGCTAAAACCTTTGGTGACGATGTCGTGGCAGGGGTATGTGCTGAAAATCTACTTGGTTATTTAATGTTGAAGCCCAGAGCACATCTTCTTGGTATTATTTGAATAAGGGAAAGGCTTAAGAGCAGGGATGCTATATTTCTTATTAATGATAACGTTCATGTTATCCAAAATATAAGTTTCTTGTGCTCACGTGATCAGTGAGCAATTTATTGTTTCACAGATGAAGTCAGACCCAGATCTAGATCTCGTAGCTTGTGATTATTTACGCTTATATATAGTAGATCTAGGTATAATAGATCTATCTGCAATTTTTCTCTTTGCATGGGCATTATACTGAACACGTTTGTAACGCGCGCGCGTGTGTGGATGTGTGTGTGCGTGCACGCGCATGTGTTTGTGTAAGTGTGTGTGTGTGCATGCTTGCGTGCATGTTCATGCGTGTGTATATATGTGTTTGCCAGGGCCAGACAGACCGATAGAGACAGAGTATGTGTAGGCCTGTGTGTACAGGCCTACTCTGTCTCATGATGGGTGGTGCCGGTGGCAATGAGAGTGCTGT
>CM065686.1:41518133-41530633 GCA_017654935.2 Phymorhynchus buccinoides
ATGTCCACACTGCACAATCAACCTATGCATGTCAGCTACAACTTTGAAAAGAGATGAGTTTTTAGACCGGCCTTGAACGCGTCCAGAGAGTCTGAGTGTCTGAGAGACAGGGGTAAGTTGTTCCACACAGATGGAGCCTGGAACGAAAAGGACCTTTCACCATAGGTTTTGGTTTTGACAGTGGCTGGTTGCAGGAGGCGAGTGTCAGAGGAAGAGCGGAGGACACGAGAAGGTGTGTAGAGGTGAAGTAGGTCAGACAGGTAATCAGGGGCAGAACCAGAGATGACAGTGAAGGAAAGAGTGGAGAGTTTATAGTCAATCCTATCAGAGATTTTTAACCAGTCCAGAGAGTGCAGAAGTGGCGTGACATGTTCATACTTAGAAGACTTAAGGACTAATCGGGCAGCATTGTTTTGAATTCTTTGGAGGCGACTGAGAAGATACTTTGGGAGGCCAGCAAGGAGAGAGTTGCAGTAATCGATTTTAGACAAAACAAAAGCACAGACCAAAGTTTTCGTGGCGTCAGTAGATAGATAGTGGCGAACATAACTTATTTTGCGGAGCTGAAGGTATGCAGATCGACAAACATTTGAGACATGTTGTTGGAGAGAGAGGGTCTGATCTAACGTGACTCCGAGACTGCGAACAGAGGGGGACAGAGATACAGGAGTGTTGTTGATTGTAACAGAATCTGGAAGAGATGGATGGCCAAGTAATCTCTTTGGACAGGCTAACATAAGTTCAGTCTTGTCTTCGTTCAACTGCAGTTTATTAACAGTCATCCATGTTTTGATATCTGCTATACAGTTCTGTGTCCTTGATACTAGCCCATCAACTTCGGCAAGAGAGGCTGACTGATTGATCTGAGTATCGTCAGCAAAACTCTCGTGGGACAATGCATGCTTACTAACGACATCAGAAACAGGAGCAGCATACAGTACAAAAAGAATGGGCCCCAAGACAGAGCCCTGGGGAACACCAAAGGAGAGGTCGGAAGGCCCTGAGTATCTGCCATTCACACAGACAGTCTGTATGCGATGTTTCAGGTAGGACTCAAACCAGGGAAGAGCAGGACCCCGAATGCCAAAAGAGTCATGGAGTCTGTGAAGGAGGATGGAGTGGTCTATTGTGTCAAAAGCAGAACTGAGGTCTAATAAAGCCAAAAGAGATACTTTGTTGTCATCAAAAGCAAGGAGGATGTCATTTACAATCTTAAGGAGGGCTGTTTCAGTGCTGTGACACTTTCTGTATGCGGACTGATGGGGGTTGAGGAGATGGTTTTCTTCAAGATGGGACAGAAGTTGAAAGAGGACAACTTTTTCTGTGAGTTTTGAGAGGAAAGAAAGATTAGACAGAATTCTAGTTGCTTGTATAGTAACTGTAGCTGATATTTTCTGTTGATGCATGACAAAAAGCGTGTAAATTCAAAGTCACAAGGTTAATAAGCAGTTGATGTGAATTGTTTTTTGGCAGGCAAAGAAACAAACAAGGCCAACGGTCAAGGTTATCAAGGTCAATGTACCAGGGCTCCCAATCGTCCCGCAAAACAATGGGTCACAGGAACTTCACTTACTGTATAGAGGGTCCTAGAAGCAGGATAGAGGGTCCCAGTGGCATTGCAGATGTTAAAAATATGTTTTCTAGTGCATCTCTGGGACCCCCTGCACATTCTTTTAGAGGGTCCTTGAGAATGTTAGTGCTTCATAGACCCCCTGGGAGCCCTGATGTACGTACACGTAGTTAAGAGTCTAACATATTACTTAGAGCTAATGTATCATCTTACCAGCTTTTAAGTAATATGTTACACAAAATTGTAGCTGATTCTGTACAGTATATCACATTAATATATTGTAAAAGCAAAAAAATTGACCTCTCAAGGTCAAAGTCAATACATGCCACTAGTTACCCAGTTGGGCATGTCAGTTTTAAGCAATATATCACTCTACAAAATTTGAAATTATTCTGTACAGATTATTGCAAAGACAAAAATTGACCTTTCAAGGTCAAAGGTCAAGGTCAACATTGAAATAGTTACCAATGGTTATCCAGTTGGGTAAGTCAGCTTTAGGCAATATACTACCTTACAAAACTGTAAGTGATTATGTACAGTAGATTACAAAATATTGTAAAAGCAAAACATTGACCTTTCAAGGTCAAAGGTCAAGGTCAAAGTCAATACATGGCACTAGTTACCCAGTTTGGCATGCCAGTTTTAAGCAATGTATCACGATACAAAATTTGAAGTAATTCTGCACAGTAGATCGCAAGATATTGTAAAGGAAAAAAACAAAAACTTTCAAGGTCAAAGGTCACAGGTCAATAAAATAACAGTTACCAATAGTTACTAATGATTACTTAGCTGGGCATATCAGCTTCTAGTAATAAACTGCCCAACGAAATTTGAACTAATTCTGTACAGTACACTGCAAGATATCAGAAAGACAAAAATGTAAGTTTTCAAGGTCAAAGTCAAGGTCAAGGTCAGTAAGGCAAAAGGTACCAATAGCTACCCAACTGGGCATGTCAGACTAACGCAATGTACCATCAGACAAATTTCAAAGTAATTCTGTATAACAGGTCTCACAATATAGCAAAGCACAAAAGTTCATATTTTAAGGTCAAAGGTCAAGGTTTTAAAAAAAAGTATTTTCTAGACTAGAAAGTACAATAATTAGAAGGAGCTTGTCGTTCTGATTCCAATGATACCAAAACCAGTTCTGTAGGTCAATTATGACCAAAGATATGAAATTAGCCTATTTACAAATTTCATGTTATCATTCTGTACACACCAAAACGCTATTTTTACCAACTTCACAAGTGATTTTGAGGCACTTGGGAATGGAACAGGCTTCTGTAATAAATCAAGCATGTAGTCCACATACTTATTGTCTTGGAGAAACTGTACTTGTTTATATTGGCCTAATCAGTTTTAATATGAAGATCTTTAAAGTTGAACAATACACGAATTTGCAATATGACACAAAAAGAGCGTAAAAATTAAATATTCAAAAAATCATAACTCATGATCTAATTGTCTTAGAGGAAAAAAATGGATACCGTTGGATTCATATTAAAAGGTTCTATCTTACAATGTATATTTTGCACATATGTGTTGAAATAAAAAATTGACTTTGGAATAGCTGGTGTCATGGATACTAAACCATTGTGGTGCAAAATATGCCACATTGGCGGTGAAAGGGTTACACAAATGAATAACATTCACTTTCTGTGTACGTGTCTGAGTACGTATTTGTCTGTCTCTCTATCCGGCATCTGCGGGGCTACATAAACGACAAACAAACGAGTCAGTCAATGTTGACACTCACTTGAAACTAAATCTTGATTATGAAATGTTGAAACAAACATTTTCGATTTTTTTTTGGGGGAAAAACATTGTGTAAGCTAGGGGAAGACGGGGTAAAAAGTGCATGGGCGGGTAAGAAGCCCACCCCAATTATCTCATGAAATGAAGCAAATTTCAGTCTCATTTTCCCATGAGACGAGCGTTACTGTCTAGCATTCGTCTCATGGGCAAATTTGACTGAAATTTTCTTTATTTCATGAGATAATTGGGGTGGGCTTCTTACCCGCCCATGCGCTTTTTACCCCGTCTTCCCCTACTATTAATGCGTGCAATGCTAGAATCTACCATCAAATTAAAAACAAAATCAATTGACTTTCGTTGAAACTATTAAGAAAAGCACACGCGCACGCACACACGGACACAGACACACGCGCGCTTGCGCGCACACACACACATACACACACACGCACGCACGCACACGCACGCACGCGCACACGCACGCACACGCACACGCACACACACACACACACACACACACACACACACACACACACACACACACACACACACGAGAGCGCACACACACACACACAATCTCTTACTTGTTCTCCGGAATCTTGTACCTTAGATTCAATTTACCTACGTGTTAAGTGTGCATGGTGGCAAATGGGTTAATTTATCTTTAAGAGCATAATAATACACCCCCAATCATCCACCCCAACCCCGTCTCTTTTTTAATTTACCCACCCTAAGATTTGAAGACTACTACCGCTGAACGCACAGAAAGTCACTATCCTATGGGACAGGACTGAACGCAGCATCAGTTAGATGGGGGTGGAAAAGGGTGTTAGCTCATTCCGGAAGAATTCCGAGTATACAGCGGAACCTCCCTTATAAGACTCCCATTATAAGACTCCCTTCCACATAAGACCTACTTCTCTGAGACATTGCCCTTCTTTGTAAGTATTAAAATTACCTCCCTTATAAGACCCCTCCCTTATAAGACCTCATTTTGGATGATTTTTGAAGGTCTTTTAAGGGAGGTTCCACTGTACTCAGAACTGAAGAATACCAATCAGGGCCAAATTCCGAGTATTCTCGGAAACAGCGCTAAAACTTGTCTGAATCCATGTTTTCTCAATCCAAACCACGTTTTTCGGGTTACTTCCCTTTGCCATTCTTCCAGTAGCCTGCGTTTTGCTTACGTTTGGCGTTTCTTTTTCAGTTGTAAAATGTTTACAATGTCCAAAACACCAGCCCTGCGTAAGCCTCACAAAATTCTCCAACAAGTTTTTTTAAAATGTATTAACAATGATAGTAATAAGGAGACTAACGATTCCAATTTTGATGCAAGTAATTACAATTTCAAAGTGAAAATTAAACTTGGATCAACCAGTAATTCTGTCAAAACTGAATCCCAGGCAGTGGTGCGTTTTACTGCACTTTTTATTTGTTATAAAAAAAAAAAAATTATAGGCCTCCCCAGGCCAGTAATGATGTTTGCCTCAGGCAGTCATGTCTTGAAGGTGTTAATGCATGGGACGTGTCAGCCCTGTTTGCACACTGCAACAAAAGATTCAAAAAACGATTGCTTATACACACTGTTGGTAAGCTTTCAATCTAATTGATAGCAAACCGAATATGAAGCTTTTCAAGCATGCCAGTTTGGTGTATTTCCCAAAACGCCGTTCATGGCGAGTTCAAAAACAAACAAAACGGTACAAAAACAAAAAAGGCGACCTGCACATCAACGTATCTGCGGTAGCCATGATGTAGAGTATACATCTACTTTGGGGATCAATTCAAATTTGGAATTTTTTAAAATTATTACTTGTTCAGCATTCTGCTGTATATAATATCACAAATGTCAGCTGCAGCAGGCATTGACAATAATTGACTCAGTGGCCACAAAATATACATTAAAAAAAGAAACGGATATCGATTTTACTTAAAGTTAACCCCTTGACTGCCACCATCGTATCACGTACTGACCTGCTGACATCACTGATGATGTCATCAGATGAAGAGGAATAACCCTGGTATGCTGGCTCTTGCTCTAACACAGTCAAGAGAGTTATATACCCAGACCATAATATCAGCTGTCTTTTTCATGGAATGATTTGCACAATGATATTTTCTTTTTCTTTTTTTTTCTGCCAGTCAAGGGGTTAAAGGAGCTGGTATTTGGCGAATAACTGCCACAAAATGGGTCCTTTCACCAGTTTATAATTTGTCGTTTTTATACTAACTTAAGACCAAACGAAAAAAGGTTGAGGAACGTACAGAAAACCACCAACAACAACAACATTGGATGTTCACATAGACTAGAGTTGGATTATTGGGTATAAAAGCATCAACAGAGAGAGAGAGAGAGAGACAGAGAGAGAGAGAGAGAGTGACAGACAGACATAGACAGAGAGAGACAGAAACAGACAAACAAAGAGTGAGAACAATGAACAATGTTTTACTGGACTGGGCCAACTGCCCATGTCAAAGGGGACAGCGGGGTAGGGTCATAATCAAATAAGAAAATAAATAGAAAATACAATTTTTAAAAAGTACAGAGAGAGAGACAGAGAGAGAGAGAGAGAGAGAGAGAGAGAGAGACAGCTGTTCCACCCCATACAAAATCAAGCTATTTAGTTAAAAGACTGAATTTAGAAATCTTAAATAAAAACTGCACCAAGCTTTTGCTTGTAGAAATATTTGGGCTGTATGTTCTTCATTGTATATTTTAATATATTTCTTCCATCAGATTTATGGTAAAAACTTATTTTGTTGAGCAGTATCATACAACATATTTAGTAGAAAATGTTCTTGAATAAAACACAAACATAAATAAAATTGCCCTTGAGTGAACATCTAGCAATATCCACTGAATATAAGTAATTTTGTCACATACTACAACATATTCGTGATTGTAATTTATGAAAAGCAACTTATGGTAAACTAAAGTTGGCTTGAAACAACTTCTGAAAATATAGATAAACTAAATGTTCCTCCCGAAACAGCTGTGGAGAGAGAGAGAGAGAGAGAGAGAGAGAGAGAGAGAGAGAGAGAGAGAGAGAGAGAGAGAGAGAGAGAGAGAGAGAGAGAGAGAGAGAGAGAGAGACGAACACTGAACATGTCTTAATGTTATATTTGTAAACTTTACATTGAGATACGTGACATGAACATATCGAGCATAAACAGGAATAAATAATAAGGGGAATGAGTAAGCATCTAGATTGGAAGAAGGGCGAGGGGGCGAGAGACAGACACATACAGACAGAAAAAAGAGAGAGAGAGAGAGAGAGAGAGAGAGAGAGAGAGAGAGAGAGAGAGAGAGAGAGAGAGAGAGAGGGAGAGAGAGAGAGAGAGAGAGAGAGAGAGAGAGAGAGAGAGAGACGGAAAGATACTCAGATGGACTCACAGACAGACAGGCAGACACAGACGTGCTCTCAGTTCGGCCGTAAAGAGTAAGTCTCTTCCTTCAGAAGTAAAATTCCAACCATTTTATTTGGAGATTTGTGAATTCAACTGCAACAAACTGCGAGCCTTGTCGTTTGAATTGCGTGAGAGCTTGAATGTGTGTGGGGGGGGGGGGGGGGGGTTCTGTGTGTGTGTGGGGGGGGGGGGGGGGGGGGGGGGTGTGTGTGTGTGGGTGGGTGTGTGGGGGGGGGGCGGGGGTGGGGGGTGTGTGTGTGTGTGTGTGTGTGTGGGGGGGGGTTGGGATGTGTGTGTGTGTGCGTGTGCTTGTGCGTGTGTGTGCGTGACTTCGTGTTTGCGAGCCTGTGTGTGTGCGTGCGTGCGCGCGCGCGCGCGCCAGTCTTCGAAGTGAAAAGCAGTTTAATTGATGTTTTTGAGGTAGCTAACGATGACATCAGTTGTTGGTAAAAGGACTGGATTCAGTTATAAATTCATGATAAATTGACGAAACAAAACATAAAACTCAGCCACAAAACTGAGATACTTTACGTCCTCGTAAGGCGTTCAAAGACCTCTCAGTTTGCCCTGGGGGAAACCCCCCCAAAGAGCAATTCATTACAATTCCCCGTTGATGATACTAATGGTGTTAATGGTTCTCCACTTTAAGTCGTTTAGGCCATGTGTACGGACCGATAATGGTTTTTCTCAATTTGTCAAGTGTTTACATGCGCGCGCGTGCGCGTATGTGTGTGCGTGTGTGCGCGCGCGCACGTGTGTGTGTGTGCGTGTGTCCATATGTGCGTTCGTGCGTGTGTGTGTGCATGCATACGTGTATCTAATTCTCTCCATCTCTCTCTCTCTCTCTCTCTCTCTCTCTCTCTCTCTCTCTCTCTCTCTCTCTCTCTCTCTCTCTCTCTCTCTCTCTCTCTCTCTCTCTCTCTCTCTCTCTCTCTCTCTCTCACTCTCTGATGAAAAGAAATGCTCAAAGGAAATATTATAGTGAATTAGTTTCTTCAAAAAAGCATACGAAATATATCTGGAAGGCATCTATCTAGAAAACCCCCCATCTGTTTCACCTTCCAATATTGGTACTGGATTGCCTGCAGAACTTCTTAACAACCATTATTTTTACTACTGTTGCCCAAAGGACACTAGAGGCAAACAATACAAATTCCAACGACTTAGTGATACTTAAAGACTTTTGTGAATCAAAACAAATAAATATAAATCTTGATATTCCGTACATGAGTGTCCATGAAGTTTATAAAGAACTATGTACATTAAAACAGTCTAGTTGTCGGGGCCTCGATGGGATAGATAGTAAAATCATGAAAGTATCTGCTCCTATAGTTTCCGAATCACTAACATATGTTTATAACTTATGTATTGAAAAATCTCACTTTCCACAGGCTTTAAAAGAATCTAAAGTTTTGTCCGTTTTTAAATCTGGAGATGCTTCTGATCCTTCCAACTATCGACCCATTTCTCTACTGTCCATCTTATCAAAGCCTATTAAAAAAACACATAAAAAATACCATGCAATCACATTTTATAGCATTTGACTTATTACATCCAAATCAAAATGGCTTTTGGAAAAAACCAGTCGTGTCACACTATGCTAAGTAATCTTATAGATAAATGGCATTCAAATATTCATAACGATTTATTTACTGGAGCTGTTTTTCTCGACTTCGAAAAGGCTTTTGATACAATCGACCATACACTTCTCACTAGGAAACTTCAATTATATGGCTTAAATGACGCTTGTGTCAAACTCATTTCGTCTTTCCTAAATAACAGAAGGCAGGCAGTATTGCAAGATTCATCATCATCATCAACTCTCTCTCCTATCAAATACGGTGTTCCCCAGTGTTTCAATATACATAAACGATCTTCCGCTTCATATCTCATCTTCATGTGAACTTTTCGCTGATGACTCTACTATCCACCATGCAAACAAACAGATTGAAAATGTATATGCGTCCTTACAAGAGGATGTAAACAAACTTGTCACTTGGACAGATATGAACCACATGGCTATCCATCCTCAAAAATCTAAATTTATGTTAGTAACAACTAGACAAAAACGTCAAAACATTAAGTCCCATTCATGTAACCTATGCGTCTTTGATAAACAACTGGAAGAGGTAAATTTCTACAAGCTACTTGGCCTTACCATTGATAATAATCTTTCATTGTCCAAACATATTTCCCTTCTGTGCAAAAGAGTATCTATGAAAACGTTTCAACTAAACCGAATAAAGCATTTTCTAGATCAACATACGCGAAAACTGTTTTTCCATGCTTACATTCAAACCGACATCGACTATGTATCATCATGCTGGGATCTAGCCAGTCAAAATACCTTAAAACCAATTAAAAGCATTTATCGACGCTCTCTGAAGCTCATTCTTCTTAAACCATCGTCCCTCCTTCCTAGTGATTATAAGAAATTATATATACTCCCAATACATAAGTGTCAAAATAACAAAGCCGTGCTTATGTATAAAATAATGAATGATTTAACACCAGCTTATCCGTTTAATATGTTCCCCATCAACAATATCCGTGGCAAGAAAATTGTCCACATTCCAAAACCAAGAACAAACTTATTCATGACATCTCTTATTTATTCAGGTGCCAAGCTATGGAATGATATGCCTGTCCATCTAAAAACGAATCCCAGCTTATTATCCTTTAGAAGGGCGTATCATAAATATTTGATTGATCAACTATAATTCCTGTAGGCATATTTGTGTTTATTTTTTTACTAATAGCTAGATATTCATATATACAATTCTGCATTTCCTTATTAATTTTGCATCCATGATTATTGTAATTCTGAAGTAATGCCCATGGAGCAGCAATCTACATGCTATGCATAATATGTGTGTACGGGTGTGCTCGTGTATATGGGTGTAAGCGGGTATGTTATGCGCATATGAGGGTGTGTGTGATGTGTGCGTGTGTGTGGTGTGTGTGTGTGTGTGTGTAGTGTGCGTGTGCGTGTGCGTGTGAGTGTGCGTGCGTGCTTGCGTGCGTGTGTGTTGTGCGCGCGTGCGTGCGTGCGTGCACGCGCCCGCGCGCGCTGAGAGAGAGTGGAGAGAGAGGAGAGTGGGCGAGAGAGAGAGAGAGCGAGAGAGGAGTGGGAGAGAGAGAGAGAGCAGAGGAGAGAGAGAGAGGGAGAGAGAGATGGGTCACAGAGAGAGAGAGAGAGAGAGAGAGGGATCGGGTGGAGTCGCGGGAAGATATAAATTCTTTCTTTTTGAATGTACAAAATAAAATGTTGTATTTGTGTTGCCACGTGTTTTCCGCATGTTTGGACCACGATGTTTATTTCCCTTGTCATGTTTTGCCTGAGGGCATGGTGTAAAAGAAACTGTCTCAACTTATCCAATTTCCTTCATTAAAAAAGTTCGTATTCGTATTCGTATTCGTATTCTCTCTCTCTCTATCTTATAGTTCAGTCCGCGGTTGGGTGGATACGACAAAATAAATTAATACAATTCGAAATATTTACTGTTTAAAAGTGGGCGTTCAGGTGTCGTTCATTGCATCTCTCTCGCGTCGTCTCTCTCTCGATCTCTCTCTCTCTCTCTCTCTCTCGCTCTCTTCTCTTGTCGTAGAGACAGAGGACTATCTGCTGTCGTCAAGTCTCTCTGTCTGTCTCTCTCTTCCAAGCTGAGTAGCTCTCTCATTCTCTGTCTCTCTCTCTCTCTCTCTCATCGTCTCTCTCTCTACTCTCTCTCTCTCTCTCTCTCTAGAGTTCATCTCATCTCTCGATCTCTCTCTCTCTCCTCTCCCTCCTTTCTCTCTCTCTCTCTCTCTCTCTCTCTCTCTTGTCTATAGTCTCTCTCTCTCTCTCGCCCTCTCTCTCTTTCTGTCTCTCTTCTGTTTCCTCTTCTCTCTCTCTTCGCATCTCTCTCTCTCTCTCTCCTCTCCTTCTCTCTCTCTCTCTCCATCTCTCTCTTTCTCTCTCTCTCTCTCTCCTCTCTCTCTCTCTCTCTCTCTTCTCCTCTCTCTCTCTCTCTCTCTCTCTCTCTGCTCGTCTCTTTCTCTCTCTCGCGTCTCTCTCTCTCGCTCTCTCTCTCTCTCCCCCCTCTCTCTCTCTCTCTTTCTCTCTCTCTCTTGCTCTCTCTCTCTCTCTCTCTCTCTCTCTCTCTCTCTCTCTCTCTCTCTCTCTCTCTCTCTCTCTCTCTCTCGCTCTCCCTCTCTCTCTCTCAACTCTCTCATCTCCCTCGCTCCAATCTAAAACCACACCCCACCCCACCCCACCCCACAAAACAAATCCAATAAAGCAACAGCTAAAAAGTGTCTACACAGACTACTTCTTCTTTCTTTTTCTTTTTTGCTGCTGTTTCCCCCGTCTCTCTAGATAAAGTCTTACTCTCCGCGGAATTGTTTGTTTGAATGCTCCCAGTGCACAAACAGGAGGAGAGCGGGACTTTGGTGTTTGCCCAGTCCTCTGTCCCTCTGTCCTGAAGTCCTCACGCAATCTAATAGTATCGGTGTGTAGGCGGAGTGACGACACAAACCCAGCCGCGCCATAGTGCCATCAATCTGATGATGATGATGATGATCACCATCACTGAGTCAGCACTGCACTGTTAGGTTAGGTTAGGTACATTATAGTCACAGAGGCGTCTCTGTGAAATTCGGGTTGCTCCCACCTGGAGAGCGCGTCGCAGCTAGAGGCGCGCCACCCAATTTTTAAAAAACCCAATTTGCATGCGATTTTTGTGTGACTGATGAGGAAGGAAAGGAGGGGGGGTAAATGTTGACGAAAAATTAATGACAACTTTTTCGTTGCCACTGGGTTTAAACGTGTGCTAAGTGCATGAGCACACGGGACCTCGGTTTATCGTCTCATCGGAAAGACTCCACGTTCAGACCGCAAGGCCTAGTGCAAAGTGAAAGGAAAAAATCCCCTGTACCCAGGTTCGAACTCGGGTTTACTTGACACGAAGCTAACGCGCTACCACTGTGCCACTCTACTCTGTAATATGTACCACAATAATTGATACTAACATTTATTTGCCAGGAGATTTATGTTCGATTTTTTGTGATTTTTTTTAGAAGACTTCGGACTGATTTTTTTTTAAATTGTCAGAATAGTTCGGTCACACACACACACACACACACACACACACACACACACACACACACACACACACACCACACACCTTCCCCCTCCCCCCTTCTCCTTTCCCCCCGCCCCCTCCTGCTTAGGACCCCTCAATCCCAAAATCTGCTTCTTTCCAGTTGTATGAAAATAATCCTAGGCTGGTCCTCACCCTGTCCCGTGTTCACAACTGGCGGAATGTTGCTAATAAGCAAAATGGTTCAATGCGAAAATGTGAGGGGGGGGGGGGGGGGGGAGGGGGGGGGAGGGGAGGGGGAGGCACTGAAATACACGATAGCCTGATTTCTTTGTCAGAAGAGTTCGGTCTGATTTTTGTGTCAGAACAGTTCGGTCTGATTTCTTTGTTCAGAAGAGTTGATTCTGATTTTCTTTGTCAGAGAAGTAGCATATAATATGGTGTGGTTTCTTTGTCAGAAGAGTATGATGTAATTTCTTTGTCAGAAGAGTATGATGTAGGCTAGGCCTAATTTCCTTGTCAGAAGAGTTTGGACTGATTTCTTTGTCAGAATAGTTCATCTGATTTATTTGTCAGAATAGTTCATTCTGATTTCCTTTGTCAGAAGAGTTTGGACTGATTTATTTGTCAGAATAGTTCATTCTGATTTCATCTGTCAGAAGAGTGATTTCTTTTGTCAGAAGAGTTTG
>CM065686.1:41558133-41578133 GCA_017654935.2 Phymorhynchus buccinoides
CCCGTGATTTTGACACGTAGATCAATGGTGGGTCTTCAAACAATCAATCTAAAAATAAAAGTAAATAAATAAAAATAATTGAATTGCCACTTGACTGCTACAAAGCTTGCATTTTGAGGGACGAATGTTTTTCGTGTGTGTCGTTTGGTTGCATGTGTGTGTGTTTGTTTTTTGTTTGTTTGTTGTTGTTGCTTGTGGGTTTTGTGTGTGTGGGTTTTTTTGGGGGTAGCGTTGGCTAACTATTCGGCAAACGTAAGCGTTTCGTAGATTCTTCTTGCTGATTGCTACAAAACGTTTGAAATGCTCGATGCAAAGAAATATCCCCCTGCAGGGCACTGAACTTTAAGAGATACGGTTACCTGTCCTTTGTATTGATCCAAACAGCGCAATGTCTGGATGCCTCAGTTCGAGCATGGACGCTACGATAGTCTAGTCTACAGTCCATGGTTCCAGCCGATGTACACATCTCTGTCTGTCTGTCTGTCTATCTGTCTGTCTGTCTCTCTCTCCTCTCTCTCTTTATATATATATATCTCTCTCTGTCTCTGTCTCTCTCTATCTCTCTCTCTGTCTCTCTCTCTCTCTCTCTCTCTCTCTCTCCTCTCTCTCTCTCTCTCTCTCTCTCTCTCTCTCTCTATCTCTCTCTCCATCTCTCTTTCCTCTCTGTCTCCATATGTCTTTCTGCTCTGTCTCTATCTCTATTTTTGTCTCTCTCTCTCTCTATTTGTCTCTCTCTCTCTTTCTCCTTCTCTCTCCCTCTCTCTCCCCCCCTCTCTATCTCTCTCTCTCCCTCTCTCTCCCACCTCCCCTCTCTCTCTCTCTCTCTCTCCCCCACCCTCTCTCTCTCTCTCTCTCTCTCCCTCCCTCCCTCCCTTCCCTCTCTCTCTCTCTCTCTCTCTCTCTCTCTCTCTCTCTCTCTCTCTCTCTCTCTCTCTCTCTCTCCTTTTTGTCGATGCACAAATTCAACCTATAGTACTCAACGGCTCTGAAATGTTGGTGTTAAGATAATGCTGATGTTTATTGTGAGTCAGTGCATTAATTGTGTTTGCTTCAAAGATTTGTGTAGGTGTTGATAAGCTTACCCCGAATGACCTAGTATATGGTTGAGACTAAGCGTTACCCATTATGCATACATTCTACTATCAGATGTATTAGTTATTGGCTAAAAGTACTACAGATGAAAAGTCACAGAATACTCCGTAGATCACGTCTTCTTCTTAGATCGCTCAGACAGCTTCCTGTCAATTGTGAGCGCAGATGAGTCATGCTGCCGTTATGCGCCTAAGTAAGAAATACTTAGGCCCAGCGTGTCCGACTTCGGCTGAAGGAAATGTTGTTGAAAAAAGGCAGGTGAATGGACCGAAAAGGCAGACAGATAGTAGATGACAGCAAGCAAAGGGAAAAGGCAGAGTCTAAGAGAGTGACAGTTTAGAGGAAGTTACAAGCACATAACTTCCAGAAGGTGGGGAAACTATTTATACAAAAGACCCCCCGGTATCCCCACGGGGGGGGGGGGGGGGGGGGCGTAGATCATGTGATATGCTATATAATTTGGACGAACGTGATAAGACAAACTGGGTAACAAATATTCGCTTATGCTTAATTAAATATAAACATGGTTTTGGTTTTGTGTGGTTCAGTCAGTCTGGTGGCAATGTTAAGCGTTGTTTTTTGTTACATGCTCATAGACAACGATTGATTGACTGTCAAAGGCAAACATGGTCTGACCATATAGAACCAAGTGACAGGTTCAGTTTATGTAGGCGTATTTGCAGTGTACCTTGTTTGAAACCTTATTACAGCTCGACTTGGGTAGACAATACAGAAACATGACCACTAGATTTAGATTGGGTATCTCTGATATAGTTGTGCATCGTTTTAGATACAATAATTATAGAGATTATTTGGTTTGTCCTTTACATTCACAAGAAGAGTACAAAATGTATTCCATTTTGTTCTTTGTTGTCCAGTGCTAAGCCATATCCAGGAACGCTAATATAAAACCCAAATATTACAGATGTCCTTCACTTTTCAAATCGTGTTTATTAGTGTCATCAACCAGAGATCAAGAGGTGCATGTTTTTGTTTGTGGATCAAGCCACAAACCTATAACTCACTTTGTCGGTCGGTCTGTCGGTCGGTCCAAAATTGTCGCACATTTTGACAAAATTGTCGCACTTCAAATCGAGGCTGGAAAATGATGTTTTACGTCCTCTCGGTCATAGACACATATGGGACATTTGTAAATACTTTCTATATCTCTGGTAAAAACAAAGATGGTGGGAACAATACTGGAGGCAATGCCCGAAGGCAGTGCAACACCAGTACAGTCCCGAGTTTTTAACAATGCAGATAGGTGTAGCGGTAACCACGCCTCGGTTAAACCCCATCGGCTATGGTACCGCAACATTATTATTGATTACAGTTAAGTATATCGCAATTTTTTTAGAGGCCGCTCTTTAAAATGATGTATTTTAAAAGCGTACAAAATAATAAACATACGTAATACAGACACTACAACAGACACGACGAGTATGCGGTGCTTCTTTTGATGAGTATAAGTAGGATACATAGTTTTAAATGTTTTCCAAAACATATAAAAAGTTACGAAATGGTGCAGAGATAACATTCTGGTTTACAGATTAAAATTATTGAAAAGCCAGGGGAGGTGACTCATGATTGGAGTGGTAAAAATAGACCGCGTGCCACAAACTATTGCGATTTCGGGCTTGTTTTTCTATATTTTTTATGCAAATCATTGAAGTTGAGAGAAGTTGCTACCTCTTCACATGGCTATTGTAATGGAATTTTGTTATCTGCCTATTTGATATTTGTTTTCTCATTCAAACATGTATATGTTCACACACCCGATCATAGCGGGCTATGGCCTATATGTGATTAAGGCATCTTGAGTCTTGAGCTTATCTCTCTCTCTCTCTCTCTCTCTCTCTCTCTCTAAGTCTCTCTCTCTCTCTCTCTCTCTCTTCTCTCTCTCTTCTCTCTCTTCTCTCTCTTCTCTCTCTCTCTCTCTCTCTCTCTCTCTCTCTCTTCTCCTCCCTCTCTCTCTCTCTCTCTCTCTCTATCTCTCTCTCTCTCTCTCTCTCTCTCTCTCTCTCTCTCTCTCTCTCTCTCTCTCTCTCTCTCTCTCTGTCTCTCTCTCTCTCTCTCTCTCTCTCTCTCTCTCTCTCTCTCTCTCTCTCTCTCTCTCTCTCTCTCTCTCTCTATTTCTCTCCTTTTGTCTTTTTGTCTTCATTGTGCGAACAACAACAACAACAACAAAACAATAAGTATTTACAATAAGACAATACTCTTCATTCCTTTATTCCTAGCTGATTGGTTACTGCAAACAAAGAACACTCCTTACAGCAATCAAAACCAGTATCGCCTTAAAGAGTAGTGCCCAGAACAAAAACGTTTTGAATCGTTTTGTTTGTTAAAACCTTACCCACTATTTATACTTTTATATGCGACATATTTACCTTAACTATTTCTACATTCCTCTATTTCTAGCTGATTGATCGCTACAAACAAATAAAAATCATAGCAACAATGAGAAGAAACTTCGCCTTAAGTGTGTCCATCCTTACTAATAAAAAAAACCTTTTCCTTGTAATAAAAACGTTACCCACTTATGATAACATCAATGTTAAGACCAAATATCAACGGCTGGAGACGTCATAAACAAAACGACAAAACAAATCCAACGATCGGCACATTGCCCTTTGACAATACGATAACACTTTGTTGTCATAGAATATTTTTACAAATGGCGTCTCATATTGTTTCATGTCGTCTTACAATTCTCTAAACTGTCGCTAGGAACCGATTCCAGAAAATGTCGTAACAGTAATAAAGGACGGGGGTTATATATACGCACCAAATGAACGCTAGAATTTCCTGCAGTGATAACGAATTCCTAGAATGATACCAGTTTATATTCTATACCTACGTGTTTTTGCTTTGTTCTGTTCTTATGCATACATAATATGTTAGGGAGAAAGGTGTCAGAGTGGTTAAGACGTTCGCCTGGCAAATGTAATGCGTGACTGCAGAGTGAGTGGCCCTGGGTTCGAATCCCGGCCTCCTCGCCCTTTCTTTCTAGTTTGACAGGAAAATCGAACTGAACGTCGAGTCCGTCGGATTGAGGACTTAAAGCTGTCGGCCGTTGGTGCAGTGAACTGTTAGAGGTTCACCGTGTCAAGGGCACGGCATCATGGAAGGCGGAGCCCATCCCTTTCCTTCCACCGCATTTTAACCTTCCCTGAAACGAATCAGGTACCCATTCACTGCTGGGTGGACAGAGAGGGTTTTGAGGCCAGACAAATCCGACTCCAAGCTGGACTCGAACCCGCGACCTTCCGCACCGCAGCCGAGCGCTCTAACCACTCGACCACGGGCCCCAATAGTTTATTATTAAGATCTTCCAGAGAAGGTGATATTAGCGTCCAATTGATCAGAGACCCTTATGGACGGTGAAAAGATCTTCCTAAAGGCGAAGGCTACTTCTAGTGCCTACTACTTTTGTGTTTGTGTTTGGGTCCTGAATTTGAAAGTGGGCCTTATTGATGAATCAGGAATTGCGTCAATAGCTTTAGCCTTTTCGTGTTATTGTCAACATTGTTGGTTCCTGCTTAGTCTCTCTCTCTCTCTCTCTCTCTCTCTCTCTCTCTCTCTCTCTCTCTCCTCTCTCTCTCTCTCTCTCTCTCTCTCTCTCTCTCTACTCTCGTCTCTCTCTCTCTCTCTCTCTCTCTCTCTCTCTCTCTCTCTCTCTCTCTCTCTCTCTCTCTCTCTCTCTCTCTCTCCTCTCTCTCTCTCTCTCTCTCTCCCGTCTCCTCCTCTCATCTCTCTCTCTCTCTCTCTCTCTCTCTCTCTCAGACCCTCTCTTTATGTATCTCTTTCGGTTTTTAACATTGTGTCTAAAAAAGAACGTCTGCTTCTTACCAAAACACTGTGTCTGGCTTTAGTACAATTTGAAAAAAAACAAGTCTTTATACAACTCCTCTTGAATTTCGCTATGGCTCGTGTTAGAAGAAGCAGTAAATATAATAAGTGTACTGAAGACCAAATATCAACGGCTTGAGACGTCATAAACAAAACGACAAAACAAATTCAACGATCGGCACATTGCCCTTTAACAATACGATAACACTTTTAGTCCATCAGGTAGACCCCCAAAATAGGGGTTTTCATTACCACCTGGGGGGGGGGGGGCAATATCTAACATATATTTTTGACATCTCTAGGGTTTCCCCTTACCCAAAATGTACGATATAGCACAGTTTCATAATTCGGTCTTTTGGGGTTATCTTTCCCTACTGTCTCGTCTTGAAGTCGGTTTGGGGTAGTTCCGGTTCAAAATTGGAATTAAAAAATGGAAGTTACCTACCTTAAACAACAACTATATTTTGTTCTTGTCTTCAAGTCTTAGGGTATGAATGTGGTCGTATCAAGTAAACAAATAAGAACATAACTGTTTATAGTCAACGAATGTAAACACTTTAAGAAAAAAACATGAAACAGGACTTAATCATATAGTAAAAAGCCAACTGTCCGTGTGTGTGTGTGTCTGTGTGTGTGTGTGTGTGTGTGTGTGTGTGTGTGTGTGTGTGTGTGTGTGTGTGTGTGTGTGTGTGTGTGTGTGTGTCTGAAACACGAAACTGGCCTTATAACTCCGCCGTTTTTCGACCGATTCGCTTCAAATTTGCTGTGAGCCCTAACGGGGCGATGGCAACGGCAACCGAGGCGGCCGTGTCATTTGCGCGGTTCGGCAAATGCGCGAAACGCGCATCCGACGGCCTTTCGGCGCCCGTAGCTCCGGTGTTTCTGGGCCGATTGCCTTCGAATTTGGCAGATAGATGACCGGGGAAGGTGACGATCGTGGTGCCAAACCGGAAGCGAATCGGTTCAGAAACGCGCGCGCTATACGCCGCTTCACCTTTTCACGCATAACTCCGCCGTTTCTTAACCGAATTGCTTCAAATTTGCTGTCAGGCTTGCTATGGCCCGGGCAACGCCTAGCAGCAAATTTGAAGAGAATCAGGAGAACGCGTCACTCTCAGAGCAGCGCCAACGGGAAACGGGGCCTTATAACTCCGCCATTTCTTAACCGAATCGCTTCAAATTTGCTGTACTCAGCGTTACCAGTACTTGCCGTTACCGTTACTAGGTGTTACCAGTATGGTGCATTGCCAGTACTAGGCGTTGCGCTAGTATTATTAAATCTACAAACTGATAACTGAGCAATTCAACACCCCTCTATTTCAATTACGGAGCAGCCATGCCGTGTTTACAGCATTTCCTAACCGGAACTAAGTGTCCTAACGGGCACACAACTCGTCTGTTACTTCCGTTTTCATTTCGAAACAATGATATAGGTGGTAGCCATCTGTCCGTTATCACGTGATGTATCAACGTACCCTTTAGTATGAAGCATGACACAAAAGACTATTAGATAAATCAATGTAAGCAAGGAAATACTCTTCTTTTGAAAATGTTCTCGGGGCAGTGGGTGGATGCCTCGTGCCTCCATACGGGGAGCTGGACGACCCCGCCCCCTCCACGAGTCTCTCCCCGTGGGGATCTTTTGTAAAAAAAATAGTTCCCCCACCTTCTGGAAGTTCTGTACTTGTAACTTCCTCTAATCTGTCACTCTCTTTGACTCTTGCCTTTTCCCTTTGCTTTCTATCATCTACTATTTTTCCGACTTATTGGCCCATTCACCTGCCTTTTTTCAAAAACAATCTTCCAAATAATGTTTCTCCTTTGAGCTCCTCCGAAATCGGAATGTGTCGGCTGTGCGCAGCGTGGAGACCAGTGAAAACTGCAAACCGGACACATACGTACCTTGTCCATTATGGCCATATGGCCTGAGAACGCAGAAGAAGAAGAAGAAAATGTTCACCCAGCAATGTCTAACAATTGCAGAAATCTGTTTGTTAGATTCAGTCCTTCACTGTTGTATTGAACTGCAGTATGTGTGTGCATGCGCGCATGCGCACTGTGCGCATATTATATTGTTATGTTTTATTATAAGTTAATGTACTCCAAATGAACAATTTTGAAAGCTTTCAAAAACAATAGTTTGAATTTATGTTCACCGATTACACATTTTAGGGCTGGTAATGATACTATGGGGACAGGCAAGTCACCTGATGAGTTTTGGTAAGTGGTATTCAAAGCAATATATAAAGATATAGCCAAATAAAGATAGGGACCATTATGTGGATAATTTGTGCTTCATGCATACTTTTCAATGAGCTAGCGAACTATTGACAGAAGAATTTGCAACTGGCATACACAAATTTTATATCAGAGGTTTTCTGCAATGTAGTTACATATAAAGAGCATGAATAAACCATATAAGAACAAAACCAAATGAGAATATTATGTCCCATTTAAGAATGAAAACAAAATGACATGCTACCTACTTCAACTGTACAGGTAGGAATGGATATGAAGGTAAATTGTTTTTACAGCTATCTAAATGCATCATAGGGATAGCTACGAAAACAAATTGTTTTATATCAAGCCAAATAAAGATAAGCACTGTATGGTAATAATTTGTGCTTTATGCATAGCTTACTTGAGCCGATGAACTATTGACAAAAGTACTGACTGCAATAATACAAGAAACTATGTAAGAGATTTTCTAGATTTTCTGCAATGTAATTGCACACAAAGAGGATGAACAAACCGTATGAGAACAAAACCAAATGAGAATATTTGGTCCAATTTAAGAATTATACATAACAATAGCTTGATTCCAACTGCAGGAGTACAATGTAGCAATGAATATGAATTTAAATCGCTTATAAAGTTACCTAAGCGTATCAGAGAGGTAGCCAATAAAAATATATTTCAAGGCAAAAGAGATCGGAACAATTAGATACTGTAAAATATTTAATAAGCAATTGTTGATTGCTTCCATATTCAGGAAAATTCATATGCCTGTGAGCGCTTCACAAAGTTGTCGTATTCTCTTTCATAAGGAACAGATTAATTGTCCTGAATTCTTTATTCCTTGCTATGATATGTTTACGATAGCAAATGTTCCCAAGTCTTCATACAACTCCTCTTGGATTTCGCCGTAGCTTGTGGTAGAAAGAAAAGAAAATAAGCAGTAAATTAACCCTTTCGCCGCCAGCCATTTATCAGCCAAAATATACCATTAAACTTAAATGGGTAGAGACCATTTTGTATCTGCAATACGGCGAATTCCTCTGTGACATGCATGACATTAGGCCTATCCTTGCCTTACCAAAATTAAGAAAATAGAGTTTTCAGATAACAGGCCCTGGTTTGATGCCTTTTAGTGACATGGGTGTTAAACCCATTGTGGTGCAACAAAGCGACATTGGCGGCAAAAGGGTTAAAATAAGTGTACTGAAAAAAGTACGTCTGTATGGAGACGTCAAGGCTATGCTAAGATGTGGTGCAAAATAAACTGATTATTTATTTGTATGTACAATGTACAAAGAATGCACAGCAAAACTACACGCACATTCTTACCATGGTTTTGTAAGCCTAGTTTGTGACGTGAAGAATTTGTGTCAGAATTGTTGCCCACCAAAAAAAGAAAAAAACGTAAAAAAGAAAAAAAAAAGTCTCAAAAGCTTGTAAGTATGATTCTTAGATATATATAAAAAAATTTGTTTGTGGCTCAAGCCACAAACCTATAACTCACTTTGTCGGTCGGTCGGTCTGTCTGTCTGTCGGTCGGTCGGTCCAAAATTGTCGCACATTTTGACAAAATTGTCGCACTTCAAATCGAGGCTACACTTCAAATTGAGGCCGCTCTTTAAAATGATGTATTTTAAAAGCGTACAAAATAATAAACATACGTAATACAGACACTACAACAGATACGACGAGTATGCGGTGCTTCTTTTGATGAGTATAAGTAGGATACATAGTTTTAAATGTTGTCCAAAAGATATAAAAAGTTACGAAATGGTGCAGAGATAACATTCTGGTTTACAGATTAAAATTATTGAAAAGCCAGGGGAGGTGACTCATGGTTGGAGTGGTAAAAATAGACCGCGTGCCACAAACTATTGCGATTTCGCGCTTGTTTTTGTTCTTAGACTGTTTATATTTACACGACGTATTCTTATTGGGGAAACACACCATCGATCAATAAGTCGTCGCATTAGTTTTAATGTTTTGTTGATCACGAACGAAATCAATATAACACACTTTCTGTTCGGCAGGCTAATGATCATCTTAAGAGAGAGAGAGAGAGAGAGAGAGAGAGAGAGAGAGAGAGAGAGAGAGAGAGAGAGAGAGAGAGAGAGAGAGAGAGAGAGAGAGACAGACAGACAGACAGACAGACAGACAGACAGACAGACAGACAGACAGACAGACAGACAGACAGACAGACAGAGAGAAAACGAAAACGAAAACCAAAACGAAATTTTATTTAACCAGGGAACATGAGATAAGCAAGCTACATGCTTTTTTCCACCCAGCCCTGGGGAAAAATAAAGTAAATCAAACAAGAAAGCTAAATAATATATGTACATGCAGAAATGAGAAGAAAAGGGAGGGAGGATGGGGGGAAGAGGCACAGAGGGGGATAAGGAGGGGGACATTTTGGAATTTAAAGTACAGAGAGAGAGAGAGAGAGAGAGAGAGAGAGAGAGAGAGAAAGAGAGAGAGAGAGAGAGAGAGAGAGAGAGAGAGAGAGAGAGAGAGAGAGAGAGAGAGAGAGAGAGAGAGAGAGAGAGAGAGAGAGAGAGAGAGTGAGTTTGGGTCAGGAAAACAAATTCAAGCGTAGGTTACCTAGTGCAAGAACAAACAAAACAAAACAGAACAGAACAGAACAAAACGAGAGAGAAGAGAATGATATAATGGAACCCTATAAACCAACACTCGTTGCGTGCTTGGCGCCGTTAGACGCCCATCAGACACCATCCCTCGAAGGTAACGCTACTGGTTTTCAAAGAACACTTCACACACCCTAAGCCTAATCACCCTCTGGTGACGATCCAATAAGGATTGGAGGAGGGTTAGAAAGTTAAAAGGGGGTTGGTGAGTTGGTTGGTGGGTGGGTTGGCTGGGTGGCGGGTGGTAGGGGCAGATTTCAACAGGAACTGGGATAGTAAGCGTTATCACCAAAAAGCCTGAATAATACTAAGAATGATAAGTCCGCAGCTGATTGAAGTATCTTTACTCCCACCCTTTCACCTTCACTACAGACAGGTAGGGAGCAATGTGAACTCATTCACTGCCTACTGTTACCATACGCAGACCTGTTTACCCCCTGCACAAGTCTTGAGTAGTCTGGATAGCTGAAAAGAGTTTTGGTGCAAAATGTACAGTTTCATTCATTAAACAATGAAACAATGTTCATTGAAAATGAGTAATTAGAGCATTGTTTTCAATTTTGAAGAGTAGTTGATGTCTACATTGTGAGAATACTACTCGAAAAGAGTAGAGTAAACAGGTCTGCATACGTAACCCTTCCCGCCTTCCGCCTTTTCACCTTCCAGGTGGGAAGTAAGAAACTTGGCTTCATTCTGGGCAAGGTTTGTAGGCTGCGAAGTGATCACTCTTTAGTATATTCAGGCTTTTTGTTATCAAATCCTTTCGTCAAAGGGACAATTACGCAGGGTGTGTTTGTATGTGTGTGTGTGTGTGTGTGTGTGGGGGGGGGTCATTCATTGGGTGCTGACTCACATACACGTCTAAAGGCTGGTTTGTGTGATTTAAAATTTAATTTAATTGCTGCTTCATCAATGTTTGTTTTGTTTGTTTGTTTTTTTAAAGGTTGGTCAGCACTGGGTGAGATTAGCAAAAATGATTATCTTCCCTTCCTGTGCCCACGAGTTCTCCCCCTTTTCTGTATGCACCTCCTTCCGCTTGGCCTAGTCAAGGGATCGATCCACACGTCCGACTCCAATCGTGCGACTGTTCATGTGCGACATTTGTGAGGCATGAAACTAGTGAAACACTACTGACTGACTGAATCTCATTTCCCCCGTGGGGATACCGGGGGGTCTTTCGTACAAATTGTCCCCCCACCTTCTGGAAGTTCTGTGCTTGTAACTTCCTCTAATCTGTCACTCTTTGGCTTTGCCTTTTCCCTTCGCTTACTGTCATCTGCTATCTTTCTATCTTACAGGTCCGTTCTGCGAGCCTTTTGTCTATGCATTCTTACAAAGATCTCTTCAGCCGAAGTCGGACATGCTGGGCCTAACTATTTCTTAGTTAGGCGCATAACGGCAGCATGATTCATCTACGCTCGTGTGACAGGAAACTGTCTGAGCGAACGAAGAAGACGACGAAGACTGAATCTGATGAAATCCTGCTCGTTTCGTTTCACTATGTTATTTGTAGAACCCAACACGCGAGTCTGATCTTGAATGTCTGTGTTTCTATATCAGAGATTTGTTTGTTTATAATCAGATTCGTGCATTCGGGACCTACGTGAAAAATAGTGAGTGAAACTAGTAAGAAACAATCATCACATTCATTTAAACAGAAGCGCGTCACATGTAATCAAGCTTTGCTTACTGTCATCTACTATCTTTCTGCCTTTAACGGGTCCATTCTCCTGCCTTTTTTCAAGTAACACTTTCAAAATGATTTCCTCCGGCCGAAGTTGGACTTGCTGGGCCTATCTATTTCTCGGTTAGGCCCCTGTACCCACCCACCCCTAACCACCAACCCTCATTTGCCTTTCCCCTGATCCGCCATCTTTGATGTCTCTGCTGTCGTCGAGTGCGTGCGTGCGTGCGTGCGTGCGTGCGTGTGTGCGTCTCTGTGTGTGTGTGTGTGTGTGTGTGTGTGTGTGTGTGTGTGTGTGTGTGTGTGCAGTGCGTACGTGCGAGTGTGTGTGTGTGTATGTGTGTGTGTGTGTGTGTGTGTGTGTGTGTGTGTGTGTGTGTGTGTGTGTGTGTGTGTGTGTGCAGGCGTACGTGCGAGTGTGTGTGTGTGTGTGTGTGTCTGCGTGCGTGCGTGCGTGTGTGCGAGTGCATGCGTGTGTATGTGTGCGTGTGCGTGTGTGTGTGTCTGTGTGTGCGCGTGCGTGCCTGTATACGTGCGTGCGAGTGTGTGTGTTTGTGCGTGCATGCGTGTGTGTGTGTGTGAGGGCATGTGTGTGTGTGCGCGCGCGCGCGCGCGCTGTGTGTGTGTACGTGTGTGTGTGTGTGTGCGCGCGCGCGCGTGTGTGTGTGCGTACGTGCGTATATGTGAGTGTGCATTTGCGTGCGTGCGTGTGTGTTTGTTTGTTTGTGTGTGTTCGTGCATGAACACGTTTTACTTGGTCCTCAGCTTAGGCCTGCCTCTCTCCCATCCACCCACCCTCTCTCTCTCTCTCTCTCTCTCTCTCTCTCTCTCTCTCTCTCTCTCTCTCTCTCTCTCTCTCTCTCTCTCCCCCTCTCTCTCCTCCCTCTCTCTCGCTCTCTCTCCCTCTCTCTCTCTCTCTCTCTCTCCCTCTCTCTCTCTCTCTCTCTCTCTCTCTCTTACATTCCCTCCTGCTGTGCATCAACGTTCAATTGATTTTGTTTAATACGTTGTTGTTTCACTTGTGTTGTAATCATGCTAACAGCGGCTTTTATCGTATTATGACCGCACCACTGTAGGGTAGGGTAGGCCAGGGTAAAACCGCCCCTTTTGTTTCCATTCCTCAATAATTCACGGTCCTCTCTCTCTCTCTCTCTCTCTCTCTCTCTCTCTCTCTCTCTCTCTCTCTCTCTCTCTCTCTCTCTCTCTCTCTCAACTCTCTCTCTCTCTCTCTCTCTCTCTCTCTCTCTCTCTCTCTCTCTCTCTCTCTCTCTCTCTCTCTCTGAACTAACTCTCTCTCTCTCTCTCTCTCTCTCTCTCTCTCTCTCTCTCTCTCTCTCTCTCTCTCTCTCTCTCTCTCTCTGATTGAGTCATGACGTAAAGATGTGAGACGAGAGAGATTAGAAAATGAATATCTTCAGTTTGTAATTTTTAAGAAGAAAATAATCCATCATTTCTGTGTTTTTTGTTTGCAATCAATGAGCAACTTAGGACGCGCATTTCACCGCCAGGGGGCAGTCAAACCAGTAGGGGCTTAGCGCGTGATATTCTTAGTTGGGGGTAGAGAGAGTGGGGGGGGGAGGGATTCATCTCTCTCTCTCTCTCTCTCTCTCTCTCTCTCTCTCTCTCTCTCTCTCTCTCTCTCTCTCTCTCTCTCTCTCTCTCTCTCACTACCCCCAACTAAGAATATCACGCGCTAAGCCCCTACTGGTTTGATTGCCCCCTGGCGGTGAAATCAGCGTCCTAAGTTAACCATTCTTAACTATCGCTATCTACAATAAATTCACTGCAAGTTTCATTTTTCGTATTGTTGGTCTTCGTCTGTTGCTGTAATTTTGTTGTTGTTTGTTTGTTTGTTAATTTATAGGTTTTTGTTAGTAATACTCTCCGTCTTCTTTGCCCTTTTCTGTTATCTAATATACCAATTTATACCCAAAAAAAACACCTTTAAAGACCCACCACGTCACGTGTCCAAATCACGGGTTTTACGTGTCTTCCCTCTTATGGCTGGTAGGAAATATTTTGAGAAATCTTCCTAGCATAAGAGGGGATGTGACACGTGACGTGGGGGGTCTTTAAAATCAAGATTAATCTATTTTGCAGAAAAAGTCATTGGCAAAACGTTTTGAATGTCCCACACATCACGGATGGAAGCATCGCCTTCTTTTGTGTCCTACTTCGCTGCAGTGTTTGCTAGATTTGTCATTGAGTGGATGTTAGCTGTCAAAATATCTGTCTGTCTGTGTGTGTGTCTGCCTTCCTGTCTGTCTGTCTGCCTGCCTGTCTGTCTGTCTGTCTGCCTGCCAGCACAACGTGACTCGAATCAATGCCCATTAATCATTATTTTAAAAAAAAAAAAATTAGGTATTAGGTACTTTATAGTCACAGAGGCATCTCAGTGAAATTCGGGTTGCTCCCACCTGGAGAGCGCGTCGCACCCATTGTTTTTTGCATGCAAGTTTAAGTGTGACTGATGACGAAGGGGGTGGGTGGGGGGAGGGGTACATTTTGACCAAATGACAACTTTTTCGTTGCCACTGGGTTCTAACGTGTGCTAAGTACATGGGCACACGGGACCTCAGTTTATCGTCTCATCCGAAAGACTCCTTATTCAGATCGTAAGGCCTAGTGCAAGTGAGAGGAAAAATCCCCTGTACCCAGGAACTCGGGTTTATTTGACACGAGGCGAACGCGTTACCACTGTGCCATTCTACACCGTGCCATGAACAACACAATGACTGCTGACAAACCACTGCACAGATATTAGCAGGGAACACCTGATGATGCACCTGTAGTATGCAATGTACAAAACAATGACTGCTGACAAACCACTGCACAGATATTAGCATGGAATTCCTGATGATGCACCTGTAGTATGCAATGTACAAAACAATGACTGCTGACAAACCACTGCACAGATATTAGCATGGAATTCCTGATGATGCACCTGTAGTATGCAATGTACAAAACAATGACTGCTGACAAACCACTGCACAGATATTAGCAGGGAACACCTGATGATGCACCTGTAGTATGCAATGTACAAAACAATGACTGCTGACAAACCACTGCACAGATATTAGCAGGGAACACCTGATGATGCACCTGTAGTATGCAATGTCCAAAACAATGACTGCTGACAAACCACTGCACAGATATTAGCAGGGATCACCTGATGATGCACCTGTAGTATGCAATGTACAAAACAATGACTGCTGACAAACCACTGCACAGATATTAGCATGGAATTCCTGATGATGCACCTGTAGTATGCAATGTACAAAACAATGACTGCTGACAAACCACTGCACAGATATTAGCAGGGAACACCTGATGATGCACCTGTAGTATGCAATGTCCAAAACAATGACTGCTGACAAACCACTGCACAGATATTAGCATGGAATTCCTGATGATGCACCTGTAGTATGCAATGTACAAAACAATGACTGCTGACAAACCACTGCACAGATATTAGCATGGAATTCCTGATGATGCACCTGTAGTATGCAATGTACAAAACAATGACTGCTGACAAACCACTGCACAGATATTAGCATGGAATTCCTGATGATGCACCTGTAGTATGCAATGTACAAAACAATGACTGCTGACAAACCACTGCACAGATATTAGCATGGAATTCCTGATGATGCACCTGTAGTATGCAATGTACAAAACAATGACTGCTGACAAACCACTGCACAGATATTAGCAGGGAACACCTGATGATGCACCTGTAGTATGCAATGTACAAAACAATGACTGCTGACAAACCACTGCACAGATATTAGCAGGGATCACCTGATGATGCACCTGTAGTATGCAATGTCCAAAACAATGACTGCTGACAAACCACTGCACAGATATTAGCATGGAATTCCTGATGATGCACCTGTAGTATGCAATGTACAAAACAATGACTGCTGACAAACCACTGCACAGATATTAGCATGGAATTCCTGATGATGCACCTGTAGTATGCAATGTACAAAACAATGACTGCTGACAAACCACTGCACAGATATTAGCATGGAATTCCTGATGATGCACCTGTAGTATGCAATGTACAAAACAATGACTGCTGACAAACCACTGCACAGATATTAGCATGGAATTCCTGATGATGCACCTGTAGTATGCAATGTACAAAACAATGACTGCTGACAAACCACTGCACAGATATTAGCATGGAATTCCTGATGATGCACCTGTAGTATGCAATGTACAAAACAATGACTGCTGACAAACCACTGCACAGATATTAGCAGGAAATTCCTGATGATGCACCTGTAGTATGCAATGTACAAAACAATGACTGCTGACAAACCACTGCACAGATATTAGCAGGGAACACCTGATGATGCACCTGTAGTATGCAATGTACAAAACAATGACTGCTGACAAACCACTGCACAGATATTAGCAGGAAATTCCTGATGATGCACCTGTAGTATGCAATGTACAAAACAACGACTGCTAACAAACCACTGCACAGATATTAGCAGGAAATTCCTGATGATGCACCTGTAGTATGCAATGTACAAAACAACGACTGCTAACAAACCACTGCACAGATATTAGCAGGGAACACCTGATGATGCACCTGTAGTATGCAATGTCCATTCTCTTATTACTTGTGGCAGCCAATATTGTATCATTTACTTCTGTTTGAGCGCCTTGTATAAGCTCTAAGCTTGTTGTGCTCGTTCCAATTGATGGTGCTGCTTTACTATGTGTTATTCAATACAAATTCGTTTAAACCAATGTACAAAACAATGACTGCTGACAAACCACAAACCATGATTTGCTTTAAACAAACATCATTGTAAAACTATCACTTGCACTCTTTGAACATACTGAACGTTCATTTCAGATCTGATGAATCTAGATGATTATTTACTGTGTGCGTGTGTAAGTGTTTTATTTTGTTTGTCAATGTAAGTATGAATAATAATTGCAAGATTGCCTGTATTCCATCTAGACTCTTATGTCGTGTGGGTTAAAATGTTACACGGTTTTAGAAATATTTTTGTTAAAAGCATTTTGGAATAAAATAAAAAAATTTAAGAAAAAAAGAAATACACACACCAGAGCGTTTTTAATGTTTGGGAAGTAAACATTTAAAAGAAAAGTGATGCTGGTAGTTCTCAATTTCTGAGTGATGCTGGTAGTTCATCGTGGTAGTTCTCAATTTCTGAGTGATGCTGGTAGTTCATCGTGGTAGTTCATCAATTTCTGATCGCTTCTCGGCCTTTTGGCTAAGACAGTGATTCAGGAACATACATTTTTGTTTATACCCTGGTTGGCTTGTTCAGCCCGTCGTACATGGCGAAAGCCGATACGCGACGTTAAACTGAACTTCCATCCGTAGTTCATCTCTCTCTCTCTCTCTCTCTCTCTCTCTCTCTCTCTCTCTCTCTCTCTCTCTCTCTCTCTCTCTCTCTCTCTCTCTCTCTCTCTCTCTCTCTCTCTCTCTCTCTCTCTCTCTCTCTCTCTCTCTCTCTCTCTCTCTCTCTCTCTCTCTCTCTCTCTCTCTCTCTCTCTCTCTCTCTCTCTCTCTCTCTCATCCAGCCTTTGGCGATGTTGATTTGTTGTCAGTGTTGCTTTTGAGTTCTTTGTGTTGATGATTTGTTGTCAGCGTTGCTTTTCCTTTTGTAACCCCCTCCCCTCTGACATGGGCAGAAGGCCTGAATCAGTAACCTTTGTGCATTGTGTGTGTGAATTGTGAATATCTCTCTCTCTCTCTCTCTCTCTCTCTCTCTCTCTCTCTCTCTCTCTCTCTCTCTCTCTCTCTCTCTCTCTCCCCTCTCTCGCTCTCTCTCTCTCTTATCTTTTTCTCCCCCCCCCCCTATCTGTCGCCACTGCCCATGCATTTATGCATACAACCGACTGTTGGAGGTGGGCCTGGTTCCCACACAACCTTTTACAGATGTGGTGGGGGGCCCCATGAACGTCAACTTGTCCCACAGACCTCCACCTATCCTGGACCTCTCCACAAAACGCAAACTCTCTCTCTCTCTTCTTCTTCTTCATCTTCTCCTTTGTGTGTGTGGTGGGGAGGGGGAGGGGGGTTGGGGGGAGGGGGTTCCTTTTAGCCCCTACTAGCCTTTCTCATCGCTCATAATGGTCCCATGAACGTCCACTTGTCCTACAGACCTCGACCTATCCGGGACCTCTTCACAAAACACACAACTCTCTCTCTCTCTCTCTCTCTCTCTCTCTCTCTCTCTCTCTCTCTCTCTCTCTCTCTCTCTCTCTCTCTCTCTCTCTCTCTCTCTCTCTCTCTCTCTCTCTCTCTCTCTCTCTCTCTCTCTCTCTCTCTCTCTCTCTCTCTCTCTCTCTCTCTCTCTCTCTCTCTCTCAAGATGAGTATGAAAAGTAGGATTATTTGGGGGGGGTTCTCCGTGTGTATGTGCTTAGGCCTACTCTTAATTTATGCACGTTCAAAATGAGTATAGTTAATAATATTAGGTTTGATTTTGTTATTGTTGTGCTACTATATAGGGTTGTATTTTGCATTCTTATATTGCTTTGTCTGTGCTCATTTTCCATTTCCATTTCTACTTTTGTATTTGTAACTTTTTTTCCAGAGGGCTGGATGTAAAAAAGCATGTTATTGCTTATTCTATTACCCTCTATAAATAAAATTCATTCAATTCAAATCAATTCAATTCTCTCTCTCTCTGTCTCTGTCTCTGTCTCTCTCTCTGTGTCTCTCTCTCTGTCTATCTCTCTGTCTGTCTGTCTGTCTCTCTCTCTCTCTCTCTCTCTCTCTCTCTCTCTCTCTCTCTCTCTCTCTCTCTCTCTCTCTCTCTCTCTCTCTCTCCGTCTCTCCGTCTCTCTCCTTCGTCTTCTCTTTTTGGTGTGTGGGGGGTGAGGGGTTTTATTTCTTGCCCCAGCTACTACTACTAGCCTTTCTCATCGCTCATAATCTCTCCCACTCCAGGGGACCTCAAGAGTTCATCTTCAGTACTTTGCTGGCTAACCAAGCTCCTTTTGCTGCTAAAGCAAACAGCGTTAGAAAATCGTAAGAAAGAAAGAAAGAAAGAAAGACGAAATTAGTCAAAACAATGAGATTAGTCAAAACAATCATGGCCATTCTGCTGAATGAAATTCTGCTTAACGTCCTCCGGTCTGGAACAGACCCATATTAGTAGATATAAAGATGGTGGGAACGATCCTGGAGGCAATGCTCGGAGGCAGTGCAACACCAAAAATGTCCCGAATGTTTAACAATAGAGATGTGTGTGAAAACATCTAATTAAAATTTTAAAAAAGAAAGAAAGGTGGCAGGCTATGTAAATGTATCCCAAGTTTTGTTTTTGGTTTTGTATATGAGAGAGAGAGAGAGAGAGAGAGAGAGAGAGAGAGAGAGAGAGAGAGAGAGAGAGAGAGAGAGAGAGAGAGAGAGAGAGAGAGAGAGATGGAGGGAGAGGGAGAGAGAGAGAGAGAGAGAGAGAGAGAGAGAGAGTCAGACACAAACAGAGGGAGAGAGGCAAAGATGCCTTGTCAACACCGACCAACAAAGAAAAGAAATCTGCTTGGTTTGTCCACGTGAGCGCTGCGCGAGTGCTCTTCTGGTAGTCTGACGGGGAAATATATCTCCCGGGTACCTAAAGCGCCCTGCGGCCATAAGATCCTCTAGTCACTTGACCCTAATCACATGACGTGCGACATTACGCGTCTGAGGCAAGATCACTCCCACACACCATGAAATTACTCCCCTTAATTATTTCTGAACAATTCCTATTATAATGGCACTATCCTGGATAGCTGGTATGGATATTGCAATATATAGTATTTTACTTTGCGTTGACTCGAAACCTGTTCTTTATAGTTTACAAAACTGGAATGCAAACACCAAAAGATATATACTTTTCGATGTAAAATATCGGATACATTCTATTGTGTCTAAAGGAATTAATGTAGAATGTTGCTGGGTTGCATCACTCTGTGGTATCTTTGGGAATGAACTCGTCAGTGACATGCGAGTAAACTTACGCGTGGCTACCAATGTGTTGCCATGGGGAGAGAGAGTGAAAATGTTAACGTGTAGTGAGACCGTTATGAGTGGCTATCACTGTGTTGCCATGGGGAGAGAGGGTGAAAATGTTAACGTGTATTGAGACCGTTATGAGTGGCTACCACTGTGTTGCCATGGGGAGAGAGAGTGAAAATGTTAACGTGTATTGAGACCGTTATGAGTGGCTATCACTGTGTTGCCATGGGGAGAGAGGGTGAAAAATGTTAACGTGCATTATGAATGGCTATCACTGTGCTGCCATGGGTAGAGAGTGAAAAATGTTGACGTGTATTGAGACCGTTATTATGAGTGGCTACCACTGTGTTGCCATGGGGAGAGAGAGTGAAAAATATTAACGTGTAGCGAGACCGTTATTATGAGTGGCTACCACTGTGTTGCCATGGGGAGAGAGTGAAACATGTTAACGTGTATTGAGACCATTACGTCTGCCATAATCTACTCGCACACAG
>CM065686.1:41583133-41600633 GCA_017654935.2 Phymorhynchus buccinoides
CTGCGAGGGGACTTTGCAGCCGCTCGGCATTGCACTTGTTTGTTTTTGTTGTTGTTGCTATCTCCCATAACGGTTCGGATGATTGTAAGAGACTCCAAAGACCTTGTTGAACAATTTGTTCGTGTAATAGACACGATGATTTTTGTACTGAATATTATGGGAGTGCGTTCTAGGTGTCTGTTGAATGCGTAGAGGTAAGATCTTGAAAGAAGTCAATATGTTAAAAACAGCATCTTCTTTGTTCAATCGAATAAGTGCATATTATAAATAACTTATCAATTTCAAGCACTGTACATACACCAATAGACTTTCCCCATTGTCTTTTATCTCTATGTATTTCCTCAATGCCTTTCCATTATTCTGAAGTATATTCCTGAATGTATGATGCGATTATGTGTTTCTTGTGCTACCTATCTTGTTGTCCTGACTTGCGTGTATGTCTTCTTCTTCTTTTATTTTTACAGAAGTGGTTAAGCGAAATTAAATTTGTTTCAGTTTGATTATAGGATAGGATATCAATGTTGGGAAGCGCGGGGGGGGGGGGGGTATGTGACTAAAACAATGTCTGTTCTGTACGAAGATCTCAGTACTGTCAACACATTGTATGTTGTAAACAATTTATACCCCATACAAAAACCGAAATATTGTCTTCTACAAATCAACAACTGAACAACGCAAATTACAAAGAAAATGTAATCTGATCACAAGTCATGCAACCTATTTAAAGACCCCGTGACGCGCCACGGTTACGCCCCTTGTTTTTTTCTGGGTCGCTGTAACCCGCATTCGAATTTCCCCATATTCAAATTGAGGCTGCTCTTTAAACTGACTTGTGGCTTTCAATTTGGGGTACTTTATATGGGAGTCTGACTTGGTCAAAACAAGATTTCTTTCCAGTTATAAGAGGGAAAACACATGAATCCCGTGATTTTGACACGTGATCGGGTGGATCTTTAAAGACACACTGACGCACCACGATTAAGTCCCTTGTTGTTGTTTTTCTGGGTAGCTGTGACCCACATACAAATGTCCCCAATTTCAAATTGAGGCTGCTCTTTAAAATGATGTTTCGTTTTCAATTTGGGGACATTTATATGGGAGTCAAAGCTGGTCAAAACAAGATGTATTACCAGCAATAAGAGGGAAAACCCGTGAAACCCGTGATTTTGACACGTAATCTGGTGGGTCTTTGCTTAAGGACATCGACGTTCTTTACGTGCTATCTAATACATGGACGGTGTGGTCTTGTGTGTGAACCTACAATAAACAGCGAAAGGTGGAAAATGAAGGGGTTAAGATAAGAAAACAAGAACAAAACTGCATGCAGTTTATTTTTAAACTTTGCTTGAAGAAAAAACACCCAAAGGAATGAAGGTGAGATTCCCCTTTGAGCTAGAGGTCATTTTTTCCTTCCTTTTTTCTTCTTTTTTTTTCTCCCATTTTAGTGAACTGTCTTCATAAGATTTAACCTCGAGTGTGGCACACACAGCCTATTTTAATTTAGTCGATGATTGGGTTTGACAAAGGGATGTCAAGTTCCAGAAATATATTACCACCAACAACGTGGGTGTTCGGGTTTTTTGTTCATCATATTTTTAAAGGGGCACCCTGACGGATGAGGTTTTGCAAGAAACACGTCCAGATCAGCAGGAAAACACCCTTTACAGAGATCGCAACACTCACTTTGCTCTGGTTTCCCAGAAATCAAGCCGTCAAAAAGGCGATTCCTCCTCGGCGGAGGTGCTGGACGTCAAATTATTTCACCCAAAGAGAAGGCGTTTGCCGTCTCTTTTTGAATGGCCGCCTGCGTTTAGACCAAATTGTTTGCACGAACATTTCGCAATACAAGCCTTTTTTAAAATTTTATACAGTGTATCTAAAGGAGTTTCGCTCACAACAAAGGAAATAGCTCCCTTTTTTTTTTACTGCAAAAAAGAAAACACTTCAACCACAATGAGTGACCTCCACCCACCCCATCCAAAATGGCTACTCTCTCCGGCATTTCCGCCAAGGATAAATCGCCGTTTTGACGGTTTAATTTCTAAGAAACCAGAGCAAAGTGAGTGTTCCGATCCTTGAAAAGGCTGTCTTTCTGGTGATCTCGACGTGTTTCTTGCAAAAACTCATCCGTCCGAGTCCACCTTTAATAAGCTTTTCACAGAAACATTATACCTTTCTATGCTCTCTCTTTTTTAGCATGCTGTTTTGTAACTGTGCCCAATGGCCGCCTCTCTTTTTTGTGTGTGCTGTGTTTCTCGTGTGAGATTGGATGATAGCTGATTTCAGGGCTGTGCCTATTCTGGGAGAAGGGAAAACCTCGCCTCAGTACCAATCTGTCCTTGCAAGGGAACTGGCTAATTCACACCCAGTTGACAATGGCTTGTCGTTTATTTTGTTATGACAGGGATATCCCGTTTTGTCTTTTCACATTTCTTCTTACTAGTACGCTTAAAAAAACTCTCTCTCTCTCTCTCTCTCTCTCTCTCTCTCTCTCTCTCTCTCTCTCTCTCTCTCTCTCTCTCTCTCTCTCTCTCTCGCAGGGCTGGGTGGAAAAAAAGCATGTAACTTGCTTATCTCGTGTTCCCTGGTTAAATAAAACTACGCCCACAAAGCAAAAATGTTTGGGTTGTGCTTATCATGAATTTAAATAGACCCAGTGTAAATGTGTATTTGGGCTAAATTATTAATTTGGTTGACAGCTTGTCTTTTGATTCGCATCTCACTTCTGTTTTCATGCGCTCATGATATATCTCTTGTTCAATGTGCGCACGCGCGCGCGTGTACGTGTAAGTAATTTTCTTCATCTTCCTGATTAATGTGAATTTGCTTGACTTGTATATTTTTATGTTGATTTTGTGTATCTGTGAATTTTCGCTCGCTGTCACATACACCAGAAGATGTTCTTATCTGTAGTTTTAGTTTTGTTTTTTGTTTGTCGTGTGCTTGTCCTTTATTTTGTTTATGCGTGTCTATTTTGTCTTGTCAGCTACGGTTTTTTATTTGTTTGTTTGTTTGTTTTTTGTTTGTTTGTTTGTTTGTTCTTTCTTTCATTTTCACTCTTTTTTTTCTCTTTTTCTTTCCCTACTTTTATTATTACAACAACAAAAAGCAATACATTAATGCATGTAAGAAATTGATATATATGTGTGTACAATATGTATTGTAAAAATAAAGTCAATAAAAAAATAAAATAAAAAATGTTTGGGTTGATGATGAGGCTAGGGCTGCAATGAAATACCATGTTTCCAATATACTCGATCTCTAATAAAGTTTTAGGCTCATCAGGATTGTAGAGGGTGTACTTCTTCTGCTTTGTCTTCTTGTGCGTTCCCAGGCCAAATGGCCATAATGGGTAAGGTACATATGTGTCCGGTTATCAGTTTTCACTGGTCTCCCCGCTGTGTACAGCCGACACATTCCGATTTCGGAGGAGCTCAAAGGAGAAAATGTTTTGGAGAAAAAAACATTAAACGTAGGGGAAATGGGCCAATAAGTCAGAAAGATACTAGATGACAAGAAGCTAAGGCAGAGTCATAGAGAGTGACGGATTAGAGGAAATTATGAGCACAGAACTGCAAGAAGGTGGGGGAACTATTTATACAAAAGACCCCCCCCCCCCCCCCCCCCCGGTATCCCCCCCCCACAGGGAGTTAGAGGATGCACCATAATCAGTGGTTTCTCGTAACATGAAGAGAGAAAATGGAGTTTTACGTCCTCTTGGTCTGAATCAGACACATATGGGACATTTGTAAATACAAATATGGTGGGAACAATACTGGAGGCAATGCCCGGAGGCAGTACGAAACCAGTAAAGTCCCGACTTTTTATTAATACAGATAGCGGTAGCGGTGACCACGCCTCGGTTAAACCTCATCGGCTATGGCACCGCTACAAGTAATTATTCTCGTAACATGAAAGCAAGGCAAACTTGCCTTATAGTTATACTGGGCAGTCTAGTCATTTATAGCAGACCAAAACACCGTGTTCTGTGCAGCTGTCTAAAGACACTCGGCATGTCGGTACAATTTTGGTCCCACGATTCCTTGAAACAAAACGTGCATTCTTATACATTGTTTGGGTAAATTACCACATTGATTTGTGATTGTGTCTGATCACGTGATGCATTCGTTCCAAAAATTAATATTGATTTTTTCCCCCCATGATTGAGTCCGTGATGATGCATGGGAAAACAATACATACGTCGCTCAGAATGTTTTTAGCAAAGGCCAAAAATAGTCAACAACCCCCCAAATATCAATTTTCTATCTAGGGCATATTTATGTTTTGTTTGTATGTGTTCTACCAATATCCACAACATAAAAGACAATTTTCAATGATTTCTTTGTTTATTTGATTGTTTTCTAAATCAAGTCAATAGAAACAAAGAGGCAAAGTTGTATCTTTTATGCCCAATTTCTGCAAATGATCTATTTCGAATGCCAAACTTCAAATAATTATAAAATAAAAACTAGACAAGATAACTCAATTCGGTTTTCTGTGTTTTAACAAGGAAGCTTTGCTCCACCATGAAAAATTAAAATCTCAATTTATGCCAAAACTCCATTACGTCTGGTTTTCCCTTGCACGGTCACTTCCGTTATTGATACTCGCACATTCAATGAACATAACAATTGTTTGCTTTATTTAAGTAGGGTTTCTTAAGTAAACAGGTAGCCTGTGTTTGAAAAAAAGAGCAATTAATTCGCGTTTCTGTTGAAAGTGAATATATTATAATATCCGTGTGGGCATATTCGCGAGAAAGGGACTGGTATCAAAGCTCTGTGTGTGTGGGGGGGGGGGGGGGGGGGGGGGGGGGGGTGGGGGGGGGGGGGGGGGGGGGGGTGGGGGGGGGGGGGGGGGGGGGGGGGGGGGGGGGTCTGTGTGTGTGTAATATTCCAACTATATAAGTCATTATTACAATTTCTGCTATTATGATTGATGTTATTATTGACGTCATTATTATAAGAAAATAGAGATAAACGAACAGCAAGTTCAGAACAAAAATGAAGGCGGAAGTGGTGGTGGGTTGCATGATGAGTGAGCAGATGAATGATTGGGTGTGGTGTGAGAGTTACATATTTGTTTAAATGTAAATTTTCTGTTTCATGCTTTTTATTTATTAATATTTTAATGTTGATGTGTTTGATCTTATTTCACACGGTGGAAGACAATTGTCCACGTGTGTTTGTGCAATGTCAATGGACAATAAAGAAACTTATGACTTATGGTGTAACAGGTGTCTGCATGCGCGTGTTTGTCTGTCTGTCTCTCTGTCTGTCTGTAAACGAGCGTGTCTGCGCTGCATTTCTCTCTGCGTGTGACTGAACTATGCATGTGCATGCGCGTGGATAAAGAATTTGCAGAAAAGGGGAAGGAAGGGAAGGAGAATAACACATGAAGATATTTGAGGTATCAACTTCACACTCAAACGCCTTTCTTTAATTTTCGAGCCCGCCCACCATCAATCTATTTACATCTTCACACGAACAACATTTCGCCCCTTAAAACAATCAATAACAAAAATTGTGTATTGCTTTTTTTTCTTTGATTGGCTTACTGTCTGTTTTGTTGTTGTTATTGTTGTTGTTGGGTTTTTTTTGGGGGAGGGGGCGTTTGTGGAAATGAGAAAATAATATACTGGTCTCCAAAAATTAAGGGCCGGCTTCTGTTTTCAGTAGCTTAATATCTATTTATTGTACACTAAGACAACAATGAAGAAAATGGCAAAACTTAGGCTACTCAATAACTTTCCTTCCTGTTGCACGTGCCTGAACCAGTTTTGCAGACATTGCAGTACAGCAACAGCGTTTTCAGGTACGCTTAAAATGTGGCAAATTCACGAGAATTTCACGAAAGTTTGGTCTCTTTTCGCTGAAGAATCAGGGCTGATGCAGGTTTCTTGCCTATTGCACGTGCAAGGCATGACTGTAGTGAACACTGCTGAGCAACAGTTAGACACGAATGTGTATTTAAGGGCGGCAACCAGAGCTCTCAATAAGCATGCCTCCAAGACAGAAGAGAGAAGATCGTTCTTCCGGCCCTTAAATTTTGGAGACCAGTATTTTTGTCGTATTTTCATGTCATTTCCTCAATGCTTTCTCTTTTTTTTTTTTACCATGCTTTAGAATGTAAGCTTACACGATACAATGTGAACATTGTAAGGTAAACACTCAAATGTCGATTAGTAGTTTATTCTACTTAGAAATGTATATTAGATAAACGTAACTCTTTCGATAAGCGTAACTCTTTCATTTTCTTTCACATTTTTAGTGCAGGTGGGCCAATAGGTTTTTGTTTCTTTTTTAAATAACAAATAGAATATATCTTTTTATGAAACAAAGTATATAAAATATTATATTTTTCACTTTATTATTAGAAGCAGCTGAAATGTACAGCCAGTAAGGAAAGGTGGAGCTTCTTTTTAAAGGGGCACCCTGACGAATGTGTTTTTGCAAGAAACACGTCGAGATCACCAGGAAAAAAACCTTTACAGAGATTCTCACTTTGCTCTGGTTTCCTAGAAATCAAACCGTCAAATCGGCGATTCCTCCTTGGCGGAGGTGCTGGAAGTCAACTTATTTCACCCAAAGAGAAAGCGTGTGACGTTTCTTTTCTAATGGCCGCCTGCGTTTAGACCAAATCGTTTGCACTAAATTTTCGCAATACAAGCCTTTTTTATACAGTTTATCTAAAGGAGTTTCGCTCACAACAAAGGAAATAGCTCCTTTTTGTTTGTGGCTCAAGCCACAAACCTATAACTCACTTTGTCGGTCGGTCTGTCTGTCTGTCTGTCGGTCCAAAATTGTCGCACATTTTGACAAAATTGTCGCACTTGAAATCGAGGCTACACTTCAAAAAATTGAGGCCGCTCTTTAAAATGATGTATTTTAAAAGCGTACAAAATAATAAACATACATAATACAGACACTACAACAGACACGACGAGTATGCGGTGCTTCTTTTGATGAGTATAAGTAGGATACATAGTTTTAAATGTTTTCCAAAAGATATAAAAATTTACGAAATGGTGCAGAGATAACATTCTGGTTTACAGATTAAAATTATTGAAAAGCCAGGGGAGGTGACTCATGATTGGAGTGGTAAAAATAGACCGCGTGCCACAAACTATTGCGATTTCGCGCTTGGTTTTTTTTACTGCACCGCAAAAAAAGAAAAAGCTTCAACCACAGTGGGATTAGCCTCCACCCACCCCATCCAAAATGGCTACTCTCTCCGGCATATCCGCCAAGGAGGAATCGCCGTTTTGACGGTTTGATGTCTAGGAAACCAGAGCAAAGTGAGTGTTCCGATCCTTGAAACGGCTGTCTTTCTGGTGACCTCGACGTGTTTCTTGCAAAAGCTCATCCGTCAAGGTCCACCTTTAACTTGCCAAACAACGTTCCATCTTGATCTGTGATTACCCTTTTTATCAGCATTTTATGATCAGTCTCGTAGTGCTTTGGTTGATTGCTTTCCGTTTGTTTGTTGGCTTGCTTTGTAATCCCAAGGCATCTTCTAATCAACATATGTTTTCTTTCTTATTAGGGTAAGACGGGGTAAAACGCCGATGGGCGGGTAAGAAGCCCATGCCAATTATCTCATGAAATGAAGCGAATTCCAGTCAAATTTGGCCATGAGACGAACGCTAAACATTAACACTCGTCTCATGGGCAACATTTGACTGAAATTTGCTTTATTTCATGAGATAATTGGCATGGGCTTCTTACCCGCCCATGGGCTTTTTACCCCGTCTTACCCTATTATCGAATGTTTTTCTTCTCCCTCTGACTTTTCTCTCTCTCTCTCTCTCTCTCTCTCTCTCTCTCTCTCTCTCTCTCTCTCTCTGTATAGCATATAACTTTACATACTGGGGCCTACGCATACGACATGACGAGTCGAAATGCTAAGGGCCAGACACAACACGACATACAAATGACATCTGTATGCGATGCGATTTTTGACGATGCGAGTCACGGTTCACGTGAAATTCATTGTATTGGGTCTAGTTGAGAATAGTGAGCGAATCGCTTCAAATTTGCTGTACTCAGCGTTACCAGTACTTGGCGTTACCGTTACTAGGCGTTACCGTTACTAGGCGTTACCGTTACTAGGGAGAGCGCGTCACTCTCAGAGCAGCGCCAACGGGAAACGGGGCCTTATAACTCCGCCGTTTCTTAACCGAATCGCTTGACATTTGCTGTACTCAGCGTTACCAGTACTTGGCGTTACCGTTACTAGGCGTTACCGTTACTAGGGAGAGCGCGTCACTCTCAGAGCAGCGCCAACGGGAAACGGGGCTTTATAACTCCGCCGTTTCTTAACCGAATCGCTTCACATTTGCTGTACAAAGCGTTACCAGTACTTGGCGTTACCGTTACCAGGCGTTACCGTTACTAGGGAGAGCGCGTCACTCTCAGAGCAGCGCCAACGGGAAACGGGGCCTTATAACTCCGCCGTTTCTTAACCGAATCGCTTCAAATTTGCTGTGCTCAGCGTTACCAGTACTTGGCGTTACCGTTACTCGGCGTTACCGGTACTCGGCGTTGCGCTAGTAGCAGAATTAATTTAAGACGGAAGTATGTCAGGTGAATTGTAACTCACGTGACACAATCGCATCGCATCCCCATACGATTGTACGCGCCGTGTGGCGCCGGTTTTACTCTGACCAGCTGTTTGTTTGTTTGTTTGTTGTCCACCCTTGCTAGCATTAATAAAGACAATAATCATTAATTGGGCGAGAATGATAACATAAGGCATGGGAGGCCAACATAAGATCGCAGGGTCGTCCTTTGATTAATCGCTTGATGAATCGTTCCATTCGATGCATAATTGCGCGTCTGTATATACACAAAAGTGTATGAGTGTGTGTGTGTGTGTGTGTGTATGAGTGCGTGCGCGCGTATGTGCGTGTGTATGCGTGAGAGAGAGAGTGTGTGTGTGTGAGTGTGTACGTGAGTATGTGTGTAGGCATGTGTGTGTGTATGTGTGTGTGTGTGTAGGCATGTGTGTGTGTGTGTGTGTGTGTGTGTGTGTATGTAGGCATGTGTGTGTGTGTCTATGCAGGTATGTGTGTGTGCATAGGCATGTGTGGGGGGGGGGGGCATGTGTGTGTAGGCATGTGTGTGTGTGCATAGGCATGTGTGTGTGTATATGTGTGTGTGTGTGTGTAGGCATGTGTGTGTGTGTAGGCAAGTGTGTGTGTGTATGTGTGCGTATGCGTGCGCGCGCGCGCGCGCGCGCGTGTGTGTGTGTGTGTGTGTGTGTGTGTGTGTGTGTGTGTGTGTGTGTGTGTACGTGAGTGTGTATATATGTAGGCATGTGTGTGTGTGTGTGCGTGTGTGTGTGCGTGCGTGTATGTATGTATGTGTGTGTGTGTGCGTGCGTGCGTGCGTGCGTGCGCGAACGCGTGTTTGTGTCTGCGTTTGCATGCACGCGTGTCTGGGTATATAAGCTTTCATTGACGTAAACGAATTGGTATTGGCTTGCCTTTTTCTAAGTTTTTAGTTTGTTTGTTTGTTCTTTGTTGTTGTTGTTGTTGTTGTTTCGTTTATCTTAAGATTATTTCGTTGTTGTTGTTGTTGTTTTTATTTCTTGAATAATCTCTTCTCGCACAAATAAAGGGACGTATCGCTGTTTACAATAAACCGTCAAAGTACCAAAAGAGTCAAACTCTCCCCCTCCCTCTCTCTCTCTCTCTCTCTCTCTCTCTCTCTCTCTCTCTCTCTCTCTCTCTCTCTCTCTCTCTCTCTCTCCTCTCTCTCTCTCTCTCTCTCTCTCTCTCTCTCTCTCTCTCTCTCTCTCTCTCTCTCTCCTCTCTCTCTCTCTCTCTCTCTCTCTCTCTCTCTCTCTCTCTCTCTCTCTCTCTCTCTCTCTCTCTCTCTCTCTCTCTCTCTCTCTCTCTCTCTCTCTCTCTCTCTCTCTCTCTCTCTCTCTCTCTCTCTCTCTCTCTCTCTCTCTCTCTCTCTCTCTCTCTCTCTCTCTCTCTCTCTCTCTCTCTCTCTCTCTCTCTCTCTCTCTCTCTCTCCCTCCCTCTCTGCAGTGTGATATCATTAATAATCTAATTGACAGGGCAGAGCAAACTTCATATGGCATGACACCCACAATAATCTAAATTCATGTTAACCACATCTGAAAGCTTATATACTATTATTCAGAATCTACTTGATCAGCTGATATATGCACGATTTTGTGATAATGATGATGATAATAATAATAATAATAATAATAATAATAATAATAATAATAATAATAATATTAATCATGATAATCATAATAATCATAATCATAATAATGATAATAATAATAACAATGTGCTTAGTTATTGTCCTTCTTTTTCTCGTTTGGTATGCCCCTTCCCTCCTCTCTCTCCTCCCAATGTTGAATTGTGGCCTAAGGCCAATGTACAAAGAAACTTCCGAGTTTAGAGTTACGAGTTCTCTGTTTCTCTTTGTCTGTCTGTCTGTCCGTCAGTCTCTGTTTCTCTCTCTCTCTCTCTCTCTCTCTCTCTCTCTCTCTCTCTCTCTCTCTCTCTCTCTCTCTCTCTCTCTCTCTCTCTCTCTCTCTCTCTCTCTCTCTCTCTCTCTCTCTCTCTCTCTCTCTCTCTCTCTCTCTCTCTCTCTCTCTCTCTCTCTCTCTCTCTCTCTCTCTCTCTCTCTCTCTCTCTCTCTCTCTCTCTCTCTCTCTCTCTCTCATGCTAGCGGCAAAAAAAAACCAACAGATGTTACCTTCAATCTGACCATGGATAATTAAATAAGTCACTAACGTTTTCTCCTGTCGGTCCGCCAGACACGCTCAAAAGTGACCCAACACCACGAAAGGGACATTAAGTGTCAAACTGACCATTCTGAGAAAATCATTCATTTGAAAACTTCAGACAGTTCTCTTTGGTTTAAACCAGATTTATTCAAATAAAGCACATACAGCAGCACATAATTTAAATAAGTAGAGCACAACAAGCTTAGAGCTTATACAAGGCACTTCTCTTTCTAATGATACAAGAACCCATTCTTGTATTTTTCTCCGTTCCAGAGTTATGAGCATTTACATTTAGTAGGGTGAGCGTCGGCCATTTTGATGAAAGACATGTCTAAAATCTAGCCTAGCTGAAGACACTGTATTTACCTACTCGTTTTAACACTTTCACCGCCAATGTCGCATCTTAGCATCACAATGGTTCAACACTCTTGTCACTAAAAGGCATCAAATCAGGGCCTGTTATCCAAAGACCCTATTTTCTTAATTTTGGGAGGTAAGGATAGGCCTAATGTTATACGTGTCACAGAGGAATTTGCAATATTGCAGACCTCTTTTTTCTCTCTACCCAGTTAAGTTTAATGGTACTTTTTGGCTGAAAAATGGCTGGCGGTGAAAGGGTTAAAGCACTTATAAGACCATTTAGAGACCATTATTAAAGATTGTCCTTTTATATATATGAAAGATAAGATGTTAGAGAACACGAAAATACCCATAACTCAAAATTGACAAAAAATGAGATTTTTGACTTTCCAGGTCTGTTGTGAGAAACTAGCCCAGCGACTTAATGTCCCTTTCGTGGTGCTGGGTCACAAAATGTTCCCGCCTGTTCAATGCCTATCCTCGTATAACAAGCCTAATTAACTTCCCCAGGCAATTCTCCCTGTGTTTTGATGTGGTCATTATTTTGCTCTACGGTAACATAAATAACTAATTGTAAGAGGCCACAAAGAAGAACGTTTAAGCTGTTTTCAAAAAAGAAAAAGAAAAGCTTGCCGCTATATATCATGGTCGATCTGCCGCCTTTTAGAAGACCAGCTCTCCCCGTGGGGATACCGGGGGGGTCTTTTGTAAAAATAGTTCCCCCACCTTCTGGAAGTTATGTGCGTGTAACTTCCTCTAATCTGCCACTCTCTTTGAGTCTACCTTTTCCCTTTGCTTTCTATCATCTACTGTCTTTCTGACTTATTGGCCCATTCTCCTGCCTTTTTTCAAAAAAACATTTTTCCACATTTTTCTCCTTTGAGCTCCTCCGAAATCGGAATGTGTCGGCTGTACGCAGCGGGGGGACCAGTGAAAACTGAAAACCGGACACATACGTACCTTAGCCATTGTGGCCATATGGCCAGGGAACGTAGAAGAAGAAGAAGAAGACCTAATGCTAACAAAGACTAAGAAACTACAAAGGAGTTAAATTGGAGGGTCATTATCACTTGAGCATCTGGACGTGTAATCATGAATGCGTCTTAGACAGTCAACACGGGTGGTACAATGTAAATCAGGCTAAACAGCCAACCGTTTTAGGGGTTTAGTCTAATTTACATACTACTTACTTACCCGTGTTGGCTGTCTAAAGACGTACTCATGACTACACGTCATCTCTTTAAAATAATATGAATACAATGCGAGTAGTTGCGAAGGAGCATACGCGAATAAATCTAAAGAAATAAAAAACACCAAATTAAGCATATTTTATTATTCTGCTATGCATTTTATTGTGTTTTTAACCCTTTCACCGCCAGCCATATTTCAGCCAAAAATGTCCATTACATTTACCTGGGTAGAGATCAAAATCCATCTGCCGTATTGGGGATTCTTCTGTGACGTATATACAATAAGGTCTATCCTTACTTCCCAAAACTAAGACAATAGGGTCTTTGGATAATGGACCCCAATTTGATGCCTTTTAGTAACATAGGTGTTAAATCACTGTGGTGCTAAAATGCGACTTTGGCGGTGAAAGGGTTAAGAGGTCTTAGCAGAACTCGACAGGTACGCAGAACATGGCTAATCTTTGGACCACTTAACCCTTTCACCGCCAAAGTCGCATTTTAGCACCATAGTGATTTGACACATATGTCACTCAAAGGCATCACATTGGGGTCTATTGTCCAAAGACCCTATTGTCTTAGTTTGGGGAAGTAAGGTTTGACCTTATTTTATATATGTCACAGAAGAATCCCCAATACTGCAGATGGATTTTGTTCTCTACCCAGGTAAATTTAATGGAATGTTTGGCTGAAATATGGCTGGCGGTGAAAGGGTTACAAAAATATATTAAAAAAAGGCTAACCAGCAGCGACTTTATAAAAGTTCATAATAAGCCGAGCACAAAACAAATCACCAACATAATAAAAGGTTATTTTCCTAAATATCAATAAGCACACGAAAACAAACAATAACGAAACATGAAAAGGTTCGGCACTCGACACTGTTGTGCGAAATTGTACACTACTAGCCCGCATCTAATGAGAAGAGGACGAAAGGTATACATGTATCACTTTACAGGAATTGAACAATGGCTCAAAACAAACAGCTCGAAAAAAGCATCCCCCCACCCCACCCCCAACACCAACACCGTGAGGATGCCGGGGGGTCTTTTGTATAAATAGTTCCCCCACCTTCTGGAAGTTCTGTGCTTGTAACTTCCTCTAATCTGTCACTCTCTTTGACTCTGCCTGTTCCCTGTGTTTACTGTTGTCTACTGTTATTTCTGCATTACCGGTCCATTCTCCTGCAATGGTGTGTTTTTTCACGAAACACTTTCATATTTCCTCCAGCCGAAACCGGACTCGCTGGGCCCAGCTATTTGTTAGTTAGGCGCATAACGGCAGCATGAGGCATCTGCGCTCATAATTGACATGAAACTGTTTGAGCTATCGAAGAAGAAGAAGAAGAAGAAGAAGAAGCAGTAAGCATTGACACAGTGCAAAACTCTGCCAAGAGCGACAACTCAGTCTAGATTTTGTTTAAAGCCAGACAACCCAACGAACTATACATACATATTATTTCATTTTAACCCTTTCACCGCCAGCCATATTTCAGGCAAACATTCCCATTAAATGTACCTGGGTAGAGGACACAATCCATCTGCAGTATTGGGGATTCTTCTGTGACACATATAAGATAAGCTCTATCCTTACTTCCCAAAACTAAGACAATAGGGTCTTTGGATAATAGACCCCAATTTGATGCCTTTTAGTGACATAGGTGTTAAATCACTGTGGTGCTAAAATACGACTTTGGCGGTGAAAGGGTTTTAAATGGATTCGCCTTCTGACTGCGTGTCCACATTTACTTCAAAAGATGGAGAGATCTAGACAAATCGACGATAGATAAAAATAAAGACAACTCAACTTAACCTACTTGGGAACAGGATTTCTTTTTAAATTAAAGCAAAAGAAATCTCTCATACAGGTCGGGTTTTCGTCAAGTTAATAGTCTGACTAATGCCTTGACATAGTCCTGATTTCGTCCAAAATGAAAAAGAAAATCAGTTCATAAATCTAACCCTCCATTAACATTAATTCAAATAAAATCCTAAAGTGATTTTGTTAAAAGAAAGAGAAGAACAAACAAACGGACGAGAGCAGATTCAGAATCTCCTTGGCGGAGGTAATATTTGAGATATAATTTTTTGGCAAAGAATATCAGAGAGAAAAATATACATGGAATTTGAACTGATATAAAACAAAAAACAAATAATGAACAAAAATCCAAACGAGTTGCTTTGTTTATGTAGGCCTTCAGGTTTTGACCTTCACAATTCTGACAGGAATGGCGAGTGGAATGCAGAATGAAGATACATTTTAAAAAATAGTTCCTTAGAACACGAACTTTTTTAAGACATTGTCATTGGTTGAGGAAACTTTGCAAGAAAACATAAAGTCATCTTTATTTCAAGGTATTTTTTTTGAATGTTTTAAAAGTGTGCGTCGCTGTGTGAGTGCGTCTGTGTGTTTGCATAATATGCACATGTGTGTTAGTTTGTTTTTTAATTCGTGTCTTATGTAGGTATTTTAAATGTGAGTTCTGTGAGTGCGATAAAGTGATTATTTTTCTAAATAATTTTAAGTACATGTATTTTGAATATATTGTGTGTGTGTGTGTGTGGGGGGGGGGGGTAAACTTACTTCTTTTTTTTCATGTAAAGCGCGGTGAGTCCTGCTGTGTCAGCAGAATAGCGCTATAGAAGATTTATTTATTATTATTTTTTTATATTTTTATTATTATTATTATTATTATTATTATTATTTTATTATTATATGCCAATCTGTGTCTGTCAGTCTGTATCTATCTGTCCGTCTGTCTGTCTGTCTGTCTGTCGAACTGTTGTCTGTTATTCCATCAATGTCGGTTTTTCGTTTTCTTTTTTTTCTTTTTTCTTTTTTTTCTCATGTACGTATGCGTGTCATTATAGCCCGAATCGTGTTACACTGCTCTCATACATTTTTCTGGCAAACGTATCAGAGATCTTCTGCCGCAAAGGGAAACCAAAGACGCAGTTCAGTTAAGTAATAGAGCGATACATTATGCAATGTAGACTAGTAGCCGCGGAAGAAGCAGAGAGAGTCGAGAGAGGAAGAAGAAGACACTTGGTAGTACTGCTATCGAATCAAGACGCCAACCGAGTCACCGTCTCGTAACTCTCTCCTTAGCCCGGGACTAATCACTCCCTGCAGACTGCATTGGCACTGGAACTGACAGGAACATCTCTGCAAAACCTCGGCTGGAACCTCCCGACCATTGGGTGCTTTTGTCCAGTAGAGTGCTTCTTTTTTTTAAACTCTTCTAGCACCATGGGCGAATACATTCACCCAGTACATCACTCTACACTCCCACCAAATGCAAAGACATTCACTGCCAAGCAACCTGCCACGTGTTAGAACTTATGTCAGTGATTTGTTTTCGTTAAAGCAACGCATGCGCACTCGGAATAAAAAAACTAGTTACGCCGCTCTTGTCAACGGACAACCAAAAAAGGTTTTTAAAAAAACAAATGGCGCTAGAAGTGTTCATGTGTATGTGCGAGCTTTATAGCGAAGCTAGCATAATGTAGGCTTGCGTGTGTGTGTGTGTGTGTGTGAGAGAGAGAGAGAGAGAGAGAGAGAGAGAGAGAGAGAGAGAGAGAGAGAGAGAGAGAGAGAGAGAGAGAGAGAGAGAGAGAGAGAGAGAGAGAGAGCGTTGCTTTGTATGCGTAGTCGCTGGTTGGTGTCATTCTTGAATGCTGTTTTTGTTGTCTATTTGTTGATGAATAATTGATTGTAAAGCGCTTTGGGCTCATCTGAGGTAAAGCGCTATTATTACTATTATTACTATTATTATTACTAAATGTACTATTATTGTTATTATTATTATATTGCCTATGTCTACGATTCATTCATTATCATCATAGTAAGAACGCAATAGACCAGCAGATGTGAGGAGAAAGGATGTAAGAAAGACAGTTTCATCCTTGACTTGAGGCGTAAACCTCCGAACAAAGGCATTGTTCATGAATCTTTCCCGCACGTTTTTGCGCTTGAAAGTTAGTCTTTAACCGCTTTGTCAAACAGTAACGTATACGATAATGCAATAAAACAACAACACAGAACTCGCTCTGCGTTTATCAAACGATAACTATATAGGTACAGTGATGCTGTGTCGGCCAGTTTGTCTCACGAAACGAGACAGCGTCAGAGTAGATACAGGCTGTTCTTTGCCAAACATCGTGCAAGTAAGATTAATATTTTGTCAGATAGAAACGTTTTCCTTTTTCTTTCTTCGCGATGTAAGCGAGAATTCTTGCATTCTAGCCTCGATAAAATGCATCTTAGTATCCGTTAAAAAAAATAAATTAAAAAAACGAACAAAGGAGCCGGAGTGATGACAATGAAGGAGAGAGAGAGAGAGAGAGAGAGAGAGAGAGAGAGAGAGAGAGAGAGAGAGAGAGAGAGAGAGAGAGAGAGAGAGAGAGAGAGAGAGAGAGAGAGAGAGAGAGAGAGAGAGAGAGAGAGAACTCGGAACTCGGATGTTTATTGTACATTGGCCTTAGGCCACAATACAATGTTGAGAGAGAGAGAGAGAGAGAGAGAGAGAGAGAGAGAGAGAGAGAGAGAGAGAGAGAGAGAGAGAGAGAGAGAGATGGAGGTGGAGGTGGGGGAGGTGTCTAGGAGCTGAGAAAGTCGGAGGGAAGAGGAGAGTAGGGTGGAAGCATAAGGTGTGAACGGAGGCTTTACAGTACTAACGAAGTGATGTAAGGCAAGGCTAAGAGGAGAGTTGACAGAATGACAGAGAGGGCGGGGTGGGCAGGGGGGTGTTGTGGGGGTGTGTTAGAGAGAAAGAAACATCCACGACGCAGAACGAAAGGATGGAAGAAAACAAAACGAGATAATGTTATTCTCAATGAGAAAGATGGGATGAATCGAGGATATCAGTTTTTAAAAAAAGACCCACCAGATCACGATCGTGTCAATTTTTTTAATTTTAAATAGTGTTTTACGCCCTCTTTGGCCATGGGGGGGGGGGGGTATCACGTGTCAAAATCACGTGTTTTCCCTCTTATAGCTGGGGGAAAAGTCTTGTTTGAACCAGGTCTGACTCCCATACAAATGCCCCCAAATTCAAGCCGAAACATCATTTTCAATGTTTTGATGTTGGGGACATTTGTATGTGGGTCACAGCTACCCGGCCAAAAAAAACCAAGGGACTTAATCGTGGTGCGTCAGTGTGTTAGAGAAAATGACACAGAAAAAGAAAACGTGACGCG
>CM065686.1:41605633-41610633 GCA_017654935.2 Phymorhynchus buccinoides
ACTCTCATCTCATCTAAATAAAGGACACTACTAACAACTCTACTGCATTACAATAATTATGTTTGGTGTTTTGAGCTACATAATGAGAGAGAGACGAGAGAGGGGGGGGGGGGGTAGAGAGAGAGAGGGGGGGGGGGAGAGAGAGAGAGAGAGAGAGAGAGAGAGAGAGAGAGAGAGAGAGAGAGAGAGAGAGAGAGAGAGAGAGAGAGAGACAGACAGACAGAGAGACACAGAGAGAGAGAGAGAGAGAGAGAGACAGACAGACAGACAGAGAGAGGGGAAGAGAGAGAGAGAGAGAGAGAGAGAAACAGACAGACAGACAGAGAGAGAGAGAGGCAGAGAAAGAGAGAGAGAGAGAGGGGGGGAGAGAGAGAGAGAGAGAGACAGAGACAGACAGACAGAAAGAGAGACAGCGAAAGAAAGGAGAGGAGAAGGCAGGAAGGCCATGAAACAAAGAAACACAGGGATACCAAGAGACATAGGAATTCAGAGGAAGAAGAAAGTGAGAATGCAGAAACAGAAACGAACGAGAGAGAGAGAGAGAGAGAGAGAGAGAGAGAGAGAGAGAGAGAGAGAGAGAGAGAGAGAGAGAGAGAGAGAGTGCGTGTGTGTGTGTGTACGCGCGCGTGTGGGGGGGGGGGGGGGGGGAGGGGGGCGTGTGTGCGTTGTGTGTGTGTGTGTGTGTGTGTGTGTGTGTGTGTGTGTGTGTGTGTGTGTGTCAAGCCAAGTCAAGTCAAATCAAAAATATCTTTATTGACGATAAAAGAATAAGCTTGATAAAGCTTTTTTTTTAACATCCTGTGTGCGCGTGTATGTGTGGGTGCGCGCGCGCATGTGTGTATGTGTGTGAAGAGAAAAACAAAAGACAGACAAATAATGAAATACAGACAGAAACACACACACACACACACAGTGATGTAAAGAGAGGACGCACACAAGCACACACACTGACAGACAGACAGAAAAGCTTGGGCATTCGGTTAAGTTGTAAAGTACTCACAACTTTTAAGGAACTAAAACAGAAACGGAAAATCGCATTATGGCGTTAATATAATGTAGACAATAACTGTCAGAGAATGAAAGTTAGTTTTTACATCCACCCGGCTGCATAACAGCGCATATGGAACGAACCATCAACCAACCATCATTCGCCAAATAATAACAAGGTGTCTTGATTTATTAATAACTGTCGAAGCGTTCAAAATCTAGCACAGTACCTACGCAAATATATATTCAACATTACATCAAATGGAATACATAAAACATTGTCAACGGTAGATGAAATAAAATATCCGTCATAGAATTCTCTAATTCTGTATAACATTGATGGTCAATAATGTTCATAAAAGGGAAGGAAGTAGGCCGAATGAATGAATGAAAAATGGTGTTTTACGTCCTCTCGGTCATAGACACATATGGGACATTTGTGAATACAAAGGTGGTGGGAACAACACTGGCTGCAATGCCCAGAGGCAGTGCAACACCAGTAAAGTCCCGAGTTTTTATCAATATAGATAGGTGTAGCGGTAAGGAAGTAGGCCTAGAGCTCATATTCCTTATATACTGAGAGGCATAAATTCCGCAAATTACTAAATGATGGATTTTTTTTTAAAGATAAATGCGCAACACGCAACACGGACAAACTGTTACTATACTAGGATCAGAGCAACTTTTGCAAACACTCACCATGCATCTAGCTAAGATGGTTATTGAGCGACAGTTCATTCCCCCACCCCCACTCCCCCTCCCACCTCCACCCCCGTAGGGATACCGGGCGGTCTTTTGTACAAATAGTTCCCCCCATCTTCTGGAAGTTCTATGCTTGTAACTTCTTCTAATCTGTCACTCCCTTTGACTCTGCCTTTTCCCTGTGTTTTCTGTCATCTATCACTCACTACCTTTCTCTGTCACTGGTCCGTTCTCCTGCCTTTCTTCAGGAAACTCTTACCAGGATTTTCTCCAGCCGAAGACGGATATTGCTGGGCCTCTAAGCATTTCTTAATTAGGCGCATAACGGCACCATTACGCATCTGTGCTCATTTGACAGGAAACTGTCTGAGCGATGGACGAAGAAGAAGAAGAAGAAAAAGAAAAAGCGACAGCTCACTAGGTCAAAAATCTAAAAAGAAAAGTTATCTCACGTAGGGCCACCTAAACAATGCTCATTGTCCAAACTTAATGAATAAATCTGAATATAATTATAGCTGCTTTTCGTCATTTTAGTCTAAAACCCTTTCAACGCCAGCCATTTTTCACTTTCCATTAAACTTACCTGGGTAGAGAAACGCTCCCGTCTGCAGTATTAGGAATTCCTCTGTTAGGGGAAGACGGGGTAAAAAGCGCATGGGAGGGTAAGAAGCCCACCCCAATTATCTCATGAAATGAAGCAAATGTTAGTCTCATTTTGCCCATGAGACGAGCGTTAATGTCTAGCATTCGTCTCATGGGCAAATTTGACTGAAATTTTCTTTATTTCATGAGATAATTGGGGTGGGTTTCTTACCCGCCCATGCGCTTTTTACCCCGTCTTCCCCTAGTAACATGCATAAAGTAGAACCTAGCCTTACCTCCCAAAATTATGAACCTAAGGTCGCTGGATACCAGACCCTCATATAATGCCTTTCAGTGACATGGGTGTTAAGTCATTGCTGTGACAAGAGTCGACAGTGGCGATGAAAGTGTTAACACAGAGAGACATGGGTACATCAGACCCCCAGTACCCCTTTTGGTGCCGTTCAACAGTATCCCATTGCTTGAAATCAAACAGAAATGGCTTATCCACGAAGGAAACGCATACAAACGTGCAAAGAAATGTTCTCCAACAACCGTTCGTTCGCAAACAACATTGTTTTCATTATAATAGTGTTGCTTCTTTTTTCTTTCTTTTTTTCTCTTTTTTTTTGTAAATACGATTGTTTGGTTACAGGAAACGTTATCTTATTATAGGCTATTTCTTTATTACAAATGATCTTTCTTTTTTTTTAAAGAAGCAAATATGAAAGCAGAAGTCAAAAACAAAGAATGCGTGAACTACAAAACCAAAACAAACTTATATCATTATATTCCGAAGAAGACCAAAAAAAGCACGAGAAAGGGGGAAAAACAGAAAAAAAGAAAAATCCAAAAAAAACCGTCGATCATTTCAACGATCGGCACAATACCCTTTTACTCACAATAACACTGTTCGTTAATTTCCTTCTTTCTTTTCCTAAGTGTCCCTACCAACCGTTTCAGAAAATATCGTAACAACGATAAACGATGGGTCACCTAATAAATATAAAACAAAAAAACCCATCCCGAAATGTGATCGCAATAAGAAAGGGTTGTTTTGTTTTCTTTTCTTTTCCTTTCCCGTTTGGCTCACTCGACACGAAGTGAGTCTATAGTATGATAGTTATAGTATGATAGTTGTTCCGTTGTGTGTGTGTGTGTGTGTGTGTGTGTGTGTGTGTGTGTGTGTGTGTGTGTGTGTGTGTGTGTATGTGTGTGTGTGTTGCTTCCATGGTCTAATCTCCAAACATTAACGTTGGCATTTTCTCGGGCAATAGAAGGCATACATTGTTCAAACTTTGCACACATATGCAAGCTTTCAAACAATAATGATTTGAATAATTAAATACTTAAGACAACAATGTAAACAGATAACAAACAGATAACATTTTAGATTAGTGGGTTAGAGAGTATTCAGCAGGCAACATGAGTTTAAGAAACTCGTCAACACTGAAAACCTCGATAGCTCATTGGTAGAGTGTCTGTCTGTCATGCCAATGGTTTCAGGTCCGATTCTCGGCACGGGCACTTTTTTATTTTTTATTTTTTTATTTTTTTTAGTTGTATCCATTAACAATAGTTTCATGTGTACATTAACATTTTATTAGCAACCTTGTAATTTAGACACCCCCCTCAATCTTTGTCTGGTGTTGTCTCACATGTTCCTGTTCGAGTGAGCCTTGAAGGCTTTGCCTCTGGTTTTTCAATACGTAGGCCCGCGTGTCGTAATAAGAGCCAGTTTCGAGTGGGTGAGAAAGAAAGTTGGCATGGGGAGGGGGGTGGGAGGGGGGTAAGGAAGGGCGAGGGGCGTTGGGAGGGGTGAGAGTGGTGGTGGTGGGGGTAGGCTTACAACAGACATGACCTCTGTACATAAGGCGGAGAGGAAAATACAAAGATTATTGTCAACATATGGCGCGCCGAATGACCAAAACTCTATCTAGCAGTTCGACAGAGTTTAAAAACCCTATCGAACTGTTAGATACAGTTTCTAAACTATAGCTAGCAGTTAGATAGAGTTTCTAAACTCTGTCGAGCAGCTAGATAGAGTTTATCGTCGTAAAACGCTATCGAACGCGCCATTTTGATACTTTTTTTAAACTAAGCATTTCATTGGTAGATAGGACTAGTATCTTTGACTGTGACCTACACCTAGCCTAATAGGTGACATTCTACGAACTCGTTTAGCGGCTTCAATTACAGATGAAACGCCGGGAAGATTCGCTCGTTGAAATCGTTCAGCTGCCATGTTTGTTTGACTACATGTAGGGGCCTAGGCCTATCGTCTTATTCAAATTCACGGGTCACTGCCCTGCCAAGGCCACAAACTTGTCGCTGAAGCCATGTACCAATCAGAAATCGCGATAGAAAAACTATATCTCGATGGGGTTATTTTGTGGAAACCCTATCTAGCTGTTCGACAGAGTTTTAAAACTCTATCGAACAGCTAGATAGGGTTTTCAAACTCTATCGAACTGATAGATACAGTTTCGAAACTCTATCGAACAGCTAGATAGAGTTTTGTATCTTTGGCGCGCCATACCAACATCTTATCTGAAAGCAAGGCCTATTTCCACAACGTGTTTGTCTCGTTTGTCTAGTTTGTTTGTTAGTTTGTTAGTTTGCTACAGGTGCACAACATAGAACAGTTTAACATGAAACAAAAATGCACATAATACATCATATATAAGAACAGTTATACATATCATTCATTACGCACGTGGAAATCCTAA